>OX030950.1:12638570-13838570 GCA_943735915.1 Pherbina coryleti | reverse complement strand
AGCAAATCACATACGATGCAACAACTCTTTTGTGCAGGCGGTTTTTCAAGCGCAGTTCCGGTCATCGCTTACCTGTCCTCGCTGCAAAAAACAATCAAACACTTTCGATCCGTTCCACTGCATATCGGTGCAGCTGCCGCAGTTGACACAGCAGACCATATTCGTAACAGTGCTTTACCACAAGCAGCATCCGCGGCAAGTAAAGCTTGGACTCACCGTGCCAGCCGGATCACCGATTGTAGCATTGCGTGAGCAACTTCATGCCGATACGGGCATTGCCAGTGAACGCATGGTGCTTGTAGATATCAATGAGACGGGTTTCACACGCGTTTACTATGACACGCAGCCAGTGTCCACGCTGGCTGGTGTAGAAACCATTTATTGCATTGAGGTACCGCCAGAGGAAGAGAAAAAATCCAGCAGTAGCGATGTTAAGACGAGTAATGAAGTCGCCAACGCAACAACAAAACCAGGTGGTGCAAACACACACACATCATCAGATCTTTTGCTGCTTGTGGCGAATATACGTAAGCGTAAGAAATCGCAGTCGGATGAGATCAGCACTGAAAATCCAAACGTCATCGAGCGTTTTGACATGCCTTTTTGCTTGCGTGTTCCACGTGACGCCACCTATACAGAGTTGCAGAAGAAGCTGCTGTGTGAAATGAGCTCACTTCTCAAGCCGGAGGCTCTAGCATTTACTACACCATTGGCTGAAATGTTTAAGATACGTTTGCAGGATCCTTCAGCCGATCCCGATACGTATCTGGAACAAGTTGAGCACCCGCTACTGACGGAAATGATCGATTTGGCTTTGTCAGTGTTATCAGCTGAAGCCGGTCCGGCGCATATTAAACTTTTGCTGGAATGGCCCGAGCCGGAATTGCATTTTGCCGATATAACTACAACGCCGCCGCTGGTGGAACATGAGAGTGTGGCACGTTTGTTGGAGCAGCGCACGAATGACACTGCGGCACTTACTTTGGAACAATGTCTGGAACATTATACCAAAGCAGAAACTTTAAGCGCTGAGGATGCCTGGCGTTGTCCCCATTGTCAGCAATATTTGCCGGTGGTAAAGACTCTGGGGTTGTGGTCACTACCAGATATACTTGTGGTGCATTTCAAACGTTTTCGACAGCATCAGGCGAAGGGTTCTAATGCAGCAAAGCTGACAACTATGGTGAAATTTCCGCTCAACGCCTTCGACATGGCGCCACACCTGGCGAAGGGAACGCGCGAACAGCTAACTGAAGCAGCATTTAGCAGTTCTGTAGATCATTATCATAACCGACCCAGTCCCTGGAGAAAGACAACACGCACTCCAGATTCACGCTCTTCCACTTTGGAGTCCAACAAAAGAGAGACACGTTATGATCTCTACGCTGTTTGCTATCATCAGGGAGACACGCTGGAAACGGGTCACTATACGGCTGCCTGCAAAAATCCTTACGACCATCAATGGTATAAGTTCGATGATCAGCGTGTGTCACGTGTACCCAGTGAGTCGATAGAGCAAGATATAATAAATAATGAGGCATACATGCTGTTCTATCAACGACGGCGTACCGACATAGCTGAGTGTTCTGGCTCCAGTTCCACTTCGGGAGAACACTGGGTATCAAAAATAGCGCCACCAGCAGCTGTCGAAAAAACAACTGTGGCGCCAACAAACAGTGTTGTAGCAGCTTCGACTGTTGTAACTACCAAAGTAGAAAATGTGCCAGAAAAGGCCGAAACGAACCCCATAGAGATTCCAAAGGTTGAAGGTAAGAACTGCATAATAATTTTTCTATTCCAAATCATAATAATTATTAAATAAATTTTTTCTAGTTGTTGCTGTTGAAATACCGCAGATACAAAAGCGAGATGCGCTCACTCAAGAGGTTGTGATTGAGAAGACGAATCCTTGTGATATAGTTAACATTGATGGCATAAAGTATGCCGATGATGGCACCGAAGACGCCAACATGGATGAACTGCAGATTTTAGAAACAATCGTCCCCATTGACGGGTCCTCACCAACCGCAGAAGATGCCAATTCAATATTTGTCATTGATGAGGACTGTAAAATAAATGATCATGACGAAAGAAACGAAATCAGCTCATCATTGGTGCCAGCAGATAATTCGAAACAGCAACAAGACGCTGTCGCTGCAGCGATAACACCAGTTAAATCGAAATCACCACTACTCCCAGCTATTCCTGCTACTATTAAGACAACAACAGCTGCAAATGAAATTCTCAAGTCACCCAAATTTGTACCATTAACCAATGGTAACAGCTGCTCAACAACTTCTACTCCAAAACAAAATAATAGCACTTCCGCAGTGGTTTCAAATTCTGTCTCACCCAGCAGTTCCTCATCTTCGCTGTCATCGCGCTCATCACCACACTCACTGGCCGCTTCTACGTTTGGTGCATCGACGCTGCAAAACAAATTTAATGGTTTTTCTGTGTCATTTTCGTCCACAACAGCCGCTGCCAACAGCTACAAAGAGTCATTGCTCTCGAGCAGCTTAAAGAGTAACAGCAGCAGCATAATCGCAGTAGCCAATGCGCATGCAAACGACATGCATCTCAATCAACATCAGTATCCGCAACACTGGCATGGCAGTCGCTCAAGTGTATCGGCGTTGGAGAATGCCACTTCATCAACCGCTCATCAAGCGCCGCATCACACACATTGTTTAAATTTGCGTCATTCCTTTTCGACAAGCTCCAACTTTAAACTTAAAGAATGCAGTGATACACTGTCATCGATGTTACGCAATTCGGCCAATACATGTAGTAAAGATACCTTGATTTTTATTGATCAGCAAAACCATCACCACCATCGTCATCACAATCATCACAGTTTGATGGAGGACGATGATGATACATTCATGGGCAGTCGATCGTTGTGGGTAAGTTTAGAAGTGATTGATACAATATATTATACTAGCTCATCTGTTGCCCAGTTCTACCAGGGATATCCAAAACTTTTTACGATTCTGACCTTTTTAAAAAAAATATAAAAGCCCTTCACATAATTATATAATTTAAACCCGAAAAAAATACAGATTTTAATATAAACTCGCATTGTTAGTCAGCAAGTTGAGTTTTGCCATTGAACGCAAAATAAACTCTTGGGTTCCCCGGTGCAATTTTGCAAGATGAAACTCAACTAAACTCTGCTTTTATTTCTGTGCTTATCAAAACTTAATTTGAGAAATGCCTAAAAGTATGCTAATGGTTATATAAAAGGGAACGTTCAGATGAAACTTTTTAGATGACAAGGTACGTTGAACAATTTTGTGCTGAGAAATGTCAAAAACAGCTGTTCTAAAATTGTACAATTTACTATTTGCAAAAAATTAACAAAAAAGCGAAGAAAAGAACTTGGGCAAGTGTAGACGATGAGGTCTGCAAATCAGTATGGGCCTATAAAAATTACGATTTACAAAGCGCAAAGAAGAACTCTCATGTGTACGCAGAGATGACTGCAGCCTTGTTCTCAAGTGGAGTTGATGTCACGGTGGTGGATGTGCCGAAAAAATATGAGAACACAAAAATAAATAAAGAAATATCACACTAAACACAATTATCTGTGTGAACAGCTATGGTTGAACTCGGCTCTCCGCAAAATCGCCCAAAAAAAAAAAGAAAAAACACCCAAACGAAAAATGACCCAAAAATTTATGAAAAATCGCCCAAAACGAAAAAACGAAATTTTACCCAAGAAAACGAAAAAAGCCCAAAAATTTTTAGAAAAATTACCCAAAAACAAAAGTGAAAATTCACCCAAAAAAAATGAAAAATCGCCCATTATTTTACATTGTGTTCCCACACGAGATACGAAATTCCCTTGTACGAAATGAGCATTTTCAAGGCCAGTATTTTTTTCAAAAGTCTATATTAATTCAATCATTTGATTAGATAAATACTATTTATTTATTTTTTATTAATATAGTTATTTTTTAACCACTGTTATTAAAACATGAAATAATAAAACGAAAACTATTATTAGAACTATTATTGCAACGATAAAAGGTACTGGGTAAGCTACTATACGTTACTAATCAATCTTAGTTGTGTAGGAAAAGCGTTAAATTTAAAAATTTAATTCATTTTAATTTTATATAATCTCATACTTAAAAATCTATAAAAACATTTCGTACAAGGGAAAAATACTGATTCTTTTTCAAAACAAGTTTCTTTGGCTATCAAAAAATTTCAAAAAGAAAAAATGACGGCGGAGGTGGTGGGGGGGGGAGCAGGGCGGGGTGGTGCATGCGATCCGTCGCACTACGCGTAATCCGCCGCGCCGCGATCCGCCGCGTCGCGATGCGCGGTCGCGGTACTAAATATTTCCTTTGACTTGACCAAGCAAACTCAAGCAAATGATGCAAATACAAAAGAAAAACAAAAGAAGAACCGCTGCTTTTAATTTAAATACCGTTATCTTTAAGAACTGATTGACGTTTCTTATTTAATATTGAAAACGAAAGATCACCCAAAAAAAAACGAAAAATCACCCAAAAACGAAAAGTGAAATTTCGCCCAAAAGCAAAAAACGCCCAATTTTTTTGGGTGTTTTTCATATGAAAAATCACCCAAATTCGTATGGAAAAAAATTGGGTGATTTTTCATTATTTTTTTTGGGCGATTTTGCGGAGAGCCGTTGAACTCAAACTAAAATCTCTGTGTGGACATGGCATTAACTCATTTCTACAGTTCCCCTGATAAGAAAATTTCGAACAGCTGAAAACTAGGACATTTTATTAGAGTGTTAGTTTATGAAACGGTGTTCCGAAAAGTCCCAAAAATTGTAAGAACATTGAACAGAATAACCTTTATTAATAAGAGTTAATCAATATTATATACACTTTTCGATTCCCTGGCTTAAAATTTAATTTTGTTGTCAACTATGTTGTTTTTGTCCGTAAAATGACTATCGCATAAATCGCATGGGTGATTTTAAAAGCATTCCTTTATTTTTGGAAACCTTATTCAATCGAATCTCTGATTAAGGAGTTTATTTACATTTTCTCCTAGTATTTGATTTTAAACTCAACTTTTCCACATTATCCTAAAGATATGATTCTTTGAGGAAAGAATATAGTTAGGCCTATATTCTTCGGCCACCTGCTAAGGCCTCTACTATTTTTTTATATGTACCAGTATATCGCGTGCCTGATGAAGCAATATCAAAATCAACGTGGCCGTGGCTCCGAACGTTGTTAAGTAGTATATGAATGAATATATTTTATTAGAATCTCCTTAAAAGTTAGAGATATATGTATATAAAAAAAAAAACAATTGACAATATATGTAGAAAACTACAAATATTTGGAAATATACAAATTGTATGCATAACCCTTACACAGCCGCTATTTTTCACTTCAAAATGTAAATTTCATATTTTTTCTTCATGTACTTATTTTGGTATATAAATTAGTACCAAATAAGAAGTACATAAGAACCATGTCCCGGCATATTCTTCCATACAAATTAAGAAAAATAATTAGCCATATCAGCCCTTAAAATGGCTTTGACCGAGCTTATTGAATGTTTGTACACACATGATCGATAACTGGAACTCAAATATTCGTAAGAATCTTTACATGGCATTATTTACTCTCTGAGGCTTGTCATTATCTGCACAGAGGTAGAGACCGATCAAAACATTTAATATCAATTGAAAATTTTCCGTATCAACTTGGATTCGAACCTCACGGCTTGAAAAATTTGCAGTAAACAGTCCATGCATTTAAACGCTCGGCCACGGTCCATACTTCCAGATGGCCAAAAAAGTGAACAGGCCTACAGTATTAAAGTTAGGCCAATTCTTAGTTCCCACCTATTTGTTTACTGTTGTAAAGTTTTTTTAAGATCACAGCTTATTAGTTATTTTTCCAGTTTTCCAGTTGAATCGAGTTTTTCAAAATGAATTTCAACAATTTTAAACGTTGCTCCGGCGTGAGTCTATTCATGATAAATTGTCAAACCAAACGAACCCGAAAACAACCGAGAAATGTTAAATCGGCTGTCACAGAAAACAGTGGTATCAATTAAAAGTTCTTTACTAGAAAGTATCTATTCATTTTCAGTCATATTGGTTGTTTACTTCTTGTCAACTGTTGGAAGAATAATGGTGTTTTGGTACTTTTGGCTGTTTTTCACATTATTTGTTAATTTTTAAACACACATTACATTTATTTGTATACGTCTTCCCTAGAAAAATTCTAATTTTTCTATATTTTTTAACATTTTTGATTTTATTTTTGTAAAGTTTAATATTAATTTAAGCAAAGCCTCTTAATTTTCCAAGAAATACTCAATTCAATTGTAATTGTATTTTTGTGATTAGTTGGAAAAAGTCGGTTAACTTGAAAGCTCGATAAAGATTAACTGAGAAACATTTTGGGTTTAACTATAGCTTATAACTATTCCAAAGTTAAACTAACCTATCGCTTATACTTTGTCTGCGAAACCGAGATGAATATAGTAAATGAATATAAGAAATGAAAAAGCCTATTACCTATTCCAGAATATACATTCCAAATTTAGTGTTATTAAGCATTTTATGTGTGAAAGGAGGACTAACAAGCAAACATACATCGAACCAACTTTCTTTTATATTAGTAAGGATATGAATTTTATTTAATGTTAATTTTGTTTTCTTTCAGATTTCGCCGGTTACACCACACAAACTCATAACTGTGTCACCAAAGAATTAAAATAATTTTATTATCGAAAATGGAAAGAATCTTCGCTGAAGCTCCAGAAAGCTTAATCAAATAATATGCCTACAATATTGACTAATAATACTGTAAAAAACCCTAGAACAACAAAAAATAACATTTTCAAAGACACACATTCTGTTATATGACGTAGGTGAGCAAAAGTTACACTTTGGAAAACTTAGCATACGAGAGAAAAAAGTGTTGCAACAAACGTTGTACGGACTCAAATACTTTTTAGCATTAACGGATACAATTACAAAACACAGATATATATACATAATTATATATCAAAAATATATAAAGATCTTTGTAATTATTGACTAAACATTAAGTTTAAGTAAGCAAAGTAGAAAAAGATATCTTGTTGTTCAATTAATGAAAGTTTAAATAGAACGCGAATTTAATTAAGTTTATTAAATATGCATAAAGTATAGCAAAGAAAAAACAAATTTAAAAACATGTCTAACAAACTAAACGTATCTGTATGTTTTCTGTTAGGCAGCTAAATTATAAATGCCCTCCCTTTGAAGCTAATAAATCTTATAACAATAATGAAAAAAATAACTACAGGCGCGCGCATAAAATGTGTTGTTTATTTCAAACATAATGAAATTATATCTAATTGTTGTTAATAAGTATGTATAACGAAGAAAAAATAAGCGACAAAATTTCACAAACAAAAACAAACGAAAAGTACAATTTTTTTTTTATTAGTTATTTTTATCATTATTTTTTTTTTTTTTTGTGTTTATTCTCAAATTTTTGTTTTGCAGCCAATTATCATTTAATAAAAAAAAAAAAACAACGTATATAAGTTGATCACAAACTCGTTAAACTAGTGTAAAAAAGGAACGAAAATTTTCCATGAGCACGGTTCAAATTTTATTTATAAGAAATAATCTTTTCGAATTCGTAAATGAAATTCTATAAGCTCGCTTCTTCGCTCGTCATTGTAGAAAACTCCTCGCTTAAGATGCTCTTATATTTTAAAGAAATTTTTATTTTTGATATGTTTAAACTCCTTAAGCATTTTTTGAAATGTATAACTTTTACTTGTTAATTTTGTTAACTTTTTTGAATATGAAATCGTATTCATTTCTTCTAATTTAAGATGCTGATTCCAAATATAAGATCGCTCCAGTGAATACATTTAATGATCTGTTGCAAACAAACTTTGTGCCAGTCATAGTTGGAGTTATCATGCTTAAATAAATATTGCTAAAATAAATATATTATTACACAATAATTCCGTGAAGAATTTTCAACCTTTCCACTAAGAAGGTTTTATTTTATATATGTTTAATTTTAATATCATAAATTATGACTATATGTTGCTTTTACCTATTTTATTTTATTAACTTACATATATATTCACTTATGTTTGCTTTATGCAATTATCTAAAACATCATGGTATTATACTGAAGTATCTTGAAAAAAAAATACAATTTACAAAGTATTTATTTTTATTTTTTTTTTTTTTAAATCTAAATTTGTTCGTTTATGAACTTTTTTGAAGATAGAAAAAATCACGTATGAAACGAAACAGTGTAATAAATAGTTTTTTTAAGCTATTTTTAAGCAAAAGCAAATATTTAAAGACTAAACATTTGTTTATTAAATTTATATATTCATATGGTATATACGATATATGATTAAAAAAAGTATGTAATATTTGTTGAGAATGATCATTATTTATAAGAAAAGATAATTATTCAAAATAAATGATATATATACAAAAAAATTTAGTTGTTGTTTTTCCTTATTTGTAAGTTGTGTCTATTTGTAAAAATAACTACAAACTAATGTCGATGAAAGTTTGGAAATCACGAAAAAAAAAACACTAAAATTAATTTTTGTTAAAAGTTATAATAATTTTCATAAAAATTACACGAAAGCACTTGCAAGAATCTTTCATTTAGTCTAACTTTTACTATTGGGACAGCGGGTGGTTAACACTTAAACTATTTCCCGAGTGTGTTTGAATTTTTATTTCTGAATAAAACTACTTCTATTATTTTTTTTTTTATTTAAGAAAATTATTTTAAATACAGTATTGTGCATATCAAAAAAGACACAGTAGTTTCGACTATGTCGTAACACAAGACGTAGAATTATTCAATTCGCTTTTGATGACATCTTTTTTAAAAACTATTTAGCAAAATATTTATTCCATACACCTGAGCATATGACCTTTAAAAGAGTGCCAGAGAGGGTTAATATGTATGACCGACCCCCATTACTTTTGCAAAAGGAACATTTTTGCCTTTGACACCTATTCCCTCCGACCACTCCTTAGGGGGGCTCCCATACAAATTTTATTGTGTTTGTGCCGGAAAGGGTTAATATGTATCACCGACGCCCATTACTTTTGCAAAAGGAACATTTTTGCCTTTAACACCTATTTCCTCCAACCACTCCTTAGGGGGGCTCCCATACAAATTTTATGGTTTTTGTTTATTTATTCCATACACCTGAGCATATGACCTTTAAGAGAGTGCCGGAGAGGGTTAATATGTATGAACGACCCCCATTATTTTTGCAAAAGGAACATTTTTGCCTTGGACACCTATTCCCTCCGACCACTCCTTAGGGGGGCTCCTATACAAATTTAATGGTTTTTGTATATTTATGCCATACACCTGAGCATATGACCTTTAAGAGAGTGCCGGAGAGGGTTAATATGTATTACTGACCTCCATTATTTTTGCAAAAGGGACATTTTTGCCTTTGACACCTATTCTCTCCGACCACTCCTTAGAGGGGCTCCCATACAAATTTTATGGTTTTTGTATATTTATTCCATACACCTGAGCATATGACCTTCAAGAGAGTGCCGGAAAGGGTTAATATATGTGACCGACCCCCATTACTTTTGCAAAAGGAACATTTTTGCCCTTGACACCTATTCCCTCCGATCACTCCTTAGGGGGGCTCCCATACAAATTTTATGGTTTTTATGCCGGAAAGGGCTAATATGTATCACTGATCCCCATTACTTTTGCAAAAGGAGCATTTTTTCCTTTGACACCTGTTCCCTCCGACCACTCCTTAGGGGGGCTCCCATACAAATTTTATGGTTTTTGTTTATTTATTCCATACACCTGAGCATATGACCTTTAAAAGAGTGCCGGAATGGGTTAATATGTATCACCGACCCCCATTACTTTTGCAAAAGGAACATTGCCTTTGACACCTATTCCCTCCGACCACTCCTTAGAGGGGCTCCCATACAAATTTTATGGTTTTGTCGATAAAACCGGAAACTGTCGATAAATAGGTAGCAAGTTTAAGCAAACAAAAACATCAAATGTTGGCTTTATATTTCATGTAATTGTGTAAAATTTATATAAGTTAGAGAGTTCTAACATGAATTTTTGTCGCATTGAGGATCAAGCAGACCAACAAGTGCTAACATCAACATTGTACGATCAGTACTTAAGGCTCACCAAAGGCTCAAAAAGTTATATAAATACCGACACCTGATCACTATCAACCACCCTACTTACCTCCGAGAATGACGTATTCTACGTCAAAACAACCAAAATTGGCGTAGAAAATTTCTTCATATTTTCTTATCGTCTTACTTCTATCTTCAAAATTTTTGTAGTCAGTTGCACTTAATCATGTATTGCGCTCAATATGGACCCCTTTTGCATTGGTCAAGAATTGAAAGCAATTGTTTTGACGTACCCTTTTGTGCTTGACGAGAGCTTCTACATTGGTCAAGAATTGAATTAAATTTCATATGTTCTTTGCTTGTATTCTATATACGAGAGCCTTACAATTTTCAGCTACAGAACACCATGGTGTAATAATAATAAGGTGTTAGTGAGTGACACTTATCTCTCAAAATGATAATTTATTTCGCCCGCTCCTGTCAAAAACAGCTAATGGTGAATTCGAATGAAAATAAATCTGGACAACTCAATGTCCTTGCCGGTACAGCGCATGGTTGAATAAATAAGATTGTCTCGTGGCTGATCGTACTCTCTTCTCAGTACCCATAATTGTCAAAATCAATGAGAAGCTACAACAAAAACTTCATCGGTTTTACATGCTATCAATTTCCGCTTTCAGGTTTTGTATGAGCTGTCAGCTTCGATTTGACATTTATGGGATCTCGCTCTCACCCATGCGACAACCTTATTTATTCAATAATGGTACAGAGCAAGTGTTCTCTTACCCTTTCGTCGCTTCCGATGTGAGACGAATTGCTTACAAACTCACACACTTGATTTCAAGCCTTAACTTATGTAAAAGGGGCCATAGCATCCAAAAAAATTAAGTAAAAAATAACGGCACTTCAGCAATGATAGCAGTATACGTAAAGCGATTTTTGACTGTACATAACAAAAGCAACTTACTTGAGCCAAAACGTTTTTGCTCCGATTAACAGTAAATGTCGGTTATATTTTTAATTTTTTGCTTAGTTAATACTGATTTAGACTGGAATGAGTCATTTGCAAATAAATCTTTGTGTGAAGAAGACATTTGAAATTACCAAAACGTCATTTCACGTGATAAATTCCCAGAGTCCTTTAAACAGCAATTATTGATGAGTATAAATCAGGAGCATTTCTTAATCAAAACAGTACAAAATAAATAAATCAATAATTTCACGTCTTATAAAAAAGTTTGAGACTAAAAAAATTGTGAAAACCTTTCACTTGTGTTCGAAGCGTAAAACAACACAGAGAGAGAGGACCGACATGTTATCCTAGCCTTTTCAAAAATATCCTTTTTTATCATCTCAATCTGTTTTTAATCAACTATATTTAAAAATGGACTCCAGTACTGTTCGCAGTTATGCTTTGAAGCTGACTTAAGGGGAGTTATATACCCAGAACTTTTTTCCATATTTTTACATATTCTTAAAGCTTTAAGTCTCAAGAATATGTGGTGAAAATTTCAAGTCGATATCTCAAAAAATAACAAAGTTATAGCCTAGTGAGTTAATCGCCTTCTAGAGTGCGCAGTGCTGGCCCTTATTTTCAAACGCGTTTTTCTCGCAACCATGGTTTCAAAGTCGGTGACCAAGATTTCTCGAAACTCAGTGCACCGATCGTTTTGGTTTTTTTGTAGGCTTATTTTATTCATAATAATCTCGTACTTGTAATAGGATTTTTTTTTTTGTAGTTTCGTTTATTTTTTATAGGCAAAATAATGACGAATTTTTGGTCGAAAATCGTTAATTTACGTTCGGAAGTCCGCCATTTTGTGAAAAATCAATATTTTTAAAATCGGCTATGACAAGTACGAGTTTTAAGTACCTAGTTTAATAATATATTTAATTTTTTGTTTCAGTAGAATTTAGGAGGAGCAATTTTGGTCACCGCATTCTCAGAGCGTTCTACAAAAAATGCTGTATCTACCATAATATTAAGTTTTTTAAAAATAAAAAAATACCAAACATACTCTTGAATGTGTATATTTTAAGGTATAAAAACCCTCATTTAAAAATATCCCTTAAAAAAAAATAAATAGCTGGCCATTTCAGACCTTGAAAGGACTTTGACTTAGCTTCTTAGGATCAATTGTGTTGTGCGTGTTATTAAGTTTGTACACAATTGACCGAGAAATGGACCTACAGGCTTAATGCCGACTCCGAATGGCGATGAACGCAATGTTCTTATTCTAAAGAAGCTTTACATGGCATTTTGATTACTCTCTCAGGTTTGCCATTGTCTGCAGAGAGGTGGCGGCCGTACAGAAAAATTATTTTAATTCAAATAATTTTCTGTCGCTGCTGGGATTCGAACCCGGTTTTCCAGGTTCGTTGACATAGCGGCCACGCACTTTAACCAACACTTTAACCAAAAAAATATCCCTGAGGTTTCCTTAAAAAAATGCACAAACATGAACTTTTTTTCGGCCTCTGGGTATATAGTCCCCCTTAAGAAGTTGCAGACCAGCGAAAACCCCATTACTTACAAAAAACACTTAGAACGGAGATTTACTTTAAAGACATAATCTCTTTTGACTTAAATCGAAAACAATTTCTATATTCCAAATTAAATTTATCAAGAGCTCACTTCAATTGGTCTGTTGACCAATGGAAGACAGTCCTTTTTAGTGACGAGTTTAAATTTAATCTCTATCAGCATGGCCACAGTACATCGCTTTAGACTTCAAAACGGACAGGTCACAGTTAAGCATGGAGGCGATTGTTCTAGATTTGGACAAGGAAGTTTGGCAGTTCATGAAGTTATCCAACAATGGACCGATTTATTTATAAAGAGATTTTAGAGACAGCCATGTTGCGTTGTGCTAGCGAGAAATACCAACCAGTTGAGTATTTCAGCATGACAATGACCCTAAGCACATCGCAAAGGTCGTTAAGAAGTGGATTTGCGCAAAAGAGATTCAGGTATTGGATTCTCCAACCCAATCCCCTGAATCACAAACAATTATTGATAACCTTATAGCTTCAATGTCACGCAGATGTGTTGCGGTTATTCAAATAAAGGTTATTTTACCAAATATTAACACTTTATAACCTGGAATTTCAATCGATTTTAATTTCTTGAGCTTAAGTTGCTTTCGTTATGCACAGAATAAAAATAAAATAAAAATACAAAATAAAAACTTTTTTTAAGATATTTTTTAACAATTTGTGGTTTAATGAATATAAAAAAAAATCAAACGTTTCAAGGTATAATTGACAATGCCTTTTTTGGTTTCTTTTGATATGCACAACACAGTATAACAAATGCTGTAAGTAAAATTCAATTAAAATTTTGCAGAAAAATTTTGTTATTTTTCAAATTGACGCAGTAGAAAATTATAGTTCTCTAGAATGCATCGGCTTTACATGCTAATATTACTCGATGAGTATAGATGCTTATATAAAAGTTATAGCACGACCATTTAAACCTGATGACAAAAATTAAAATAAAATTCAGTACGTTGCCGAAACGCGGAGACAGCTGTTCCAGCAACGAAACTGCAAATTTGTTTCATGCAATTATTCCCGCTGAGTACAAATCTCAGTAAAAGCTAGATCTTTGCTCTCACGTCAAAAATGCACAAAAAAATTATGGCGGCCGAGGAGAGTCCCGTTCCAAGATTGAAAAAGCAAGATTCATGTAAAGACGCGTCGTCACAATTACACCCGTAATTTTCATAATAATTTGTTATTCAGCCCATCGGTATAAAGTTATATATATATATCGCTTAATATAGAAAAGGCGTACCTTGATTTTGTTACTTTACAGGAGAAGAAAAGCACTGAATAAAATCTGGAAAACTTTGGATATAAAAACTTTTTAATGTAGTTTTTGTTTAAAATAGGTGTATTTTATATATAATATGTATATTAAAAAAAAAAAATATAGGGAGGTGTATTTGAGAGTAGTCTACCAGAATACATATATTAAAAACGCGATTTCGAAAAAATACCAGTTACGCCTTTTCTATATTAAGTTATCGATATATGTATATCGATATGCCTTTTTAAAAATATACCCATACAACATTTGGACGATAAATTGTTCGTCTTTCTCCGAGGCGAAGCGAAAGCGATGCCTCTGGAAGATATGTATGCGAGTTGTCGTTTGCGCGAAAAGAAAGTAATTAGAAATTACTTATATAAGAAATTTGTTTTTCAATATCAAAATATTACAGTTTCTCGGTTTTCTCTCCAACAATTTTGCAAATTTTGCAGATAAGCGCTTTGGGTAAATTTTTCTCACATAAGCTTATTTTGAGCCACTTGTATTAATATCGTTGAAAATTTCAAAGATATTTGGATTGTGACTTTAAATGTGTTAATGATGAGAACGTGCGAAAAAGCTGTAGTAGCTAAAATCGATTGTTATTGCATTGAAATTTCCCAAAATCGAATGAAACCACACCTTCCTCCCATACAAAGTGACGTCATCAAAATAGTAAAATCTTAAAAAATTCCACAAAAAAATTATCTCAACACTTGAAATTTTACGCGAAACGTTGATTCCAAATACAAACTCTATTTTTTTAAATTTGGAAAAATTGGATAAAAATCACGATTACCTACCATACAAAATGTGGTCATCAAAATAGAATCACCTTCATAAATTCCACAAAAATGGATATATTGACTTGATGTTTTACACTTACAAGGGTAGTTCCCAGAAGTACCCGACCTAGCAAAGAAAACACGAAAATTTGGAAAAAAATATCTTTATTTCGCCACATAGGCTACTTTTAGCTCGATACACTTTTTCCAGTGATGTTATATTGTTTCGATACCATGTTTATAGTGAAAGTTCCTCAAAATAGCCATCAACCGCAGACTTCACCTCTTCATTGTTGGCAAATCTATTACCAACGAGCAATTTTATCAAGTTTGGAAACAGAAAATAATCCGAGGGGGCTAAATCTGGCGAATGGGTTGCGTGAAGAGACATTTCAAACTTTAACTCATTGATTTTGTCCATCCCGAAATGGAATATGCGAACTGGTGCATTGTCTTGATGAAACAAATCTTTCTTTTTCACCAAATGCGATCGTTTTTTCTTGACTTCATCAAAGAAAAAAGTTTGCAAAGTACTCTCCGTAGATTGTTTTTCCTTTCTGAAGATAATCTATGAAAATTATCCCACGTGCATCCCAAAAAATCCTACGCAATGACTTTGGATGTAGATGGATCTGTCTTAGCATTCTTTGAGGCCGATGCTCCCCTTACAGTCCATTGTTTTAAGTGTTCTTTCTTCTAAGGTATGAAGTGATGGACCCATGTTCCATCCATGGTTATAAATCGACGCAGAAACTATGCTTTATTGCTGTGAAACCTTGCCAAACACTCGATTTAAACATCCTCACAATGCTGTTTTTGTTCCATTGTGAGTGATCTCGGCCATATAGCGGAAAACTTTCTCATGTTCAAATTTTCAGTCAATATGCGTTTTTGAAATGCCTATAGTGCCAGCTTTCTCGAGTACTTTTATTTGGTCAATACCATACCATTTTGTTAATTTTCTTCACCATTTCTGGCGTGGTCTCCTCATATGGTCGAACACTTTTCGTGTTGGCAGGTCATACGTCCTCGTTTAAACTCTACCCCCCAATATTTATTTGTTGTCAACGAAGAAGCAGACTCTCCCAGAATAGAATCTAGCTCCGCTTTCATATTGTTTGGACTGGGGCCTTTCAAATGAAAGTATGTATCACATAATGATCAATTTTTACATGTTTACAAATTCACTGAGAGCGTTCACTATTGATAGCTGCCAAACATATACTGGACAACGTATCGTCGTAAAACTTCAAACTTAAGCTTTATAAGATTGGAACTTTATACCATAGCCATTCTTTTCAAACAACAAACCCCATCTATAAGTCAGGTCAGGTACTTATGGGACTACTCTCGTTAGCTTTGTTATTTAAAATGTGAAATTAAGTTGAATTAAGGATTTTATATATCAAGAGTTTATTAAAATTAGTATTTTAATCTTTTATATTTTAATATAGATCTTATAGTGTACACACAAAAGTAACTAGCCAAAACGAATGACAAAAGCAAAGCAAGACTACTAAGATCTTGAGCGAGTTGCCATACTATACAAAAATTAAATACAAAATAGAGTTGTCAGCTGTTGCGTCAATGGTTCATACACAACAAAGGATACATAATTCCCCATTCAAACTGACTTTTTATCAAAATAATAAAACCTTCATTACTACAGATAATGTACTCGTTATTAAACACTACTGTGGGGGTTATTTAAACTTCGGCCAAGCCTGTGATAATTCTTCACTTGTCTTTATTAAAACAAAACAGAAGTCTTTCATACACAATTTATTTAGTAAAATTTTTATAATTTTCCTTAATATTTAAAAATAATGTGAGATTTCTTGTTTGCATACAATTATTTGAAAGAGTGAATGTTAACGAAACGATTCGTGAGCTAACACGTATTTTGAAATGTGTTCTATAATTTTCATCAAACTGCTTTCATTTGCAATTACAACACTTCTCCATTATATCCTTAAATCTAACCATAGACGCGTTTTAATAACGTAAAATACGTATAAGAAGCATTCAACAATGCTTGAAATAGTTCCAAAGTCATTGGATAAATGTTGCCTACCATAATCTGTTAAATTAAAAAATTGAATTTTTTAAAAAAAGAAACATTATTCTTAACAAACAACCCACCGAACACGGTTTTTGTGCACGTAGTATTAGCAGAAGAATGTGCTTTTGCACTGGAATAGGAAATGTAAACCATGGAGTATCGTAGGCAGCTGTTGCTATAGCTAAATTCTTGAAGATATAGTAAAAAGTGTGTTATTAAGATAAAAGAAAAGTAAATAGTATAAATATACAGAAAATTACCTGTTCTCTAAACTCATTAGCATACCAATAGAGTGCCAAAATTTGAGCAAATATCATGGTTATATAGGCACAAACAATAATGGCTTGTATTGTTGAATCCACCTATTAAACAATAAAAACAAAATTAAAAACTAAGAAATATAAAATCACGTAACGAAAATCCGCGAAATTTTTTGACACGCCAGCTCACAATATTACTACTACTCACAATTATCAGCAGAAATAGCAACGCGCAGAGCAACGTGCCAAAGGCAATGAACTCCAGCAGAAATATAAATGTTGTCAAACTGTTCACTATCAAAATATATCTAAAACGGTAGGGATTTTAATAATTTTTGTATTATTAAAAAATAATAATATTTATATGTCACGCACACACCTTATGATGCGTTTCTGGTAGAGTATACAAGCCACAACCTTCTCAAGGATCATTTCATCAGTATCGTTGGGTTGCTTGAGATTCCTCAAGAAATGTTGCAGCGTCTTGCACATCACAATCCCAAACATGATTAAAGCCACAATAAGACTTGTGAAGGGAATGTACATACAACAGCCTATGGGTGTGATGATCATCTGATAAGCGTACCAAAGCTGATAGAAGGGCGTTTCATATTCATTAACGCCCGGTATAATGCTGCCAAAGGGAAGTACTTAAACGAGGTAAATGAGACCAAAGTAAATAAAAAATAATAACACACTAAATAATTAATTTTATTAGAATAACTTATTTCATTTAATTGGATATAAAATTTAAATGATTGATTCAAACGATTCAAAGCTACTGAGTCTACGTATTTCGAGAAATATTAAAATTAAAAGAAGCATTCGGTGGCGCTTTGGAAAAGATTTTTGTTGGAAACGCAATAATTCTAATTTCTTAAGTCATTAATAAAATTTACTGTTATTTTGTTCAGCAATGCAACAAGATTGATCAGCGTTATCTGATTTAAAAAATTAATTTCGGAAAGAAAAACCTACGCAGGAATCAAAAATCTAATTAGTTGCTCACCGATGATGATATGTAGTGCCTTAAAGTAAATATACGTACACCAAGAAAACCGTGGACGGCATCCTGTTACGCCACCTAAATTTAAGAAAAAACGTGGTCGGCACCCTGTAATGTCTCCGAAATTTATGAGCACATTGTGAGATATCCGAATATCAACTCATTTGCAGCTGCCCCTTTACGAGGTTTGCTATTAATATTTCTGGCCTAATAATGAAAAAACTCATAATTATGATTTAAATTGGTTTTATTGTTTTTAAAAATATTTTCAATGAAGATCAAAATATTTTTGAATGCATTTGAACCAATTTTGGAAGCATTTTTTCCACTCCGATTGAGGTAACTCCAAAAGAAACGTTTTGAATGGAACAACCACTTTTTCGTGTGTCGAAAATCGTTGACCAAGTATTTTTTTTTTTGAAATTTCTAAGAATAAAGAAAAGTCATTGGGTGCAAAATCACGGCTGTACGGAGGATAACCAAACAATTCGTTTTTTTTTTTTTGCTGATCAAAAAGGTCTTTCTTTGAGTAGATGTGAGAGAACTCGCATTGTCATCATGCAGAATAATTCGCCTCTTCTTTGACCTTTTCTGAATTTATCTAACGATTTTTGGGACACAAATGGTCGTATACCATTCAAAATTGACCGTCCTACGTTGCTTTATTGCCACTGTCGCCAATTGACCGATAATGCAAAAGAAACGTCAAATTCATGACGTAATGAGGCCGTGCAGAAAGCAGCTATAAGATCAAAAATGCATCAATCATGCAACTTTTATACAACTACTGTTTGAAAGTGCACCTGTTCTTCTATCGAGGTACTCAAAGGCCCCAAATGCCTTAGTTTGGATATCCAAGTAATCATTAAATAACGGAAATATTTTTTTTTTACTGAATACTTATACATACCACGCTCTTCCGCAAAAAGTGGATAGAACCCAAATCCAATACATGATAACAAGCCTAAAAAAAGATTGCCGCGTGCCATTATTTTACCGTTTTCATTAGCCTCATTAAGCAAGCCTTGTATATATAGATCATTGGATATCTGCAATGAAAAGATTGAAGTTAAACAAAATGTGACTCCGTTTTTATTCCAGTTTTTTCTATAACTCATCGACCAATTATTTATTACGTCAACTTTTTGAACGCTTGCCATCTTCGGCACATTTAATATCCATAATTATGTAGCATAGAATAAGTGAAGCAATTAAAGTAATTTCATTGAAACAAGAGAAGGTCGTAAACAAATAAAGAAAATCAATTTGACGTATTCGTGCGTTCCATTTTCTTAGAGTTAAAGTGATACTTCTATGAATACACAAAACAAATTACCTTTAACTCATTGAAATACTGCTCCAAATCGCCAATAATACTCTCATATTTCTTACGACTATAGAGCAATGTATAGGCTCTCAAGATGGTATTGAACCACAGCACCAACATATAAGCATTTCTTATAATAGCATCGATGCCTTCACTGGTCTTGAACATATAAACGAATTGTGTAAACACCAGAAAAGTAGTCGTGGTCAAGCAGAGGAAAAGACGCAAATTTCGATCGTATAGTAAACACCAGAATTTAAGAATACGGACACTCATATAAATCAATTGAATATCTTCAAACATGTTTGCATTTACGATGACCACTTCTATTCAAGTACAACAATAAATGTAAGATAACGAAATGCTTACTATTCCTTCATAGGATCTGCATAGGGTTTATATAAATTCTGTTTTGGTAGTTTAACTGCAATCAATTGAACATTTCCCAAGCGATTAGCGATTTCAATTTGAATCCAATTATCTGCATTCTTTCAATTACTGCTTAATTAAATGATTCTGCACATTTTTTGGTTTTTTTTTCACTTTGACGGGACACGTTACGTTTTACCAGTTTCCAAAAAAATTGAAAAAATAATTTTTTCAAAATGCATCAGCGTTGCATGGAATTGTTACTCAATGTGGAAGGAATGAACCGAAATGAAGTATTATACTTATTCTAACTACAAAAATGAAAATTAGTTCTAACGTCATGAGGTCGGAGAAATAGGGACTTGATGCAACAATAATGCAATGCTGTTGCATAGAATAATTACTCGCTTAGAATATGTGTTACGAAAAATTTTATTTTATGATAGCAAAACATGGTTCTTTCACCTCATAACGAAAATTTGTTCGGAAATGGCTCAAATAATTTGATTAAGCCACGACACCACGAGGCAACCGGAATTAAAACAATGAAATTTGGATGGAATTATAACGCCGTGACTATTAGCGCTACTGCCAATTTGATGGAACGACAGTAAAGCTGAGGTTATCAGTAAAAAATAAAAATAAAAATAAAATTATGGCGCCATATGGCCACTCAGGGAGCCTTCTAAAGTAACCTTAATGCTCCAAATGTAAAAGCAAAAGCAAACAAAAACATTAAAAAAATATATATAAAAATTTAAATTAAAATTCACACAAAGCATTAGGAGAAGGACAAGGATTTGGATAAAGATTAGGGCAAGATTTAAGAAAAAGATGATGGCATGGATTTGGATAAAAATTACTCATTATTAGGACCAGGAATAAGATAAGGAATATGGCAAAGATTAAAACAAATATTAGAACATGGAATTGGACAAGGATTAGGACAATAATTTAAAAAAGCATTGAGAAAAGGAATATGACAAGGATTATGAAAAAGATTAGTAAAAAGATTTAGACACTCCTAAAACAATATTTAGGACAAGATTGGATAAAAGAAAAGGATAAGAAATGGGACAAGGCATAGAACAAGGATTTGGTCACATTTAGACAAGATATCGTTAAAAGATTGGGAAAATAAGACGGACAAATAAATATTAGGAAAAATATTTGAACAAGAGACACATATAAAAATAAGGATAAGTGTGATGATTAGGTTGGGAATAAAAGAAAGGATCGGGACAAGAATAATAATAAGGATAAGGATAAAGATACGATGCCATATCAAAACCTACATGTTTGTTCAAGATACAGCCAACTTCGTTTTTTTTTAGAGTCTGATTTGAATTTCAATGCAGAATATGATAAAATTTCGAAATTTTGAATTTTTTGTTAAAAAGTCCGCCATATTGCATCCACCATCTGGTATTTTTTAAATCTAACTTCAGATTTATAATTAACTAGCTGAACCCGGTGTGCTTCGCTACCCCTCGTTATAAAATAAAATTAAAAGTAATTATGTATATATTTACAAAAATTTATTTATTTAATTTTAATTTAATTATTGCATGCTTTAGGCAGAAAATAAAAAATAATAAATTCTGTCTAATTCACTATTGCAAATGCGTTAAGGCAAAAGTAAATATGCAGTAAGCTCTCTCTCTATTTAGTTAACATATATTACAAAATCAGCTGTTTTGCAGACAGTTGTGGGAGAAAGAGAATGGGGCTACCCCACTATTTTAATTAATATGTATTTTAAATTTGAGGTAAAGCCGTTAATAAACGGTAAAAAAGTAAATTATTTTCATGAAATATATATAATAGACAAAGGGGGTAAATAAACTCATCCCTTTTAATACTGAAAGCATGTATCCCCACCAAGTATGAGCGGAAGTTGATGATAACCTTTTTCAACATTTTTAAGCTCCCTTCTATAAATGCTAATAATGCCTCGTGGGTAAGATCTATTATGTCTTCAACGTTCTGATTGTCTGAATTATAAACTGCGACCATAACAATTTGTTGACCTTTAGGTAAAGTGAATCTCGCGGCGCCTATGTTGGGAATTTCTTCTTTTGAATTGGAACGCATGTCACGCGCATATGCATGGATACTTTGCCAATTGAAAGAAGATATGGCATATTCCCCCTTGTAATATTTCCCCTTCCGATTTTTTCGAGCATAATCTGGTCAATTGTATTAAGAATGACAGTAAAAAGCCGCGTAAACTTATTTCGTAATGGAACCATCGTTTAATATTCTCGTTTACCATGGCTAAGACATTGACGCCCCTCAGTAGGTACAATATGAAGTCCTTCTTGAGTCGTGACACTGGATAAGGCTACGTAAGCCAAAATGTGTTTTAATGTATTTGTATGGAATTTCATCAAATGTCCCACCTTGCGATTTGTGAATTGCCAACGAGCAGCCTGGTTTTAGTGGAAAATGGTTTCTTTTGACATGAATCGATATATTTCGATTAAGAGGAACTGTAATTATATATAGGGTGTTTTTTAGCTGCATGAGAAGTTTCTATGGTTGTTGTCTGTGTTGAAAAAATAAATTTTCTCTCGAAGTTTATAAAGCACTTCGTCCATTTTACGGTCGTGTGTTGAAGCAGACGCCGAAATGTCGATTCGTCGCCGTTCTCAACTTGTTGGCCTTTGTCCTTTGACTACGTGGAAAATTTTACGTAACGATCTTTTATAGGCAAGTAATAAAATACAGCTCGTGCAAGAATTTAACCCAAATGACTATCGTTTACGTCGCATTTTTGAATTGTGTTTAGTGATGAAGCTCATTTTTTTGCTCATGAATTTTTGTTTAAAAAAATTAATCAGCTAAACATCGATGACATTTCGTTCCAACAAGACGACGCAACTTGCCATACAGAGCGCTTAACCATTAATTTATTGCAAAATCAATTTGGTGACAACTTTATTTGCAGAAATGGTCCTGTTAACTGGCCCCCTCGTTCGTGCGGCTTAACGCCTCTCTATTACTTTTTAGGGGGTTATGTTAAGTCATTGGTTTATGCCGACAAACCAGCAACTTTTGAAATATTGGAAGCCAATATTCAAGCTACCATTGACGCTTTATTGCCAAATTTATTGGAAGAAGAAGTGACAAATAGGGCTTATCGAATGGACTATGTAACTCGTAGCCGCGACGGACATGTACCGGAAATCATATTTAAAAAATTAATGCCATGAAATTATCTACCAGCTTATATTAATAAAAAATTCATTCCAACAATATTCTTGTCTTGTATTAGTATTAAAGTTCTCAAGCTTTTAAAAAACACCCTTTATATTATACATTGTAACAGTTGTAATAACTGGGAGAATGCGTGTTCAAAAATATGACATCTTTCAATCATGGTATAATAATACAAGGTAGCATTGACAGTTGGTTGGGAAATCATCTGCTGTCAAAAAATATAGTCAAAAAGAGAGCGCTCACAATGCGCCATTGAAAACACAAGCAATGTTGAAAACGTTGAAGTGAAAAAAAACAACAACCACAGCAGCTGCTGATGTATTTCCACAAAAAGCTGTTTTTGACAGTTTATGTTTTCCTGTTGAAGAGAAAATAAGCAGTTGTCAATGCTACCATGTATGTATTGAAATACCATGCTTTCAATTATGAAAATATGACAACTTATTATTTTCTATTTCACCTCTGAAAAGTTTCGTTATTACAAAAGGTGAACCTCGCTGTATACAAGTAATTCACCACAACTATTCGTTCAGCAAATTCACAAACCAATGCTATTAATTGGCACCATTGCCAGATTGGGTGATTTATCGCCATTTGGGCGCTTTTTTCTTGTTTTTGCGCTTAAATTTTTAAGAAATCGCCTGGCGATTTTTTGGGCGATTTTTGTGAAAACCACACTTTTTCATAAACTCATCTAATGTGTGTGGGAAAAATGTTTGGCAATATTTGTAAGTTGGCATTCATCTTTCTTTCCTTGCCACATTCTAATGCATTTGTGGAACGTATTTTCTCCGTATTTAATAGAATGGAACTACTTTTTTTGTAGAAAGTTTTTATTTTTAAAGTTGCATATTGAAAAATTCTAAATAGTTATAGTCTCTAAAAAAATGTTCTTTAACAATCAAAATTCTCGTATAAAATTAAGTATATTTTTTATAACTTTTTACAGATCTTAATATTATTTCAATACAGTAGACGTCCAATATAACGAATGGTTTCTTGTCCAGCCTTTTCGTTAAATCGAAAAATTCGTTATATCGAATGAATATTTTATACAAACAAATAGAGTGTTTAGTAATTTAGTTTTTATTTTTTTATATTAATAAAATATTTGCTTATTTCGTCATTTTTTTTTCAATTAATTTTTGAGAAAACTTAACAAACTCGTTTGTTTCTTGACGCTTTTCATTGATTTTTTGTGTGTTTCCTCTTGAAGCTCTTGTAAAATATTGATTTTAGTGCAGTTTACATTATTTTCTGAAGCCCATTGTATAGAAAGAAGCCCCGAGGTGTTCCACAGCATTTGTGTGGGATATGTTGTGTGTCAATTCTGCCACAGATTCTCGTTAGTTTAAAACTTTTTCGCTTACTTGCCATTGCTAAATATTTTTTTATATAGAACTTTAAACACGAGTGAAAAATTACAACTCATTGCAGTCCAACAAACGTAACTGTTGATTCATAGGAATCTATGGTACCAAGGTACCAATATCAAAAAACAAAGAGAATCTGGGTACGCAGAATGGTGGAAGATGAGATTACAGCAACAGCTGATCAATGAAAATAGTTTCAACTCATATTGATGTCATTCGTTAAATCGAATGAAAACAAAAAATTTGAATTCGTATATAGAATAGTCAAGGAAGAGATTTTGCCGTTCGTTATATTGGACATTTGTTAAATCGGGTATTCGTTATATTGGACGTGCATTGTAAATATGAAAATAAGAAGTTTTATATATATAATACTATTAACAGCTCTCAATATTATTTGAAAAAAATGTATATAATTTTTTTTTATTTTTTCTAATATAATAAATTTCTTAGAAAAAATTGCGGTTTTGGCGATTTTTTTTTCATTGGGCGATTTTGGGCGATATTTTTTAAATCTCGCGCTTTTCTCAAAAAAGTTCTGGCAACACTGTTAATTGGTAGCATTCAATGACGTAGCATTCCACCACATAACGCTTTTATTTTAGGTTAACGTTCGTTCCACAACATAATTTTCTTAACCACATAACGCTTTCACGCAAACTCCAAAAATTCATTGAATTAAAATTGTAATTTAATAAATTATTTGAATTTAATAAAAATAAGAGTTAAAGTGCTAGAAAATATATGTAAAATATGTGTTAATTATGCAGTAAAACAGTTTTAAGTATATTTTTTATAATTTCTGTTAACCATAAAAGCGCCGTAAGATGGTAAAGTAGGAGTACGAAGCATTCAGCAAGGATTGAAACATTTCCAATGACATCGGATAAATATTACCAACAGTCATCTAAAAAAAATTTTTTAAGCATGCATATTTTGGATTAATTAAATTAAATTAAATTTTTAAACTCACACTAAAAGGAATCTGAGCGCGCATTATCAAGAGTAATATGTTCTTCTGTAATGATTTTGGGTATAAGAACCATTCGGTATCATAAGCGGCCTCAGCAACCATTACAGTCTAGAAAAATATTTAAATAAGAGTTGGTTTATCAGTTAGTTAATTTAGTTAGTTAGTTTATTTCAAATAACAAATTTTCAAGCAAAGCGTTATATCAAAAATGCAATATCAAAAACGAATTTTAATAATGTTATTAATTTATTAAATTAAATTTTGTAAATCTTAATTTATTGCAAAAAAAGAAAAAATTCTAACGAGTCACTCCGAATAGTTCTCGACCACTTTATGCCTTAGGCTACGTTTATAGTGCGCGCTGAAGCGAGTGCGAGATTGTGTTTGCAGATGGAATCAACTTTATTGAGCTGGTAGAGATTATAGTGCTTCTTGTTGCTTGTAGATGGGACCTGCTCGTTGCTGATTTCAGTTTTGTTTTTATTTTTAGTTGCGAAAATAATGTCGTCAATTGCAATTTGCGAAAAAAAAATTGGAACTTAATTGAGTTGTTGCTTCAATCTCTCCCAGTCAGTAATTTAGAACTAGTAATTGGATTAAGCTTATATACAATGCAAAAACCAAGCCTTTTTCAAGCTTAATTTGCTTAATAGGAAAAATAACGTTTAATATGAAAGATACTTTGTGGAAAACTTGTTCCGATAAAAGCAAATTGGTGATTTACTTACATTACAATTAACACAAAATGGAGTCGAACGAAGATGCGATGTGTAAAATGTGGGGAGTCAAATTTATAAGAACGCGGAGGAGTACAAAGGAAAAGATATAATTAATATAACAAATAAAGTATGACTATTGTAAGGAAACAATTGGAAAAAAGTTTTTAAATACGTATTCCTAATTGTAAAGAAACACTAAGAAAAACCTTATTTAAATACTTATTTCCAGTATTATTCCTAGGACACATTTTCGGTTATTCTTCAGTTACTTATAAACATTTTCCAATAGTAATCTTAAGCTTTTTCTAAACTTATTGTTTGCGTTTCTAAGCTTGTTTAAAGTTTATTCCAAGCTTGTGTGGCTGACTGGGTTGTTATTGATTTTTAGTTTGTATGCATAGATTTACGCTAGCATAAAACCTACGCACACTGCTCCTGAAACAACTTCAAGTTGACCTAAAATGGCAACGTAAACTGAATGTCTCCAAGTGTTTGTAATGTTTTTCTGATGAAATATCACTTTGAATTAAAATCCTAGCTGATTTCGTTTTGAAAATATCTCAATTTTTGCATTTTCACGTGATTGAACCACCTTGTACATTAGACAGCGCAATATATTCAAGTATAAAACTGTTTATACATATATGTATGGATGTATGTTTGTATATATTTATATATATTATACCTACTTGTGTGTTTGTGTGTGTGTGTGTGTAAAATATTGAGAATTGGGATATTGTTTCCACACCATCTACGGAAATAAATATCGCGGCGCGTTTTTTTTAAGTGGTATCCCTTGTAGACCTATTCCACTATCCCGTCCCGTCCATAAATTACGTAATCACTTTTATACTTAAATTGGGTCAAATTGGACAGCCTCTAAGAAATTCAGCCATAGTCAAAACTATTTACACATCGCTAATATTTTTAAATGTTTTAAAGAAAGAGCTCACTTTATTTGTTGTTGGAAAAATTTTCCAAAGATATTTTTTTGTTGTTGCATTCTATGCAGTATGTTAAATAAAAACAAAAGTTTTAGCAAACCTAACGATATATATCACAAAATAAACTAATAATTGATAACTACTCTCTGCCGTCATAAGTATTTACACAGCCTTTCTTGGAGTCAATAAACACAATTATTTACAAACATAAGTGCTGCACGACCTTACTTTTTAGGATTTAAGGAAGATACATGAATGTTTTCCAAAAGACTCCTCGAATTTACAGGAAGACTCATCAGTCCACAAAACATTGTGCGAAAACTGTATAGGCCAGAGAATAGTTATATTTTGCTAATTTTTTTTAATGATATTTTTCGTTAGGATTTTTAAAACATGTCTTCTTTACTTTGCATACTACAAAGAATACAACAACCAAAAATTTCTTTGCGAATTATGCAAACAACAAAAAAGGCGAGCGCTTTCTTTAATCTATTTCTTCTGAAAGTGTAAATAATTTTGACTAGGGCTATATACATCTATCATTTATTACAAATTTTGCGAAGTAAATGTCACTGCAGCATTTTTTAAGCGACTTGAGTATGAAGAATCTTCGATAAGATTAATTTTAAATCTCTCCCAAAACTGGTTAAATTCCCTGTAAATCGACTCTCCAGCCTGCTCCGACCACAACTTCCCGAACTTCATCTTTTGCAGGGCTTTGTCAATCATTTGTTTTGGAGTGGTATCGTACCTCTTGTTGGGCGGGAAAAAACATTGATTTGGGCCACAAAGTTGAAATTAATGGCTAAAAATGATCAAGGAGAGATCTTTGAAGGCAATGCATGCAGACAACTTTTAAAGGAATCTGCAAAACTTAATGACCCCGATATTTATGAAACGGTTGGACCTTATGCCTTAAAGCCCTTTGAGTGTGCTTTTCAGACAATGAATAAAATTGTAGATTCTTGTTTTATAACCAAAAAACCGATTTAACCGATTTAGATAAAAATTTGATAACTTTTCGCAAAGCCATTGAGAGTACTGGTGTCTCGCGTCTCTCGTGTCTCTCGGAATAGGCCTGCAGGGGATACTACTTTAAAAAAAACGCGCCGCGATATTTATCTCAGTAGATGGTGTGGAAACAATATCCCAATTCTCAATATTTTACACACACACACACACACACACGTAGGTATATTAAATATATGTATATACATACATACATACATATATAAACAGTTTTATACTTGAATATATTGCGCTGTCTAATGTACAAGGTGGTTCAATCAGGTGAAAATGCAAAAATTGAGATATTTTCAAAACGAAATCAGCTGGGATTTTAATTCAAAGTGATATTTCATCAGAAAAACATTACAAACACTTGGAGACATTCAGTTTACGTTGCCATTTTAGGTCAACTTGAAGTTGCTTCAGGAGCAGTGTGTACGAGCACCAAAACGTTGAGTTACTTTCTTTCCTGTCCTTTTTGTTCTCCGCACTTTTTCACACTCCAAAATGCTCATTAACTTTTCAAAATTCAAAAAGACTCTGAAATCATGGTTGAATAAATAAGGTTGTCGCATGGGTGAGAGCGAGTTCCCATAAATGTCAAATCGAAGTTGACAGCTCATACAAAATCTGAAAGCGAAAAATGATAACATGTAAAGCCGATGAAGTCGTTGTTGCTGCTTTGCATTGATTTTGACAATTATGGGTACTGAGAAGAGAGTACGATCAGTCACGAGACAACCTTATTTATTCAACCATGTCTGAAATGCTATCAACAACCCATCATCTTTTTTTTTTCATTAAGAGTGTGAAGAACAAAAAGGAAGGATGCAAATAAATAAAACATTGCATTGTTGGTAGGTAGGATTACCTCTAGGGTAATTGTAAAACAATTGTTATTATAACATACTCAAAATAGAGATCAGAACAACAGTAAAAGTAGATACTTGAAAATATAGACTAAACCCCAGTTGAAAGTTGAGCACAAAAAATATCACAGAAATAAATTAAAAACAAAGGCAACCGAGATGTAAAAAAAAGTACCGAAAATCATCTAAAAAAATCCAACACGACAAAACATAGACAATATATCAAAACTGTGTAAGGAAGCGATATAGAAGATAAAGCCGCTTAAAACCATCTTGCGAATAGGTTTAAACTCTAAACAAGTCTTCACTATAAACACTTAGAACTTTTTCCCTAAGATGATTGGTACATGAAGCGTTGTTCAGAAGCGATTGCCATCTTCGGCTTTAACGCGCACATCAAAAGCTGCCTGAGATGCATTAAAACATTTAAGTTGAGTAAACAATTTAATTATTAATTCAACATACGGCATCTGACAATTCATTAGCAAACCAATAAAGAGTCAATATTTGCGAGAATATCATCGATATTTGAGTGATAGCAATCGTGAATTGAGCAGCAGTTTCCGCCTAAAAATAAAATATTTTTTAATTTTCATCAAACCATAAAAAACCAAAAATCAATAATTAAAAACGCTCACAATATTCACTAGAAACAGCAACCCACAAAGTAAGGCACCAAATGCCATAAACTCCACCAGAAAAACATAGGTTGTTAAATTATTGATAATGCTCACATAACTGTAATGGAAGGTTAAGCAACTCAGTTATAGGCGCTGACAATTATAATAATCACTACTTATGCAGACAATAAATTGAATGCAAAAAATAAATGACATTGAGTTTGTACACCTGACAATTATTTACATACCGTATGAGCGTCTTCTGGTACTTGATGCACCATGTGACCTTTTCAGCTATGACATCAGCATTATCGTTGCCCATGCCGCGTAGACGATGTTGCAATACTTTGCACATTAAAATGGCAAACATTATCAATGAAACCACCAGGCTACCGAATGGCATGTACATAAAACATCCGATTGGTGTGATGATCACCTGATAGATGTAGAATATTTCATAGAGTGGCGATACCGACTCATCAAATCCAGGTACATGACTGCCATAGGGAAGCACTAAATTTTAGAAGAAGTGTCATTTTTCAAAAAATGACAATTAGCATATCGCTTCAGATTTCTAGTTATTTTAAAAATGTTTGTTTTTAATAAATATGACTTACTTCTCTCATCTGCAAATATGGGATAAACACAAAATCCACACACAGTCATCAGACCTAAAATCATGTTGAGTATGGCGGCATTTTTACCCAGCTTATTTGTTTCATCCAGCAAACCTATTATATACGCATCACCACTGTTCTGTTGTATGAAAATATATTAATAATGAATGTTTTATTTCGAAAAATTTGGTTTATTTAGAATAGTACAAATTACAATGTACTAAAAATATCAAAAACTTTTTTAACATACGAATTACGGGGGCGAATTTAATATGAATTGATAAGTCAGTGACTTTTTGAATAAAAGGTATTTGTTTCGACGAAGAACCATTTGAATTTAATTTAATGTGATCATTTTCATTCAATTATATTAAGACTAATCGTGTTGAGCTCGAGGCCAAATATGTTAATTGTGATAAAAAAAAAAAATTGTCCGCTTATTAGAGCTTCGCGTCCGCTTATGGAAGATTCTTTTTTCAGAAATATACATGTTTGTGTGTCCGCGCCCGTTTATCGGAAAGTCCGTGTATGGGAGAGCATTTTCTATGGAAAAAAACCAAAAATTATTCGTTCCCAAGAATGTGTCCGCTTATAGGAGATGTGCGCTTATTAGAGCGTCCGTTTATGGGAGCTTTCACTGAATACCACAAGCTTTTTCGGTCATTATTATTTATTATATTATTTATCTTTCTCCCTATGTCCGTCCGTCTTCTTATGGATTACACTAATCGCACCTCTGTTACTATCTCCATCTGTTACCAATTTGCTTTTATAATTAAAATTTGTCCAAAAAGTAACTCTGAACTATAAACGTTGTGTTTATGCAACGAAGGGTAAACAAACGAAGTTTTCAGTTGGGAAAAACTAATTTTTCAATTGCTGCAATTTAGAAATCACTCGCGTTTATAACAAACGGAATTAATTGTCTGCAACTAAATGACGCATTTCTCGCAACTGACTATTATTATGACAACTGTTTAAACGTTGGCAAAAAAACTATTTCAAGCACGACAAACGAAGTTCGTTTGGTGTAGGCAGTCTTGCGTGCTCTGTAACCTGAGTTAACTCAAATAACCGACTTTTTCAAGTTCACATTTTATACTATGGTGCCGTATAGAGTCTTTAACTTCTAAACTAAGTTAAATTTTGATTTAAGATCTTCAGTAAAATTCTTACAACTTTAATTTCCTTTAAAATTGGGAAACATTGTTGCCCCTTAATTCACACAGGGAGGTCAAAAACCCCCTTAAATTAAAAAATGTCATGTCTCGGAAACTCGGGGCGATATCATTTTCATTACTTCTACGATGTTCTTTAACATAACGAACAAAACTGAACTTATCGAAAATGAAAAAAACAAATCGTCGTTCGTAAATTATTGTGTTCTATATCACAAAATTGAAAAAATTGAGATAAGACTGGTATATAGGCAAATTTTTCGAGATCTATCGATCTGTGTCATCAGTTTGCTTTTATCTTTTATAGTTTTCGAAATATGAGACATCGACTTTGTGCTATACAACACTATTGTGACAGGCTTCGTAACCTATTGTGTTCTATATGCAAAAAATCGTGCATATAGAACAAAAACGAAGCAAAAATACTAAGTAATAAAAATATTTTTTTATTTTGTTCTATATGCAAGTCTAAATAAAGTTATTAAAGTTATTATTTGGAGGTCTTTGTATTTTGCTTTTTTTTTTGTTTTTTTTCTGGTTTTTTTCTTAGCTTCACATTGCACTTGGCAAATGAAATGAAACAAAAAAGAAAAAAATCCCACTTTAGATTGCAGTTGGTAAATAAAATGAAACAAAAAAGAAAAGAAAATACCCATCATAAATAACATAAGGTTAGAAGTTAAATTTTACAACAACGTTTAAAAAAAGCTTAATACTAAGAATAAGAATGGTAAGCAATAGATAAGAAGATATCATTGGAGAAAGTAAATGATGTGAAAAGTTTATACAACTTTTTATCACTTGATGCAGTGGCATACTACAATAGGGGTATTCACGGGTTGATGCGAATTGCAAGAATGCGAAAATGCAACATATTTTTCGCACTAACGCGTGAACATCAATATTGTAACTATACTTATTTGAATCAACGTAAAAACTTTGCCTTTTTAAAGTTTTACCCAGATGGCAACTATGCTTGAAAACACCCATAACATGAATCAGCTGTTTCGCATCACTGTTTGTGCGCTTTCGCAATAGGTTTGAGCAGTGCGTAATTCAAGAAGAGTTGCAAAATTACTTCTAATGTGTTTGTTGTTGGAATGAAGAAAAAATTCGCAATCATGAATTTTCGCATCGTCGCAACTGTGTTTCGCATCAACCCATGAATACCCTTAATAATTTGTTTAATACAAGTTAAAATATAGGTACAATTTTTTGTCTTCGTCTTTTTAACGAACTTGCTTCAATAAAAAAATCTCCGTAAATCAAGCATGAACTTCGTGGAATCGAAGTCAAATGAATTTTGTTAATTTTTTACTTAATTTTGTAGTCGAAACTTGCCTTTTAAGAAATTAACAGGTATTGATTTAAATGGACTCATAAGAACATATGTATAAGATTAAGTTTAAAATCAAGTTAATATTATAATATATGAAATAAAGTTTTTATTGAGTGAAATCACATTGCTTTGCATTTCTCCAATACATATAACATTTTGTTCTATATGCTATAAAACAAGAATAGTTTCGTAAATAAGTGCATATAGAACAAATTATTTTTTTTTAAACGCATCTTACTCTAAAAAACGCTTCCAAAGATGAACATTTTTTTTGACAGAAAAAACCACAATCTCTTGAACTTTCATTGGTAAGAAAATCGCGGCAGATTTTTCGGTTCAGTTTTTTACTAAACTTTAAACTTGATTTACCAAAAAAACATTTTTGTCATATAGAACACAATAATTTGCGAACGACGAAATGTTGAAGCCTCAACACCACGGAGGTAAACGCTTGATACAGTGAAAATGCAACAACAATAAAAGAAAGTTGCATTTATGTTAATTATAACATCATGACACTACGGTAAATTTTATGGAACGCCATTTTATCGAGCACATGATAAAAAAAAATATGGCGCCATGAGGTCCCTCAAGGAACCCTTTAAAGTAACCTAAATGCACCAAATGCAATAGCAAAAGCAAAAATACTGACATCTCTTAAAATAAGGACGAGTATTAGGACAAGAATTTTGATAAGTATAAGAAAAAGGATAAGGGCAATTATTTGGACATAGATAAGGCCCACGAATAAGATGAGGAGTAGGACAAAGATTTGAACAAAAATGAAAGCTTAGAATTGGACAAGGATTAGGACAAGAATTCAGACAAGGATTGGGGGAAGGACTACATCATCGAATGGGCAAAGGATAAGGACAAAGATTTGGACACTCCTGAAGCAATATTTAGGACAACATACGGAAAGGTTAAGGATAAGGAATGGGACAACGAATAGAACCGGAATTTGGTCACACTTAAGACAAGATTTGAGACAAAGATTGAAAAAAGAAGTGGGACAAGGATTAAGAAAGAGATTTGAATAAGCATAAGATCAGAAATACGGTCATGGATTTAATCAAGAGTTTGGACAAGAAATAGGACAATTAAAAGGGCATATATAAGAATAACGATAATAAGGATGAGACCAAGTTTGGGAGCAATGTGTAGGATAGGGACAAGATTAAGGACAGGGATAAAGATACGCTGTCACGTCAACCTACACGTGTGTCCAAGATACTGATGAAAAATTTTTTACTTTAAAAAATCAACTTACGAACATTTCCGTAAATGTTCCCTTTCAGGTGAATTCGGGGAGTCTTGAGTTGACCAGGATCCTATTCTCTCGGGAGAATTATTTCAATAGAAAGGCCGTGTGCTATTCGGAAACTTTTCACTCGTGGTTGGAAAGAATTTACTGAGTTGAATACATTTTCTGTCTGTTCAAATAAAATTGTAATTTTTGCTGTGCCAAAAAGCCGATGAAATTTTGACAACTAGAAATTCTGACGTTTTAGATTGTATTGTATTGGATTGTATTAGCGCAAAAATTTAATTTAATTTGCGAGATTGTTAATTTATACTGAAAATTAGCACTTCTGGTTGCTATGCTGTCGGACGCACATAATATTGAACTTCTTTACGACTCACAAACTCACAAGCGTTTTTTTTTTCATTTTTTCTTGTGTCAAAAATGTTTGCTCAGAAACAATTTGCTAGCAATATTTTAAACACCACCGGAATTTGTAACTCTATGCTACAAAAGTAGGTACTTGCATATTTCGAAAATTTCATATATACATCTGAAGGCCTGTCTGAAGACCTTATCCTTGGGAAATCACCTCGAATATTTTGTGCATATATTAATATTCAATAAAATTTACTAAAATAATGAAAATTTTAAGGGAGGCCTTTTCTATTTTCGGCAATTGAGATTTATTTAAAGTGCGAGAAAATCCAGAATCAGATGATATTGTCATAATAACCACTAAAGATTAAAAAAGAAAACATTCCTTAAATAGACTTAACGCATCCACTTACCATTACTTCCTTATAGAGATCAATAAATTCAAGCAAGAACTTCTCATACTTATCATGCTGAAAGGCCATCAGCCAACCGCGAAGTATTGTGTTGAACCATAGCACCAACATATATCCGTTACGAATAACCACATCAACGGCAGCATCATTGTTAGACATATAAACGAATTGGGATGCATTAAAAATCGTAGTCATCGAAAGAGCAAAATAGCGTTTCCAGTTGGTCTCATAGATGAGACCCCAATACTTGAGCACACGAATGCTCATTGCAATCATTGGAATTGCATCAATTTCTTTCAGCACTAGAGCCTTTGCAGCACGTTTGCTCAATGTAGATGGAATTGTAAGAGATATCATGTTGTCATCCAACGGATGTTTTACGGTGGCCATTATTTTTTAAAGTTATTTGGCATCTAGAAAACTCATGTGCTTTCAAAACATCGTGGTAGTGCGTTATATAAGGGATCATACATAGATTTTACGTGAGAATTTTTTTTACTAGAAAATAATAACTGGTGTTTCATTGTGGGTTGTGCTGAATCCTTAAGTGCTTGTTGACTATAATTATGGCTTAACCATGAAAAACAGTTATTAACATGGTAAAAGCTTAGCTACTTTTGCACAGCTACACGAGAACTTCTAAGTTTTTTCCAGTTTTGTGAAAATGTGGTTATTTAATTTACATACAAAATATAGTTCTTCAAAACGTTCTTTGTACAAGGTTCTTAGTAGTTGTTACATCAGCACGGGTTGACATCATCAATTACCCCATTCCCGATGTTTGGAGTAATTTACAAGATATTCGAATATTATTGAATCGATTTGAAAACAATTACACCAGCAATGGAAAAAAATTCCAATAATGAAGTTATATAAAGTAATCATAATATCATTAAGGTCCACTTTACAGAAAAAAAGCCAGTTATCAACTTTTTTTTTCTTAGCTACTGTTAATAAGGGCGATACAATTTCTTCTTTAATATATGTACATAATTTTTCATTCTTCCATATTTATATTAACTACTTTTGTTTTTACTTTTTGGTCAATTTCTAGAGTTATCTAAAGTTGAATCATAGAGAAAGAGAGCGTCGCATGGGCGATAGTTTGTTTCCAAACATCCAAGTTTGGAATAAATTCAACCAAACAGTATCTCAAAAAGTATGTCTTCTTTTATCGAAACTATTTAAAAACCAAGAATAAATAAAATTTAATGTGCATTTTGCAAAATGTGCAAAATTTCATGTTTCCAGTTTTTTAAAAAGTAATTTTTTTCAAAAAGTAATGAAAAAATGAGTAGTTTCCGGTATCAAACAACAACTTCAAGCAGTGGCGGATCTAGGACTCGCCAAACGGGGGAGGGGGCTGAAACGTATTTTTGGACTTTTTTCATTTTTTTCCATACAAAAAATTCTCCAAGGGGGGCTAAAGCCCTTTCAGCCCGTATGTAGATCCGCCACTGACTTTAAGATATCCTCAGTTGTGAAGAATAGCAACTGTGATTCCTGTTGCTAAAAATCAAAGGCCTCTGAGCATTTAATACTGTGGATAATTCTCTACTTTACAAAAAACTTAAGCTTTTTTTTCCGGAGCAGCAATTTGGTTTTTGAGTAGCTACTTGGTAGGCAGATCTCAAAGGGTCAGAGTGGGGAACTACTTCTGGTCAAACAAAATTATTTCGTGTGAAATCCTACAATGCTCAATTCTTGTATATGTAACCTCTTTTCTATGCATGCTTATGCCGATGATTTGCTACTATACCACTTCAACTCTATAGGGTTAATTGGAAATTTGTGTGATTGACTCAATAAAGATTTAAACATAATTGCGGAATGGGCTAGTGCTAAAATTAAACCCTCTCATCGCAGGAAGTGCGCTAAACCTTGGATATCACATATACTCGTCCCTCATGAGCGAAGATCACATCAACCCATACATGATCCCTATATTCATTTCTGTTGACACCAGGAAAGTGTTGGGAAAGTGTTGCTATTTTGGTCACTAGATTTTTCTGAAAAATAATCTGAACCAAATTTTAAAATTTACCCGGTGAGAAAACGTTACGTTACGTTACGTGTCGAAAGCGGGTTTCTTCCTTCATTACGGGCTTATTTGATTTTATTTTTGCTTAGATTATAATAAACATCATAGAGTTGAAAAATTTGCACATTGCCCTATTAATTTTGAACATTTAAATTGTAAAACAAACAGAAATTTTAATTACAATAGTTTACAAATAACAAATACGAGATCTTTGCACAAATTCCAAATCGCTTTTTATAATATTGCACGCTATGTAATGAACATAGGTATATCGCCCTTAATCAAGCAGTTATTGTGCCTCAGCTTAACCAGCCATTCTGATGATAGAAACTGCATTTTGCTACATCTTATCATTTACTCGCGCTATCCAATGTATCTTTTCCAAAAGCCTTAGGTTTTGTAGGTCTAGCAGAAGAATGACCATTAATAATCCTAAACCTAACTTTCTAAACTCTTCGTTAGTGCCATTAGATTTCTTCGTTAGAAACTCATTACCAAATAATATTAAAAGTGTCTCCAATAGTCTGTATTGTAAACATTTAATTTTTGAATACCTTCTTAACTCTTTTCTATTCTCTATCGATCTTTTCTTCAAATTTTTTCATTATCTTAAGTCTCATAAATCATTTCATTCTTTACTTTTATTTCAATTATTATTGATCCATTTTATTTAAGGCTTCTGCATTTTAACTTTATTTGAATATTTTAATAAGTTCCATATTAAGCTACCTCTTAACTTTAATACCCAAATTATCCTTAATTTTTAAAAAAATTTTGTTCTTTCTTCACTCATATGCAAACGTAACCGAACTCATACCGCACCAAACGCAACACCAGCAGGAAATCACAAAACAGTAACTCAATTCTGATTTTCCATGTTCTGTGATTTTTACTTTCAAAGCTATTCGATATCGAAAATGTGGCTTATATATGCGGAGCCACACCCCTTTGTCCAATGCTCGTCACAGTACCCTACTTCCCTTATTCTACTTTCTAGTAGAAATGCTTCCAAAGCTATTTAATATAAAAACTTTGAGTTGTATGAGTGTTTCCACGCCCCCTTGTGAAAGAAGGAAGTTCTTACCAAGTTTCATTAATTTGTGACTTATAGTTAAAAAGTTATACCGAAAATTTGGGCTGATGAAAAGTGCCTCGACCCAATTTCAACGCCCATCAAATGTAACCAGTGGAATGGAACGTCTGAATTGAGGTCTCCTTTTCTTATTGATTTAAAAAAAAACCTACTCTTATTGATTTAAAAAAAATTATCAAAATTGGTTGAGAAACACGGGAGAAAATGTTTCTTAACTGTTCTGCGTACACCTATTTATATATAGATATATAATAACAATAGATATAATATATAAAGTAGATACGGAAATGGCTTAAAACATAGATTTGTGTATATAACTTTGGAGTGGTTTAAAATATTTGAAAAATTTTTTCACAGTTTTTTTTTTTAAGCTGTAGAACTTTGTAACAAATACAAAAACAACATTTTGAAAAATGTAATTTTCATCAAAAAATCATAGGGGGTAGATCAGGATTTTCGATGATATAAACACTTAATTAAATTATGTGTCAAAATGAAGCAATTTTTGCAAATAAATGATATGTTATATGAAAGAGTGTGAGAGAAGAAAATAAAAAAAAAAAAAATGAAAAATTACAAAAAAAGGAATTTCTGGTCTAATTTTTGAGCAAAAATTGAATATTTTAGAGTTTTTTTGAAAACAACATAAGAAATTGAATTGGTGAGATAACGGTAAATCTTTTCTTATCCCTCCAAAGTCATTTAATTAAACTTTGAGACAAAGAAAATTTAATGAAAATCGATTGAAAAATGGCTGAGATATTTGCTTGCAAAATCAAAATTTGAAATATCAATTGTTTTTTTCTCATTCTGAGGCAATGACATTACTTTAAGAAATGCATTGCATGGAAAAAATCTACAGGTTTCGAAATATCCCAATACTTTGGTGTCATAATAACGGGAAATTTTTTAACATACTATTCGTGGAAAATATTAGTAAAAAAGTTTTCGTGTACCGTTATTTTTCTCAATCAACGAACTTGCATACAAAAAACGTTGTACTGAGAACATCTATAGTTTTCGAGATATCACAATAATTTTGATGTGAAAATAACGGAAATTTTTTAAAATTTACTATTTGTAAGCAATTTCACCATCACAATATATATTGACACTTGTTACATGAAAAAGTGCTTATTGTAGAGTAGCCGTAAGGAGGTGAAATATATCGAAGTATTTTTTGCACATCTTATGAATGTCTAAATTTCTCTCTTATATCATGTTTTTCCATCTCTTACAGTTTGGCTTTTATTTAATAAATGCTATTTTCCGCTCATATTTGAGGTCAAAGGTCACCAATCTAATAGTACGTTTACATATCGAGATTAAATCGAGATTAAGCGCTTTGAGGAGATTAACTCGCTAATCTTATTGAATTTGACGAGATTAGCCATACAAAAGTTAATCTCCTCAGAAAGAGATTACAAATTTCTGCTTGCTTATCTCCTCAAAAAAGGTTTGCAACGCTGTGAAGAGCGATAATTCCTTAAAAAATGCAACACTATAAAGAAGTAATAAAATGAAATGGCAAATAATTGTCTGGTGAAGGAAAATGGCTGCAACAACAAATACATAAAAACATGACTGAAGGTAAATACATAAAACAAAGCAACGAAATGTCAAAGTTAATCTCGATCACGCTAATGTAAACAGTTGAGCTTTCAGTAGGAGATTAGGCTAATTTTCTTTCTCTTAATCCTCATATGTAAACGTAGTATAATATTCAATCGTATTGTGCAGCCAGACCTTTCATCCGATACCTCATTCTTCATTCTACCTCTTCCCAGGTCTGAGATCCCTAACTAAAATTAATATAAGCTTTCAACGTTAATATTTCGGGTCAAAGGTCATCAATTTAAAATCTAACATAATTCGGCACATCTATGTTGCAGTACCTTTCGAATGATATACGTTTCATTGTTCTTCTTCTAAAATAAATATTGAAAAAGTGTACGACAACATTCGATGTTTGCGTATTAATATATAAGATAATAACAGCCCGATTCTGTGTACTTGATTAATTCACCATATTGAATATTTATCAAGTACTCATAATTTGTCAAGATTTGATATTCCGTCAAAGAAAAAAAAGCATTTTAATTGATAAATTTGTAAATATATTTTTTGCTATTGATAAGCTGCGAGTTTTGCTGTTTTTCACACTCCTCTCTTTGCTTTTCATTCACCTCAACCCAATAGGAAAAGCGATCATCCCAATAAAGCCTCTTGGCACATCCTTTAAGACTCGGCGATCATGCTCTTCACTGCCAAATGGCATATCTTTTTTGTGTGGAGCTGCTATGTAAGGGTTTTGTTTTTTACTTTTGCATTTTTCGCATTTTCTTTCCAACACATAGTTTTGCAGCTGCCGTGTTCATCTCCTAAGGTATTAGTGCCTTCTTCCAATACTTGAGGCAATAAGACAAGATAGATCGCTGTAGAGAGGTGTTCGCCTACCTTCCGACTAGGAAGCTGCTTCTCACGTTCTTCTCTCTGTTTCATCTCTGTTTCATCTCTCTGTTTCAACCCAACTTTTGGAAATACAGAAAGGAAGAGAAAAACAAAATGAACAAGTGCTTCAAGTATGGAATTTCGAACGGAATTCATCGAATTATACTGATATTTTCCTAAAAAATTATACTGAAATTTTCCTAAAGAATTCTATATAAAATTTTTTAAATTTGAATATGACCTTTCATTATTTGTATTGAAAACAAATTTGATTTTTAGGCCAAGTATGTTGACAACAATACAACATAAAATAACAAATAAGGCAACAACCAACAACAACGGCTCTGTATAGAGCAAATCACACAGCAGACTAGACAGACTATTTCGTTGGCCGCTACACCAACTCAGCAGTAGGCTTGCATGATTTTTCCACACTTCCATTTTTGGGGTTCAGCTAATTTAACTGATGGTACAGGTGACCTGATCTGACGGTGTGGAGACCATTTTGTTGTGAAAAACTTTGTTGTTTTTGTGATAAACACAAAACTAATAATTTTTCTTAACATTTTAATTTGGGCGTGCTCTCCCAGAAATCTTAAATTTGAATATGACCTTTCATTATCTATATTGAAAACAAATTTGAGCTAAAATTTGTCTAGTCTGCTGTGTAATTTGCTCTATACAGAGCCCTTGTTGTTGTTGTTGGTTGTTGCCTTCTTTGTCTTCATGTTGTGATGTTGTTGTCAACATACTTGGCCTAAAGCTCAAATTTGTTTTCAATATAAAATTGTTAGTTATTACAAAGCAAAAATATTCGGCCAAAATATTCGGCTATTTAGGCCGAAGCCGAAGGTTAAAAAATCGGCCGAATATCGAAGCCGAATATTCGGTCGGACACTATTATCTAGGTGACTGGATCTATCATTGATCATTGATCATACCGCATGGAAAGAGCTTATAATGGTCTTCTACCACGTGAAGCGCCTGTTTTTCCGCTTCCAATGACGTCACTTTGTCGTTATGACCAATATGGCTGAAGATGTCTTAACAAGAGTGTACAATGTCTTAACATTGTACACTCGTACATATCTAACTTTTACCCTCCGCAGTTGCACAAAAAATTTTTTGTGTTCCTTAAAGTTTTTAAACATGGAAATCTACTAAAAGGTTCTTAACGTTCTGGTTTTGCTATTCGAAAATTTTAATATTAAATTTTATTAATATCAATATGAAATTGGATTCTTATAATAAAGTTTGGTTGTTTGCAAAAGTAGAAAAAGTGACAACACTAAATGTAATTTTGTTCTTGAAAATTAATCAAGCAGATTTTGAGGTCCAGGAAAGTATCTACCATTGACCAACGAGCTAGGCAATGTTTTCTTTTTTATTTTTAAAATGTGTTTTTATAATGTATGATATAACAAAATTTCACTTTAAACAATAATAAAAATGTTTGAACCTCGAAAACCCTCGTAGTAAGGTGTTAAAAAAGCTCAAATACAATTTACTCAAGCCAATCAATTCTGCAAAGTTATATCCAATCATGTGAATAGTAATTTGCGATGCATATGTGTTACGGAAGCCGTTACGAATGCTGATAGTTTAAAATATATTTAATTTGCTACTTACGAGTGTCGAGAACACAAAAATAAAACAAATGCATTACAAACCTGTTCAACCACATAAATTCTAGACATGATTGGCATAACGAAATATGACTTACTTTTTGTTACGTCTCTAAGTAATGGTGTGAATATCAATTGATAGTCGAATTTTTAAATGTACAATTGAAAGAAATACACGTGAAAAATGCATACAGTTACTTTCTAAAGGAATTACTTTTAAAATATCAATCGAAGAGTTCTCCAATACATATGTGAAATTTAAACATAAATCACTAATAAATTGTATCATGTTGCACTTTTTTTAATGAAGCCACTAATAATCCAAACATCTTCTTAAAGCATAGGACATCATTATTGTTGTAGATTGAAAAACAAATTATTAAGAAAGTGTTGTCTTACACACCTTTATAAAAAATTTTTGCCCATGATACAGCAATAATAAATTAAAATAAAATTTTGAATAAATATGGTATGAAAACTTTTATCCAATACTGTGCAAAGTCAAACAAAAGTCTCACTCAAAAACAAAAAAAAAAAAAAAGTGTTGAGAAAAGAAAAAGTTTCCCGCAAAAGAAATAAAAAGAAAATAAACAAAGTGGGAATGGCCGCAGAAAAAGAATAACAGCAAAGATATGAGAACTACTCAAACAGCAGCTTTTGGTTAGCGAAAAGAAGTAGAAACTATTGCTGCTTTCTTGATGATGAGGCTATCCAGCGGTTTAACATTTCGAACATAGTTATTGTGAGTTCAGTTCAGTTGCAGTTGTGGACAGGAATTGTTCTAATTAGTTCCAAAAGAAAAAAAAAAATACGTGAAAAAGTGAAAAGTGCTAAAATATTTCAACATTTTTTAAACATTTCAACTTAAAATTTTCTCTCAAATATTTATTAAAATACTTTGTTCTTGAAGAATAAAATAGTATAAAAAAAAAATTTAAAGATAGCGGAGCTCGTACAGAATATGGATAAACGCTTTTTACTGGTATGTTTGCACTGAAAATGCACTCTAATGAGCGAATTGCAAGAACGCAGTCTGGAAAATTCTTAAACTACTCAAAACGTACAAAAAAATAATTGTATTTTAAGAAAGAAATGAAAATTTTTATAAACCATACCGAAGTGAGGTTTTTATTCTGTAAACTTGAAATACTTAATAGCGTAGAAATGCAGTTGCAGATAAACTTTAAAAATGTAATGACTTTTCCGTGGCGCTATCATTCATGAACATGTTAAATTTAATGTAATTTCCGCATTGCAAGCAATTTGTGCGTTTTATTTTCCGCTCGTCGGTAACATTTTAGTTCTTTAGCCTGCATCAAGTTCGTGTCTTAAGTCTTTCGTTTTGTACGGCTTGCTGCTAAACTGGCTGGTAGTGTTGCTTCTTGCTGCTTCTTTTGATGGCTTACCATGCTAAATACTGTTAGAATTTTTCATTTATTATAAAATAATAACAGAAAGAGCAGCTATAACAGCAACAACAACAACAACAACAACAACAACAACTACAACAACTATAACAAAAACCTAGTCATGCATGCTAATGAATTAAACAGTCTGAGTTGTACGTTTATAATACGCAAAACTCTACCGTTACTACAGAACCTAGATAGAACATTTTGAAAGTAAACATGAGCCATTGCTCAGGCCACTTTTTATGCTATCTCTTTCGCAAGCACACGAAAATTCTTTGAATTGCTATAACTTTCCCATTGTTGGTAAATTGAATGTAAAACACGTTGTTGACACTCTAGAATTCACACAAAAAGTCGGTCAAATTTCTTGTTTGTTACTTATGTATTTATAACCAAAACTTTAGAAAATAAATTCTTCTAAAAATATGAAGCATTGTGCTGCAGCAACTTTAGTAACGGTCGTTAAAATTGTCTTTTTGGCAGTTTTAAAATTATTTCAATGGAACAATTAATGATTAACCATAAAGAAACAAAAAGTTTTTCCAATTAAAGAAAATCGTATCTTTATTTTGAACTGCAGTAAGAATAACTTTAAGAATTACTTTAAGTAACAGGCACTTTATAGAGCTTTCGTTGATATACTGGGATTTGGTTCACCAATCATGAAATATGTATGCTGGTTTATTTTGACTAAAGTTGGCTCTACTAGTTTTCAATGCCTTTCTTTCAATCAAAAGTATTTAACATTTCACAATCTTTTATGTATGTCAGATCGCATTCCTGAAAAACTTTTTATGACTTCATATATGAATACTTATGAATATTATTTTAATCACCTTCTAATCAAATTTTAATTCCAGTCAGTCGAAGGTCGTCTAATGCCAGTGGAAAATAACACTAAATCATCATAAAATTTTCTGCTAAATTCACTAGAGTTACGTTCGATTAATAGAAAAAGCTGTTTAGCTAGTTCAAAACAAATTTTTCATAATTTAACTTTAATTTAGAAGCTGTACTTTAGCAGAGAACAGAAATAGTTTTACGAGTTAAAAATTATTGGTCATTTAATAAACTAGTTGATTTCTTTTAAAACATAAGTTGGCTATATCGTGGACAGACCCGTTTGTTTTGACGTGACAACGTATCTTTATCTTTGTTCTAACTCTTGTCCATATCCAGGTGTTATACTATTTGGCTAGGTCTGCTTTTATTCGAAATGGTATGATAGATAAGTGGAATAGAAGGGGACAATCAACTGAAACATGTGTAGGATGGTATAAGCGTAGCGGGAAGCCGTAGAAATATGTGAATTAGAATAGGAGGCTAGTGTTATGCCTTTACGACTACCTTAGTCAATTCTAGTTATAAGACTATCTAATCCACTGGCCAGGACTCAAACCATGGACCCTTGGGGTAGCAGTCAAGCGGTCCTAATTTTTGTCCAAATCCGTACCTTGTTTCTAATTCTTGCAAATGTAACTTTTTTTATCTTTGCTTTTGCATTTGTTGCATTTAGGTTACTTTAAAGGGTTATTCTCATAACACAGTTAATTTTTTATTTTTATCATTTGACCAAAAACCTCAGCTTTACTATCGTTCTATTAAATAAGTCCATGCAACGTTTTTATATTGTTGTTGCATCATTACTGCAGTAAGTGGTGTTGCCTCCGTGGTGTCGGCTCTAAAATTAATTTTTTTTTTTTTCGTTGTGAGGTCAAAGATCCATTTTTTGAGTCGTAAAATAAAAGTTTTTATAAAATTTCTACTCAACAAGTAAAGTTCCATGTAACAATATTGCATTTCTAATAGATAAGCTGCTACCTCCCCGACCGGACGACGTCATAACTTTTTTTATTTATTTTCGTCGTAAGGCAAGTATATATCCTTCATTTATGTTTTATAACATAAGCCCTGCTGCATATACTTATACACAGAGTAATAATTCTATGAAACGCGGTTACATGATTGATGCATTTTCTATTTTGTAGGGCTCTCTCCGCGGCCTCATGACTTCATAGATTTTTTGTCTATTTTTATCATGATGGCTTAGAACCAGCCTTTATATATCATATTATATTTTTTACCGTAGCTCCATACTTAGCGCGTTATAATTCCATATAAAAAATTTGCAGTTTCGTTGCAAAGTAACTCCCTCCGCGTCCGTTCTTCTTTTTTTTTTTTTTTTTTTTTTTTTTTTTTGAAAAATTCCATTACTTTTATCGTAATATTTGTACCCATTGAGTACTTATTCTATGCAACGTTGGTGTATTTTAGAAAAATGCTTTTTCAACTTTTTTGGAAACCTGCGCGGTAAAATGTAACATTGCCTCATAAGACAACCAAGTTATTTTTCTAGTTGAAATACGCTGGTAATTATAAAAACTTGTAAAAGTCCAGTTAAAAACCTATCGATAGTTCAACCAGTTGAACCCATTTTTTTTACCTAAAACCAAAAATTTAGAATTCTTTGAAGGTTTTTAAGAAGTCCTCTGAATTGAAACTGGAAACACTGGGTCTAGCCTGTTTGGCTTACTGTCAAACTTTTTATATTGAACGAATTTCAACTTATTTACTCCACTGTAGTTAAATATTTCTTCATAATGGAGAAACGTTCAATATGCTGTTGTTGTGGTCTTGTTTTTATTTATTTTTTTTTTTTTTTTTTTTTTTTTTGTTGAAGGTGCTGCTGTCATTTTTCTCGCTTGTTTTTCGAAGTTCAATGATGTGAAGTGCCCCAAATAAAGAACCGTATAAATTGTTAACCCAATTTCGGGACTTGTTGGCGTTATTGTTGTTGTTGTTTTTTGTTTCGGTTTTTGTTTGATATACAAAGCATTTCATTCAAATGATTCATTAAGGTAGCACAACGCTACTGAAGAGCATTATTTAGGTTAATAGTTTTGCTCTGCAGCATTGGAAGATATTCCAAATATTAAGAGAGTTGCATTTTTTAAGGTTATCTTTTTTCATCACTTTTGATTTCTGTTTGAAATGACACAAGCATTTCTATGTTCATATAAAATAGAGGGAAAAGTTTTTTGCTTTTTTGTGTGTCTTCCTATTAAACTTCTCAACTATTTGTTCGATCGAAGTGAAACTTTTCTGACATCTTAAACAAGATCTTTTGAAGGATATGGGCTTTGAAATTTATAAAGATGAGACTGAGCTATGTCGATTTAGAATACTGACAAAGCAAAAAATGTAAAAATAAGTAAACAAACTTAAAATAAATTATATTTAATTGGGTTGGCATTTTGTATATTATTCTTAGAAATGCCAAAATAAAAATATTAAGCAGCTCGAAGCAAACTTTGAAGAATTTGAGGAAACACAAACTTATGCCAATATTTTCCTTCATATAAAGGAGGTTCTAGTAAATTCAATTTCACTGCAAGACTTTGCCATGACTCCTTGTGCAAACTTCTGTGGAACTGTATTTTCCCAATGCAGCACTATATTATGGAACTGCCAGCTATTGTTTTTTATTTCATACTAAAAATAAATAAATAAATGCGTAAAATCTAAAGCAAACAGGAAAAAAAAGAATGCAAGCTACTTCCCTTTTTAACACATTTTTATTAGCTTCACTTCATTTGTCTGTCCAGTACAAGTCTTGGAATCAATTTTTAACCAACTTTCCGATGAGCTAGAGTTTTGAAACTTAAAATGTAGCTCAGAACTGGATGACAACACAATATTAACTTATTTTTTTTTTTGTCGGTTACTTACTTACTTACTTATCTGGCGCTTACAACCGTTGATCGTTTTTGGCCTCGTATAAGAAATTGCACCAGCCATTTCTGTCTTGTGCTTGCTGGCGCCAGTTGGAAACACCAAGCGTGGTCAGGTTATCCAACACCGGATCCTTCCAACGAAGATGTGGGCGTCCTCTTCTGCGTTGACCACCACCGGGCACCGACTCGAATATTTTTTTCGCTGGAGCGTCGTTTTCCATTCGCTCAACATGACCTAGCCAGCGGAGCCGCTCGATTTTAATACGCTTAACTATGTCGATGTCACCGTACAGCTCATACAGCTCGTGGTTCCATCGAATTCGGTAATCGCCATTGACGCAGATTGGACCGAAGATCTTACGAAGGATCTTTCTCTCGAAGGCTCCCAAAGTCTTTTCATCAATACTGCTCAACGTCCAGGTTTGTGCTGCATATAATAGGATGGGCATGATTAGTGACTTATAGAGCGTGAGTTTTGTTCGTCGAGAGAGGGCTCTGCTTCTCAATTGCCTACTCAGCCCAAAGTAACACCTGTTGGCAAGAGTTATCCTTCGTTTTATCTCAATACTGACATCGTTGAAAGAGTTAATGCTGGATCCCAGGTAGACGAAGTCCTTAACAACCTCGAAGCAGATGTTGTCAACAGTGACGTGGTTTCCAAGACGCTGGGACTGTTTATTTGTTGACACTAGGTATTTCATCTTACCTGCATTCACTGCAAGACCCATTCGACTCGACTCTTTCGCTAATCTGGAGAATGCTGCACTGACTTCGCGCGTATTATGGCCAATAATATCTATATCATTAGCATACGCCAGCAGCATAATACTTTTGTAGAATATAGTGCCACTGCGTCTCAAGTCAGCAGCTCGGATGATCTTCTCCATCATCAGGTTGAAAAAGTCGCACGATAAGGAATCACCTTGTCTGAAATCTCGTTTGGTATCGAATGGAGGAGTGAGATCCTTCCCGATGTTAACTGTGCTGCTGGTGTTGCTCAGTGTCAATCTGCAAAGACGGATGAGCTTTGCAGGAATACCATATTCAGACATGGTGGAATATAGATGATTCCTTATTGGACTGTCGAAGGCGGCTTTGTAATCGACAAAAAGATGGTGTGTGTCGATTTGTTTTTCTAGGGTCTTCTCCAAGATTTGTCGTAGCGTAAATATCTGGTCTATGGTGGATTTGCCAGGTCTGAAGCCACACTGATAGGGTCCAATCAGCTGGTTTACGATGGGCTTCAGTCTTTCACATAGTACGCTCGACAGAACCTTATATGCGATATTCAGAAGGCTTATCCCACGGTAGTTGGCGCAAATTGTGGGATCGCCTTTCTTGTGGATTGGGCAGAGCACACTGAGGTTCCAATCGTTTGGAATGCATTCTTCCGACCATATTCTGCATAGAAGCTCATGAATGCATTTAAATAGAGCTTCGCCTCCATTCTTGAAAAGCTCAGCAGGTAAGCCATCGGCTCCTGTGGCTTTGTTGTTTTTAAGCCGAGCTATAACTTTCAAGACTTCACTATGGTCGGGCAGCGGAACTTCAACGCTGTCGTCCAAAATTGGGGATTCCGGGATATCATCTCTATTGGCGAGATTGTTGTCGTCGTCACCATTCAAAAGCCTAGAGAAGTGTTCCCTCCACCACATCATCAGTGTACTCTGGATATCTGTCACTAGATTCCCATTTTCATCCTTGCAGGAAGAGACCCTGAAACCATACGCCAGGCGTCTTATTTTTTCGAAAAATTTTCGGACCTCATTCCTGTCACCATGCATCTCAATTTTCTCGCACTCACGCATTTCCGCTTCCCTTTTATTTCGCCTGAAAATGCGTCTCTCTTCCCTCCTCTTCTCTTTGTATCGCTCCTTAGCAGCACGCGTTACAACCGACTGCAGGGTGGCTTTGTAGGCGGCGTCTTTTTCTGCGTTGGCATCGCGACACTCTTGGTCGTGCCACTGGTATCGGCGAGGGCGGTGTTAGCCAATCACCTCTTCGGCAGCCGTACGCATAGAGTGGGAAATATGATTCCACTGCGCGCATATAATCGTCCTCCCTCGTCCGTTTTTTGTCGGTACGTTTGTTTATTTGGCAAAAATGCGAAATTATTTGATACATATTAAAAATCAAACAAAGAAACTGAAAAGCTCAGTGATATTTTTTAGAAAATATTTAAATGTGAGTTCTGTAGCTCAATGCATAAAGCGGTTTGCTTATAATCTATTCTTTATAGCATTCGCCTCACGTTTTTAGGAGAACTAAAAGCCCCACTCTAAGAGAAATTATTTTATACTTTTCAGTTTGTTTTAAAAACGTTTTTTACTTAAATAACTCTATTATTTTAATTTTTTTTTTTTTTTTTTTAAACAAACATCTTATTTGATTATTTGAATTTATTTATTCGCCGGCTGCTCACCAAACATTTTTATAAGTCTGTTTTTGGTGTTTAAGTTGAATCAAATTTGCGAAATTCGCTAACTGTGAAAGCAACTTGACAAATTTTTTTTGTTTTTTATTCGATTCGCGGGAGGTGATTGCGATATTAATTTAAGAGACAACTGATTCTACTGTGTCATTTTGCTGCCCGACAAAATTTTGTTTAATATAATTCGATATAAATTTCTTATTATGACTCAAAAGCAATAAAATGGTAAAGTTTTAGTTTTTTCTCTCTTTGAATTGTTTTTTCACTCGGTTAGTTATTTTTTTTAACTTTTGAGGCTTTCATTATATTGAAGGAGTGAAAACATTTGAATAAAAACATTTTAACATAAAATACAGCTTGTTCGTTTCTTAAGTCTTTCGTTTGCATAATTAAAACAAAATATCAGAGAAAACTCAATTCTTTATTGACAGCATTCTTAAGTTTGTAAGGTATGGCTTTTTGGCTTTCTAAAAAAAAATTAAAATTTTAAAATATTATTTATTGCTTTGTAGCTTGTTTTACCCAAAAACATAATACATACTTCAATTCACCACTTTTGATTAACAGAAAAATAAACTTAATTCTTGCTTAGAATTACCAAAAAAAAAAAAAAAGAATGCATATGTTTTAATTTTAAATATGATTTTAAATATATTTATATAATTTTTAATTTTGTTTTAACAAGTGCTTTTATTTTTCTATAAAAAAATATCAAATCACATCTTTTTATCTTCGAGTTGGGATAGTAATACTTTTGACAAAAGCTGCAAAAGCACATCTGTTAAATTACATATTTATACTGACTCGTTCAGAAAGTTACAATTTGAATACTTGTGCGTTTGTCTTAACGGCGAAAGTTAAAAAAAAACTTTGCATCTCCGCTTATTAAGGTTGACTTAAGGTTGCTGTTGGTTGTCGTCGGTGTTGCTGTTGTTGAGTCTTTCCATCTTTATTGTATTAGTCAACTCTTGTATCTATGCATTTATTTTTAGTTTTGCTAAGAAAACGTTCGAAATGGCCACGATTTAGCTTTCACTCTCTTATGCCGGTTACTTTTATGAAGAGTAGATGGTTTTTTTAACTTTTTTTTTAACAATTAAGAACTTCAGTACTTTAATTACACCAAAATGAATGCAGTCATTCATTGTTAGACACTAAGACGTTGCATACTAGGTGAAAGAAATAACAACTCATGCTAGAAACTGTGTCAACTAGTGAAACATTTAATTAAGTGAAAAGATCCGCTTTCAAACCTTCGTTCGTATTTCCAATTTGACTTTTATTTTGATTTTTAATATTGCTGCTTAAGGCAATATTTATAATTTAAACAGTCTAATTATAACAGTGTAATTATAACAGTGTAATTTCTTCTGATAAATGATAATCAAGGTTTAAAAAAATGGAATTTTTACTTTGCTAACACCTTTGTTTAGTCTAGCACGTCTGAGTTTTTTTATAATGTAGTATAAGTTTTTTCTATAGAATAAATATTTTACGAAGGGTGTTTTTTAAGGTTCAATTTTTCGATTAGGATTAAACTGTCATTCAGTCAGACCTCGCAAGTCTATTATCATTTGATCTGAGTTTTGTTTTCCATTTTATAATGAATGGATTAACGCCAGAGCAACGCTTTTTCAAAGGGCTAAAAATGAACTGGAAGCCAACCCACTGTTTTATGACAACATTCTGTGATGACACTCATTTTTAGCTCAGAAGGCAGGCCAATAAAAAAAATTTCCGCATTTGGACTGCAGAAAATCCACAATCTCAGTATTTTATTTATATTTATAGTTATACCTGGCTATTCTGTTGCAAAAATGCAAAAAATGCTCTTGGTCTTAACTACACAGTCCAAGAGTTTATTTGGAAATAATAAAAAATACAAATAAATTTTTGATTTTTATTACTATATATATTAGATAGTATAAATATAATTGTTTTTTATAATTGAAATTTTATTTCAATATAAACATGTTACTTGTCAATCAGAAGTCGATGTAACGTTTAAGATCTATTTCCGTACACAATTCAAGTAACTTGAAGTTGCTTGAAATATTTTCCTTACACTTCTTTCAACCTCTAGAGAGAAGAAGATCTAACAGATACCGCTCTCTAGGGCTTGAAATTGGCTTGAACTTACTTGAAAATTTTCTTAGAGCACAAAGTGGAATGCAGCTGATCGGAAAGACAGATCTGTCTCCACTCAATAGACAGATAAAAATTCTGCAATTGTAGAAATTATCGGAAAACAGTTGATCGGAAAGCTTTACTCAATTTTCAGATAAAAATTTTACAATTGTTTTGTGAAAATAGACGCATATTATTTTTAAATGTACGTTTTTATGGGTGCCGTTTAAAAACGGTGCTTAAAGAATTTTTAAAATATAATCCTGTCATTTCAAGCAAATAATTAATTTTTTTCTATTGTAAAAGTTGAGCAAACAGATGTTGTGTTTGAAACTAGCTTGAAATCGTTTCCATACGTTATGATAATTATAAGATAGATTCTTTAATTTTGACGGATAATAGGTCTTCTGTTCCGTACGAAAATTGTAAATAGTTTTTAAATAGTTTTGCTATTTTTTACTCAACCGTGTTCCCGTACTCCAAAAGACAGCCATAATGTGTAAGCAATTCATTTTCCCTCCTCGGCTTAGAGACGGAACAGAATCAAACCAATTGCGGACTGACGATATTTTAAAGCAATAGAATACATAGTAGTAGAATACATAAAAACGTATGAAGACGTCCAGAATAAAAGCGTCAGCCGACAAGCAACAAACAATCGCCAACTTAGAATCTATTCTATTATTTCTTGTGCGACCTAGCGATTCTGTCTTTGAGTGCTGTCAAACAAGGTTCAGGGAATTCCCGATGTAATAAAACCCAAAATAAAAAATTAAATAAAGCCAAAATATTTTGGGCAAAAAAATAAATTCAATTACACCCAAAATAAAAAAAAATTAAACAGTGACAAAATAATATGAAATAAGTCCGGTCACTGAATCCCTATTGAATTGTTGTAATAAGTGTATTGAATCGGGAGGACAATATTTTGAATAAAAACACCAAAAATAAACAGAAATCGTGTAGTAATTGTGTTTTCTAGAGCCCGTCCGGGATATTATTTGCGAACTGTGTATGTTCTCAAAAAAATTAATTTTATCTTCTTAATCTTTTATTGCACAGAAATTAAGATCTACAGAAGCTCTTATTTTGTAATTTTTAACTCTAATAAAATTCTCTAATTTTAATTTTATTTTCAGATAATATCATGCTTGTTTTTACTGACAATAGCATCGCAAGCGCAAACGCAAAATGACTACGGTGAGGAGCCTCCAGAGGGCTATTATGCTTTCGTAGAGTCACCGAATGCAATACCACCAAAAGTACGACCACCGCCCTATACTCACGTTAGTGTCGATTGTAAAAATGTAGGCGGTGGGAAAAAATCCTCAGTATCTGTGAATAACATATGTGGTGATCTGAACAAGGGACAGATTCCGAAAAATCCAATGAAACAAAATGTGCTTGGCGAACCATATCCTTTGTAAGCTAACTTTAAATCTACAACTGTTTTCAACTTGTAACCAATTTTCTATTGCTTTCTTTTTTGCAGTGAACTGATACGCAATCAAACTTTAAAATTTCTTTCCAAAACCTTGCCTGTCTTGAAGGCAGATGATACCTTGCCCAAGGTCACGCAAATAATACGCGATGATCCTGCCGAACCTCTAGATCACAACAATATTGATCGCCATTATGCTGCACGTGCAAAGCGCTCAGCCCCACCTTCGCTGCGTCAACCGCAATATGAGGGTCACGAGTTTTCATACTTTGATCCTGCGTTGGATGAAGAGGAGCGTGCCAAACATGAAATACCTACACCAGAGGAACGCAAACCGCGCAAGTTTTGCGATGGTGGTGGAGTGTAAGTTTAATTTCTTTTGCGTTTAATGAGCTTTTATAAAACGTGCCTTTCTTCGGAATAGCTTCTGCACATTATACCGCGCTATACAAGGCGACACATCAACGCCTGTTGCTGCACCCTCTACCGCAGAGCGTCGTGAAGAAATTGGACCCATACGCTACGAGGGCCCACCTACGCCCTGTCCCGCCAAAGTTGAGTATGCCACGCCAGTCTTTGCCAAAAACTATCAAGGATCTTGGCGCTATGTAGTGCAAATACCCTACGAAGGCTATTTCACACAAACCGTTGAGGTGACACGTTGCATTCAAGCGCGTTGCCACTATCTCGATGGTGGTTGCCTTTCTTCACCAAGATGGGTCAGCCTCTTAGTTGCAGAAATATTCTATCCCAATGCCGAGGATACAGTACCCACTTCCTCGACTACAACTCAGGCACCTTCTGTGCAGGACTTCCAGGCTTATCAGCAGTATCTGCAGAAGCGTGCAGGCGTTGCTACTGCCTCTGATGGCACCACTCACAATAACGGAGCGCAACAGAACTTTGATCAGCACTGCGATGGACAGGATGAGATTGGCTGTTTCCAAGTTCGCCTCTACTACGACTGGTTTTTGATTCCAGGCTCATGCAAGTGCTGGCGTCCAGATTATTTCGCAAAGTATGTGCGAAGAAAGTCCGTTGCTGACTTGTAAGCTACACATGTCGCAATTGCATGCATGAGTTGGTGCGTTGGCATTCAGCATACCTACCATCCCATGAAGGTTAACAGGAAATTCACTACACTAAATAAGATTTAAGCTATATATATATATATCACATGAAAGTCTCATTCTAAGATTCCAGTTATTGCCAATTCCAGGGAATACGCGGAGTTTTAAGAGTTCGAATTTCGTAAAAAATAATTTTTTTATGAGGGATTATTTGATTGACATCTACAACGCAGGCAGCTGTTGAATCAAAGAAGAAAAACTTTAACTTCTATTTTATTTATTAAAATACAAAAACAAATATGATTGACTGACTCATTTTTACTCAATAAAATATATATTTTATAATTAGAATTTTTTAAGCAAATGTTTTAAGAGGTTCCATTTTTTGATAAGGATTAAACTGTCATACGTTGGTCAGATCCAGCAGCTCTATTATCATTTGTGCTCAGTTTGGCTTGCAATGTTATATTGAATTGACTAGCACTAGAACAACGCTTTTTCAATGGGCTGAAAGTGAACTGGAAACCAACCCATTGTTTTATTGCAATATTTTGTTCGGTAATGTGACTCATTTTTTACTCAATGGGCAAGTCAATAAGCAACACCCACAAGACATTTCCGAGGAAAATCATTATCCACAAAAAATCATTATTTGATACGCTTTATAGGCCGGTGCTTTTATTGAACCATACTTCTTTTAATATGAAGCCGGTGGTAAAATGAGCGCTATAGAGCCATGATTGCCGATTATTTCGTGCCCCTATTGAATGGGATGTTTATTGAAGACAAGACAGCGCCACATGCCATATAGCGTGTCAAACAATCGACTTACAGAAGGAAACAGTTAGCGAACGCATTATTTCTCATTTGGCCACCAAGATCGTGCGATTTAACGTTTTTGGTGTATTTTGTCAAGGGTTATGGGAAGTCATTGCTTTGTGCGAACAAACAAACATCTATGGACGCCTTGTGATACAACATTGTGCGAACTTGACTTCCAGAATGCAGCACATCTAAGCCAGTCGAAGCAGCTACATGCCCGAAATCATACTTAAACACTAATGGCATAAATTCATATTTCTAATAAAATCAATTTTCAGTCGAAAAGTATGTAATCTCAGTATTTTATTTCAGTTCAAAGTTCTACACCTCTAATTTCAACTAAACCTCTAAATTCAAGGTCGGTGTAATGTAGAAAGTAATGCTACTTTCGATTGCCAATACTAAACTAAATAAAAACGGTTCAGGAGTGCTTTGATTCATTACTTTTGTTTCATTGTCTCTTTTTAAAAATAATAAAACCTTTTCATTTTCTTTTTCCGGCAATCAGACTCTTTTTATAAAAACAAAACAAATAGAAGCATATAAAAATGTTAAAATACGAACGCAAATTGATATATGGTCAATAACGTCAAAAAGGGGATATTCCTGTCCTGGGTATCCAGCACTCAAGCGAGTGAAGATATTCCCAAAAACGCAATTGGGTTTGACTCCCTGATCTGGACAAACATTTTCTAACACAAAACACAAGAATTGATGCCAGAAGAAAGCGGTGGCTCGACAAAACATCAGTGAAATGTCCCCTCCGTAATGTATCCGAAATACAAATTCCCTTAATTCATTGAAGTTCAAACATAAATAGAAGCTCAGAAGTACCGTAAAACCGAATTCCCTCTTTTTTTTATGATATAAGAATGTCATTTCTGCACCTGACCATCACCCATTGCAAGCTGATAGTTTTTTTTACAGTCATTTAAGTGTGCCCATTAAATTTAGTAATTTAAAAAAAAAAAAGCAATTTCAATTTGGCGCCCACAAAATACGAGTAATATTGGCGCGTGCGCCAATCAACTTTTATGTAATTCTATCTCGCCGAAATTCAAAATAACCGATTATCGTGTTCGAATTTGAATACTCGTAAAACGGCGGCGTCCTTTTTGTCTCCTGTAAACAGTGCATATTTGAAAGTGTCTCCTCCATATATAAAAAATACGAAATTCTTTTTCGAGAAAAAGAAAGAATTATAGAACGCTACAGGGAAAGATCAACTTTCTTCGACGTATTCCGAGTCCAAATAATCGGAAAAACTTTTCCATTAACTCGTGAGTGAACGAACTGAGATCGACGAATGTTTGATCGATCGAACACGATTTGTCTCCTCCGTAATGCAAATTTCCTCAGTTTTAATTTCTTTCTTGTTTAGCGTGATAATTGGCCGAGGAAAATTGACTCGTGGCGCAAAAGAAGCTCATAAAACTCGAGAAATTGAGGAAAGCCGAGACGAGAGGAAGGTAGCGACATACGATTTGTTTTTATAACCTAAAATACCATACATACCATACAGGTAGAATACAGAAGGTAGACGCATTTCAGAGAGGCAGACTGCCGCAACTGTCAAAGCGAAATTGATTGCCCATAGAAAATCTGAAAGCGATTAGAAAGCGACGAGAAAGCGACAAAATGTAAACAAAGGCAAACTGCTGACAGTTTTTTGGTTTTTATTGAAAAATAGTACTTTGTGAAGAAAAATCAAATCACAATATCACAATAACACGACTATTAAATTGGAGTTTATCAAATTTAATAATTTTATCAGCAAATTAAAAAAAAAGCACATCCAATTGGAGAAATTCAACTTTCATTGATTTTTTTTTTTTTTTTTGTTTCTTTCTCAAAACAGATGACTTTGACAATTTTGGCTATGAGGAAGAGAGCGCAGTCTGAAATGCGTCTACCTTCTCTTATTCTACCATGTATATAACTATCACGTTGTATACAACTTAAACGAAGCAGCCGGTGACCCCTACCGCCGCGCTCCTGACACTCAGACCTCAAAACAATGATTGAAATCGCTCCTTTTGAGTAGATGTATCTTTTATCATAAAGAGCTTAAAAAAATAAATAACTGGCCATTTCAGCCCTTGAAAGGACTTTGACCTAGCTTCTTATGATCAATTGTGTTATGCTTGCTATTAAGTTTGTACAAAATTGACCGAGAAACGGGCCTACAGGTTTAACGCCGGCTCCGAACGGCGATGAACGGAATGTTCTTGTTCTCAAGAAACTTTACATGGCATTTTGACTACTCTCTGAGTAGTTTGCCATTGTCTGCAGAGAGGTGGCGGCCGTACAGAAAAATTATTTTAATTTAAATGATTTTCTGTCACTACTGGGGTTCGAACCCGGGTCTCCAGGTTCGTTGACATAGAGGCCACGCACTTAAACCAACTACGCTACGGACGCCACATAAAGAGCTTATCATAATGAAATTTTTAAAATAAATAAAATAAATATATCCCCTCCGTAATACCCGAAAATCGAGTAAGTCGACCCGGGATCTCGAAAAATGTAATTCCAGTGTAACCCTTGGAGGAAACAGTTCTTTAACAAAAATTTAAAATCATCATTTTCTGTGGCTTTTATTTTTGAAAATTTTCTGCGCAATATATCCTCTTTTTGACGTTATTGACCATATATGTAATATAGCATTAAATAAAACCAATATAACATTTGTGGGTAAATCTTCATTCCAATGGTTCCTTTATTTCGGGGCTTACAATTATGTTTCTTTTTGGAATGAAAATAATAAAAATAGTTGACTACACAGCTGGAGATATTGACTAGATTGCTGCACAAGCATAAGAAAAATGACTTGGAAGCTCTGCCATTATTAAAGCACTTCGTCCTTCCGCCGTCACATTTCAAAATAAGCAGTTTTGAAAGAGATGTTTTGATGAAGAAACAACATAACATCCAAACATCAGAACTATAGGTATAAGAAAACTGAAGTATAGCCCAACTGAAGTAGAACATAGAAAAATGTTGCGCACTACACTTATGCATATCCCATGTTTTGAATTTATATTTCTTTTTTAATATCGGACACTAATAAAGTGTGCTCCGCAAAAAACGATCTTTTTGGCCCATCTTGCTTTGTTTTCGAGATATGGCGTTTTGTCTTATTTTAAAGTTATCATATCGACCGACCCCTGCACCTGTGCGTGTCAAATTCGAATCCTCCTTTAGAAAACACAAAACCTGTAATTTTCGGCCTATCTTACTTCGTTTTCGAGTTAGGGCTTTTTTAATTAATTATTAATAATTTTGAAAAAATACCAAGAACGGCACAGGTATGTACGAGTTAATCTGGACCTCGAGAATAAAAAAATCATTATAATTATATTTTCATTATATATGTATATAATGAAAAAAGAATTTTCATTTTATATCTTTTTCCATAAGTTGGGTTTTTAAAATAACGGTACGTTTGTATTTGTCAAGAGATGATTTCATTCAAATTTACTTGCAACTTAAATTACTTGTCCTATAGTATATGACTAAAAAGATAATTACATTGCCTTTCCATTTATATATCGATCATATCGATCGGACAAAAAATGTTCAAGTCAAATTTCTTACAATTTTCATGTTTTAAAAAAAAAATCAATTTTTAAGTAACTATTATTTTAGAAAAAGTTAAAATCAGGAGTGTATTGTATTCATAAGTGTATTTATTTATTGTGATAAGTGTATTTAATGACAAACATATTAAGACTAATTTTGCGAAAATCGGATAAAAAATTCATTTTTTAAAAATAACTTTTTGCTTTTAATTTTGTTTTTGCTTTACCTTCTGCTTTTGCTTTTACTTTTGCTTTTGATATGCTTTTCTGTGGTACCATGTAACTAAGTAATAAATTCATGCTCATTCAGACTCATCTTTATTGTCGATCCCTACACCGCTACCTCCATAATTAATATTTAGATAATATTTGGATAGTAAGAATTTTGTTTTTTTATTTTTGTCGTAAGGCCAAAAATAAATCCTTCATTTCTGTTTTAGAGTATTTAGAGTGCCGCATAAACTCAACAAGTTATAATTCGCAGTTGTAACGCAGTTGCTCCACGGCCTCAAGACATCATAAATATTTTATTTATTTTTGTCAGAAGGCCTTATAACCAGGCTTTATTATACTTTTTTATAACATGGCTCCTATACTTAGCGAATAATAATTCTATGTAACAAATTTGCAGTTTCGTTGCCTAGGCAGCTCCCTTCGCGAAAAGATGATGTCATTCTTTTTTTCTATATTTTAACCAGAAGGTAAAAAATTAACCTTTAATGTGGTACTATAACTTTTTTATTAGCATCTATATTTAACGAGAAATAATTCCATGCAACGCCAATGCATTTTGGGAAAATGCCTTTTTCAACCTTTTGTAAACCTTTTTCAACTTTTTTGGTCAAAAAGTAATGTACAATAGCAGAAATATGATGCTTGCCAGTAAAAAAATAATGTAGAAATAATGAATAATGAAATGTTTTCGGAAACAACTGTTTTCTGGTACAACAGAACCCATTGAACTTAACCCATTTTTTTTCAAGTAGTGGGTCCCTTAATATTTTTCACAATAGAATTGCCTTGTGGCGGATTTTAGAATTCTTATATCTCCAATCTTGAATTCTCTTAATCTTGGCTTTACGAATTTTTGATTTTGAAATTTAGAATCATGACTTACAACCCAAAAAAACTTGTGTGTAATGTCTTTTGAACTGACTTGAAATATTCAAACACTTATCACTACATTTCACCTGAAAATTTTTAAAGTAATATAATTTATGTGAAAGGTGTATGCTCTAATTTATGTGAAAGGTGTATCCATAAACTTTGATTTGCAAAACTAGAAGTGACAAATGTTTGTTAAGCAATTCAAAAACTGTTTTTAATGGGGAAACGATATATTAAGTACTCGCTTTTATTGTACCTTTGTCGATAATAGTTTAAAATTGAATTTTAAATTAATAATTTTATTCTAATTCTCAGGTTAAATTCACGAAAGATTAGTTACGAAAAGAATGCATTTTAATGCATGGAATGTGGAAAAACTACAAAAACAAAAATCAAATATTTTAATCGGACACACTTTACCTTAAAACACGGTTTGAGCTTTTTAATTTAATCACATTTATAAAGTGGCTTCCCAAACAAAATGTTGTCAGGAGTTAAAAAGTTTGTTGAGTTTACAATTGGTCAATACAGAGCAAGTTGAACGAGTACCCCTAATATTTTTACTAATTATAAATTTGCTTACCATTTCACATCCAGTACTGTTTGTTCATCATACATGTTGTAAAGCTTATTTCATAAAATTCCCTTTTTTAACGAAAAGAAAAATAAAAGAAAAAAAAATATAAAATGAATTAATAAATCTGATAAAAATTAAATGAAATTAGCTTATATTGAGCATGCAACATTTATTTATATATATTTTTTATGTAAAAGGGGCTTTCCGCCACTTTTAAATCACCTCAAAGATATAAGCTGTTGTGTTTAAATAACCTAGATAAAGGAAGGTCGTAGAACATGCCGGATCAACAAACAAAGATGAATAAACCTTCGCACTCGGCAAACCAAAACGTGCATACATCAACAAATAAACAATAACCAGTTTACTCACCAAAGAATCTCAACTTCACCACTTACGAAATATTTGAGAGCGGTACAATGGTAACTTCTTTGTATACTCTACGTAGGACCACGCTGTCCCTGAGAGTGATGTGTGCAGTTTACAAAGGCCTCAATTCATCAAGGGCGCCAGTTTTAAATTGGCTTGGAAACAAATTACAGGATGATCTCGATGAAATTAACTCTGATCGCTTTATACATTCGTAACATTTAAGAAAAACTCTTCTGCTAATACTCAGTTTTGAAAAGGGCTCTGACCGAAAGTTTTTCATTAAATAAGTAATTATTGTTGAATGCGTGCCATCGTATTCGCACGCTATAGGCTGCTAAAGGCAAACATTTTTGTAATGGCATAAAGACTATTGCACATGGTTTCTAATTATCCTTGCTGCAAAGAAATATTTTACTGTCTGATAAAATGAGTGAATTATCAACAATATTACCAGCTGAAATCTATTAAAACCACTCGGAAAAAAAAATTCCCAAATTTAAAAAAAAATTGGATAACCGTTTTAAGAAAAGTGTGTCGTGGACACATCCATAGGTTTTGACGTGACAGCGTTTTTTATCCTTGTCCTTATTCTTGACTCTATCCTTTACCAAAGATTTGTTCCCAAACTTATCTTTGTTCCCTATTCTTTTCTTTGTCCTAATAATCCTAAGTACTACTTTATGTCCAAATTCTTGTTTTAATCCATGCCCAAATTCCTGACATAATCCTTGTCCTTATCCTTATATAATCCTTATCAAAAATGTAAAAATCTCTTTAAATTATTCAACTAAAATTGATATATGGACTTGCAATTTTGCATGTGAACTTTTATATATAACATCTAATCTGTGTATAAAATTCAACCAAATCGAGTGAAAACAACGCCTACCTCTACCATACAAAGTGACTATAAAAAAAAAGCGCATATTTTCTGTAAAAACTAGGACGAAAATGTTTTTACAAATAAACATTTCATTGACTGCTTAAGACTTTCAATATACTTTGGTTCGGTCGTGGGGTTATTTTAACTTCGGTCCAGTCGAAGATCATTCCTTACAATTTTTTTTTTATCATGTAACCGAACAACTCAGCATTATTGTCGTCCCATAAACGTTTCAACGTTTTTTAATTGTTGCATTTTTACTGCATTAAGGGTTACCTTCCAACAATTTTTTTTTAATTTTCTATTTTTTAATTTTTTTTTAATTTTTATTTTTTTATTTTTGTCGTAAGACCATCCTTCATTTCTGTATTTTTTTTTTTCGATGCATAATGCACGAAGTAATAATTCCATCCAACGTCGTTGCATGATTGCTCCGTTTTTAAACTAGGAGCGGGTCTTTCTGTGGCCATGAATTTCTTATTTACTTTTGTCGTGGGGTCAGCCTTTGTTGGCGTCTAATAATATTTACCGTAACACCTAATTATATATAGCGCGTTATAATTCCATGTAATAAACTTGCAGTTTGTTGCTTAAGTATTCCCTCCGCATCCCGTTCCCCCCGCGTCTTCAATTTTATTTTTTATTTTTATCATAAAGTTAAAGAATTAACCTTTAATGTCGTTTCATTCTTTTTATCATAGCACCTATATTCAGTTAGTAAAAATAGCATGCAACGCATGCAATAATATGTATTTGGAAAAATGCCTTTTTCAACCTTTTTGGAAACCTGCGCGGTAAAACGTAACGTTCTCACGTCAAAAATGGAGTATTTTAGTTCAATTTCCGATTTTCTTCGGAAGTATATATTTTCATTTCGAAGTACACACACGTAAATTTAAATTTTTTGAAAAAGTTTCTAAGGATGGGTGAAAATTGTTTACAGGTTTCTTAACGAACTATCCTAAAGGCGAACCTCCTCCATGGAGTTTTTTTTTATTTGTTTTTTTCAAACTTACACATGGTTTACATTTAAAAAAAAATAATTATTTAAAAATTCCCGACGTATTTCAACATACTTGAGATAAATTCTCATGGCTTATCAAAAATATATTTTAAAAGCGGCAACACTTTTATCGATAAAAAGTATTCTACTATATAAAAAATAAACTCTTTGAACGTCTTCAAATTTGAAATTGCCAAGGAATTGCATACGAGTATATTTATATATTAACCGTAGTCCTACGTTGAGAAAAAAATCAGAATTCTACGTTGAGATGTAGATTTCTACACCCATATACTTTGTGTGGATTTTATTAAGAACATATATTTTTAAATAAAAAAACATTTTATTACATATTTAAGTACATATATGAAATATAAATAAAAACATTTATTTATTTAAAATGCAATCCGAGCACACATTTTGGTTGTGATATGCTTTACAAATAGTTTTTTGGCAGAGACAGCAGGCCAACTCATGATTGTATTTTACCTTCTGGTTTTTTTTTCAACGAAAAAGAAGCATCTTCCTCGCTTCTTTACTTGGTCTGGAAGGCTTGTAAAGAGTGATTTTTTAAGAGCTTTCGGATTTGATTTAAAAAAAAACATAAAATTTAGAGAAACGTATGAAATCTTTATTTGAGTCGATAGAATGATCTAACACATGGTCCAATAAGTCCCGAGACTAAGTAATAAAAAACTTTTTTTTTGCAAATATTCTTCTTTATTCATCAACATAGGTTCCTTCAAGAGCAATACATTCATTCCACCGATTTTTTAACTTTTCAATACCGGTTTTGTAGAACGATTTGTGCTTCGCCTCAAAATACGCTTCAGTTTCAGCCATCACCTCTTCATTGGAGCCAAATCTATTGCCGACAAGCATTTTTTTTGAGGTCAGCAAAAAACCAGTAGTCGCTGGGGGCCAAATCTGGCGAATACGGTGGATGAGGAAACAATTCGAAGCCCAATTCGTGGGTTTTCGCAATTGTTTTCATCGATTTGTGATACCGTGCATTGTCTTTGGTGAAAAATAATTTTTTTCTTCTTCAATTCTGAAATTTTTCGCAATTTCATCCTTCAAACGCTCCAACAACGATATATAATAAGCGCTGTTGATTGTTTTTCACTTTTCGAGATAGTCGATGAACAAAATTCTATGCGCATCCCAAAATACAGATGCCATAACCTTTCCAGCCGACTGTTGTGTTTTTGGTCGCTTTGACCTGCTTTCATCGGTTGCTCTCCAAAACGACCGTTTTAATTCCGGTATGTAATGGGGGATCCATGTTTCATCCATTGTCACATACCGACGCAAAATACATGTTGGTTCTTTGTAAACAGTGCCAAACAGCTCTCCGAATCATCGACACGTTGTTGTTTTTGGTCCGGTGTGAGAAAACGCGGCACCCATTTGGAAAACAGCTTTCTCATCGACAAATGTTCCTGTAATATTGTTCCCACACTGCCTTTCGATATCTTCAGAGCCTCAGCTAGCTCGCGCACCTTCACTTTACAATCGGCCAATACCATTTTGTGTACTTTCTTTATGTTTTGTGGAACAACTGCCTTATTTGGGCGTCCTGAACATTTAGCATCATTTGTGTCTGTACGACCAAGTTTAAACTCAGCATACCATCGGCAAATGGTTGTTTTTGACGAAGCAGAGTCCGAATAACACTTTCAAAGCCATTGCTCAGCTTGGACGGTATTTTTTCCCATAAAAAACAGTGAGAAATCAACACACGGAATTGCTTTGAATCCATATTTTGAAAATATCAACAGTAGCGTCACTTAAATCACTGCAACTTCTGAACGTAACGTTAGATTTTCATGAAATTTTTACACGTATTGCTTGAAGGTTGAAACTATCGAAATGTTATATAGATATTTCGTTAGAGGTGCCACCTAGTAGTTAGTCTCGGGACTTATTGGACCACGCGTTATATAATTCAATGTATAAAGATGATTTCATGTAAATGTTGTCCGCGGCTACGCCTCAAAGGTTTCATACGCTGGGTCCAATTTTGGCATACTCTCTCCAACATATCGGCCGGTATCTCACGAATAAATTCTTCAATATTGGCTTCCAGTGCATCAACCGTTGCGGGTTTGTCCCTATCAGTGTTGCCAGAACTTTTTTGAGAAAAGCGCGAGATTTAAAAAAAATATCGCCCAAAATCGCCCAATTAAAAAAAAATCGCCAAAATCGCAATTTTTTCTGAGAAATTTATTATATCAGAAAAAACAAAAAAATTATATACATAAAAAATTATATAAAAAAAAAAAAAAAAAAAAAAAAAAAAAGTCTACTGCTATTCCTGCCTACAATGCCACCTTCACCACGTTTAACTCGCCAACAACAACAACACATACAGCTGTCTCATCGTCTTAACAACAAAGAGGACAACAACAACACGCCTAAGCTTTTATGTGCTGAAACCTCTTCAAAATCTCTTCGAGCTCTAATGCTTGAAATGGAAGAGAGGCTTTGCGCTAATTTTAGAAGCGATATGCGGCAACTCAAAGATGATCTTCTTTCTAAGTATGACAGCTCTCATAGACAACTAACGGAGGAAATTGCCAGCGTCGAGGTGAGAATCACTAAAAAGCTAGGGACTGAGGTGAATGCTCTTAACACTGTTTGTCGTGAGCTGGACAGTAAAATAGTCTTATTGGAAGAGGAATTAAGTTCTCTTAAACGCCGCTGCGATGATCTGGAGCTTTCACGTGATAACTTGAGGAGTATCAATAATAATAGCAATATTACCAACAAAAAAATTGTTGACATCTCTTCGGATGCCATTTTGTTTGGCCTGCCTGCGACAAATGATGAAAACCTCAAGAGTATTTTCAATCGGATATGTCACTATATTGACTTTCAGTCTCCTCTTATTAGAGACATTTTTAGGGTAAAGTCAAACCAGAGCACTCAGAGCTCTATTGTAATTATTAAATACCTGTCACCTAGTGACAGAAATCGTGTGCTCAAAGCTTTTGGTGACTTTCGGAGGCGCACAAATTCAGCTGTCAATCTTAGGGATGTTGGGCTTGACTTTGATAAAAACATTTTTATTCATGAGAGCCTCGATTCTGATACTCGCAATCTTTTGCAAGCTGCCATTACTTACAAACGACAGAAGAGCATCTACAATGCGTTTTTCCTTCGTGGCAAAGTATACATCAGAAAAGAGAAAAATGCTGACAGTATTCGCATTAGCAACCTGGATGAGCTACGGAGTTATACTCTTGATGTCAGTGCTTCTACCTCGGCTACTACCTGCTAAACACCTACGTTCCTGTCTATTTATATTTATGTTCGTTGTTCCTATTCTAATAATTTACTTTAATCCTTATCTGCTCCTCTCATCTATCTTTTTAATCTCTCCTTTTTCCTTTCTGCCGATAATCCGCTCTCTCTTTGATTATTCTTATGCTCAACTCTAGCTTAACACCTTCTGGTGCTGATGAAAATCAAAAAACTCTAATTCAGGTCTTATGTAAGCAACGCAGTGGACTAAATATCGTCCACTTTAATGCTCGTAGCTTAAACATAGCTAAACTGGATTATATCAGATACTTATTCGACATCTCCCTAATTGACATCATTTGCATTTCGGAAACTTGGCTAAGTAGTGATATTAGTGATGTTTCCTGTAGAATCCTTAGTTATAACCTTTTTAGACATGACCGACATGACAAAAAGGGTGGCGGAATAGCAATATACTGCAAAAATAATCTAAAAGCCACCGTTGTAAGCCGTTCAAATGGGTCAGGTATTGAATTTATTAATTTATGTGTATCTGATAACAACAATAAAATTCTTGTTTCGTGTGTGTATAATCCTAACAAATGTTTTTCTGTTGATCCATTGTTTTCTGTTTTATCAAATAGTATAATTGATTATGACGTGATCTTGTTATGTGGTGACTTTAACATAAATCTCCTATCTAGCGAGCTGCCTAAGCAATTACTGCAGAACCACATATCTTCGTTAGGATTGTCTATTGTAAATGTTTCTATGCCCACTCGCTTTTCCTACAACACCACTCCTAGTCTTCTTGATTTTTTTATTGTTTCTGACCCTTCTGTCGTTTCTCTTTTTAATCAATTGAGCTTTGTCTCTGATCATGATTTGATTTTTTGCACGTTAGATGTCAATTTGTCTCGTTTAGCTATCCCAAATACTTTTTCCTATAGGGATTTCAAGAGCATAAATTATCCGTCTCTCTTCCACGATGTGTCTATGCTATCGTTCAATGGTTGTTGGCTTCACCATAATATAAATGATAAGCTTAATGCTCTCTTAGAACCAGTAAAGTTTCTGTTTGAGAAACATGTACCTGTACGCAGCTGTAGTATAAAAAATATGTCCTGTCCCTGGTTTTCCCAGCATGTGCTGTCCGTTATAAAAAAAAGAAACAGGTTACGTAAGACTTGGCGGCTAAATCCCACAGAAACTAATTGGGAAGCTTATAGAATGGCGAGGAATGAAGCCGTGCTTACAACTAGGCAAGCTAAAATGCGTTTTTATTCAAATAAACTTCAGCTCTCTTTGCCAAGCAAAATGCTTTGGAATAATATTAAAAGCCTTGGAGTTTGCAACAAAAATAAAGTTGAATGTCACCTAGATCCAGAAGTTTTAAACTGTTTCTTTTCTGATAATGCTGCTGCTTATTCTTCTGCTGCAGCTAATAATTGTATTACTTTGCCCTTGTTAAATCATTCAACGATTCAATCTTTTAACTTTTCTCCTGTAGTAGAGTATGAGGTTGGCAAATGCGTGTCTCAAATTAAGTCTAACGCACTGGCTGCCGATGGTATTCCCATAAAATTTATCAAAATCATACTCCCCCACATCATTAGCCCTCTAACTCACATAATAAACTCATGTTTTATGTCGTCCTCGTTCCCTGATTTATGGAAAATGGCCATTGTTCTTCCAATAGCAAAGAAGCAAAATTCATCTTGTCCCAATGATTTTAGGCCAATAAGCATTCTTTCACCTTTAGCAAAAATTTGTGAAAAACTCATGTCTCAACAAATAACACACCACTTAGTTAATAATAACCTTCTATCTCCGTTTCAGTCTGGTTTTCGTGCTGGTCATAGTTGTTCGTCTGCAGTTGTTAAGATAATTGATGATATACGGCCACAATATGATGCGGGGTCCTTGACTCTCTTATGCTTGTTAGATTTTTCGAAGGCGTTTGACAAAGTAAATCATCAAATCTTGTGTTATAAGCTTAAGTCATTCTTTGGTTTCTGTGATAGTGCTGTTAATTTAATGTCTAGCTACTTGTGCCGTAGGTCTCAAAAAGTTAAAATTGGTCAATTGTCGTCAGGGTACAAACTGGTATTGAGTGGTGTCCCTCAAGGTTCTATTCTTGGCCCCCTTCTGTTTTCTATGTTTCTAAATGATATTTTTCTGTTTGTAATCATGCTTCTGTTCATGCTTACGCTGATGATGTCCAGTTGTATCTTTCTCGTAGAACTGGCCTCATCGAGGACCTTGGTTGTAGGCTGAATGAAGACCTCAGTAATATCTATGAATGGGCTTGCAAGAATGACCTTCTACTTAATTCTTCAAAATCATATGTTCTTCCTATTTGTAAAGTTAAGTCTTGCTTAATTGATGTCCCCGATTTGTTTATTGAATCGAATAAGCTTACTGTTGTGTCGAAAATTGTGAATCTTGGTTTCCATGTTAATTCTTCTCTGTCAGGTGTTGATCATGTTAACAGTATTGTAAAAAAAGTGTATTACGTCTTACGTAACCTTAGATTGTCTGCCAGCGTAACTCCAGTTGACATTAGGCGAAAGTTGGTAGTTCAACTCATCTTACCGGTTATAACTTTTTCTGAAGTAGTCTATAGTAAACTTGATTCTTCGTCCCAATTAAAATTGCAAATTGCATTCAACTATGCCACGCGGTATGTTTATGGTCTTCAAAAATATGATCGTCTTTCCAGTTTCCGAAATGCAATTCTTGGTTGTGATATAATTACTTATCTGAAGGCTAGAAACTGCATTTATCTTCATAAGTTAATCTATGAAAAAACACCTGGGTACTTGTTTGACAAACTCCAGTTTAGCATGTCTAGAAGAAGCCATGTCCTGATAGTTCCGAGATGTTATTCGTTGCACACTTCCCACCTCTTTTTCATCAATGCCATTAGGTTGTGGAATGCTTTGCCACGTTGGCTTAGGGAGGTCAGTGGGAGAGTAGCTTTTAGGCAATCTGTCTTTTCCTTTTTCTCTTCTCATTAGATTACTTCTTTTTTGCTTATATTTCAACTTTTTTATTTTTTTTTCTATTCTTTTTTTTCCTAATTTTCAACCTGCTTATGTTATTTTAGTTAATATTTTGTTTTCATTATTATGTATTGTTTTAATAATTTTCATTAAAATTTTTTTTTTTTTCTTATATACTTATTGAAACTAGCTTTGAGTTGTAATTATTTAATTTAACTTAATCCACTAATTGTTTAATTTTAGGTGTACTATAAAAGAGCTAGCTCTTATTGTACTTATGCTTTTTTCTTCTTAAATAAATAAATAAATAAATAAATATAAATATTTTTTTCAAATAATAATGAGAGCTGTTAATAGTATTATATATATTAAAGTTTTTATTTTAATATTTATTGAAATAATATTTAGATCTGTAAAAAATTATAAAAAAGATACTTCATTTTATACGAGAATTTTGATTGTTAAAGAACATTTTTTTAGAGACTATAACTACATATTTAGAATTTTTCAATATGCAACTTTAAAAATAAAAACTTTTTACAAAAAATTTAGTTCCATTCTATTAATTACTTCAGAAATATTAGATATTAGACGAAGTATTGTTTAGTTCATACATTGATTTATTCATTTTTTAAATCATATCATCGGATATTGGCAGCGACTTGCAACAACAGTTTTGAGCCTTCATGAAGCATTTTACTCGAATGATTGAAGTTAGCATATCTGATTTCATTCTGTTGACGGAGAAAGTACGTTCCACAAATGCATTAGAATGTGGCAAGGAATGAAAGACGAATGCCAACTTACAAATATTGCCAAACATTTTTCCCACACACATAAGATGAGTTTATGAAAAAGCGTGGTTTTCACAAAAATCGCCAGGCGATTTCCTAAAAATTTAAGCGCAAAAACAAGAAAAAAGCGCCCAATTGGCGATAAATCGCCCAATCTGGCAACGGTGGTCCCTATAGACATGAGCCTTAACATGGCCTTACAAAAAATAGTCTAAAGGCGTTAAATCGCACGATCTAGACGTCGATCTAGACGGCCAATTGACCGGTCCCGAACTTGAAATAAACTGTTCACCGAACTCGCCTCTCAATTGGGCCATTATTTCGCGTGGTGTGTGGCATGTGGCACCGTCTTGTTGAAACCACATGTCAGGCAAGTCCAGCTCTTCCATTTTGGGCAAAAAAGATTTGTAATCATCCTCAAACCTCTTCTAAACGGATGCAAAATTGTCTTCAAAACGCACTCATCTTATGCCCCTTGGTTCCACCACATCTTGTCAAAAATATGTTGTGTCCTATTCGGGTCTCAGATGGTGATTACTATATGTCGGATATACTCGTAATATGGTGCAATTGCTATATAAATTTGGCGCCTAAAACCATGATTTACGAATCCAATTTCTAAAATTTTGTAGTGTTGTTGAAGCGTGTATGTCATAAGAGTAAAATTGTATCCATTGCTAAATAAAAATTACACTAACAGTTCGCAATTTAAATATTGGTTTGACCAATATAACTGTCTAAAGTTGTAAAAACACACTCAATTTTTTCAGCTCATAATTGTGTTAACTCACCTGAATCTTCCCTGTTAATAGGTCTGTTCCCGTACTTTTGTAGCAAAAACTTGAAAGTTACAAAATTTGAGAGAGTAAGCAAAAAAATAGTCTCTGAGCAAGAAAAGTTGCGAAAAGTATTGGAACGCTTTTTAGTAAAAACTTGCAACTTTTGAACAAAAGTCAATAACACTTGAGGTCTGTTCCCGTACTTTTGTAGCAAAAACTTGCAAGTTACAAAAGTTGAGAGAGTAAGCAAAAAAATAGTCTCTGAGCAAGAAAAGTTGCGAAAAGTACTGGAACGCTTTTTAGTAAAAACTTGCAACTTTTGAACAAAAGTCAATAACATATGTTGGAGACATGTTTTTAATTTGTCCTGAAACTATAGTTTGTGGGAAAGAAAGGTAAATATTGTTATATGTGGCATCTTTCTTAATGTGCCTGACGAACAATTTATTTTAATATTTGTCTTCTGGTATTGCATTTCTGATTTTAGCGCAAATTTTGAACATTTCTGACAATACATGACAACTTGCTCTTATCTCTAGGAGGGGAAATGGATTACGCTCTCACTGTCGCTCTGTTTTGCAAGTTTTTGATGTACGGGCATGGTATAATAATACAAGCTAGCATTGACAACTGCTTATTTTCTCTTCTACAAGAAAACATCTCCTGTCAAAAACAGCTTTTTGTGAAAACGCATCTGAAGCTGCTGAGCATGAACCAAGAAATAAAGATCATACAAACAAAAGAGCCGCCATATTGTAAACAAAACAAAGCTGATAGGTCTGACGTCATCGGTCACAAATTCTTTTGTTTACGTGTAGCGATTGGATGTGAAAAATTATTTCTTGAAGTTTTAAAGAATTATTAGTGTTTATAATTCAGTAATTTTTTGTGTTTTTTATAAAAATGAAGTGTGCTGTAGCGACGTGCAAAAATTCCAAACGCAAAAAAAAAATTACTTTAAATTTCCTTACTGCATGAAAATATAAACAAACGCTTTTTCGCGAATTAAACTTGTTAATTTTATAATTTTCCACTTTTGTCTAAGTTTTCACATGTTTTGCATGAAAAACGTATGCAATATAGCTTTTTTTGTGACCGATGACGTAGCACGAAAAATATACTTTTTTCTCGCACTGCTGATTGCTTGATCTTGTCTTGTTGGTTCATGGCTGCTGAGGTTGTTGTTTTTTTTTTCACTTCAACGTTCTCAACATTGTTTGTGTTTTCAATGGCGAATTGTGAGCGCTCTTTTGAGTATATTTTTTGACAGGAGATGGTTTCCCAAGCAACTGTCAATGCTACCTTGTATTATTATACCATGATGTACGGGAACAGAAATTTATAAAAAGTAGCGAAAGTTTTCAAAAACTTGCAAGTACGGGAACAGACCTAATGTTAAAAAGAACAAGCAAAATGTCACTCTGTCTAACTCGAATTTTCCTTGAAAAATATATTCGAGCACGAATCTCGAGCTTCAAACAGCTGCTTGTCAAAGTGACAAAATTAAATTATTCTGTTGGAAAAAAAATTTATGAAATTGATTAGCAAATTGATAAAAATAAAGGTTAAATAAGCAAAATTATCGCAAATGGAAACTAAAAGTTCTTGGAGAACAATTCACTTGCAACTTCTTTGAATCCATTCCATTTCCATTTCTTTAAATAAAACAACCAGCCAATTAAATTTTTATTTAATTTCAATTGTCAAAAAACACAGCCGTTTTGCTTGAAACTTACCTGAAGTCGTTTCCGTACTTTTTGACAAATTTTCTCATTTTGACAGATAATCAAATTACTCTTTATTTAAAATGATCTTACCTTGTTATTGCATTATGGCCTTCTCAAAGTCGGTTTGTATCGAATGTACCTCATACCTCTCTTACACAATCTCTAACGATATGCGAATAGGAAGTAACGCATGCGCAACACTTGGATGCAATGGCTTGCACTAAGCAACGTGTGAGCCAAAAGACGACACCAAAACATTGCATACTCATGAACGAGCTGCAGTCTTTGTCTCATTTCGTCTGAATTTTTTTCTGCATAGCATTACAAGTGAAGCACTAAAGGTAATGGGTGCAAAATTGATAACGTGTGACTTGCAACAAGTTGAACTAGAAGTAGAAAAAAACTAAGTGAAGTGATGCAAGAAAAGGAAAATAAATTCATTATTGTGTGCGCAGCGCATAGCTTGCGTGCTCAAATGGATTTGTTTTTTCTTTTGTTTGTTTGTTATATATTTGATTTTTAATGTTTGTTGTTTATATTTTTACCTTTGCTAGGTTTGTGTATTTCTCTCGTGGTGAATATTTTAAAAATAGAATTTTATGTTCTTCTCAATAGTAGCAAAGATGCTGAGGGTGCCATAAAACTCAGTTCAGTGCCATTAACTAAACTCACTCGTTGTTTGATGACTGCGTTTGCAAGCGTAGATTTAAAGTCTTTTTAAAGAATAGCAGATTTATTTACGAAATACATAAAGAAAATTAAGTTTTTTTTTTGAAAATTTCAATGTTATAGTTATATGAAACACTACGTTATATTAAAATCATTCCACAATCTGCTTTTTTGACCAACAAACGACGGCAACAAATAAGGAAAAACCCGATCTGAACGGAATCAGGTTTGTGTCTTAAGTCTTTTGTTTTCTTGTGATGTTGCAGGTTATTATTTCAGGAATTCAGTGTTTATGTTTTTTAACTATAATGTTGGCGTTATTAACAATATTAACTAATCATTTGTGAAAAATTAAAAAAAATTACACACATTTTGACTACTGTGTGTTATTTGGTTGTAATTTAATTCTGTTTTTTTTTTCTTTAATTTGTGAACATTGCAAAGCATTTATTTAAATTAGCTACCTTCACATGATTTCTTAGTGGAATAGGGAATATATGTAAATTTTAAATTTAATTTATTGCTGTACCAATTTGAAGCTAGATAATGAATAAATAAATTTTTTGCGTGGGAGTAAGAAAAAAGAAGTTATCGAATTTGAATTCAGTCAAGCAACAATCTGAAAATAAAATCACGCTTTTACATTACATGATTTAAACAAATATTTTATGTCTCAATATTTCATAAAGTATTAAAATTATCTACTTATACATATTTTATATCTACCTTAAACTCTTTAGACCTAGCCAAAATGTTGCGCCACAGCAAAACTGAAGTACACGGGTTGTCGAAAAATGTGCAGAAAGTGCCAACAGTACATGAAACCAATTTCAACAATACTTCATCAGGCAGCCCGCTGGATGCGCTGCCTAAACAATTCGTGATGTCTATGAAGAAACTTTTCGACATACTCGACGATCGACACTGTGGCTTCGTTAAGTTCAGCGACATTGAGAAAGGCTGGCAGGATGATGGCTGCAAAGGATTGCCATGCGGTGTAATTGATTCCCTGCGCAAGGTCACACCCTCCAGTGGTTTGTTATCGTTTGAGCGATTTTGTGCTGGTCTCAAAATTTGTCTACTCCGAAATCAAACAGAAACTTCGGAGAAGGGATTAGTTAGCGCAGGAAAGCTGCCACTTAAGCCACAACGTCCACCATCTGCACCATTACTGGAAATTGAAAATCCTTTGCCTAACACGCCATGGAGTACTGCCAACAATCAGAATGTAACAGTGCGTCCACATAATATTGCAAACAGCCAGCGCACTCTCAGTTTGCCACAACTGAGTCCAGACTCGGATGTTTGCATGGAATTGGATATGAATATTAATGGCGCAGTGCCTGGAGTGTCCAATTTTAACTCACCACCACCTCCACCAAAACCCCCCAGAAGTGCTGCGACGAAGTCTTGTGTTGGCGTGCGCATGAATAAGACTGCCGATAAACAGGAAATTCGCCACGCTCTACAAAACTGGCAAATGGGTGTCTTGCTCAGCGAAATGGATAGCACGAAGGATAATGGCTGGAAGCAATTTCCGCCATACCGTGGCTGTGCCGATGGTGGTTCTTCATCGACCAACGACAGTGCCGCCGTGTCATACTCAAAAAAGTCTAGTGCAAGTGGCAGCAAACGACGTGAACCACGTCGCCATACATTGCAGAACGGGATCGACTACAATATGTTAAAGCGTCTGAAACAGTTTGAGGAAGAGCGTTCTGTGCTTCTACTCGGCTTAAATGCAGTGGAAAAGGCGCGTGATTGGTATATGCAGCAGTTGGCATGCGTAGAGGACAAGTTGCAGTACTTGGGGCGCATGGGTAGCACACAGACTCAATGGTCAGAGGTTCAACAAGAGCATTTGAATTTTCAGCGAGCACGCGTTCTAGAGGTCAACCGCAATTTGGCCACATTAGCAGATACCTGGGAGCGCGCTGGTTTTCCAATGCATTTTAATTTGGCTCTGAACGGCACACCAACACATCGGCATGGTAACGTTGGCGGTGGAAGCGGTGGAGGTGGTCTATTGCAACCCGTGGATCGTTTGCGTCAACAAAATCGCCATCTGGCAGATGAGGTAAATCTGAAAAGTGATAGAATCGCTTTGTTGGAAGGGGAAAAACAAGCACTGATGCGCGAGCTCTTCTTGCTACAACAACGCACACCCGTTGGTGTTCCTAGACGCGTAAATAGTGGACTAATGGGAGTTTTAAGTCAAGCCTCCCCCGCTTGCAGCTCATCGTCAGGTGGGCTGGGTGATGCTGATGTGGTTTATTAAACTAGCTGTTAAGCAAAATTTATTGGCTTTTAAAAAAACTACACTGATTCATTTTTGTACCGGATAATTAAATGATTTAAAAAAATTGCCATCGATATTTAGTTACATAACAGTTTGTTTTGTTTTTATGGTTTTCAGTTTTTTTTTTTTATTTTTAACATTGCAAATATTTTTATTTAGGATTTGGAAATCTTCGCATGTACTTATTCAACTGCTTATAGTTGAGATCCTTACCCGGCGTTACTATACCCTGATTGACTGTTTTCTTTGCTTCGAATTTCTTGTCCAAATGCATTTTATAGCAGTTTTGAAAGTTCATAATTTCCTTGTTGCAGAACTTCTCTGCGAAATCATTATCTTTAAAGCAGGCAAACAACACGCTCATTTCATGAAGGCAGCTGACATCAGCGCCAGAGTCGGCTTTCCCACTCACTCTATTCTTTAGGCGCAGAGGTAACAGCTCCTGAAAAGGTACCGTTTGCTCGTTTTGCGGCTTGCGCCCAACAGCGTATAGAGTGGTTGGTAAGCGCATGCTACAGAAATTAAAGCAAATATTTTTAAAACTGAACGATTATTTACATGAAATTTTAAATTTAATTAAATGTTAGAGCTATGAAATAACCTTTTTATTGGCTGAACACGAATTTTATCTCTTCAGGAATTGTTTCAAGGAATAAGCTTTTAACGTGCAGGTGTAATATTTACATGTCAAAAGCAGCTGATCAAGTTCAAAATGATTCACAATAACATATATTTTGCTTGAATCCCAATAGGTACACCATAAATGTCGATAATGGCGTATAACGGCAAAATGACAGAAATTGCTATTTTTTTCTCTTTTACTACCAAAACAAGTATTTATGAAAAAGTTTTTTTTTTTCAGAAAAATGATTTTTCTGAACGGCTGCCACCTCTCTGCAGATAATGGCAAACCTCAGAGAGTAATCAAAATGCCATGTGAAGCTTCTTGAGAACAAGAACATTCCGTTCATCGCCGTTCGGAGTCGGCGTTAAACCTGTAGGTCCGGTTCTTGGTCAATTTTGTACAAACTTAATAACACGCATAACACAGTTGATCATAAGAAAGAAGCTAGGTCAAAGTCCTTTCAAGGGCTGAAATGACAAGTTATTTATTTTTTTTTATTTTTTCATTTGCATTGATTTTTTATAAAAAGACAGGAAGTACAAGTTTTTACAGAATATTCACATGATTATTTGTTTTTATAATATTTATGTAGAAATAAGCGATGGCGATTTTGAGTTTGACTAATGCATGTGAATAAAACAAATATTTAAAAACGGAAATGTGAATAAAACAAAAGGAAGCACACTTCCTTCAACTCTTCGGAATTTTCCGATTTTTAAAATTTCAGCATTGAAGTGAATAGTATTTTATGCAAATATTTCCAATTTCTGGTTGCTATGAGCACAAAATTTTAAACTCATTTACGACTCATGAGTATTAACTAGTAATTGTTATATGTACTATGCATGAATTTTTGACAGTCATATTCACCTCACAAGTGTCAAATATTCTCATTCAGACTGTTAAAATTTCATCATCCGAGTGAAGAGTTTCCGAATAGCACACAGCCTTATATGTAAAATTTTAAATACAATTTTTAAATATTGCCAATCCAGATTTGCAGATTTTGAAAAGTATGAGATCTCAGAGACGTAAGACCTCTCTCGCTTTGAATCGAAACTATCAGAATCAATACAAATAATTTTCCTTTTTTTTCTGTTAGTTATTCAGTGTTGTTTGACAATTCTTACCTTGGCTCTCAGCCGCGAGTCTACCTTGTATATTCTAGTATAACACTTTCACAGCGCAGTGAAATAACTCCCAATGAAATAACTCCCAAAATAAAATAACTCCCAAAACTGTTTTATACATTTCTGGGAGTTATCTAATTTTCAATAATTTCCAAAAAATTGGGAGTTATTTCGTTTTTATTGGGAATTATTTAATTTTTTTATGAAATAACTCCCAATTATGTAATAACTCCCGAAAAATTTTGCGAATGAAATAAGTCCCAAAATATTTAGTTGGGAGTTATTACATATATCTTGGAAGTTATTTCATTTATCTTGGTAGTTATTTCATTTCTCTTGGGAGTTATTTCATTTCTCTTGGGAGTTATTTAATTTAAGTTGAGAGCTATTTCAATTGCCTTAAGTGCTTCCTTCAAAGAATGTTAACTTACATTCAGGGTTAAAAATGCAAACAGTGCTGCCGAGCGTGTTACAATAAAAGTAATTTTTGCACATTTTGTAATTATTTTCATTTTATTTCAAAACTATTTTTGGTAGCTTTATAAGAAAAAAAAGCGCCCAAGGTAACAAAACGTAAAAGGGGTATACTCATTTTGTCGCTCCGTTTAAAACGCCCATAAGGAGGCATGGTAGGTATAGAAAAGTCTATATATTCTTGATTAGCATCACCACCCGAAGCAATTTAGCCATGTCCGTCTGTCTGTGATCACGATTACAGATGAATTAGTAAGCTATCATCACGAAATTCGATATTTAAGCTTTAATCTATATATATAAAAATCAAATGCGTGTGCGTTAGTCTTCCTAAGACTCAGAAACGGCTCGACTGATTTTAATAATTCTTTTTTTGTATTGTTTGCCTTAATACAGATGTGGTTTAGAAAAACTCGAAGGAACAGCGGAAAAATTGAAAAAATCGAAATTGGTCATTTTGTACGGGAATTGCCACATCAGACTTTAAATAGCAAACAAAACTGAACGGCTGGACGGATTTAACTCAAATTCGGCACACACATTACTTGAAGCCTAGACTAGGTTATGGCATACTTAATTTTGACCACGCCTCTTCCACCCTTTTACAAGAAACGCAAATTATCCTACTAGCGTACTTTTATTAGCGAAACTGTACGTTTAATTAATTAAAACAAATTCTGTTATTTTAACAAAAAAACAACATGTTATGTTAACAAAAACATTCACATATCTTCAAAATTGCACAAAATTTTAGTACAGTGTCTTTTTCTAATAACATCGTTTCCATAGAATAACAAAAAACTATCAGAAATTCGTATTTCTTAGTTTCGATGAAAATAACTCCGTTGTTTTTGAATATATTTCATTCAATTCCTTTTCGTTGATAAATTTAATTTAAGCACTTATTAAACCCTTTTTGAAGAAAACTCCAACATATTCACTTTTAACTCCAAAAAGAACACAAAAGCTGTCATTTCAATAAATAAAAAAAAATTATTTGTTAGCCAATTGTGAGGATCAATCCTTAGACCACCTCATGGCTTCAAAATTGACTGTTGAGCTGACTATTTTTACTCAAATTGAAATGTACTACAAAAATTTCCTAATAGAATTTTCAATAAAATGATATGACAGCACAATCATTTGAATTGGAATTATAGCAGCCTATTATATTTTTCTTAGACAAAAACCAATCGTATTTTTCATCTTATTCTTATCTTCTATCTTCTCAATATATAAATATCAATTACCGTGCGTTAGTCTTGCTTAAACTCGGAAATGGCTCGGCCGATTTTAATGATTTTTTTGTTCACCTCAATACTGATGTGATGTAGGAAAAGAGAAAATAAGGAAGAACCCAAAGCGATAGAATCGAAAGAATTGAAATTGGTAATTTTTCGTGTCGTACAGTGTTCATTACAACTCCAAGGAGAGGACGAGCCTGACATAGGTCTACGAAGTCAGTCAAATGCACGGCGAGCTAATACATATGTAAGCAACACTGACCAGCGTGTGACGGATAATGAAAATAGTCAGATTATCATGTCCGAATAAGTGTCATATATAAACAAAACAGAGTGGCATACATAAGAACGCTCATAACTCGAGAACGGATTGTCCGATTCGAGCTGTCTTTTTTTTTTGTTCGTCTCCGCAACAGGTAGCTTTTAATAGCGAAAAAAATTGAATTTTCTCGGAAAATCGATATGCCATACATTTTGTATGGCAAAATAAAAAATAAAAATAACATAATAATAACACAATTTATAATGTATTAAAAGATAATGGAGCGCAAAGCAGTGCGATCATATAAAGAGAGAGAGCAAGTAGAATATGCAAATGCAGCGTATATATTGTACACCTGTAGCATGGAGGTGCATTCAGTTTTTTAGATAAAGATATGCGGATGAAACGTTGTCTATCAAAAAGCATTGAATTGATCTGACATGTGATTCCCTCAACCTCCTTACATTCTATGTAAATAAGGGATATTAGAGTGTTTCATTCAATCAATGATTGAAATTCGATTGGCATCATTTGTTATCGATCGCGAATGTTTGATAAAAAATTAATTTCGGGTGGAATCGTGATTGGTCGAAATTATTTCAATAAAAAAATTAATTTAGGACAGGACGAAGTTTGACGGGTCCTCTAGTCTAAAAAATAAAAATCATGTTTGAAAATGCGTCAGATCGGATGAAAACCACGCCCACCACCCATACGAAGTGAGTAAAATCTCTTAGAATTCCACAAAAATTAATATATTGACTTGAAATTTTGCATATAAACTTTACACTGTACTCTGTGTATGAAACTCAACCAAATCGAAAAAACCACACATACTTACCTTGCATACAAAGGCACTTTATCAAAAAAGTAAAATTTCTGTTAATTTAATGCGCGATTTGTACTTTTAATGTTGAGTTTTTTAACCATATTTTAAAACCTTTTTCTGTAGCTTTATCAGAGAAAAAGCTTTATCAAGAAAATAACAATTTTTAATTTTTTCCCTACATAGAATTTTTTTCCCCCTACATTAAATATAATTAAAAAAATTAATAATTGTTATTTAAAATCGCCTGTGTTATTCTCTGATAAAGCTACAGAAAGTGGTTTTAAAATATGATTAAAAAATTAAATATTAAAAGTACAAATCGCGCATTTTTGAAAAATTTTTATGTGCAATTTAGGGCCTTATTTCGTTATGAAAAATTGCGCAACAGAATCGCAATGAAATAACGCCTCATTTGTTTTGTAGATTTCTGTTTTCAGAATTGCTTTCTGTAAAATTTGAATAAATTTCGATTTCATATTTTCGAATAAATTTCGATTGCAACTTGCCGAACGTTTGCAATCGTTAAGTCTGTTTTGACATTTAACCCAAAATGAAACGAGTTCCTCCAATCGTCTGAAAAAAGAAGAATGTTCCTGCACAGCTGTTGTTGACGAGTTGAGACGCTAAAAGTTTGGTTGTTACGGAACAGAACGTCTCGTCAAACCGTTTCGTTTAGTTTCGATAAGTTTACGTTTGCTCATTTTGAGTTAAGCCATATATATGGCATATAAAACTCTCCATACAAATTACGTTAGGTTTGTTCTAGCGTTGGGAAAAACCTAATGCCTTTTGTCTATCCGTGTGATCTGGCATCTCTGTCTGCCACATCCCAGCTAGAACAGTAACTGTTAGCTAACTTGTTATTTAACGCGAGTCGTAACAGAAAATCTGTTAGGCCCATATAAAATTCTCCATACAAAACTCGTTATATTTGTTCAGGCGGTGGGAAAAATCTAACAAGTATTGTCCTATACGTGTGACCTTGCATTTCGTTCTGACACCCATGTTTTGTTCATTTAAAAAGACTAAAGCTGCACTTCACACACCAATAGGATATTACATAAGAAAATCATAACAAATGTAGGCTTTTTATTTAAAACACAGTTAGCGGCCGCCAGCCGCTTGCCCACCGTAGCGTAATGGTTAGAGCTCAGACCTTTAATGCCAACTTACTCTGTCCGAATCGCGAGTTCAAACCCTGGCTCAAACAAAAACACAAACTTTTTCATTGCTATTTTTTATTATTTTATTTCGATATGTTCCTCAAAAATGTTAGAAAATACATATTTAAATATAATTTTACAATTTTTTCAATATTAAAGTAAAAATAATGCATGGACAAATTAAAATATCTTCTACACATAACATATTAATTTTAACTAAAAAAAGGAAATTAATTGCACTCAAAACAACAAAATAAAAACATCACAGCTTTTTCACACCACTTATTTGCTATATTGTTTCACTTATATTTTGTTATTTTACATAATTTTATTTTATTTTTTCGGAAACTTATTTCCACCGCTCACTTTATTTTGATTGTTTTCAAATTTTTTCGATTATATTTTGATGGTAAAAGAGCAAGATACACAAGCACATATAATTTTCCTTGTTTCACATAACATGACACCGTATGAATGTGTTAGTGTACACAAAATTTTGTATCATTGTATTTGTAAACTTGTTAGCGCTGTCTTGCAGGGATATGTTTTAACCATTGCAAAAAGCTACAGCTGCTCTGCTCACACTAACAACAAATTCCGTAAAGAATTTAATAACAAACTCATCTGTTTACTTAAGTACACAGTTAGCGTTCCTCAAAACCTTTCCACCATAGTGTAGTGGTTAGAGCGCTGGCCTTTAACGCAAACAAACGCGAGTTCAAACCCTTCACCAAATAAAACCAAATTTTTTTTTCTTATAATTTTGTTTAGAAGTGTTTGTTTTTTTTGTTATTTTTATTAATGGGTAGTATTTACAAAAGGTAAATTTAGACAAAACATTTAAAGAAAACAAAAAAAAAATTTTCAAATATTGGCTATTATTTTTTACTCTAGCAAGGAAAACTTGCGTTTATTTAGAAAGGAATTTGGCCATTTTTAATAATCATATTTCTCTTTAATGTATTTTACATATATATATTTTAACTTATTAAATTAAATTCAATGAAAACCTTCCTGTGTCGGACCGTATTTGAACCGCGGTCTCTGCCACATAAGCTGCGCATTCTACCCAACGCGCCACGGATATCATGTTTTAATCTGATCATTTAGGATATTATTTTAAAAGTAAAGTTTAAAGTTTTTTCGCAACTTTTTTCACATCCTCAGCTTGTTTGCTGCGTAAAGGAGCACATACAACTTTCCTTGTTTAACATGCCATCAAAATTTAAGAGTGTATTAGTGAACACCAAATTTTGTTTCATTGTGTTTGTAACTACGTTAGAGCAGAGATAAAGAGATGGGAAACTTCGTTTCTATTGCCAATTCTGTTGATTTTGACAGCTGAAAATGCTTCTTCTCCAATTTTTTATGTAATCACGTCTTGTGTACGTGAGTTCACCTCATATTTGTCAAAAATAGGTATTACACCCAAAAAAGTCTTGCATATTTAAAAGAAAATTGTTTTTAGCTGAGCAAGAATATTGTTAATAATAGTCGATAAAGAACTTTTGTTAATATAAAAATGTCAGTTTTGTCAATCTAATTTGTGGAGTTACTTCTATAATAGACAAAAATATTTTTGATAGAAAAAAATTGAATTTAAAATGAAAACAATTGTTCTATTTACAAGTGCTGTTGTTAACAGAAAAACATAATTCAATTTCTTTCAAGAACAGCTATATCTTTGTTTTAAATTTTTAAATCTGTTCTAATTTTTAAATGCATGAATTTGTTTGAACAAAAATTGTAGGTTAGTTTTTCCCTATGTGTACACTGGTGGCTTAGCTGTCGAAAGTGAGATATTCACCACCCAGCTAGACACCTAACTGTTAGATATGCCATATATATGGCATATTTATAACGCCTTTGACGTTATATTCATATAAAATGCTCCATACAAATTACGTTATATTTGTTCTAGCGTCGTGCAAAATATAACGCCTTTTTGTCTATCCGTGTGGTCTGGCATCTCTGTCTGCCACACATGTTTTATCTATTAAAAAAAGCTACAGCTGCTCTGCTCACACTAACAACAAATTCCGTAAAGAATTTAATAACAAACTCAGCTGTTTACTTAAGTACACAGTTAGCGTTCCGCAAAATTTTTCCACCATAGTGTAGTGGTTAGAGCGCTGGCCTTAAATGCAAACGAACGCGAGTTCAAACCCTTCACCAAATAAAACCAAATTCTTTTTTCTTATAATTTTGTTTAGAATTGTTTTTTTGTTATTTTTATTAATGGGTAGTATTTACAAAAGGTAAATTTAGGCAAAACATTTAAAGAAAATAAAAAAATATCTCTCAAATATTGGCTTTTTTTTAACTCTAGCAAGGAAAACTCGCGTTTATTTAGATAGGAAATTAATGCCATTTTTAATTTAATAATCATATTTCCCTTTATTGTATTTTACATATTTATATTTAAATTTATTAAATTTGAATGAAAACCTTCCTGTGCCGGGACGGTATTTGAACCGCGGTCTCTGCCACATAAGCTGCGCATTCTACCCAACGCGCCACGGACATCATATTGCAAAATTATCATTTAGGATATTATTTCATTGCTTAACTTACACTTGCATCGCTTAAAGTTTTTTCGCTACTTTTTTCACATCCTCAGCTTGTTTGCTGCGTAAAGGAGCAAGCTATGTAAGCACATACAACTTTCCTTGTTTAACATGACATCAAAATTTAATAGTGTATTAGTGAACACCAAATTTTGTTTCATTGTGTTTGTAACTACGTTAGAGCTGTCTAGCTGGGCAGTGCTCATGTCCATCCAGAGGGGTGAGTTTGTCATGCAATTTTACTAACACATTTATAACATTTGCATTAGTATTGACTGCATTTCAGCATATAGCTATCTCCTTTTTGCCGAAGTTTCCAATCTCTTTATCTCTGGTTAGAGCTGTCTAGCTGGGACATTGAATTGCATTTAAGCGAACATTTTTGTCTTCACTCGTTACGTAGCGACTTGTCTATTTTGGTTAGGGCTATACAACATTGAAATTCATTTAAGCGAACATTTTCGTCTTCACTCGTTACGGAGCAAATAGTCTATTTTGGTTAGGCTTTACATGGCATTTTGATTACTCTCTGAGGTTTGCCATTGTCTGCAGAGAGGTGGCGGCCGTACAGATAATTCAAATAATTTTTCTGTCGCTGCTGTGATACAAACCCGGGTCTCCAGGTTCATTGACGAAGCGGCCACGCAGTTTAAATAACTACGCCACGGACGCCACCTTTTTTTAGGAGTTATTTCATTTTTTTTTTTTTTAGTTGTTTAAATTCTTTTAGGACTTATTTTACTCTTTTTGGGAATTATTTTTTTATTTTGGGAGTTATTTCATTGGGAGTTATTTCACTGCTCCACTTTCACTACCATATTGTGAATAATCGCTTTGTCGATAAGTGTTCAAATACCGAACTGCACTACCTTTATTGAAATTCACAGGCTAGAAAAAAAAAACAATAAATAAACGTCATAGGCAAAATGTATCCAAAAATGTGAAATTTTGTTTTCGTTTAAAGTTTTTAAGTAAAAATTTGTTAAAACAAAAAATTACACCAAAGTCTTTTTTAACCCATCAATTTCATAATCGATTTAGAGTCGAAAGAAATCGAGCACAAAGTCATGTCATTTACTCAGCCGGAAATGCCAGCTAGTGCAGCTTCTGCACCTAGTAATGAATCCGGTGTAGGAAGCAGCAGTAATTCTTGTAGAGCAATCAGTACCATTTCTTCCAGCATCTTCGCATTCAACACGGCTTCATCCACAGCTGCCGGCTCTCCCAACTCAGCCAGAACACGCCAATTGTCTAGATTTCATCCCTATCACGGCGCTAACATTATTCTATGCGAAGATAGTACCGTTGCTTATCGCAAGGCCAGTTTTGCCGATGCTGTCACTTTCTCTGAAAAGCCGCTACAGCCGGGCGAAATTTTTTTGGTAGAAATTGAGAAAAACGAACGTGGTTGGTCTGGTCACATGCGATTGGGACTGACGCAACTAGTGCCAGAGTCTATTGGTAGAACTGCGGATGGGTTGCCACAATTCGCGCTGCCTGATTTGGCTAATCTGGGCACAAGTTGGATATATCCAATCTCAAAATTTGAATCGCACTCACTGGCACGCAACGGTAATGTAGGATTGGATCGAAATACGGTTGGTGGCGGTGCGCCAAATGTTAGTGCTGAGTCGGTTAATGGAGAACCAGCTGAACCCGAAACTTCTTGCAAAAGTTTGTATTCAATTTAAGCACTTTTTACTCTGCTTTTTGGTACATAGCTAGAAACTTTTCTAGGTAATATACTGGGTGACTCGATATATGTACGAACACCTCGCGGTATGATCCACAAGCGTTTGCTACGGCCTGCCTTCGACAACATCAATGACAGCAACACCGGTATCTTGCTCACAGATAAAGGCTCTCGCATAGGTGTTGTTTTTGTGCCAACAGAAAATGACAGAGCAAAAGGCGAGATGCACTTTATTATTAATGGCGTTGATCAGGGACCTTGTACCAAAGAAATACCAATGGAAAAGGCACCTTTGCATGTGGTCATTGATGTATACGGTACAACAAAACAAATTCGCATCATTCAGCTCTATGAGAGTAAGTTTTGCTATGGTTTAAAATGAATAGTTAAAAGATATTTCTACCACGATACAAATATATTTGAGCAGAAAGTATTCCCTTAAATTAATAACTTCATTAATTTCAGTTGTTTCGCTGCAGAATGCATGTCGCGATGCAATATTGGTAAATGTAAAGTCATCTGACATTGAGAAATTGCCGTTGCCTGATCGCTTGAAAACCTTTTTACTACGTAGTGATTAAGCATCAATAATTCAAGCATACTTCACACAAGCGTATGTGATGCACTCTATATAAATTAAGTCTTTTTATGAATGGTGCGTGTTTTTGATCAACACAATTATAAAAGAAAATAAGTGAGATACTTTAAGAAAAATATTTGTTCGTATCAACACAAAAGGAATGTTGACATTAAAAATATGTTATGCAAAGGTGCAGGCTATTTTAAAACTTTTTACTATATTGGCTTGAAATATCAAAATATTAAAATAATCTCTAATTAAGTTAACTTTAAGAAAGCATGATGAATAATGTTTATTTATTTTATTGTAAAGGCATATTTACGATGTGATGTATTTGGTTTAGTATTGTGTATTTGTGAAAAATATTATGTCTGCAATTTACATCGAGTTTTTAATAGAAAACTTTATCTAATATTTAACGATTTTATTGTATTTAAAAAACATCAGATTCTTAAAAAAAAAATTCTGACAAAATTACAATATATAAATTTTAAACAAACACAGACTAGAATTTATGTTGTATAATTTTTATAAATATATTACAAATACATCACATTATGAATATCCCTATGATTGTTTTTCATGCCATTGTTGTAGATTAAAAATTTCTTTGAAAAACTTTAAATTCCTTAAACTCAGTGTTAAATCTTGTGCTTAAGTTTGCTTTGTTTTTGAATATTAGATAATTTCATTGATTCACAAGTAATTTGAAAACTTCTATTGAATCTTAGCATTAATCATGTCTTGTTTACTTTGAAAGAATAATTTACAATTTTCCATTTTATTTTCCCTTTGCCTGATTTCAAGTTTAAATGGACTGTTATTTTTGAAAAAAAGATAATACAAAATGCTATATAAAGCGCATTTTATTTATAAATATGTAAAACTATTTAAAGTAGTAAAAATAAATATTTTGTATGAAAAGAGTGTTAAATTCAGAGTTAATGTAATGAAATTAATTGCAAATAAAAATAAAGAGAAATATGTACAAAATATAATTCCTGCTCTAAAAGGACAACAGCATGCTTTCTCCTTTTAAGGTTGCTGTTAGTATTTGAATTTGAAATATTTTCACTCGAGCGATCTTATTTTTTCGTAGAAGCTGTAGAAGTTAAACCTTATAAATTAAATTTGAATTAAAGAGAAATAACTGTCCCAAAGGAGTAAAATTTGTGTTTAATTTTGATACATTTAAAGCAGATAAGTAATAATCTGAAAGCAATCAAATATTTTATTCAAATTAAATTTCTTACGTTAAATGTTGTTGGCTATGTTGGTCTGGAAGTCAAATGCAAATAAAAACTTTATTTCATCTTTTACCCGACGTTTCGGTAGTTATTTTCTACCTTCTTCAGGGTTCTTTATTGAATTGTAGTTTTTTCTATTTACATTTTTCAGCTATTGCAACTGCCCGACAATACAAAACATTAATTTATAAATAAATAAAGTGTATAAAAACGCACAAACAGAAATTGTAAAATAAATAAATTAAAAAAACAGTAAAATCAACTTAACATTAGAAAAAAATATCACAGACAGGTTGTGAACAAATGTAAATAGAAAAAACTACAATTCAATAAAGAACCCTGAAGATGGTAGAAAATAACTACCGAAACGTCGGGAAAAAGATGAAATAAAGTTTTTATTTGCATTTGACTACCAGACCAACATAGCCAACAACATTTAACTTAAAATTAAAATCAGAATTGGTCAAACAGAATTTCAAATTTCTTACACTCACATTAGCTTTCCCTTTGAGCACAAATATTGAAAAAATCGGTTTTATCCATGTTTGGGAGTATCGCAAAAAATTAGTGGTTTTGAGATACGAGAAAAGTTGTATGGCGCTCATATGATTAAATCTTCCTAGAATCCATTCAATTTATATTAAAAATATTCTGTGAACGAGTAAAATATTTTGCCTCCTGTGAGGATTGAACTCACGACCCCTGGTTTACAAGACCAGTGCTCTACCACTGAGCTAAAGAGGCGAGTACAATATTTTTGCCACATATTATATATAACAGCGAGTGCAATTTTGCACATCTCTATATATATATATATTCTTTGTTAACAGCGTCTTTTTTAAATGTTTTCTTCTTGATTATCTACTCCAGCGATGCCCATAAAAATTATTTGAAGATTGCAACAAGAATTTCAATTAAATCCGATATCAACAGCAAAGCGTTAAATCCGCGAGACATAGCAAACAACAAAAAACACATGAAACCAACAATACGAATATGAATTTTACGCGGTCGCAGTAAGAAACAAGAGTGCAGCTGCAAATTGAATTCGGCGACTTATAATAACCATTAATATATTGAAGTTGGTGTAAGGAGTAGAAAGAATAAATCTTTAGTGGATAGAATATCTGGGCAAAAATAACAGAAATCAGATTACGCCATCAGAGACAGAAAAAGTTGCACCGTTCTGCATAAGACGTTAGGTCGTTCGTGGCCATGATACAATAAGAAGGCAGGGTAAGGAGCTTTGACAAGACCTACTACTTATGTCAAAAAGCATTTTTGCGATACCACTTTCCTGTATATTTCATAAATGTGGGATAAACACATAGAAAAGGAATTTTATATAGGGTAAATCATGGTATAATAATACAAGGTAGCATTGACAGTTGCTTGGGAAATCATATACTGTCAAAAAATATACTCAAAAAGAGAGCGCTCACAATCCGCCATTGAAAACACAAGCAATGTTGAAAACCTTGAAGTGAAAAAAAACAACAACCACAGCAGCTGCTGATGTATTTGCACAACAAGCTGTGTTTGACAGTTTATGTTTTCCTGTTGAAGAGAAAATAAGCAGTTGTCAATGCTACCATGTATTATTATACCATGGGGTAAATAAGAAAAATTTTAATCAATAGCTGCATTCCCGTGGCACTGGATCAGATCAAATCTCAGTGGAACAACTTTAGTTCAACTTTATATCAATTTGGCACCACTGTCTACAAGGTAGCATTGACAATTGCTTGGGAAAACATCTACTGTCAAAAAATATACTCAAAAAAAGAGCGCTCACAATCCGCCATTGAAAACACAAACAATGTTGAAAACGTTGAAGTGAAAAAAAAACAACAACCACAGCAGCTGCAGATGCATTTACGCAAAAAGCTGTTTTTGACAGGAGATGTTTTCTTGTAGAAGAGAAAATAAGCAGTTGTCAATGCTACCTTGTATTATTATACCATGTGCTGAATCAGCCAAGCAACAGACAGCTGCACAGAGATAAAGAGATGGGAAACTTCGATTCTGCTGTCATTTTTGTTGATTTTGCGCCAAAATCGTGCTTGTTCTTCTCATTTTTTATGCACTCACGTATTATGTATATGAGTTCACCTCAAGATTGTCAACTGTTGTTGTATCGACTAACAGCTGCTTTAAGTTAGCAATAATATTGTTTTATTTTCGAAGCTTAAATAAATAGGCATTGGATATGGACATAAAATGAATATAAAAGAGGCTGAAACTTAATTTATGCATGCAAAATCTCTCAACTGATAACATATTAACTTAATATTGCCAATGAAAATGCCTTGAAAATTAAAAAAGCAACTCTGATCCTTATACCGTACACGAACCTTCAATGCATGTTGAGTTTCTTCACAGATTATACAACAACCAGCGTAAATTTGAACCAGCAGCTGACTTTATTTACTTAAGGCGCTACCCAAACTTGCAGTACAAAAAATAGGGGTTTTTCATGAATGCGAAAACTACTAAAATTTTTTAAACGATCGTTATATCATCTAAAAATACATACATTGAACACTTTCAGTTATATTTTTTATTGAAAAATATTGTATGGTCTTGTTAAAAATGACTTTAAAAATTGTGTTTTTATTTTTGCGTTTTGCGGTGACCAACATTGTGGTGAACTGGATCACCTGAAATCTGATCGACTCATTTAAAAAGTATGCAAAGTATAGTTAATGGTTAAATTTTCACTAAAAATACTGTTGTTTTTTGGCTATAAAATGGCCGTTTTTTATCGAATGAATCTGCAAGCTTTTAAAAAGATAGGTTCAGAATTTTCGAATAATTTTTGTCACCGATTAAAAAATTACATTTCGAGAAATTACGATTTAAGTTTCAACTTCAGTTTACATGAAGGAAATAATTTTTAAACAATAACAATAAACAATAACATAAATGCAGCCATCTATTCAGGACCCATATGGTAGCTCTTCCACCGACGATGATTCTTATAAATTTCCTGTTGCTTTTCATTTTTCTCTCGTCGCGCACCTCTTTGTTACTGCAATCGAGTTGTCGAACCTTCGAGCTAAACTGACAAATTTAAACAATAAGAGGCATCGAAAATTCATTTCTGAAAGTTCCAAACATTATATGAATGCCAGAAATACGAGGCATACGGACCTTTTTGGAGACGTATTACTTCGTAGGTAGTTATACTTAAAAAATATGCAAGAACAAAAAAATCGATGAAGTTCAGAGTTACAAGTGTGAGTTACCCCTTAATTTGTTTATGTTTAGTCCGTGGTAAGTTTGTCTAAGCTCAGTGAAATTTTACACAGTGGTGAGAACCCAAACCAGCTGAATAACTCAAACTAGCACCCAAACTGGGTGAGTTTCTCAACAAAATGTACGACCACAACTATAATATTGTGTTAGTATTGACTTCAATTTGACATAAAGCAGGCATAGTGCTATCCCTTTCACATCGAAGTTTCCCATCTCTTTATCTCTGGCCAACTGATTGAGAGAACTTCGTGCATTCGATCGTGTATGTGTTTCTCACCACCAGAGATAAAGAGATGGGAAACTTCGATGTGAAAGGGATAGCACTATGCCTGCTTTATGTCAAATTGAAGTCAATACTAACACAATATTATAGTTGTGGTCGTACATTTTGTTGAGAAACTCACCCAGTTTGGGTGCTAGTTTGAGTTATTCAGCTGTTTTGGGTTCTCACCACTGTGTAAAATTTCACTGAGCTTAGACAAACTTACCACGGACTAAACATAAACAAATTAAGGGGTAACTCACACTTGTAACTCTGAACTTCATCGATTTTTTTGTTCTTGCATATTTTTTAAGTATAACTATCTACGAAGTAATACGTCTCCAAAAAGGTCCGTATGCCTCGTATTTCTGGCATTCATATAATGTTTGAAACTTTCAGAAATGAATTTTCGATGCCTCTTATTGTTTAAATTTGTCAGTTTAGCTCGAAGGTTCGACAACTCGATTGCAGTAACAGAGAGGTGCGCGACGAGAGAAAAATGAAAAGGAACAGGAAATTTATAAGAATCATCGTCGGTGGAAGAGCTACCATATGGGTCCTGAATAGATGGCTGCATTTATGTTATTGTTTATTGTTATTGTTTAAAAATTGTTTCCTTCGTGTAAACTGAAGTTGAAACTTAAATGAAACTAATTTCTCGAAATGTAATATTTTAATCGGTGACAAAAATTACTCGAAAATTCTGAACCTATCTTTTTAAAAGTTTGCAGATTCATTCGATAAAAAACGGCCATTTTATAGCCAAAAAACAACAGTATTTTTAGTGAAAATTTAACCATTGACTATACTTTGCATACTTTTTAAATGAATCGATCAGATACTAGTTTATGTTGTTATTTAACTTAATCTGTTAGCCTATTTCTCTTTCAGGTGATCCAGTTCACCACAATGTTGGTCAACGCAAAACGCAAAAATAAAAACACAATTTTTTAAAGTCATTTTTAACAAGACCATACAATATTTTTCAATAAAAAATATAACTGAAAGTGTTCAATGTATGTATTTTTAGATGATATAACGATCGTTTAAAAAATTTTAGTAGTTTTCGCATTCATGAAAAAACCCTATTTTTTGTACTACAAGTTTGGGTACCGCCTTAAGTAATTAAAGTCAGCTGCTGGTTCAAATTTACGCTGGTTGTTGTATAATCTGTGAAGAAACTCAACATGCATTGAAGGTTCGTGTACGGTATAAGGATCAGAGTTGCTTTTTTAATTTTCAAGGCATTTTCATTGGCAATATTAAGTTAATATGTTATCAGTTGAGAGATTTTGCATGCATAAATTAAGTTTCAGCCTCTTTTATATTCATTTTATGTCCATATCCAATGCCTATTTATTTAAGCTTCGAAAATAAAACAATATTATTGCTAACTTAAAGCAGCTGTTAGTCGATACAACAACAGTTGACAATCTTGAGGTGAACTCATATACACAATACGTGAGTGCATAAAAAATGAGAAGAACAAGCACGATTTTGGCGCAAAATCAACAAAAATGACAGCAGAATCGAAGTTTCCCATCTCTTTATCTCTGCAGCTGCATCGCAGCTATTAGCAGAGGCAGCGCTTGCATTACAACAATTGATTGCGACCGAATTTTTTCTGCGCTTAAGAGGCTGTCGATTTCATTTGAGCGATTGTCTTCAACGAACTTATAAATGTTATAAGTATAACTTTTTTATTATTTTTACTTTTATTATTATTTTTTATTATTAATGCTCTGAAATTTGCCTTATTATCCGTTAATTTGTTTTTATTTATTTTAAAAACTTTTCTTTATTTTTTTAAACTTTGAATAAAAGCGTAGAAACTATTGAAAATAAAGTTTATAGAATTATTTTTATTTTGATTTAATCTTATTTTATTTAACCATGATGGTTAACATATGCCTCGTCGTGTTGTGGCCATTTTATGCATATTATTTATATTTTATAAAATCTCAATCGCATGTAAAACACTTGCTTAACGTTGTTATTTATGTTAGCGACGCTAAAATATTCGTGGTTAAGCTAGCTACAAATAACGTTAATGAACTGTCAAAATTAAGGACAAAAATAGCTAACATAGATGTTGGGAATACCAGTTAACGATAATTGTAGCAAAGGCCAGTTAACGATAACTATAAACGTCGTTAACACGTTTGGGAATTCTGCTACTGTTTCTAATTTTTGTTTTTGCTTTGTGAATAAAATAGAGCCGCGCTCTAGATCAACGACCACGGGAATGCAGCTAATGTGTCTATAATTGAAACAACAAATTTTTTAGTTATTTTATAGCTTTATTTTTACTTATTTAGTATTGCCCAAAATTTTTTTTTTGTTTATTTTTGTTTTCTTTATTTTTTTTTTTTTAAATTTTATTCTAATGTTAAGACATTGGAACTGTTGAAGATAAATTAACTTCTTTTTCAAAGTTCCTCGTTTATCAATATTTTCAGTAATGCATTTTATATAAAACGCTTACCTACGGAAACCATGAAACATAGATTTGTCATAGGATTTTTTCTTAAGATATGGTAGCACAATATTTTACGGTTTTGACATTAGCAGTAGGTTTTGTCAAAGCTCCTTACCCTGCCTTCTTATTGTATCATGGTCTCACCCATGGTTGAATAAATAAGGTTGTCTCGTGGCTGATCCGTACTCTCTTCTCAGTACCCATAATTGTCAAAATCTATGCAAAGCAACTACAACTTCATCGGTTTTTCATGTTATCAATTTTCGTTTTCAGATTTTGTATGAGCTGTCAACTTCGATTTAACATTTATGGGAACTCGCTCTCACCCATGCGACAACCATGGTCTCACCAAATTACTGATAGCGGTGAATACCATTTTATTCGTTTCGGTTTTTTCACTTTTATTATAAGCCATTATTTAACCTTCATCGGTCCCTAATTTCTAGAAACGAATAAGTTCCTTGTGTGTAAATTTTACACACTTTTTCAAGAGCCATATTTTTATCGATGAATGAAATTAATGCGATCTCGTCGTTAAAAATTATTTATTATTCATTATTTTATTTATTTAAAAAAAAAAAGATTTTAAAAAAACCAGCCAAAATCCTAGCACGGTCGATTTGCTGAAATTATATTAAAAAAATAACAGCTTGAAGTTGAAAAGTATGTGTAAAATTTACACAAGGGACCGATTAAGGTTAAATTGAACAACCAGCAATTTTCTATAAAAACCTTACCCCTCTGTCAACTGGACATCTCAACAATTTCTTCACTTTGATCCCACTTGTTTTTAGAACAGACACAAAAACAATATTAATTAAAATTTTAATATTATTTTCTATTTTTACACAAAATGAAATGATGACTTATTTAAAGTAAGCGCAAACGACAATTTGGAGCACCACACTGACAATACAACACCTTTCCAGGTACCACACCAACTTCGTAGTTATAATTCCAGGTTAATTCTGTGCCAGCACGAATATGAGTTGATGCAAAAAATGCAACCCATGGAAAGCGCAAATCATGAGTGTCCACGAGAACATTTTGTACAAATAAGTTTGGCAAGCAAGAATGCTGAAATGGCAAGGAAGATATATTTATAGCGACTCGTTTTCATTTTTTTAAATATTTTTTGCAAGAAGTTGGCAAACTTACATTAAAATAACGACCAAGATTGCCGGTGATCTTAGCGTCCATGACGTAACAAGACTCATCCTTGCCATATAACTTTCGTATAGAACTAAATGATAGAGGAAAGAGATGTTGCGTGTTAATTATGGCTTAGGTTATATCACAAAGAGGTATATTACCTCTTTTTTGTCGACTTTTTCTTATATAAATATAAAAAAGAGGGAGAGGTGGCAAATGAGATGCAACAATTTCGGTAGGGTTCTACCAAAATGGTGCCTAAGTATAACTTACGATTCACGCATTGAATTCTCATCCATAACAGCATTTGGATTAAAGTTGATCATTTGCCTTTCTTGTGAATCATCCTCTGCACTTTGGGATTGATTACCTCTGGTTGAGCGTTGTGCTCGAGCTCTGGATCGTGTGCTTAGTGGTTTACTGGGTGTAAACTCATCGTCGTCTTCCTGTTCATAGAATTCCTAAATAAAACAGTAAAACATGAGTCTTAAAATTCAACGCAAAAATTGATATAATATAAAAGTACATCATCTTCTTCGTGTTCTCCTGATTCGACATCAGATTCGTAGCCTTCTTTTATCTGTTCGGCAACTTCGATGTAGTCCAACTCAGCGAAGTACTCATCACCGACATCAAGTCCACCCTTTATAAAAAGAAAATTTTAATTAATTTTTGTAGTATGTGCGCAAGCCCGAAACTATATTCTTTTGAAAGAGCTGCGGTAAATTTGTATCATATATCATTTGCTATTTTTTGTACCTCATTTGCTCGGTCCTCTGTAAGCAAGTGACCAGCATACACACAGATAAAACTTCCACGTGGAATATCATTAATGCAGCGTAATCCCCAACCACGATTGGATGTTTTGAAAACCTGCAACTTCATTTCCAAAGAATGTTGAACCACGCGATTGAGACAGTTTGATTTACATTTGCATCTGAAAAGAAATATATATATATATTGAATAAAAAAATCTGTTTTAATGTACGGCACAATAATCTGGTACTATGTTGCTTGAAAATCATTGTATGAACAAATAAGAATTACCTGGAGTTACATTCATAAATACCAGTGGGTACATGTTCGTATAGGCGCTTATACTGATAGCCAATTTCATCCATTGGAGTATTTGGATTCCCATATTTGGCGCCAGCATAAGTGAGCTGCCAGCAGCTGCATTTTGCTTTATCCTAAAAAAAAATTCAATTTATTAAAAAATTTAATACGGACGTTAGGGGCACAAGTTTATAACACAACTTACTGAACAGTCATCTTCGCAGTCACATCCGGCTAAAAATTCCTCATCCAGATTCAAATTAACACCTTCAGTTGGTATACGCTGTGCTGCATATTTACACTCGGGTGGCATTGTATTGTCATAGTAATTAACTAGCGGAATGGCCATCTTTTCCTGACCGCAGGATATATCACGAACCTGTACGATGGCGCTATCAATAACGTACTCAGCAAGACAATTAGTTTCATGGTTAAAATCGAAATTTTCGACATTAAGAACATTTTCGGTGGAGCGTAGATAGTTACGCAGCTCTTTCATGTTCCGTAGAATTTTCCCACATGGACCACGGTATGTGACCACCTTTTTGGCCTTTTGACGAATAATCATACGCTCCCAGCCAGAGAGCAATGGCTTTGATAGAGGACTGTAGGCACTAAGATTATGAGTAATTTTAAAAAGACATGATGGAGCGCAAGTGTGCGGGGAGTACGTAAGCGGCGGTAAATTACGTTTTGCAGTATAGTAAACAACCTTAAATGATGTCAATTATAATCTTTGTAATGGAAAGCAGAATTGGTTACAAACCTTGCCCTTTGGCTTATTTTCATCTTCTAAATATATTGTGGAGTTATTCAAGTGACGCACAGTGGGTACAGGTTGAGATGTAGAGCTTGTTGATTCTTGGCGACTTACACTCTTCTTTGCAACGGCACGCGGCTCATTCTGTTGCTGCTCTTGAATTTGACGTTGTTGCTGTTGCTGCTGTTGGGTTGTTGTTGCCTCTTCATCTTCGGTATAACGTATGAACGGTTCCGTGCGCTGAAATTTAATGATATTGGTTATTACAGCTAACCATTTTTTTAAAATGCGGATAAATACCCTAGGCAGACGCGATATTGGCATTTGTGTTTTTTGCATAGTTTTCTGATGCTCTTTGAATACCGGGCCCAAACGCATTGAGCCACGGTAAATCCATTCGGTGTGACTTTTTGGCCCCTCAAATTGCATTTGTATTAGACTGCAATCAATATCAACAACACGTGCATAAATCCATTTTCCATTTGATTCCGTAGTCATGCTCTGACCTTTTTGTGTCTGAACCATGGGTCTGTTTATTGAGTATTGTGTAAGATATTTTTGTATGAAGTCACGTGAACCTGGATGCACATCTTCCCATACATTTTCGGAGACATTGCACACTAAACGTACATCTTTGTGATAAACGTATTGAGTGTAGCCATCATCATAAAATATCAAATATCTGCAAACAAGGTTAAACTTTTAGATGTATACTAATAAAATTTATTAATATATGTGTTTATACATATCAGACAGTTGATTTTAATTTGTTGGTTCTTTCTGATTTAGAGAAAGTTTAAATTAAGCGATAAAAAATTCAATAAACACTGACTTTAATATATTTTACAAATCATGGTATTATCAAAAACATGTATCTTAGATGTATAGCCGTCTTAAAAGTATCATCCAAAGAGTAATATTAGGGCGCTTTGTGTCAATGAATGGTCATTGGAGGCGAGCCACTTCATCATGGGATACTCTATCATTACTCTTTTGCGAGTAATTTATTTCATTCAATCTTATAAATCGTATTATTTGCTGGAACTTTTCTGGAAGCGTTCAATACTTAATTCAGAAATATTTATATATTAAAAAACTTAATTGAAGTCTTTCGTTGGGTTATAAGTCACGAATTCATGACCTTTCGAATATTGTTTTAAACATTATCCTAGAAGCCATTACATTTTAAAAATTGGAATTAATTTTAAGCAGGGCTGATTATAATTAAAACAAAAAAAAATACTTTAAGAATTATATAAAATAAAAATAAATAACTGGCAATTTCAGCCCTTGAAAGGACTTTGACCTAGCTTCTTATGATCAATTGTGTTGTGTGTGTTATTAAGTTTGTACACAAATCGACCGAGAACCGGACCTACATGTTTAACGCCGACTCCGAACGGCGATGAACGTAATGTTCTTGTTCTCAAGAAACTTTACATGGCATTTTGATTACTCTCTGAGGTTTGCCATTATCTGCAGAGAGGTGGCGGCCGTACAGAAAAATTATTTTAATTCAAATAATATTCTGCCGCTGCTGGTGTTCGAACCTGGGTCTCGAAGAATTATATATTGAGCTTATATACAGAAATTCAATTGGCAGAGTGAAAATACAAATTTTTGTATGAAAAATTCACGTAAAATTTTTCGTTTATTATTAATCTACTCTAAGATTAAAATATGGGGACAAGAAGTGAATGCTTAAAATTTATTTTTAACAAAAGTTTATCGTTTATTTTTTAACAACAAATAATCACAACGTAGACAAGAATTGTGATTATTTTGTGATGATTGATTATTATCGTAGCTTTCAATGCATTATTTTAGAATTTTTTTTTTTTTTTATTTAATAAAAATAAAATAAATAAAATACTTGTAAAGAGGATTCAGTTTAATTTCACATATTTGACTTGATATTATGGATTCATTTACATTTTCCTGGTATATTATTTTGTTGAAATTTAATTTGTGGGTTTCTGCACTACAATTTTGGTAGTAGAAAGCTTTATAAGCCTTTACATTTTTTAGACATGAAGTTTGATGCATTGAATCAAACTACATAACACATGCTTCAGTGATTGATTCATAACGGATTCATGAGTCATAGTTAACGGAGGAATAATTTTGAATTTCTTCTATATGCATTTTAGAGCTAGAATTTTCTTCTATTATTACATTTATATATCCAAATTGTGTACATTCGTTGCTCGTTTTGAAAGTTTCTTAGAATCGGATTAAATATTTTGATTCATTTTTTTCACTTCTTGGACAAATATAACAAAATCTTTCTTTTTTTTCTATTACAGATCTTACTATATTTCTAATTTACTAACTTCCTATCTTTCTATTTTACTATCTTCTTATCTTTCTATTTAACTATCTTTCATTTTCTGATAATATACTGTTGGTATATATCTTCCATTGGTGGTGAATGAAAACAATGCACAACTTACCTGTATTTATTGTTGGGCTTTAGAGGTTCAGCTATAATGCCTGGATAAAATGCACTCTGTATCATCATTTTTTCTTTGCCCCGTGATAGTGAAGTTGCATCGAAGTAAGCAATGACACGTGAGCCTTGCATTTGACAAAAAAGACATTATTTAAATAATGACTCCTTTCTTTGCGGACAAAATATTTATAACATTTATATTTAAGAAACCTACCTATTGGAAGACGCACACTTGGCGGATCAAAATAGGCCAAATGCTTAACTGATACCGTCTTAACCATTTGATATTGAGACTTGAGAAATTTGATCTTGTAGCTTTTAATATTCTTTTGAGCAACAATAGTACTTTCAGCCAGTTCCATAATCTTGCATGGCACCCAGCTAGCAATAGCTTTATTTTTGACTGCATAGTATGTTTCATTTATTTGTATTGGTGGCCGTTGAATTTCACCAAGTGGTGGTAGCTGAAAGAAAAAAATAAAAATAAGCGGATTTGTGGAAGAGTCAAGAATAGATTCATACAGATATTTCTAGATCTACTGATGTATAAGGTCGTCCAGTATTAAGATCAAATGGCTGCAATTGTCGAACTTTTATCTTTGGACATTGATACAGCGCAACGTGCATATTGTCTGCTTTTTTTTGCAATGAGCGTAGCTCTTCTTCTATGTAATTGTTTTCAGTATCGAGTGCTTTTAAGCGACTTGTTAGAATGGTTTTGGACCATGTTAATTGATTTTGAATTTCCACACGATCAAGCACTCTTCTAATAGAGCTGTCTAGCTCATCTTCAATCAATTTAATATCTTCTTTAGAGAAACAGTTATTATCTACAAATAAAAAAGTTCACCATTTTGTTAATTGTAAAAACAATTTTAAATACGCACCTTTAGCTTTATCTGCTTTTTGGTCCTCGTCTTCTTCATCACTGCTGTCAATAATTTCTACAAATTCTTGTCTACCTCCCACTACATCTTTTAAGAGAAGTGGTTGCTTGGCTGCAAGCAATCCAGAAAATTCCTAAAGAAATATACCGAATTCAGATTTATTAGTGAAAATAAAATTAAAATGACCACAGTAGTCTCTAAAAAAGAACAAACCTCGTACATGTCCAGAGCTTGATCATAGCATGTGGAGCAGATATATTGAGGTTTAAATTTTTTCTTAGATATTTTAAAGAAGCTGAATGCAAAGACTGGAGCACGAAAGAATTGCTTATGCAGATGCTGGCACTCGTAATTTAGGCATTCTTTATTATAATAAACATCGCCGTTTGTATCGTCTTCATCAATATCTGCCGAGTTTGATTCCGTTTCTTTTAGTTGTGTTTCCTCTAAAAGATTATGACCATCATCGAGATTTTCTCTATGATCACTACCACAAGATTTGGTTTCTGTAATGTTCTCTTTAGCTGGAAGTGATTCCATATTTTTTTCATCCTCTACATTGTGTTGAACACCTTGATTCATTGTATTCGTATGATCCTCTTCCATCGGCTCTACTGGAGTATCTTTTTCTGGTTTTTGTTCATTCGTATTGTCATCTTTTGGAAGTTTTAGTATTTCTGTAACATTAGTAGGTGGGTTTATATCTTCTGTTGGTTTTTGTGTGGAATCAGAGGTGATTGTAACGGTGTCATCTTCATCATCGTCATCTATTTCAATTACCATAACACTGGATTCAATTGCTTGTACATCATCCGACTTGTCGTCAGTAATGAATAAGTCATTTGAAACTACAGGCTGCTCCTCAATGATGTCTGTTATTTGCTTTGCTGGTTCATCAATTTCAATAGGTTTTGAAAATATTTCGGCTGATTCCGTTTCCATAGGTGTGATAGATTCAGTTTGGTCTTCGCCAACTGCAAGGTCAAATTCGTCTTCCTTAGCTGGAATATCATGTTTGGTATCAACATTTTGTGGCAATGTACTGCATATTACTGCGGCCGGTGTTTCAATAACGTCTGCATCTTTTAATGACTGCTCTATTGTCTCTGTGACAATTTCGATATTTATATCTAACTGATCATGCTTATTTTTTACCTCTGATGGAACTTCAATGTTTATTGACGCCATACATGCAGGACCATCTATTTCCCTTTTTTCTCCTTCAGTTTTCACATTTTCCTCTTGGTTAATCAGTTGTTCATCTGTTTCAGGACCATCAAGACAATCTATCTCGCTCTCCTCTCCCTCAGTTTTCAAAACATTTACCTCTAGGTTAGTCAGTTGTTCATCTGTTTCATTAGAACTCTCTTCCTTACTTTCTTTTTCAATATTAACAGCCACATCAAACTTTTTGTCATTAACTATTCGAACATCCTTATCTTCAACGATGATATCTTTTAAAACTTCATCTTCTACTGGTTCTGGGTTTGTTTCCACCGTTGCAATTATTTCCACAGTTGTGGTTGCACCGGCTTCTTCAGTCTCAGAGACGTCTTCAGTACGTTCAATTGGGCCGGCTTCAGTAGTTTTGACCACTGCACATTCTTTAGTAACAGCTTCGATTTCTTCAGACATATTTTCACTGCTTTAAGAACTCTTTCCTTATTTAGATGCAAAATTTTCTTATTTAATAGAATTTACCTTATTTTAAAGACATTCACACAATTTTTCAGCAAAATTGAAAAGGTACAGTTTTTCGAAGACGCTTTTATATTTTGCTTTTCCATTGCTTACGGTTGCAAAAACCAAATAGTACTTTCTACTACTTTTACCAACTTCGAAGGTTACACTAGAATATATTGTCGTGACAATTGAGTCTATTCTGTCTAATCTGTCATTCATCCTTTTTACATTGTTCATGAATTGAAAGCATATATGTAATACTTCTATATTGGCAGCAACCTCATGATACAATAAGAAGGTAGGGTAAGGAGCTTTGACAAGACCTACTGCTTATGTCAAAAAGCATTTTAGCGATACCACTTTTCTGTATATTTCATAAATGTGGGATAAACACATAGAAAAGGAATTTTATACAGGGTAAAAAGGAAAAATGTGAAGCAATGTGTCCATAATTGAAACAACGCATTGTTTAGTTATTTTATAGCTTTATTTTCACTAATTTAATATTGCCCATAATTTTTTGTTTAATTTTGTTTTCTTTATATCTTTTTTTTAAAATTTTATTCTAATGTGCATACAATTTGCATATGCATATTGCATGTGCATACAACTTTTTTAAGTCTTCTTAAGATAGTGGAACTGTTGAAGATAAATCAACTTCTTTTTAAAAATTCCTAGTTTATCAATATTTTCAGCAAAACATTTTATATAAAACGCTTACCTACGGAAACCATGAAACATGGATTTGTCATAGGATTTTTTTTTAAGATATGGTAGCACAGTATTTTATGGTTTTGACATTAGCAGTAGGTCTTGTCAAAGCTCCTTACCCTACCTTCTTATTGTATCATGAGCAACCTAAATTTTCAGTGAATTTCAACTACGAAATCAAAAAGAGATAGCCTACATAAGATTTTTTTGCTTGTATTAGTATATTTGAATAAATGAAAATTACTACAAACAAGAATATGTCAAATCGTCAAAGGGGCGGTTGTTAAGGAAAACGTGCCCCCCAAACATAAAAACAAAACAGCACATACATATTTGTTTTGCATAAATCATAGGTTCGCATCAATATAAAACAATTATAACACCAACACGTCAAATATGATAAAATTTTAAAAAGAAAAATTCAAGCAAGCAAAATGTAAACCAAAAAAATTCTAACAAAAATTTTAAATGAAATTTTTGACAATGAAAACACCACTTCTGAGTTTTTTATTATGAAATTAAATTTCGGGTACATTCGTTTATATATTTTCTCGCTCATATAACAATATATCTGCACTCTAATGTTGGCGAATGTACCTTGAATGTACTGCCAATATAGAGTATTACATATATGATTGATAGCTATTTCTTTGACGTTCTCTTTTGTACTTGATGAGAGCTTCTATATAGGTCAATATTTGAATTCAATTTCATATCTTCTTTGCTTGTTTTCTATATACGAAAACCTTACAATTTACGACTAAAGAACACCAAACGCTCGCAAGCAAACGAAAAATAAAAAAGAGCTCTGTCAAAAAAGCGAAAAGCACAAAAGGAATAAAAAATAAATTTGCCAGTACAGCGCAAGAGTACTCTTCCCCTTTCGTCACCACCAATTCGCCGCATCAAACTACAGATATTGATTTCAATTCTTGACAATCCAATACTTGAATCCCTTTTACGTGGATCAAGACCTCAAATCAACTTTTTTTTGACGTTCTCTTTTAGACTTGACGAAAGCTTTCACATTGGTCAAGAATTGAATTCAATTTTATTTCTTCTAAGCATTTTTTCTATGTTCGACAGCCTTACAATTTTCAGCTACAGAATACGAAACGTACGCAAGCAAATGAAAAATATTGTGAAGCGCTTTGTCAAAACAGAAAAAAGCACAAAAGGAATGCAAAAAATTGCCTAAAAATTGACGGTATAATGCAAGTGTTGTCTTACTTTTTCGTCGCTTCCGATGTGCGGTGAATTGTCAACAAACTCACAGACTTGATTTTAAGTCTTGACTATATTAGAAGGGGTCTTAAAAACATCAGCGTTGATCATTTTTTTTTTATACAAACGTACTAAATCGGATTAATTTAGATCAGTGCATGGTATAATAATACATGGTAGCATTGACAACTGCTTATTTTCTCTTCAACAGGAAAACATAAACTGTCAAAAACAGCTTTTTGTGTATATGCATCTGCAGCTGATGTGGTTGTTGTTTTTTTTTTCACTTCAACGTTTTCAACATTGTTTGTGTTTTCATTTATTAACAATGGCCGACCAGCGAACGCTCTCTTTTTGAGTATATTTTTTGACAGAATATGTTTTCTCAAGCAACTGTCAATGCTACCTTGTAGTATTATACCATGGATCAGTGATGTTCACGTAGTACCACGCGTGGTGAGAAACACATACACGATCGAATGCACGAAGTTCTCTCAATCAGTTGGCGCTGAAACTTCAAGCTGGGTGGTTTGCGACGCTTGGTCGTGTGTTTTTCACTGCAAGGAATGTTTGGGGCATATGAAAATGCGTTATTTCCAGAATAATAATAATAATAATGATAATGTCAATGAAAATGATAATTATAGTGATAATGACAATGATACTGATAATGGTAATGATGATTATAACACAATTCTTGGTTAATACCTGTAAAAAAATTTTTGTCAGTGTAGAGAGCGACAGAGCTACAAAAATAAGCACAAAAGTCGAAAATTGTAGAAGCATGCGTGTGAACACCACTGATTTAGACTGCTTTTATGCATTTAAATTAGAGATAGTTGTCACATTACTTATATTAAAAGCAACAAACAATATTAGGTGTGTTTTTTTGGCATCGCTATATACGCTTGTCCAAAAAAACGCTCATCGGCGCTTAATATATCGCTTAACTTTTTTCTTCAAAACTTGGCAGCATTGCGTGTTACTGTCCAATATTAAACATTAGGTGTGTTTTTTTGGCATCGCTATATACGCTTGTCCAAAAAAACGCTCATCGGCGCTTAATATTTCGCTTAACTTTTTTCTTCAGAACTTGGCAGCATTGCGTGTTACTGTCAAATATTGAACATTATTAATTTTATTGTTTTTTATTTTTTATTATTTTTTTTTTATTTTATGTGACATAAACATGGTTGTTTTTCAAAAAGTGATGCCAATAAATTACGTAGACTATCATTTTCTTGATCCGGCAATAGTGTTTCTATCGGCGACTATGAGCTAAGCGGCTATAATTATCCTGTCTTAGCTAAGCATTTTTTGTATGAGAAAATATTGTTAAGCGTATATAGCGATGCCAAAAAAACGCACCTATTATTATTTATAAGCACAAATTTACAAAGTTTATTTTTATCAAACTGTAACACATTTTCTGCTCAAAATGGACAGCTCTGAGGAAACTCAAGTAATAATACTAACAAATTCGTCTCTGCATAATACAGGTCTCAAAAACTCTTCCTTTTGATGCTTCTAGCAGCAGCGGATGTAGAAGGCATCTCAGGCTCCAGTTCTGGTGACTCTGGCATATTGATTGGCTCAAAGAGGTACTCCACTTCCAAGTAAATGTCCACATTGATTTTTTTTCTGGAATGCTTGAATTGAATGCTTGAAGGAGACGGCAGCACGTTTCCCAAGAATGGTCAAGTGGTCTCTGTGCACTATACCGGAACTCTGGCTGAAGGAAAGAAATTTGATTCATCGCGTGATCGCCAAAGGCCTTTCAAGTTCACCATTGGCAAAGGCGAGGTAATTTGCGGCTGGGATGAGGGTGTCGCCCAATTGTCTGTTGGTCAGCGTGCCAAGTTGATCTGCTCACCGGATTATGCTTATGGCAGTCGCGGACATCCAGGTGTAATTCCGCCAAACGCTACACTCACCTTTGACGTTGAGTTGCTCAAGGTCGAATAAGTGCAGCATAGCCAAATACAATAACAACAACCACAACATCCAATTTAATAAAAACCCGCAAGAAAAACAATTACAATTAATTCCACAATAAAAAACAAAAGCAATTTTTAACAAGAACTAATCAGCACTTTAATCAAATCTCTTGAAATAATCAACATTCTGAAAATACATCTAAATCTATTTGGATCATCAGCACAGCATCAAAATTCCATCGCTGACATGGAGATTAAAGTACCGAACCTAGCCAGCAGCATTTGACTTTATTGAGCAAAACACAGAGTTTTTGAATTTGTACATTTTTTTCTAATTTAATTTTATTTAATTTATAATCTTCTAAATATGATCCTATGGAAATGTCTTTCTTTTTGAGTTATCCAAATAAATCTAGAAAAATTAAATAAATAAGATTGTTGGCCATTCTGTGCAAGGCATTTCTAAGCGAGTCAAGCGCTCGAGCGCTGCGAACTGTGTTTTTTGACGACATTTTCAGAATGATTATTGCTTCACATGAAATGCCCACCATTGAAATTTTTTTATTGCCAGCAATAAAATTTGACAGATGGAAAGCAATGAATTATTGCCTGTCGAGACGCCGGGTTAGATTTGTATGAAAATTGCATATAAACTGGATGGTAGCAGCATGATAAAATTATACAAGATAGGAGTGACAGTTTTTTGTCTTACACCAACTGTCAAAAATAGTATAAATTAGAGAACGAGAAAAGAAGAAAAGAAAATAGAAAACAAAATATACATGCAAATGACAGTCGGTGCATGATGTAATTAACAAGAATCTGTCAAAAAATTGTGACATAAAGAAAGGACCTGTTGGTAAGTGTCAAATCATTACTTGTTTTGTTTGTACAATAAAACCAGTATTTTCATCGGATTTTCATCAAAATAATAAAAAAACAGTGAAAAACTAGAGCCGAATATGAACATAAACTGTAATTTCCTGCAAGTATGGATCAGCTGGCCATATAGATTAACTTGAGCTGCCGGAGAAGTAGTTAAATCAATTTGAGGTTGAGTTTGATATTTGTTGGTTTTTTTATTAGCTAATAGCTTTACTTTAGGTACAACGCGAGTCAGCGCAGTCCACGAAAGAGTTTGGAACAACGATGTGTTTTACTAATCTATACGGACAAGATGTGCAAGCTTGGTGCAATTTAATTGGCACAATAGAATTTTAAATGGAACACCGTCTCAGCAGCTTTTTATTTTTATCCTTGTTTTTTGCATGTTTATAATCAAAATAAACTTTCACAATAAGCATAAATATCACAAAATTTGTTTTGGTAAAATATGCTATCAGTTGTTTTTGACAGATCGAGAGTTCATTTTTATGTGAGAGGTTAAAAATTCACTACCACCTTGTTAATTATGGCCAACTCACACGGGATTGCTTGATTGGCAATCGATGAACTTTTCTTACTCTCTTTCGCATTCTGATTGTTGGTAGCTCACACGACACGCCAATCTAAATTTTACATTTCTTTGAAATTTTGCTTTCGTAACCTAGCAACACTGTTCAGATTGCTGATTGCCGACATGTAGAGCAATCTCAAAATGAGCAAATATAGATTGCTGCAATCTGTGTTCATCCGCTCTGGCTCTCAGAGATTTTGACAGATTCACATTGAAAGCAACAACAAAACGATTAGATTGTTTGATTGGCAATCACCGTGTGAGTTGGAGATAAGCAAATAGCACTGAACACGGCCTTTTCTAAGCTAAAATATGGCAACCTCTCTCGGAGAAATCCGCTGAGAACACGTCCAGAATAGGAGCGGTTGTTGGTTGTCGGATCAGCGTTGCTTTTCGTTGTGTAAATGGTACAAATTCAACACACAAAACGAAATGCCCATGGCTCATGGTAAAAACTAAGAAAATAGCACTGAACACATCCAATTCTTAGCTAAAATATGGCAACACTTACGCCACTCAAAGAGAGATCCGCCCATGGTGTAATTAACAAGGTTGTAGTGAATTTTTAACCTCTCTCACAAAAATGAACTCTGGATCTGTCAAAAACAGCTGATTGCATATTTTAAGCAAAACCATAGCAAAATAAAGTTTGTGATATTTGTTTTGGCGCTAGTTTTTCACTGTTTTTTTAATTATTTTGATGAAAATCCGACGAAACTACTTATAATTTTAATTTAAAACTTATTGGCTAGAACTACCACAAGCAAGCAAACAAAACAAATAATGATTTGACACTTAACAACAGGTCCTCTCTTTATGTCAAAATTTTTTGACAGATTCAGCAAAATTAAGTGTGTGGTGAAAAATTCACTACCACCTTATTAATTACATCATGGATCCGCCAGCAGTCGGAGAAAAAATAGAATTGATTCTATTCTGGCGTTTTTCCGTCGCGGATTTCTACGGCCATTTAAATTTTGGCGGCTGCATATATTTTCATGTATTTTGTTGCATAGCGCATCCGACAACCGACAGCCGCTTTGGTTCTGTTCGGACTCTATATTTTCATGTATTTTGTTGCACAGCGCTTCCCATGGTATAATAATACAAGGTTGCATTGACAGTTGCTTGGGAAATCATATACTGTCAAAAAATATACTCAAAAAGAGAGCGCTCACAATCCGCCATTGAAAACACAAGCAATGTTGAAAACGTTGAAGTGAAAAAAACAACAACCACAGCAGTTGCTGATGTATTTCCACAAAAAGCTGTTTTTGACAGTTTATGTTTTCCTGTTGAAGAGAAAATAAGCAATTGTCAATGCTACCATGTATTATTATACCATGGTTTATGTTTTCCTGTTGAAGAGAAAATAAGCAGTTGTCAATCATGGTATAATAATACATGGTAGCATTGACAACTGCTTATTTTCTCTTCAACAGGAAAATATAAACTGTCAAAAACAGCTTTTTGTGGAAATACATCAGCAGCTGCTGTGGTTGTTGTTTTTTTTTCACTTCAACGTTTTCAACATTGCTTGTGTTTTCAATGGCGGATTGTGAGCGCTCTCTTTTTGAGCATATTTTTTGACAGTATATGATTTCCCAAGCAACTGTCAATGCTACCCAAAGAACTAAGAGATAAGGAAGCGGTGAAGTTGAACAGAAATGAAGTATTTTACAAATACAATGAAGTTAATGCAAATACATAAACATTCAAACAGGGCCGCATTAGGTTATATCGTAAATAAAGGCGAAAACTTTTTGGTGTTCAGACGTATTTTTATTATTTAATTTTTATTGTATTTGAAATCATAGGTATTTTACAAAAAATGCCAAAAATACGGGACAAATTTTTTCCCGGCAGGACACTTAAAAAAATCTTACAAAATACGGCACGTCCCGTGAAATACGGTACATATGGTACGACTAGTCGTTCGGCTCATTAGCATATTTTCGGGTGCAAAAATTGTGTACCGGGTAACCTAGTATTTAATATAGGATATCACTGTCATATATAAATTTTTGACCGAAAAAATAAGTCATATATTAACTTCTATTTTTAACCGAAAAATAAACATATTTTAACTGGTATTTTTGACCGAACAAATAAAAGTAAATAATAAAAAAAAAACAAAACAAAAAAAATCGGTAAAAATAACCATTATTTATTGACTTTTTTGAAGAAATTTATAACAGTTTGGGTCCCTGATTAAAACTTATCTTCAATCAAAAAAAAATTAGGGCCCTAATGTTTGCCACCCTAAGGAATAAATGCGCTCATGAAGCTGAACTTTTGTTTTGACAGAAGCTCTTGCACATGACTCATGCACACAAATGGCGGGAAACCAACAAGCTATAAAGCAAGATTACCTGTGAAACTAAACCTCCTTATTATGTGTTTTTTGTGAACTTTCACAATTTTTCACGGCACAACGCATGCTTATTTAATTTTTTATTTTATTTATGTTCGTTTTAAAACAATTTATAGCGATGACAATCGCTAATTATTTAATATTTTAATGTTTTTTCACCACTCATTTTCTTTGTTTTGATGTGCAAGAGCTTATGTCAAAAAATCATGCTCTATCTCGCTTGAAAAATTCTTCAACACACGCATAGAATGTGTGAGTAGAACACCACTTCCTTATATTTTATTTCTATGATGCTACCTTGTATTATTATACCATGGTTGTCAATGCTACCATGTATTATTATACCATGCCATGAGCGCATCCAACAACCGACAGCAGCTTTGGTTCTGTTCGGGCTCATATAGTTATCGATACCTTAAATTTATTCATCACAAGTAACAGATGTTTATTGCATTTTACTGTGCAGTTTCATTTTTTCGTGGGGAATAATATTGATATAAACAGTGAGTTTGGAAAAAGTTCCTTACAAAAGTAGATAACAAAATGAATCAAAACATGAACATGCATGCGCTCCAACAACCACAGATGAGCGTAAGTGGCCCTAATTCAATGATGCAGCCGGGTGTTTCACCAGTGATGATGCAGCAAGCTTCTCCGCAGCAAGCAGCGAACGTAATGGGTCCGCAAGGACAAATGCAGCCTCAGGTAAATCCACAGCAGCAGCAGCAACAACAGCAGCAGCAACAACAACAGGCGGAAAAAATTGATAACATATCAAAAATTAAAAGTCTTCTTGCACCATTACGAGAGTCGCTCTTCTTGACTTTGCGTGCTGGAGCCTTTTCGTTACAACAAAATAATTTGGCCGACAATTTGAAACGAGATGCTTCCAATCATCCCGCACGATTTGACAAGCATCTAGAGGACTTTTATGCTTATTGTGATCAAATTGAGCTACATCTCAAAACAGCCATTCAATGCATGCAGCAACTTTCATCGGCGCAGCACTATTTGCCTGGAGCCGTTACAGCGGTACGAATGGAGCCATTCATGCAAGATAACCCTACCGGACCGATGCCATATCCACAATATTTAAATACTGTACGTGTTCACGTGCAATCGGCCAAGGATATACATGACACTCTTATCAGTGCTGCGCAGAACATTTCACAAGCCGATTGATGATTGCCCTAGGCGGAGACAGCGGATGAAGTGATCGAGCTGGAGACGCGCTGTATAGGGCAAAAATAAAATAATGGCCACTGTCGGAGGAATCGTGGCGTCGCGAAGATTGAATTCTTAATATATCTTATTTTAAAATTAATAAATAAAAATAGTTCAACAAGGGTTTATTTTTGTTTTATCAGCTTCGTTTTTATTTAAACAGCCAATGGGTCTTGACTCTCCGTCTCTGCAATTTGCATGAGACGTACCTTCATAACATTGTCAGGCACAAGATGCTTCGCTTGTATGAACTGATTATTGCCACAGCCAGCCACAGGACATCTAAATAAGCACGGATTAACAAATGTTTGCTATATCTACACTTAGTCAAAGCAATCTCACCTCAAACGCCGATTTATATTGATCGACTCCAAGATAGTAGACTTTTCATAATGATGCCCACACAAAGTGTTCCGTACGGGGTCTTGCATGCGCAACTTTGTCAATGGATCAAAAATATTTATTCCACTTTCCATTACGAATTCATCGCATTCGATGCGTCCTGTATTCACCGTGGCATTTGCCTGCGTTTCTTGGACACCGGCTGCATTCATGATCTGGTCGAGACGCGTTTGGAATGCCTTGTATTCGCCAGTTTTTTTGGCATGGAAGGTTTTGGCGTTTTTGAGTATTTCTGATTTATATGCACTTGTAAAGTCTTCGATTGTGCGCTGTTCCCTAGCCAACTGCAATGCTTGTTCAGAGCGTGTCGCATTGTTCTTGATTTTACAAAGCGATTCCATGAGCTCCAAGTACACGGAAGTGTCTTGTAATTCTATATGGGAGACAATCAGGTATGCCGTTAAAGTATATTATTTTAGTTCTAACCTTCATCGCCGTATATTGCTGCCAACTCGTACGACTCCAGCAGACACTGCATTGCATTTTCCAACTCGGCATTTAGCATTGCATCCATGGCTCAGCTTCAGTGTTTACAACAAATTGACATGAAAAGGTGTTTTGAAGTATATATATGTATATATATATATATATTTTACAACTCAATTTATATTTACTCGTCTTTTGATACTTTTTGTGTTAACTGACTGAATATTGAATGTTTAGATTATGCTCCCTTATGTTGAAGTTTTATTTTATTAAAAAACTTTGTTTTGATTTTATGATAAAAATAAAAACTTTAAGTAAAATAAAAAAAAAAATTTGGCGGCTATTGAATTGCTTCAGAGTTGCATTGCATTGAATTGCTTCAGAGTTGCATTTATTTTATCAACTTTGTGTTTGCAAATTTGCAAAACAACAAGTTAAAAAAACAACAACAAAATCGATGTTATCAAATTTTTTACTCGCTTAAACAACAATTGCATGCACTGATGTTAACGGCACAGTAATTACTGTTTTCTACAGTAATTTGACTGCTCCTACAGTACGACAGTAATTTTTCGAAAAATCAAGTAATTTCAATGGCCGGCCAAAAATATAAAGTTTATTTAGAAAAAATTTATTAAAATCACATTTGTAACATCTCTGTTCTCATAATTTAACTATCCCTAGAATTTAGTGCATAGTGAAACGATACGTTGCTAAATTTGCAAATAATAGTGTACACATGGCTAGCACTAACAACCGTACAGTTCCAAATAACGCATTTCTTTCTGGAGAAAATATAGATTCGGCATAAAACTAGGAGGTCCAGTTCTCGATCAATTGTGTACAATTGAAATTGAGCCAAAGAATTGGGCTGAAATTGCTAGTTTATTATTATATTATATTATTTTTTTTTAAATAGCAGATTTATAATTTAATATGCATATGCATTTTTTATATTGTTTAATTTAGTCGTTAAGTGATCAATAAACTGGATACACACAATCGTATTAGTTCTCGCATTCTTATTCTAAGCAGCAAAGGAATTTATTTTAACCGATCCCAGCGACCCAAGAATTTCTGTTATAAGAACTAATAAGATAACTTATAAAGTTAAGTTACAGTCAGTAGGTCCAATTTATGAAATCGAAAACTACTGGACTTTGTCATTTTGAAATTTATTAACAAAAAAAGGTTCCTAACATCAGTTATATAAATATAATTAAACAACTGTATGAAAATTAACATTTTAATTGATTTTATATTTGTTTCAGTTATACAGTAATTCCACAAGAATTTTTGTTCCAATTCACAGTAATTTTGCATAAAAAACAGTAATTTTTATTGCCTATCACAGTAATTTCAACAAATTATGTTAACATCACTGATTGCATACAAAGGCAACAAAAACAAAGCCTCACTTTGTTGCCTAACACAAAAACACACATGATTTGTTTTTGTGTTGCAGATAAATTTTTTATTTTTTTCTTCTTTATTTTTTTTTTTTTTGCAAAGATGAGCAAAAGCAATAATGAGGATAATTTTGTGTTTGTTAAAAAAAAAAACAGTGGCCCACCAATTTATTTTCCTGCTCATGATTCTTTTAAAGGTACAGTTGGAAGAAAGTGAAAGTTGTGGAGGTTTATTTTTTGGTCAGCACTTTGAAGTCTCCGGGAGCAAGTACAGGTCAAAGCTGAGGATAATTTCTTAGGAGGACCTAGTTCATGCTTTGGTTTTTTTTTTAGTTGTACTTTTTATTTTTCTAAATACTTTTTTCCAATTTTTTTTATTTTTAAAGTGCCTTTTTATTTTTTGTCAAATGCAACCCTGAATTGCCCTCATTTGAATTAGCGACGAGAAATTATATCAAGAAAAATAAAATATTTTCCATTGATATCGATAATGCCCTTCAATGTTTCTTAAAGGTAAGTTTACACTGTGTTAAGCAACTTGTATGAGACATTATGGCCCTATACTATGTTTCCATCTCCTAGAAATCTTGCGATTTTAAAAAAGCAATTTCAAAGTGTTTTCATCAGGCATATCATGACAACTAGATTTCATTTGACAATAAAGACGTCATTTGCTTGCTTCCGATTGGTTACTTTTTGTTTTCAAATTACTGTGTTTACATGCAGAGTTCACTCGGGGTTAGGGTTTTCGTTGAGTTAAAAATATGCCGACGATAACTCGGTGCTGTTACATGCAACACACCGGGTTGAGTTAGACTTATCAAATTTATTTCATATATGATTTATTTCTATCCATGAGATTTAATATTTTCTTTTCCATGAATTTTTCAATTAAAGGGAGAGTATCGACAGCACTCAAAAAAACTCTTGCAGACGCCATTTTTTTAATGAAAATGGGTTTAACGAAACTAAACTCAACTCTCGTTAACTTGCAGAGTTAAGTCGGGGTTACAGTAAAACAGTAATCATAGTAAATCATTAATCACTTGTCATTGCCATATGTTAATACGACAATTTTGACATAAGCTGAATAGGTCTTGTCATTGCCATATGTTAATATGACAATTTTGACATAAGCTGAATAGGGCTGGATAGTGATGTATTACTTTTCAGGGATGAATTTTGTATTAGATTTTGTTGAAATCACAAGATTTTGAAATCTTGAACTTGTATGAAAATCTTAGTTGATTTCAATGTAGATTTTACGAAATCTCACAAAATCTCAAGATTTCGTGGAGATGGAAACGTGGTATTAGGATAAGTTTGACCGTGTTTCAATCGAAACTATTCACTCGTGGTAGGAAAAAAAATGCTGAGTTGAACAAAATTTCTGTCTGTTGAAATAAAATTGCAATTTTTGATGTACCAAATGCACCACATCATATGTTGACATATTAAAAATTTAGCATTCAACATTTCGGTAGTGTTTTAGTGCAATTAAGGGGACATATAGGTTACAAATTTAAAAAAAAAAAATTTTTCGTGAATTTTTTTTCATAGAAGGAAAAAGATATCGTTTTCAAATTTTGCACATATATTTATTAACATTTAAAGAATGCAAAAAATTTTTTTAAAATTTCTGAAGCGGTTTTTGACGTTGTTTGATTTTTTTTAAAAAATGTCAAAAAATTGACGGTGTGCAGGATATTACCAGTCTGGAACATCTGAGGAAAAAATAAAAAAAAACAACTTAATTCTTGTTTAAGTGGCCACCGCCTGAACTAGGATATTTTAAAAAAATCAATTTTCGTGATTACAAAATCGGTCGCCATTTTGTTTTTCTTCGGCGGATAAAAATTGTCCTAGTTCAGGCTGTGGCCACTTAAGCAAGGGTTAATTTGTTTTTTTTTCCTCAGATGTTCCAGACTGGTGATTTTTGTATTCATTAAATGTTAGTAAATATATGTGCAAAATTTGAAAACGATATATTTTTTCCTTCTATGAAAAAAAATTCCCGAAAAACTTTTTTTTTTAAATCTGTAACCTATATGTTCCCTTAATTGTGTGGTGCCTTCCAGGGAGCTTTCAGGTGCTTAATAACGATTTTGTTATATTTATAACATTTTATTTTAAGAAATTACATGCAAACCAACTCAAAGAAACAAAAATCTTTTTAAAATATTGTGATATTCTCCTTCCGAATGTCAAAATTTTATTATCCGAGCGAAAAGTTTCCGATTGATAGCCTTTGTACTTCATGCAATGCCCAACTTACTATTTTGCTTCCCATTCTGAGATTGAGAGAATGATTAAGAGCCGTTTCTCAATGTCCGGTTAAGCACTAATCAGAACTTTAACCAGCGGTTAACAAAAAAGCTTTCTCTGAATGTTCGATTTGAACTTATCTGTCTGTAAAGTGCTGATTAAATTAACGACAAGTTTTGGTTCCGCTTAGAACAACTGAGTTGAGTTAACAATTTTATATTTATTTTACACAAAAAGTCACAAACAAGCAAAATTTCTTCATATGGAGGCAATCTGCTGCGTTTTTAAATTTTTATTTCCTTTCGCGGCACAAAATCACAAAAAAAAGCGTAAACACAAGAAAACTGATATCCAGTTTTCCTGTATTCACAATTGAAAAATGCCCAATTAGTAATGTAACCGGAGGTTGCTTAATCAGCACTTGCTGAATCGAAAATTCGAATCGAATATTTAACCATATGATAGTTTTTTAGCTATCGTATGGTTATATATCTCCTGGTTTCGAGCTAAACTAACCGGACATTGAGAAATCGGTTTTTAATGATATAACATTTGTATAACCATTACTATGGGAAATAATGTTGTAATAGGGAATATTTGTCGACATAATTAACAGCAAAAACAATCTCTGAAACAAGTTTTTGCAGATTTATTGAAAACTTAGTCGATTTTATTAGAAAAATGCTGTAGAAAAATATAGTATGATTATATTTTTTGTATAACATGACTTAGAAGTTGTTTTCCCTATAAACATTGGATAAAATAATTATATAAAGCTTATTGCGAATTAATATTTATCGAGTAGGTAGTGAGCTTGACTACCACCCTAGAAGTCTCGGGTTCGAATCCCAGCCAGACCATAGTTCTATGGTTTAATTTTACTAAATTTCTTTCCTTATTTCTTATGAACTGAAATTAGAAAAAAAGCTGAAGCTAGTAGTATAGAAGTTTGTGAATGGGATTGCCTTATAACCAGCACATCTCATTTTTTGCAGCTTGATTGCCTCTTCTTTCCAATAACACGGTGCGACAGTCCAAAATTCTTGGGGTTTGAAATCCTTGGTTCAAATCTAAGAAAAAAAAATACAATAATTTTAAGGTTACCTTATAATAATTTTGCACTTTCATTCACACCTTCGCCATCATAGTCCTTTACAATAATAATACCTACAAATATTAAAATAAGGTTCTTTAATTTCACACTGCGAAAATCTGAATTTTACCACTCACACGAATCGTGATATACCGTTAAAATTGGAATTTTTTTGGTGATATACTTATGTATGATTTCTCGAGATTTTATTTTTATTCCGATAACCCAATGTGTATGTCTTTCTTTACAATTTTCTTGACATTTTTGTAAACTAGATAAATTAAACTAGATATTTTTATGAACTAAATAAGATCACAAATCAGCTTTTGCTTTAGACCTGCTAATTTTTTCTTCAAGTAAAGCAAATCACTGATTTTCCTTTTACATCTTAGTCTAATCTATGTAACTTAAAAGCACTTTGATAAATATAATAAACTGGCCATTGCAGCCCTTGAAAGGACTTTGACCAAACTTCTTATGATCAAATTGTGTTGTGCGTGTTATTAAATGTTTGGACACACTTGATCGAGAACTGGACCTACTAGTTTTATGCCGACTATGAACGGCTAATGTGCATGTTCTTAAGAAGTTTTACATGGCATTATTTACTCTCTGAGGTTTGCCATTGTCTGCTGAGAGGTGATGGCCGAACAGAAAAATTAATTTGATTGAAAAAATTTTCTGTGTTAAATGGAATTGAACCAGAGTTCTCTGTCGTATGGGTCACGCACTCTACCCACTGCGCCACGACCGCCACCTTAAAAGCACCTTGTATTACATAAAATACATGTTCTGTGAAATGAGGCCCCAAAAAGAAAGTGAAATAACGGTTCATAATTGTTTTTTGTGGCTTAATTATATAAAGCCCCTCTAAATAGCTCCCTGAAATTATGATTGCCCTTATTATACCTATACCTATAAGGCATGAAAATTTATACTAATCATATCCAAAATAAAGGTAGACCACAAAAATTTAACGGGTTTAATATTATTTCAAAATTTGGGCTTGTTTCCTAATAAAACAATGTCCTACTTGTAAACCTAAAATTTAGCATTAAAAATGAAATTACTCCCAATTATTCTTTTTGTTGTTTTATTTATAAATTCTTGGGGTCTTATTGCATTTTAGGTTTGGTTTTTATTCCCTGGGGTCTTATTTTATAGAACCTCTAATACACAGTTGCGAATTAGGGGCCATGCATATTGTTTTGTTTTTTCGGCAACCATTTTTTTTCAATAATTTAAATAAAATATTTAAAACATTTTTGTCATATTAAGTAAAACTTTAACTATATTTCTAAGAATTTTTTGAGTTTATTTTAAAATATTGAAGTGCATATATTGAATAGAACAAATAGTTTGGAATAGTATTTAAAATTGATAAATTATAAATAATAAAGAGAAAACCTTTAAAGCATTTACATAAAGAGATCTTAACATATTTAAATTTAATATTTAATCATTTCACAACATTTCAATAAAAACAGCTAGCTGATGATATATTTTTTATATTTAAATCTAATAGAAGCACAATTTTTCTTTGTTTGGCGTCTTTAAAAAATCAATTAGATAAGCTCTGGACAAAATCAATTCTTGAACTAAATATGTTCTTCATATTAATAAAGATGTCATACATATATTAAAATTTATCATTTTGAGCGATTCTCAGCAAGTTTTTCTTTGAATATTTTTTTCAATTCATCTGCACCAATCAAATTAGTATCCTTGTAGTAGGGGAGCTCTTCCAAGCGCAACAGCCAAGCCAAAACTTTGGGAAACTTAAACTCATCAATTGGTGCAGCATCGTTTACCGAGGTTATCGTAGCTGCACAACAAAAGTCAGCGATAGTCAATTGATCACCACATAGGTATAAATGGTCCTTGAGAAAGTTCTCCATGATTTCGTAGCACTTTTGTATATAAGCGATTTTATCGATGGAACAGTCTGTTGAGCCAAAATACAATATGGGCTCATACAAGAAACGCAAACGTGCAAACAAATGTCCAGAGTCAAAGTGTAGACGCGCATCAACATTGGCCCTCTTCACCAGATCTTTAGGATAAAGTTTATCATCTTTTCCATATTTCTCCACCAGATAAGAGCAAATGGCGTGACTGTCATAAATAATAATGCCTTTGTCATCCAGTGTTGGAATTGTATGTTGTGGATTCATTTTGATGAATTCTGGAGTAAGATGTTCACCTTTCAGTAAATTAATGGGCCTAGTCCAAGACAAAACATATGGATACATAAGTATATTAAATTGAATAGGAATTTGAATAGAATGTATAGAATCTTTGATTATCTTATCTTTGATTACCTCAATTCAAGATCAATATCCAATGCCTTGGCTGTCAGTAGGACAGCCCTGGATGGCGGGCTTAAAGTAGCATAGTATAAAGCCGGTTTAGACATATCTATGGGAATAAAAACCTGGTTAATTTGACACTCATTAACTTTTTATGATATAAAATAAAATTTTTATTTAAAAAATTACTTTTATTTAAATTCACTTATGCAACTGACAAAAATTTATTTTAGAAGAAGCAATCATTTATAAATTTTATGGTGTCATAAAAAATACAAAATTTATATAGAATGACACCGATTTGAAATGTTTGATTTTTAAGCAAAAAATAAATTGACGATTTAAATTGCAAAAAAAAAAAAAAAAACCAAACAGTCTTGTCGGAAAACATTGGAAAATACTGATATATTACTTTTTAATTATTTATATGAGTCCTTAGAGCAAATTAATACTTTACGTAGTTTACATACTTATTCCTCTTGAGCATTTTTTAATTTTACATTTTTTTACTAAAACCTGCTTTTAATTTCTTAGCAATTTCTGAATTGCTTATTTTGAAGTTAAAAATATCAGTTCTTATCAAAAGATGATAATACTACAGCGAGGAGATATAAAATCACCTCACATATTATGGCCGTGTGCTATTCGGAAACTTTTCACTCGAATGATGAAATTTTGACAGTCTGAAAGAGAATATTTGGCACTTGTGAGGTGAATATGATTGTCAAAAATTCATGTAGCCCCAGGGGCTAGTATAATATTTGACAATCGGAAAGAGAATTTTTGACACAAGCAAAAATGAAAAAAAAAAACACTTGTGAGTTTGTGAGTCGTAAAGCAGTTAAAAATTTTGTGTTTCCGACGGCATAGCAACCAGAATCCCTAATTTTCAATATATATCAACAATTTCGCAAATTATATTATATTCTTGTGCTAATGCACTACCAAAATCTAAAACGTCAACATTTCTAGTTGTCAAAATTTCATCGTCCTTTAGGCACAGCAAAAATTACAATTTTATTTCAACAGACAGAAATTGTATTCAACTCAGTAAATTCTCTCCTACCACGAGTGAAAAGTTTCCGAATAGCACACGGCCTATATATTAGTTTCATACATTCACACGACGCAAAACTCAATTCAATTAAAAAACAAAAACATAAGAAAAAACAGAAATATTTTCAACTGCTTATCATCTTTACTACCGGCCTCTCAACGACAGAACTTTACAAGAAGGGAAAGAAAGAGTAAACTTTACACTGAGAAAGCTACATGAGAATGTTGGCGCTCAGAATCGGCAAAAAACCATAAGTCCCCTTCGGAACTTTATGATAAATGTGTAAAGCACACAAGATGCGTTATTATGATGAATTATTTATTATTGGTTGTATAGAAGACCGTATCGAAAAAAAGAACGCCACACGCCATTTAATCTGAAGCATTTTTGGAAGAAAATTTAGAAAAAAAATTTTTTTTACCGAACGTAGGGATCGAAAACATATATGTTTTTTTTCAAATCTTCTGCACTTACAGTCCGATCTTAAAGAATGATATATCAATGTTTTTGTTTTGAGGAATTCAAATTTTTTTCTCTCAGGGTCATTGGGTCAAGGACCCCGTTTTAGTACTTACCCACCAGATCCCAGTTTCTACCATCCTAAGGTCATAAAATGAAAACTCGCAAAAAATCATCAAACTCTTCTCAAAAAACTACATCGATTATCCCAGCAGAAATATTTCAAAAAATTTTAATTTTTTTGCCGAACGCAGGGTTTTATTTTTTAAATATTTCGTCATATCTTTGACATTAAAAGTCTGAAAGATATTTTTGTCTCGAAGAGACAAATAAAGGTTATTGGGGTTAAGGACCCCATTCTTGCACTTACCAGATATGAACTTCTAGAACATGAATTAAAAAAAAAAAATAAAAACATTACCAAAATTGTCTTTTAGAAATGCTTCAGGTTAGGTGGCGTACTTGTTTTTGCCTGTGATACGGTCTATTGTACAAGTTAATTAACTACAGATGTGTTAAAAGCCGTATCTCGTTCAAAATAGTTTTTATTTTTTATTTTTACGTTGTTCAGAGTTGGTTATGATTTCTCTTTATTATTCTTTATATGTATATTCTTTATTCTTTTCTTTATATATACATAAATTTCCTCTATATTTTCATCTTTTCGATCTGCGAATGGCATACGAAGAAATTAAGAAAAATAAATAATGTTAATGTTCATTTACTTAATTCAAGGATAGACCCAAACAAAAAATGTTTAATATAATTAACAACACTATGACTCTTGAGATAACCCATTGAACATTAACGAAACATTTTACAATTTCGTTAAGAAACAATTTGCTTGTCAGCAAATAATAACTTTATCCAAACATACATATGAAACTGTTTTACAAATTTATTTCGAACGTTTATTTCTAATTTTAATTCAATTAAAAAAAAAAACCTTAAAAATTCAATTCAATGCAAAAAAGGCAAATTTGTAAATATTGACACTAAGAACTCGAAAGTACCTGGGGTTCCACTAAAAAATGTAGGGGATCCGCGTGACAGTTTCATTAAAAAAAAAAAAAAATAAGAATGGTGTTTAATATATCCACATTTTCATCGGAAAGTTTGCAACTGGGTTCGTATATGCTTAAAAATAAGCAACTCGTAAGTCAAGCAAGTTTTCGTGCTTATTAAATATGTTGCTGTGAGTTCTAAGCAACAATGTTGCCTCAAACTTGTTGAATGTTTGGCTTACAACAACAAGAGCAGCTAGCCTGCTGAAAAATTAAGCAATTCCAAAATTGAGCTACTTACGCGGTAAGCATCAGGTACGTGCTGACACTTGCAAGCAGAATCATAAAAACATGCTGATACTGCGTTGCAGTAAAACAAAACAAATGAAACGAAAATAAAGGAAACAAAAGTATAGAAATGATATTAATTTATAGATTCTTCATAACTTTTATTTTCTTTTTCTACGTTCACAAATATAAGATGTACTACTGTGGGCAGAAATTTGAAATAAATTTGTTGGGGATTCCGATAAGGACAAATGTTTTTATTTTCAAGTTTGCACTACTGTCACTGACATGTTCGTTAGTGTTTGAGATACGCGTCCTTTTGTAAATAGCTTTCAATAACGTCTTCGTTTCGGTTTCTATCTCTTCTATCGATTCAAAACGGCGAAAATCCAAAACTCACATGGTGCTAAGTCAAGCGAATACGGTGATTGGGAAACGATATGGGTGGAGTTTTTGTGAAATTCAATTTCTCAGACCCAAATGGTCACTGAAAATAGTTTTCACTGATTCTTCCGATATTCCAACAAGGTCAGTAAGGTCTCGGACTGTCAATCGACGATTTTGGAGCACTAAATTTTTGATTTTGTTGACGTGTAGCTCATTAGTTAATATTGATAGTCGTCCTGGCTGTGCCTCGTCTTCAACGCTTTCTCGACCCGCTTTGAACATTTTGTATCACTTATAAACTCTTGCTCAAATAAAGCTTGCTCACCATTTTCAACGGTTCGGCATCAGAAATTTCATTACGCACACAAAATTTAATGGAACTGCGTTGTTGAATACTTTCAGGCATTATAAAAAACGAAAAATTCACTTTTAGCTATTTACAAAACGTGTATCTCAAACACTGCACAGATGTCAGTGGTCAACTTAAAAATAAAAAATTTTTCCCTATCGGAATCCCCAAACAATTTAAATTCAAATTTACCGGTATTTTTTGCCTACAGTAGTATTCGATGAACATTCAAATTTATCAAAAGAGACATTCAAATACTATTGCCGTTTGCAACCACTTATTTGTGTTGCAAATACCTGGATTTTCAAAATATTTTGCGACAAAAACCAAATATCGTAACAAACTTGATGCAGCACCAGATATGCGAGTTCAGTTATCAAACATAACGCCAAATTTTAAGAGAATCATGGAGTCGAAGAAGTGGCTGCATTCTTCACATATAAGTTTTTTTAATTTATTTTAGTTTATGTTTTGTATTTTTATTAATTATTTCTATGGCGAATTGGTTTTTTTTTTTAAGTTTTGTTTGAAATATCAAAATAATTCTTGTTCATTTAATATCTCATTAAATTGTGAAAAGTCGTTACTTAAAAAATATTCAGGGTTCCGCGATAATTGGCAAAAAATTTGAGGGTTCCACGACTAAAATAGTTTGGGAACCACTGATAAAGATCAGATCTGATCTTTGCGGCCTCTTTTCAATTTTATTGTACTCTTAATTAACTCTTTAATTAATTTGAGCAAACGGTTTTGATATTTGGCAATACTGTGAGCGATTTGAATTGCTCTATAAAAAGCCATGGTTGAATTAATAAGGTTGTCTCGGGGATGATTGTACTCTCTTCTCAGTACCCGCAATTGTCAAAATCAATGAAAAGCAACAACAACAACATGTTATCAATTTTCGCTTTCAGATTTTGTATGAGCTGTCGATTTGACATTTATGGACACTCGCTCACACCATTTCGAAAACCATATCATTCAACCATGTAAAAAACCACTGAAGTCCACGAAAACTTGAGGACACTGTGTCAATTCCATTCATGGTAGAATAAAGAAGGTAGTCTCGCGGCTGAAATTCTTCTCTCGCTCGAAACCTTCAAAATCAACACAATTAATTTTATGCTTCTTTTTGCTGTTGTCCTTAGTTCGGTTTTTTTTTACAATTCTGACTCTTGACTCTACCTTGTTTATTTTACCATGATTTCAATCATGCGTATGCTCTTATATTTCCAAGAACTCGTTCTCATTCTGACATATCAGTTTGTCAGCAAATGGCTTTTGTAGTAAGTCCAAGGCATGGTGTAATTAATAAGGTGATAGTTAATTTTTAACCTCTCTCACAAAAATGAACTCTGGATCTGTCAAAAACACCTGATTGCATATTTAAATCAAAACAATAGCAAAATAAAGTTTATGATATTTGTTTTGGCTCTAGTTTTTCACTGTTTTTTTAATTATTTTTATGAAAATCCGACGAAACTACATATAATTTTAATTTATTACTTATTGGCTATAACTATCACAAGCAAGCAAACAAAACAAATAATGATTTGACACTTACCAACAGGTCCTCTCTTTATGTCACAATTTTTTGACAGATTCAGCAAAATTGAGTGCGTGGTGAAAAATTCACTACCACCTTATTAATTACATCATGGTCCAAGGTATATTCAACAAGGTAGTGTTAGTTGTTGAAATTCTCTCTCGTGGTGGGTACAGCACCTGTCAAAATCGGCTGTTTACGAATAAAAGCAAACAGTTTTCTATTCGCTGTTTTTTTTTCTTTTTTATATTCTTTTTGTGTTTGACAGCTGCTGTACCCACCTCTCCGACACGAGACTACTTTGTTAAAAACGCCTTGAGTAAGTCCTTGATATTTGAATAAACCGTTTGCCTTATGTTTTTTTAATTCATTTGCATAAAACTTACAGCAGTAATTTTTTGATAAGCGAGCCGCACTTTTTACATTTTTTAGCAGTATCTTCTCCAATATTTTGCGTTCTTATTCCTAATCAAATGCCAATTGCGCGAATGCTTGTGGTAAGTTTATTTTTAACTAAAAATGTTTACTGGGACTTAACTGAGGCAAGCTTGTTTGAGTTCGTGAAATCTCAAAGCTGTGGGTATTAGTGTTTACGTTTTGACTCTGAATCGAGGTAGTTGTAATTAGTTCACAACTACTTCGGGAAACAAATGTTCACTGGGACTAAACTCAGGCAAGCTTGTTTGATTACGTGAAATATGAGAGTCGTGGGTGTTTGTGTTTACGTTTTGACTCTGAACCGAAGTAGTTGTAATTAGTTTTTCATGTAATATTAAACTTCTATCATTCCCGAGCAAGATCAAAATTATCAAACTGATTTACAACGCAGTGAACTTTACTGTGTGTGTGTTGAACTAATGCTTTTATTTTATTTAAATTGGTTACTTCATAAAAGCATTAAATTATTTTTGAAAAGTTATTAATTCGATTGCATGAGAGTCGCATAAGACATTTTTTACTTTTTTTTTATTATTATAATTTGATATTTTGTTCAGTTTTGCTATTATCTATAGAATCTTATCTTTAATTTCGAGTTCTTATTTTGCATTGTGAATATATCCCACATACGATTATTAATATTTTAAACTTAGCGACTGAAGTGTGAATAATCCGAATAATTTTCTGAAATTTAATCAATCTGACTTTGTTTTTGTTTCAGTAACTTGTTTATTATTGCGACGCTTCTGGCTTAACTAAGGTAGTCCAATTAGATCACTCTTACTCGTATTATGAGAGTTTCCGACACTACACTCTTTAAAATTTCAGCAAATTATTTATTTCTTACCGCTTGGTTACAGTTCGTTGTAGTCTGTTCGAACGAGCACAAGATACTAAATTAGAGCCAGAATTCAATTGAATATGTTGCTAATTTCTGAGAGCCATTTAAACAAATTACCAGCCACACTGTGCATTATTACCTTAGCTAGATGTGTTTGTGTGTTGAGAGAAGTTTTGGTTTTCGATGTCTATATGAAATTATTTTTGTTTCTTACGAGTATATCGTATTTATCGTACGAGTTAAAAAAAAATGTGCTGTTCTATGCCACACAGGCACAAAACTTTAGATTAGTGCTTAGTGCCTTTCTTTCTTTTCCGTTAATATCAGAACTCTAATATTTAAAATGCTTAATTTCAATAGTTTAAAAATATTATTAATCAGTTTTTGTGAGTGTAGAATTACAGTGCAGTTGAATAAAGTAATTCATCTAAATACAGGGATAGTCCTAGAAGTACCCGACCTGACGTATAGATAACGGTTGTTTGAAAATTACTATATGTAGTAATTTCTAAATTACTATGTAGAAAGTATCAACCTTATAAGCTTAAATTTGGAGTTCGACGACGCTACGTTGTTCATTATTTGTTTCACAGCCATCAATAGTGAATGAGGTTTTAGTGTATTTGTAAACATGGAAAAAATTGGTGGACGTTATGTGATACAATACTTTCATTTGAAAGGCCTCAGTTCAACCAATAATTAATCGGAGCTAGATTCTATTCAGGGGTAGTTTGCTCCATCGTTTACAACATTAAAGTATTGGTTGGCAGAGTTTAAACGAGGCCGTATAAGCTTCCAAGACGAACATCGCGGTTGTCGACCAAAGCAGATATTATAGGCATTTCAAAAAGTTCTGTACATCGCATAGATAAATAAATAAATAAACAAACTTGCCATTTCAGCCCTTGAAAGGACTTTGACCGAACTTCTTATGATCTAATTTTGTTGTGCTTGTTATTAAATGTTTGAACATAATTGATCGAGAACTGGACCTACTAGCTCCGAACGGCTAATGTGCATGTTCTCAAGAAGTTTTACGTGGCATTATATACTCTCTGAGGTTTGCTATTGTGTGCAGAGAGGTGACGGCCGAACAGAAAAATTAATTCAGTTGAAGCAATTTTCTGTGTCAAATGGATTTGAACCAGAGTTCTCTGGCGTATGGGTCACGCACTCTACCCACTGCGCCACGGCCGCTACGTACATCGCCGACCACGCACATCGCATATTGACTGAAAATTTGACATTGCGGACAGCTTTCGCATGTCCGCGCAAGCTCATAATGAAACAAAAATAGTTTCAATCGGGTGTTTGCCCAAATTACACAGTAATAAAGCAGAGTTTTTGCGTCGATTCATAACCATGGATAAAACAAGGTTCCATCATTTTACACCTGAGACAAAGAAACAGTCAAAGCAATTGACTGAAAGGGAAGAATCGGCTTCTCAGAAGGCAAAGACATTTCCATCTGCGGGCAAGTTCATGGTGTCAGTTTTTTTTTTGGGTTTGTGTGGGATAACTTTCATTGATTATCTTCAGAAAGGAAAAACAATCAACGTTGAATATTATGCGAACTTATTGCAGCGTTTGAGTGATGAAATCAAGAAAAAACGGCCGCATTTGGCGAAAAAGAAAGTTTTGTTTCATCAAGACAATGCACCAGGTCACATATTCGTTTTCGCGATGGCCAACATCAATAAGTTAAGTTAATAATCTGGTATTCGCCAGATTTAGCCCACTCGGATTATTTTCTATTTCCAAACTTGAAAAAATGGCTCGGTTGTAAAAGATTTGCCAACAATGAAGGTGGAGTCTATGGTTGATGGCTATTTTGAGGAGCTCGACAGTTCTCAATATAAACAGGGCATCAAAGCTATTAACATAGCTGGGAAAACTGTATCGAGCTAAAAGGATACTACGTAGAGAAATAAAGATAATAGGGCTGTTCGCGTACTCAAAAGATTTTAACAATTTGTACAAATTTTACAAATTGTTACAAGAAATCCGTTCGTGTACCCAAAAAACTTGCAAGTGAGAGAGAAAATGAGAGAGAAAGATTTTGTTTCTTCGTTCAAGTTTTGAAAAGTTTTTGATGCCTGATTTTCTACTTGCAAGAATTTGCAAGAAATAAAAAAAACAAATATCTAAAACAGATGTACAAAAAAAAAACTATTGCACAAAAAAAAAAAAAAAAAAAAATCAAAAATGAATTCATGAAATGCTTTATTTATGCTTTAAACGTTTTAGGGGAGCAATGAACATATGTGGAATTTTCCATTTTATATTTGTCATGCGTAACTTTTTTGTCGAAAGTCGAGCTTTTTTTTGTTTTTTTGTTATTTTTTTCAACTATTCTGACAATCTGACGTGCATTGCAAATTTTGAAAAATTTTCTGTTTTTCGAGTACTTTTTAATTTTTTATTATTTTGCGAGATAATTTTTTCCTAGTCTCAAAAAAATTTTACTGGAAAAGTACGGGAACAGACCTATTTTCTCCAAACTTTTATTAATAGAAATTTACAGGTGTAAGCGTCACTTTTTCGAAATTAATTTTAAATGACAACTGCAAGTGTTGAGAACAAGTCTTCAATCCTCATAAAACCACATCTCTATAACGAACCGTTATAAAATTATATTGTTGCAAAATTCAAGTAAACATGTTATAAATACGGAAAAACTACACAACAACAAATTGGAAATTTCAGCCCTTGAAAGGACTTTGACCGAGCAAATTGTGTGGTGCATGTATTAAATGTTTTAGTTCTCGACACAAATAATCGAGAATTGAACTTGCTAGTTTTATCCCGACTCCGAACGGCTAACGGCCGACTAGAAAAATTAATTTCAATTGAAAAAAAAAATGTTTTTTTTCAGCTAAGGTTCGAACCTGGTCTCGAATTGGTATCGAGTGGTCCACGCCCTGTACCGCTATAAATTCGCTTCAAAACTAAAAATGCTAATCGCTACTCTCTAGTGCAAATTTTTTTTTTTTTGAGTTGGCAGAAAAACCACAATAACACCTGTTTTGACTTTTAAACTCAAACTCTTTTAAACTCTTAATTTCTTAGTTTTTCAATTAAAATATATTTCAAATAAAGAAAAAGATTCATCTAATTTGATAACTAAAATAACTACTTAAATCAAGTAAATTTGAGCCGTTTGAAAATTATCTTCGAAAACACTTGCTTGCATGGCAAATTGACATGTTTAATTTTAAACTTGTATCGAAACGGACAATACATAAGCCAGTGCTTTATAAAACAGCGTGACAAAAATGGAATTCTTTAAATCACATGCAAATATTATGTTTTACAGTCTATATATATAATATTATGTTCAATTAGTCTGTGGTCTAATTAAGAATATCGTTTTCTTTTTGTAAAATTAATTTTTATCATCCAATAAATTTTTTAGCACGATACACTTAGTCCAGCGATCTTTAACATTTCGATATTTTTTGTAAATATGGTTCGTCAAACTCTTGATGTAAACTTTTTCCGTAGGCCATATTTTGAGAATACGATGGATTTGAAGAATATGGTAATACCATTGCTTTCAGTAAGGATGGTGCATTGTTTTGCCTTTTGTCGTACGCTCCAATAATGCTGTAAAATATTCACCTATTATTGTTATTCTCTTTTTTAAATATTCGATCAATAACATTGAGAATCCAAAAAAAAAAACCTTCCATAACCTTGCCGGACTATTGTAGCACTTCGACTTGGTCTAACCCATTGTTTTACTTGCTGTATCGATTCAGGAGTATAGTGGAGAATCCAATTTCATCATAGGTACCTAACCAAGTCACAAAATCTTTCAGATTACTGCTAACGGCTTAACATTGCTCAGAATCGCGAACTCATAGACTATCTTGGAACACACGCGACATCCAATTTGTAACCAGCTACTTCATAACCAAATTATCATGCGAAATTAATACCACCGATCCAGTTGATATATTTGAAGCCCTAACTATCTCACGCACTTTCACTTTCGGATTGTCTTATACGACATCATATATTTATTCTATTGATCATTTCGTCTGTTGTGACCTCTTTTTGGCGAACTGCACATTCGTCACCAGAAGTGCTTTTATAACTACGTTTGAAAGCACCGTACAAATAGAATATGGTTGGTTTCGGTAGAACAGATTCGTAATAACATTTGTCAATCCATTCCTTTGCTTTCACGGTGTTTTTACCCACTAAAAAAACGTCGTCAGATTGTCCAACCAGGTGGAAGGACCAAGTCTTCCAACAAAGGCGTGGGCGTCCTCTTTTACGTTGACCACCACCGGGTACCGAATCGAATATTTTCTTTGTTGGAACCTCACTTTCCATCCGCTCAGCATGAGCTAGCCAACGCATCCACTCGATTTTTATGCGTTTAACTATCTCGACGTCGGGGTAAAGCATATAGCTCGTGGTTCCATTGAATTCGGTACTCGCCATTGACGCAGATTGGACCGGAGATCTTTCGAAGGATCTTTCTTTCGAAAGTTCCCGAAGTTTTTTCATCAGGACTGCTCTACGTCAATGTTTGTGCGGCTTATAATAGAACGGGCATGAAAAATTACTTATAGAGCATGATTTTTGTCCGTCGAGAGAGGGCTCTGCTTCTCAAGTGCCTACTTCGCTCTCTCTTAGCCTGTTGGTAAGAGTTATACCTCGTTTTATCTCGATGTTTACATCGTTGGAAGACTTTACGCTGGATCCCAGGTAGGCAATCTCGAAGGAGCTGTTCTCAACAGTGACGTGGTTTCCAAGACGCTGGCACTGTTTGTTTCTTGATACAAGGTATTTTGTCTTATCTGCGTTTACTGCCAGACCCATTTGACTCGACTCTTTTGCTAATCTGTAGAATTCCGTACTGACTTCTCACGTATTGTGATCCGTCTCAGATTAGCAGCTCAGATGATCTTCTTCATCATAAAGTTGAAAAAGTACCACAATAAGAAATCGCCTTGCCTGAAAACTCGCTTGGTATAGAATGGAGGAGTAAGATCCTTCCCGATTTTAACTGTGCTGCTGGTGTTGCTCAGTGTCATTTTGCAAAGTCGGATGAGCTTTGCAGGAATACCAAATTCAGACATGGTGAAGTAAAGATGATTCCTTATTGGACTGTCGAATGCGGTTTGTTTCTCTAGGGTCTTCTCCAAGATTTGTCTGAGCGTAAATATCTGGTCGATAGTGGATTTTCCAGGATTGAAGCCACACTGATAAGGTCCAACCAGCTGGTTTTCGATGGGCTTAAGTCTTTCACATAATACGCTCGACAGGATCTTATATCCAATATTAAGAAGACTTATCCCACGGTTGTTGGCGTAAAGGGGGAGATCGCCTTTCTTGTGGATTGGGCAGAGCATACTGAGGCTTCAATCGTTTGGAATCCACTCTTCCGACTATATTCTGCATAGAAGCTCATGAATGCATTTAAATAGAGCTTCGCTTCAATTCTTGAAGAGCTCAGCAGGTAAGCCATCGGCTCCTGCGGCTTTGCTGTTTTTAAGCCAAGCTAAAGCTTTCAAGACTTCACTATGGTCGGGCAGCGAAATTTCAACGCTGTCGTCTACAATTGGGGTTTCCGGGATATCATCTATATTAGCGGGATTGTTGTCGTCGTCGCCATTCAGAAGCCTAGAGAAGTGTTCCCTCCACATCATCAGTGTACTCTGGATATCTGTCACTAGATTCCTGTTTTTATACTTGCAGGAAGTAAACTGCAAGTATATACCGGTCTTGAAACTGTCGGCCAGGCGTTTTATTTTTTCGAAATATTTTCGGACCTCATTCCTGTCACCATGCATCTCAATTTTCTCGCAGTCACGCTTTTCTTTCGCCTGAAAATGAGTCTCTCTTCCCTCCTCATCTCTTTGCATCGCTCCTTAGCTTAGTGACCTTAGCGAGTCACTGGTTTCTGGTTTCAATCACCTCTTTAGCAGCCCTAAGCATAGAGAAATGTGACTCCACTGCGCGGATATGTCCTCGGTCGGAGGAGTACTTTCGATCAAATGAGATCCATCAACTTCAGCTTTATTTTATAGGAACTTACAAAAACAAAACAATATTAAGGAACAAATGAACTCATTAGTTGCAAAGAATCTTTATGATTGACTTTGGCTGAGTTTTTTCAAATGCTTCTGTTTGTACAGGTGGTTTTTGAAAATGCTTCGCATCGCACAAGCTAAACTATTTTGATGAGCATATGGCTATTTAATAGTATTTGAAAGTAAAACTATAAACAAATGAAAACAACAACTCCTTTAAGAAATAGCTCTTACAGAAGCGCTTATCAATGCAGCGATCATGGAAGTGATCGTTTTGACGCCAATAATAGCAGTACTAGCATGCCTTCTTTTTGGCAATATGAGGCATACATGAGCTGTACGCCGAGATCGACATAGTTAAGCGCATTAAAATCGAGCGGCTGGCTAGGTCATGTTGAGCGAATGGAAAACGACGCTCCAGCGAAAAAAATATTTGATTCGGTACCCGGAGGTGGTCATAAGAAGCTAGATCAAAGTCCTTTCAAGGCTGAAATGGCCAGTTATTTACACAGAAGAAGACGCCCACATCTTTGTTGGAAGGACCAAAAGTTGGACAACTTGACGACGCTTGATGTATCCATCTGGCGCCAGTAAGCGCAAAACAGAAATGATTGGCTTAAATTCTTAGACGAGGCCAAAACCGACTAGCAGTTGTAAACGCCACATAAATAAGTAGGAAGTAATGGGGCGGTATATAAGAATGTTTCGATTTGTTGCTAGGGAAAGAACATGGTTTTCTTGTCCAACAGATACTACTTTAGCCCAAAATTTTTCTATGCATATTTGGACATTATTTTATAATGAAAAAAAAGGACTCAAAATATAAAAGTTTTAGTAAGGCTTAAGCGAAAAAATCTTTAAAAATTTCGTATTTTCGCGATTTTTGACAGGAGATGTTTTCTTGTAGAAGAGAAAATACGCAGTTGTCAATGCTAACTTATATTATTATATCATGGCATAAAACTAGTAGATCCAGTTCAATATTAATTTTTTTAGAACTTTTAATAACAAAACGCAAAATAGATAAAAAAAAAATAGATAGACTAAAGTAAACCCTCAATCAAAGTCGTCTCAAAAGTTGAAACGGTCAATTCGTTTTTTTTTTATTTTAAAACTATACTGTAATTCTTTTATTTTCTTATCGTTATTCGCATGTGTCTGGCTCTTTACACAATGTTTTAAAAAAGTCCCCTAAATATTATATTTAAATTTTGCGACTCAGAAAATAAGTAAGGTTCAGTCATTTTTTTGCCAACTTTAAAGCGTCTGGCAGAAATAACTGCCGACGAGAATTGTCTGGCAATACTAAATATTGATAATTAACAATATTCTTTAACCTTCCTATACTCGCGTCAAATAGTGTAATTCGTATATCCGCGTACGATCTGTGAGACCGAGATTCCTAGGTCCAATTTAGCATGTTTTTAATAACATATCATTATTAGTTAATTACATAATATTGGCTAATAACAGTCTTTTAACGTCATTTGTTATGAAAATAATAAGTCAAACGTAAATCGTCGGTCTGAGAGACCGTATGCGCGAGTATAGGAAGGTTAAAACATATAAAAAATATAGCAGTTTAAATTTACACAAAGTATGTAATGTTTTTACGTACCTTTTCTACTTGCTACCTGTAATCGGGCCGTCTACTCAAGCTAACAGGTACGCATACATTCTCAAGTATATATTGCACTATTCGTTCGTCATGATTTTGAAACTTTAAAAATAACGAGGGTCTGGGGGGCCTGGGATCTTGGACTATAGTAACCACTGACCATCCGGGATATTCCGTATAATCGATTATAATCGGGTATGGACTTAAGATAAGAATACATATTATTAGTCTCTTTTAAGAGATAAGATTTGGAAATTATTACCTACCTGTATGTAATTGTTATTGTAAAATTCCAAATATAGTGATAACTGCTTTTTGCATTTGTTATTTAGATTTTTTTATGTTTATTTTAACATATAAATAAGAGATAAAATAAAGTAAATAATACATTTATATCTAGGCTTTTCTTTTTGTTCGACAAAAACCTCGTAAATTAATATCATATGTAAAGTAACTTTTCTTTATATTAATTCATATGGAATAAATAAATACATTGATTACGATAGTTTCGATTAAACGCGAGTTAAGCAGATAAACTTAGAAATAAAACCAAACAAAAAACTTAATTTCAAATATATATGTATGTTATGTATGGAATGAAAGTATGTTGAGAATATTTTGAAAGCACTATTTAAAGATAAAAAATAAAAAAATAAAAAATAGGCTGAGTATGATAAGACAATTGAGCATAATTAATGAAGTTTTAAAACAAACAATTTAAAAAATATGTAAGAATCCATATAAGTGCACAAAAATAATAAAAAAAAAAAAAAAACACTCAACATACATTGTTTTAACAAAAATTTCATTGAATGAATATTATTTAAATAACATTTAATAGTTAAGGCAAAGATGAGTATATGTGGAATTTATATAAATGAAGCTCTATAATTTATCGCTTAAGATTATTACTATTTGAAAACTTTTAGAAAAGCCGTAGAGAGTGAATCTAACCACTTGCGTTGTCATAATTTTTATTAATAATATCAGCGTAAGCACCTTACTTCTCCAACATGCTACGCTTTATGGCCTCTTCGAGGTCATTGTCGAAGTTGTCCGAATTCGAGTAGTCAGCTGCGAACTTTGACGGCAGCTTAGCACCTGCGGTGTTATTTTGCATCTTACTCATAGGTGTTGTATTATTTTGTACTTTATTTAGTTTTTCACTATCAACAACAAATGTCTGTCCATTCGCACCGCTGCTACTGTCGCTAAGATTTATTGAATTATTTAAAGCGGTTGAAAAATTAGCATCATCGAATGCATCGAATTCGGCAAAATTATCTGTTATTGTTTTTGATTTTTTGTCTGTGTCCTTCTTACCGCTGTTTGCTGTGATATTGAAATTGATATCAGCTCTCGGCTGCGACATTGTTTTATCTTTGAAAAAGTCATCTTCGAAAGCGTTATCATTAAAATCATCGAAAACTTTTTCGGATTTTGTGACAAAGGCATCAAAATCATTGGTACCGACTGCACCAATATTTGTCGTGCTACCAAAAGCATCCAAAGCTGCTTTGCTATTAGTGCTAACAGCTCCGAAAGCGTCCAAGGTTTTTTGATTTAATGTCAATTTTCTCTTCGTTTCAACGTGTGAGTTGCCCAGGAAGTTGTCATTAAATGCATCGAAAAAGGAATCATTAGGACCGCTGTTAACTTCTGATGATGGTGTGTTGTTGTTGTTGTGGATATTGCTTTCAGAATTTGATGGTTCAACCGTACTGTTGTTTGAGGACTTTGTTGATTTGGTCGAAAACGCATCAAAGTCTGCAAAGTTATCAAAAACATTACCAATGCTGGAGGATATCGGTGTGTTACGTTGAGATTTAACACTGCTAGTCGTTGTCACACCGCCAATACTACCAGTAGCAGCAGCTGATGTTGTTGATTGTATGGAGGGTACCGGACTTGGATTCATGTTGAACGAATCGAATCGGTCTAAAAATTCATTGCATAGCGGAGTATTTGATTTCGCTGAGTTGAATGTTTGAGAAGTTGCTGTTGTGGAATTAGAAGTTATCGATGTATTTGCTGTGTCCAAGCGGTTTTGACGATCTTCTTTTCGTTTTTCGTCCTCTTCATCATCTATTAAGAAAAGTAAAAAGAAGTTTGAATGTGTTTGAAGTTGTTTTTTGGCATTCGTGCATAAAGCCATTGCCTCAGCCATTTTTAATAATATAAAAAAAAATATGTACTGTGATGTGCCAGAAGTGTTTTATTTAGAGTTGGGCATTTTCCGATTGCAATTACTTTCCGATTACAAAAACAGTAATCGTAATATATCAAAATTACGATGATGATGACTGTAATTGTAATGTAAAAAAGTAATTACGATTACTGCAATCGGTATATACACAAATTATAATTACGATTGCTGTAATGATGACAGATTTCAAAATAATTCTTTAGTACCTTTAATATGTTCAGGGCAGTATTTAAACCTTTAAGAATTAAAAACGTAAGGGCTCCACCACAAATGAAGATTTTGGAAAAGTATGTGTAATATTCAGCCTATACCTATTTCGTCTCTGCTTTTGGTACATGATATCATATCGGGCGTTATGGATAGTCCAGAACTCTTAGTAATTATTAATTTCTATGTACCTCGTAGAACGCTTAGAAATTTTGATCTCTTCTATTTGGACATGTGTCGCACTAATTATGCTGCAAATGCGCCTATCTCTAGAACTTTGCATATTTACAATAACTTAAATTCTAATTGCAATTTAGATTTTTCTATATCTAAAAATCAAAAGAAAACTCTTTTAAATACTATTTTGTAATTACATAACTCTTACTGTATATTCTAGTCTGTAAGAAACTATGTTCATAGACTATAGAAACTAAATAAATAAAAAAAAATAAATAAAAAAAAATAAATAAATAAATATACATATGTCGACCTATTTTGGCATTCGCGTGGCTATCCGCGAAAAAAAACAGAAAATCTTAAAATCTCAAACTCCGGATTTGGGTTTATAAACAATAAACCAATCCAAGAAAAAAGTTAAGCCAAATCGAAGATGGTCAGTGCAACTGATATTTCACTTAACAGTGAAATGGGCGATAAGCTTCCATTTGCCAAAGTTCGAAAATATTGATAATCTTGATGAGAAAAAAAATCATTTGGAGAATTCAAATGAATATAAGATAGTTATTAGAGACTAATATGAGGTCAAAGCCATAGCCCTTTCAGCCCGTATGTAGATCTGCCACTGGTTATTATTAGTAATTTTGACTAAAAAGGCAGAATAACATTTATTTTAGTTGTTTTAACGTGTTTTTTGTTAAAAATTCCCCACTGCATTAGTTCCCCATAGCTGTACTATCCAAGTTAATTCGACGTCTATAAAAAAATGTTGAAGAATGGAATGAATGGTTGTTGAGGAATGGGTTTTCATTAAAAAAAATATTGTTTTCCCACGCGAAACATAGTTACAAGCGATTCTTTTTTTTAACCCTCAAGGACCTAAAAAAAAAATTTGGTCTAGAATCCAAAATTTTAACATGTTTTTATTAATGATGGTCTATTGTACGTATGCCATGAAAGTTTCATAATTATAAGAGAGATATAAATATTTCAACTTTAAGGCTTTTTCCACGATTTTCTTCAACAAAAACAGAAAACCGATGGTAGCACTATCCACAAATTAAAAAAAAATTTTTTTTAAGTTTTGGTTTTCATATTTTGATGTAACCATCCCATTTTCCAACGAGCTCGGTTGATTTTCGAAAAAAAATTTTTTTAATCACACTACTGAATATTTTAAAAAAACAAATGGGAATATATTCTGTTAAAACTATGACGAAAATGTTTTTACAAATAAAAAATTTATTGACTGCTTAAACCTAAATAAATAAAAATTTTTATTTTTTTTTGAAAATGTAACTTTTCTACAGGAAAAATGTTGAGTTTAGTTATATTATAGGTTAATTATATATTAGTTAATTATTGAAACACGTGAAATTCTGATTTTGATTTTGAGCGTTTTTTAGAAAAGTAGAAAAAAAAAACGCTCTCCTGTAAAATTTGGATTTTGGCACATAGGACAATTTCGTGCGAGGGGTCGATATGATACCCCCACCAGTATTGGCCATAACTTTCTCCGTCTACTTCAGAATTTAAATGTAGCTTTTACATTCCATTTCTTGGTGAATTGCATCATGAGAAATAATGATTTATGCAGTAATTCAATAATAAAAAAATTATCACGATTACGAGAAATAGTTCAGTAATTGAAAAAATTTTTTTTATTGAGAACAATTACTGTAATTGTAACGGTAATCGTAATCTTAAAAAAAAAATCTTAATTAGGTTTAAATTAATATAAATTAAATTAATAATTTGTAATTGTAATTCTAATTTATATGTAATCAATTACGAAAGTAATCGATTAAATAACAGCTTAATCTTATAAATGGTCTTATAAATGGTTCGAAATCGCATTGGAAAAAATTCATGCGGTTATTTTTTTAAGGTGGTGATTTTTTGAGTTTATATTAATTACATTGAACAACAAAATCCACAATAAATTTTTTTTCCAAAATAACAAGGTTTCGACAACGGATTCTGGTAGAGGGAACAAAAAAAAAAATATACCTGCATCGGCGCTTTGAAAGTTTACGTACGAGTTTTATTTTAGGAGGGGTTTAAGTTTCCCTTTTTGAACATTCTTATAGTGAATCGGCATGGGAAACCATGCGATCCTCACATCTTGGGTGTAGGATGTGTTCAGAAGATTTATGTAAAATACTACTAGGAACATTTTTGTGGAACATATTAACCCTCTAACTTTTCAATGTATGGGTCTTTTTTGACGCTTTTGTGATAAAGGGTAAATATAACCCACAAAGCGTTAAAATGTTCAACAAAATTATTTGTCACAAAATTCTACTATAAGTCTCTGAATAAACCAATCCTGAAAATTCCACTTAAACTCCAAAAATGTCAAAACTTAAAGGGTTAACTTCGTACTTATTTAGAATTGGTACTAAAATGTCGGACAAAATAGGGTTTTAGGGGTTTAGTTTGTTTGAAAAAACCTTTAACGTTAAATTTTACCATAAATCAGCAAACAAAAGGAAAGCTCATAATATCTATAAATAGGAAGAATAGAGCAAATTTAGTAATTTTTCAACTAATGCACTCTCATTTGGCGCATCAAACTTAACAATAGCAACGAACCTATCAGCAGCACTTTAGCTCCGTTAGGTTCCAATAAAAAACTATGAAAAGCAAACTCAAAACAAAAATGAAAATCAATCCCCCCTCCGATCCCTATTCTTTTTTATTTCACCGAAACGTGTTAACATATGGGCCATATAATTGTAATTGTGTGCAAAAAAAAAAAAAATATTTGGCTTTTAGTCCCCTCTATCAGAATCCGTTGTCAGAACCTTGTTATTTTGTTTTGTGTTGAACAGTGTCATTTATTAGTTGTTAATTTGTAAACTATAATAGTAATAATATCTGCTTCTGCCATCGTACATCCAAGGATATTTTGAGCATACTATGGCTCCAAACCAAAAATTAGCATAAGAAAATTTCTCAATTTCTGAAAAATTATTAATATCAAAAGATCACCATCCCTTAGAAATAATAACATTCAAATGGCGGATTTAATTTATACTTGAAATCGCTCTCCTCATAAGAATAATAACATTATTACAACTTTATTCTATGCGCGGTGCATGATCATCACATCGGGCACAACACAGCACATATATATATTTGTATTTTATCATTAATCAATTATAAATCTTCTTACCATCCGTGCTTAAATCGTCTTTGAAAACATTTTCCGCATTGTTCACGTTATCATCGGCAAATGGATCTTTAATGTTGAATGGATCTTCGTAACGATAGTCTTTAAAGGGGTCATCTGAAAAGTCGGTTGGGCCATAGATCACTGGTATTGGAGCCGATACTGTTGTTTTGGTGCCTGTTGTTGTGTTGTTTACTGTTACAGCCTGTTGCAACGGTGTGTTGGAACGATTTAAATTAATGTTTGCCGAATTTTGTGCTGTACTTGTTGTTGAATGTGATGAAGATGTTGACTTTGATGTCGATGCATGAATGAATGAGCTGCTGTTGCTATTAATCGCAGGTGCAGATGTAAGTGTACGAAACTGTATTGGTGATGGTGTATTTCTTGTTGCTGTTGTTGGTGGTGGTGGAATGATAGGTGGTTGCTATAATTTGCAGGATTTGATGATTTCATTTTTATGTTTGTGTTTGTGTTTTTGTGGGAACAAATAAGAAATTTAAATTAATTATAAAAAATAAAATAAAATAACAAAAAACTTTTCATTTAAAATTGAAATTAATGGGATACAAAATATAAAACAAAATTAACTAATAGAATTTAAAAACTTATTGAAGTAAGCAATAATGAAGAAAGAAGTTGATGATTAACCAAGCAAGCATTAAATAATAAATACAAGAAAGAAGTTAAGATGATATTAAAATTAAAATATACAGAGAGTTTTCAAAAACTAAAAAACGAAAACAGCGAGAAGTTAATAATTCCAGATTAAGATACCTTTAAATAAAATTGTACAACTTTTTAACACAAAACCTAATCGTTATTAATAACACAATGCAACAGTCATTTGACCCAGAGACCTCAATATAGACTTGATCATTTTACAAATGAAAATTCCGGCCTCTGTGTCAAATAAGTGTGGCCTTAACTATTTTTGTTTTTATTTATGATTTTTTACCTTTAATTAAACCTTAATATTTGCAATAAGATTAATTAGTACATTTCTCATAGACATTTTAGAATCACTTCATAAGAACATCGATAAACATTTTTAAACAAATTATTTTCTAGAAATGTATTGTTATATATTATTTATTAACTTGCTTTTTACCGATTTATTTAAGTGTTTTTTTTTATAATTGTTTTAAAGTGTCAAATAAATAGGATATTTATTGTTTTTGTCGGTTGTAATTTTATGTTTTTTAACCTTATTATATATATCTATGTATGTATGTATGTATGTTTATGAACTTGCATGTGAACGACAAATTGAAGGTGAAGCGAAAGAAGTTCTATAGTTAATTTTTATTTAAACATCATTATTAAGGCAAAGTTTTTTTATAGATTAGTTGTTAGGATGAACTCTATAGGTTAAACCAATTGAATCAATAACAATAAAATAAAAACATGGTTGATACGTATACGACACAGCTGTCTCTGTACAGACAAGCTAATTAAAGACTCGATGAATTACACCTTAGAACAAAATTGAACTCTTAAAAACCGATTAGTCAAATTTTTTAACTGTTTAAAGGAATAATTTAAGGTAATGTATTAAAAACTGACTTTCCACCATTTAAATTTTTTAGAAGAAATTGTTGCAGGTTTTGTGATCTAGTAGCTGACTAAGTTTGCTTGCGATAGAACTTTTTTAATACTGTTACACATGCTTTGTTTTACATTTTTGCAATCTATCAATAAAATGCCATCCCCTAGAAGTGGAACTCTTTTCCTATTTATTTATTTTTGGTAAGGATTTACAAGATCCCAGTAGACGTTTCGCTCATGTGTTTTTGAATTTTATAAAGGACTTACTTTCCAGGCAACAAAGTACCAGTTTTAAAGCAGCGGGTCATTGTCTTGATGGAAAGTTATTATTATATAATAATACTATAATTATTTTCTTATAATAATACTATAAGAAGAAGTCTGAGAGCGTCTTGCGGCGATTATTATTCTTACTATTTCTCTTAATTTTAGAATCATTATGCACTTTTCTGATAACACAGTTTGAGAGTCCTAAGAAACAGTTTTAGATAAGGCTAATATTCTCGGGTAAAGAAATGTCATCGAGAAAACTGTGACAATAACCTTGTTAAAAAGTGTCAAAATTTCTGTTACTAAGCAAAAGTGTACAAGCTTGATGCTTAGGCATAGTTAAGCCGCATAAGGGCAATGCGCGAACCTTTATGCCAACACTGACCATATCGATTTTGCCAGTATTGAACCAGAAGTAAATAATTTCATTTAAGTTAGCCTGAATATGTTTTTCGTTCATGCCATAAGCCCCGCTTCTAGTCCACTTCGCATTGTCCTTACGCTTGCTTTGTTCTAAAGGCTTTGTAATGTTGTATAATACTTCCCACACATTACGGAACGGGAAATTACCTGTCATCTCTCATAACTCTCAAAAATATTTGAGTGACGGGTTTGACCCTTGTTGGAGTCAATATATTATTTTTGTTCTAATTTTTACCGCATATGCTTTTATAGTTAGATTAAATCTTCCTCATATTGACCACAATCTATTATAAATGAAAACTTAGACGGCGAACGATTTGGCAATAAGTTTTCACCACAACCGCGATTTAAAATACAATGCCAATTATACTTTCCAGCATAAGAGGAATGCAAAATTGCTCAGTTTGAGTTCCCAATTTTAGAGTAGTCATTAAACTTATTATTGCTTTATGTGTAGCATGTATATTAAAACTACAAATTTTTAATCAATAGAACAAAAATAAGTAAAAACTTTCAAACAAAGTATTTCATTCGCATTCGTTTAAAAATTTGTTAAATTCTTTAGTTTGGTTTTAAATTTATAAAGAACATAAAAGTTCCAAAAAGTTCGCAGTGTCTAGGAACTGCAAACGCACAGATGTCTGAAACGAGTTCATCTCAAAAGAGTAAATATTTCCATTAGGATAAAAATTTCTATTTTGTATAGTGTTGAAAACAATATCAAATGGTACGATTTTATCAAAGGTGCCTTTGTGGAAAACAATCGTCATAATTATATCTCTTTGCTAACGGAAATTGAACAACAATAAATTGAATTCTTATATCAGCGACTAACACGGCAAGAATTTAAATTTCAAAATGCCATTTCATTGCAATGTGAAATTTTATATAGTTTTTTATATCTATACCTTCAAGACACTTTGCTAACGAAATTTGGAGATCAGCCTTGTACATTAGATTTGTGAAATAAATTTTTATTTTTTATGTACCTATTTAATTCTTATTAAGATTATTTTTATAGCTTTTCAGACTGTAAAAAGAAAAAAAAACATCTTTCTTTAAAGCTTAGTTAAGTTAAAATTATTCGTATTGCAAGGACGTGTCAACCTTTATCGAAAAGTTAAAAGAAATTTATTCTTATGATCCATATTTTTAATTAATTTCACTATGCATTCATTTTATAATTTGTGTTAATAGTTTAATAAACAAGAATATATTTTGTTATATTTATATATATATGTTTATACATATATGTATAGATTAATGATAATAAATTGTTAAATGATAATAAAAGCTAAAGTTAACGAACACTTAATATTAAGGTACGAGTACGAGCATCAATGATTAATTTAGCTAAATTTTGTTGGAATGTTTGTTTCTTTTCTGTTTTTGTTATTTAATAAATGTTTTTATATGTGCATTTTGATATTTTTGAAAGTATGTCTATATTTTTGTATTTATATATATATGCATGTGGATAAATGATGTTCACTGGAAATAGAATTTAAAATGAGATCTAACAGTTAGTTCTTTTTATTCAGCATAGAAAATTTAAAGTATTTTCAAACAAACGCAAAAGGAAAACGGCTTAATAAAGAAATCAGGAACAAAATATGTAGGAAACTGCAAATATATTTACTAAATGGAACTGAACAAAATTATTTTTGCCACGATGAGACGGATTATTGTAGGAAAGCAGTTATTCAAAAGTAAAATGAAAAGCGTTATCTGAAAGGTTAAATCAGAATTTGTGCTGGCCTTTATTTGTTAGTTTGTTAATAAGAAAATGAATAAATCAAATAAACTACAGAAATCTATTCAAAACAAAATCAACTTAAAAAATGTAGGCATAACAAATAAAGTATAAATATTTGACTCAGAATGTGGTGCACATGCATTACCACTGATCCCAACGTACTGTAAAATTACCAACCTTATTGTCGAAGTCTGCAAAATCAGCAAAACCACTGCTGTTCACAGGTGCACCAAATGCATCCATTGCGGGTTGTGCAGGGCGTGCGGGTGCCTAAGACGTGATATGAATAAGCGATTGAAATACAGGCTCAAGCCAGAAATGTTGTAATTGCATAATACCTGTAATGGACGTGGTGGCGCTGGTCTCGGCGGTGGCACCTTTGATTTCTTTGGTGGTAAAGCTGGACTTGGTGATTCAGGCCTAGGCGGTGGTCCAGATTTTTGGGTGTTCGGACTGAGTACTTGTCCTTGTCCAGTGGGCGCGTGGAGAGCAGCAAATGGATCACTACCGAAATCATCCTTTCCAGGCTATATTCGGAATATAAAAAAATAATGTATTTTAAACAATGATTGAAACAACAATAAATACTGTACCTCTGGAGTAATGGCGTTTGGTTTATTGGCAGAGAATGCATCACCGCCAAAGGGATCTTTGTGCTGTCCAAAACTACCACTGCTTCCGAATGCATCAAAACCAGTGTCTGCGAAGCCTCCCACGCTTGGCGTATTGAAACTATCATCGAATCCAGCTCGTGTAATAGTGGTCGTTGTGCTGGCAGTATTTGAAGAGAATGGATCGCTGGCAAAACCATTGCTAGTGAAGCCATTTGTGCCTTTTACTATGCTGCTGTTGTCCTCGAATGGATCAGACTTGACTTCAATTTTTTTCTCAAGTGTCTTGCGGGCATCATCGAAATCTGGCTCAATTTTTAATTGATATTCGGAAACAATCTCAGTATCATTGCTCTCAATAGCAGCGCGGCACATCAGCAGAGCATCGGTCATTTGTCGTTGAGTCTCAAGCAATTGAGTAACCATAGAACGCACCTAAATTTTCAAATTTCTTCCATAACAGATATAACACGGTTATATTGGGTACTTACCGAGCTTATTTGCAATTGCGTATTTTGCAGATGCTTCGTTAAATTTTGCAGCTCCTTATTGTTTTCATCATATTCTTTTTGGAGCGCAGCCTCTTCATCTTTAAGTTTTTGCAATTCAGAACGTTTTGAATTCAATTCACCCTCTTGTTCGTTGATAGTTTCCTCTTGTTTTTGGCATTGTTCCCGTATTTTATTGACCTTTGAGGAAAAATGCGTTAAAATTTAAAATTGATTTGCTCAGTTTTATTTGAATCCTTTATTAAAAATTTAGAAGACATATGCATGCATTTTTTTAGAGTATCTTAAAAAAATGCGAATTTATTCATGACCCAAGGAAACAAATAAGCCAAGACAAAAATAAACACGAAAAGCAAAACTAGAAGAAAATTTACACAAACAAAACAACATAGAAGAAAAACATCGAAAATAAAAACGTTAACCAACAAACCTGATTCCGCTTTTGGGATATGTCTAAATTAAAATTTGTTAAAGCCTCTTGATATTCAGTGCTCTTTAATATGAATTTTTAATGCAAATAACAATTTAATAAATAGGTCAAAATTCCAATAGGTTATTTTTTGATAGTGTGAGTATAGGAGTAGAGGGAGAACGAAGCACGCATTGTTAAAAGTCCCACAATTATTTACATAGGAAACCGAAAAAATACAAAATCAAAATTATAAAATAGTTTATAAAAATTGGTTGCATTTTTTTTTAATAAACAGTTCGCTTCATAACTATCAATATACCACACCAGGTTTTTATTAAATTTTCAACAATTTATTTAATTTTAAATCTAACCAAGTTTATTTTATTAAAAATAAAAAACTCAAATCACATTATCAACGGTTTTGATAACTAATAAGATGTCTTTTGATTTGTATTGTAGAGTTGTTGGTTGAATCTTTTTTTTTAGATAATGCAATAAAAATATACTTCAGCTTCAACAACTTGTTTGCACTTTCCCAGCATTTACCCATTTGAAGACACAACCCAAAGACTATTGCAATATCTCAACGATATAGATACAAGTGAGCAAAAGCACGTCAATGAGGGAAAAATGTACCCATCAAAATAGTGGTAAGGCTCAAGGACAACACAGGCATAAAAAACGAATTGACATTTCAGCCTTTGCAAGGACTTTGACCGAGCTTCCTGGAATCGAGATCTGCGCGATTTTAAATGTTTGTTCACAAATGTTCAGGAAAAGCTTGATACCGAGTTTAAAGCTTAATACCGATTTTTAACGGCTAATGTATTTAAGATGCTTTATTTGCAGAGGGGAGACGGCCCTCAAAAAAATAATTTCTATTGAAAAAAGTACTGCATAAGATTGGACTTGGACATGAGACCTACCCTTTCGTGAAATTGATGAGTTAATATCATAGTATAATAATACATGGTAGCATTGACAACTGCTTATTTTCTCTTCAACAGGAAAACATAAATTGTCAAAAACAGCTTTTTGTGGAAATACATCAGCAGCTGCTGTGGTTGTTGTTTTTTTTCACTTCAACGTTTTCAACATTGCTTGTGTTTTCAATGGCGGATTGTGAGCGCTCTCTTTTTGAGTATATTTTTTGACAGTATATGATTTCCCAAGCAACTGTCAATGCTACCTTGTATTATTATACCATGAGTTAATATTAAAAACGATAAGCTTGTTAATAATGGTGCAAAGAGGGATGCGGTTTAAAGGAGCAGTAGCCATATAACTCTCACCCAGTGCAATGCTTTTAAATCAGTGATGGACACACCAATACTATTATATTTTCTGTAATTGTGTGCTTGTGGTAGTGGAGTCTCGCTCTCAGCACTGAAAAAAATGTTTGTGCAGGTATCAATAAACATGACGACTCGGCTCTTTGTTTTATATTTTATTTTAAGTTTAGATTTAATTTTATTTTCATGTTTTTGTTTTGATTTTAAAATTTAAATCAAAATAAATCACCATAAATTCTTAAAAAACGATTTTTTTGTAAAAAACTAAATTAATTTTAAATTGAAATCTAACAAAAACAAAGAACACAAAAAAAAAAAAACAAATAAAACAAGTCTTCGATTCAAAAATATAATATAGAACTCAGTGTTTACTTTATTCAGAAAATTCTTATTTATTTGCCCATCTATTTTTTTCGGTGCATAACAATCAACTTCAAAGCAAAAATAATTTTTTTTCTATTCTTTTTTATTTTTATTATTTTTGACTTCAAAGCATCATGAAAATGTATGCAGCCGCCAAAAATTAAATGGCCGTAGAAATCCACGACGGAAAAACGCCACAATAGAATCTATTCTATTTATCCCGACGGCTGGCGGATCTCTATTGGTGGCCATATTTTAGCAAAGAATTAATTGGCTGTGTTCAGTGCTATTTTCTTAGTTTTTAACATGAGCTGACTCATGAGGTCTGCTTCCGTACTTTACACTGTGTAAGATTTCTGTAAAACGTGTGCTAGAGAGTAAAAACGAAATGTGAGAATAGTTGCAAAAGTACGGAAACAGCTTCTAGTAAGTTTCGAGCACAAAACAGCTGATTTTGACTGCAGACGGCAGCACAAAATTTAAAACACTTTCACTCAAATTATTAAAAGCCATTTTTAATGCAAAACTGAACAATTACTTAATTTTTATTTATTACTATTTATTTATTGTACGAAAATTTCTTTTTAGGCACACAATTTGTGAGTTTATTTATCGCAAAACATAAACAATTATGAAATGTAATTTGACATTTGCTTCTTCTTATTGATGCTTATTCTTCTTGATGCTTGTTCTTACTTTACTCGAAGTCTCGAGTTCTAGCACTCTCTGTGCACTTTGTGCACTTTTATGCTTGTTCTTCTTCTCCCATTTTAAGCACAGAAAGTACGGAAACAGAAAATAGCGTCCCACAAGTTACACAGTGTGCGTACGGAAACAGACCTATGATGTAATTAACAAGGTGGTAGTGAATTTTTCACCACACACTCAATTTTGCTGAATCTGTCAAAATATTGTGACATGAAGAGAGGACCTGTTAGTAAGTGTCAAATCATTATTTGTTTTGTTTGCGTGCTTGTGGTAGTTCTAGCTAATAAGTAATAAGCAATTATAAGTAGTTTCGTTGGATTTACATCGACATAATTGAAAAAAAAAGTGAAATACTACAGCCAAAACAAATATCACAAACTTTGTTTTGCTATGGTTTTGCTTAAAATATGCAATCAGCTGTTTTTGACAGATCGAGAGTTCATTTTTGTGAGAGAGGTTCAAAATTCACTACCACCTTGTTAATTACACCATGAGCTGACTTTTTGTTTTGTGGGTGTGTGTTGCATTCCATAAGCTGCCGTTTCGTTTTGTGTATGTGTGTGTTGCATTTGTACCATTCACACACTGAAAAGCAACGCTGATCCGACAACCGACAACCGCTCCCATGGTATAATAATACAAGGTAGCATTGACAGTTGCTTGGGAAACCATCTCCTGTCAAAAAATATACTCAAAAAAAGAGCGCTTAAGGTCCTCTCTTGGAGAAATCCGCTGAGAACACGTACAGAATAGGAGCGGTCATGGTATAATAATACAAGGTAGCATTGACAACTGCTTATTTTCTCTTCTACAAGAAAACATCTCCTGTCAAAATAAGCTTTTTGTGAAAATACATCTACAGCTGCTGTGGTTGTTGTTTTTTTCACTTGAACGTTTTCAACATTGCTTGTGTTTTCAAAAAAACAACAGCTGTATATACAGCTTCAGCAGCTGTATATGCATTTGCACAAACAGTTCCACAAACATCCATGAGATTTAATAATTTCTTTTCCATAAATATTTCAATTAAAGGGAGAGTGTCGACAGCACTCGAAAAAACTCTTGAAGACGCCATTTCTTTAATGATAAATGCCATAATGCACTTTAACATATAGAACTCAGCTATACCTAACAAGTTTCGTGGAGTTTTTTTGGGTTTAACGAAACTCAACTCAACTCTCGTTTACATGCAGAGTTAACTTCGAGTTAACCCCGAGTTAACTCTGCATGTAAACACAGTATATAATTATCCTGTCTTAGCTAAGCAATTTTTTGTATGAAAAATATTGTTAAGCGCATATAGCGATGCCAAAAAAACGCACCTAATATTTGGCACGGAGGTGAATATGATTGTCAAAAATTCATGTAGCACCAGGGGCTAGAATAAATTTTGACAATCGGAAAGAGAATTTTTGACACAAGCAAAAATGGAAAAAAGCACTTGTAAGTTTGTGAGTCGTAAAGAAGTTCAAAATTTTGTATTTTTTGCGACAGCATAGCAACCAGAATTGCTAATTTTTAATATATATTAACAATTTCGCAAATTAAATTAAATTCTTGTGCTAATGCACTACCAAAATCTAAAACGTTTCTAGTTGTCAAAATTTCATCGTCCTTTTGTCACAGCAAAAATTACAATTTTATTTCAACAGACAGAAATTGTATTCAACTCAGCAAATTTTCTCCTACCACGAGTGAAAAGTTTCCGAAAAGCACACGACCAAACTAGAAAAATGCAGGTAACTGTTTTTTGCTTTGCACGGCAGAGATGTCTCCTCTGAACTTTTCCTCCTAATTTTTGTTGATATTGATATTTTCTTTTCCTGAGAATTTTATCAAAACGTTAGATCTGTTGTCATTAAAATGATGCGTTCGGAAAGCAGCATGTTCGAATCCGATTGCATTGATTGCTTTCCGATCGGAATCTAGAACACCACGGCAATGAATTACGATTCCGATCCTCTTCCGAGGTGGATATAGAACATGCCTGATTATTTTGGTTTATTCATCGAATGTTAAATAAGTAGACGGAATAACTGTCAATAATTACAACGTGATAATTTATTAGGTCTGTTCCCGAATTTAAACATTTGTGAACATTTTTATTTTATATTATTTTTTTAATAAATTTACAATGTGAGAATAATATATTTCTCCCTCTTCTGAAAAGATTCAATTTTCTGCTGCAGTGATTTTATCTAGTTCTAATTTGTCAAATGTTAAAACTTAGATTTTTGTTGCCTAATAACTTGAGAACTATTCAATTGATTAGACTTTGTATTTCTTTTCGTTTTTCAATTATTGTTAAAAGGGTTATGGTAATGCAACTGTAATTAGTGATTTTAAACTATATTGCTACAAAATTTTTCCTATGTAATCATTATGCAATAAGAAAAACTGTCTAAAACTCATAGATTTAACGTGAGAAATGAATACCTTATTATTCAATAGATTTTTTAAGTTTTTTTTTTATTTTAAATGGCGTCCAATCATTAAAACCTTTTAAACGAAATTAAGGGAAAACTAAAATGCCCTACAGTTATTTTTGGATAAGTTAATAACATTTCTTGTCAAAAATTGTAAGTTCGATCAAGGTGGTGCGCGTCGAGTTCAACTTATAAGTAGTGATGCACAAAGTTATGAAACGGACTGTATATAGCTCAACTTAGTAAAAATAATAAATAAATGCAATTAAAATTGAAAATTAATAAAATTCTATGAACAGTAAAAAGTGAAAGCTTGCAAGAAGTTCTTATCCTTAGATATTTTAAAATTACCTGAACTTTCAAGTCATCTAAGCGTTTCTGAGCTTCGCCACGTTGATGCTCCAATTGCTTTAGTGTTGCAGAAAGTGTATCCAGCTCACTCTGACCATAAATTGCAATTTTAAACAAATTGAACAACAAATAAAAATTAATTGGACTACCTGCAGACTGCGCACTTCACCCGACTTAATACGTATATCGGCTTCTTTCTGTGCAATTTCAGTTTCCAATGCACGGCGCTCCCTCGCAAGTTCTTCAATTTCTTTCGATATCATCTCCAATTCTGGATTAGAATAAGCTGGCTTAGGATCCTGAAAAATAAACAATCATTCTGCTGAATACGAATATAATTTAGTTAACAACATACCGCTTGTGGTTGCAAGTCGACTCCAGCTATTATGCCGCGCAAGGATGGGGGCACCATATTCGAAGTTAACACTTGTGGTGGTTCAATTCCTTTCTGTTTGCGTTCCACCATCCACATGGCCAAAGCAAATTGTTCGAGTGTCAGTTTTCCTGACTGATTGGTGTCGCAGAGCGCCCTAAATAAATTAATGCATTAATTAAACATTATCTTCTTTCTTTCTTCTTTTTTTCTTTAATTTATGCATTGTGTATTACCATATGTGAGCCAAGCAGTTTTGTGGTACACCCGACTGTAAGAACACGTTTTTAACTTCTAGTCCAGAAACTAAACCATCTTTATCACGGTCCGAGTCCCGAAACATAATTTCATAACGATTTAGTTCAGTTGGTGTTACGACCCAATCGGCTGCAGCTGCCACTGATGGTGGTGCTCCAATAGGAATTAGTGGATCTGTTGAAATGAGTGGTGGTGGTACTGTTGGAACACGTTGCATTGGTGGAACTGCAGCCGGCAGTGGCGGTATTGCTGGTGGTGGGGCAATATCTTTGGGAAAATTAGCAACAAAACCACCTTCATCAAAACCTTCACCGCTAGGAGCGCGTGGCATGCTAGCCACAGGGGCTGCATGGGCAGCAATAACAGGTGGTGCTGGTTTTGGTGGTGGCCCTCCACCGCCAGCTTTTCGCAATTCTGGCGGCAATACATCGGGAACAGTGCGTTTTTCGAGTGTTTGAAAGACTAGATGCATTGCGACAATGAACTCATGCTTGTCCAAATTGCCATCCTTATCCTGATCGGCAAGATCCCAAATTTTACCCAACGTATCCATTGGTAATTTGGAGTCCATGAGTACGCCTTTCACCTTGTTGCCAGGTAGCATGCCACCGATTGGTTTTAATGACTCGAAGAGCTGCTCGTATTTTAGACGATCAATTACTTTTATGGACCAGTCGCCGCTGGCAATACCACCGCTAGCTACTGCAACGTTTGGCATGCGAGGTGGCATTATTTTCGGTAAATCTCCCTGTAAAATACAAAAACAAGTTAAAGTTAATTTATCGTCGTTATAAAAGTAATTAACTTAGTATACTTTTCTAAAATCGCGCCATCCATTTATCTAAACATAATTTATACGATCTCCATAAATACTATTCTCAATCACTTTTCATATACAAGTGTAACTTGATGCGCAGAATATACATAATTCATACGATTTGAGCAATTATATTTTCAAATATTCTTTAATTTATTTGCTTGACATTTTCTTGAGTTGTTAACAGTGGTTTTAAAATTGTATTTGAGCAAAAAAAAAAAAAAAATGGACTTAACACGTGAATATTTTTGGGTGATGATTTTTTACAATTATAGACGTGGATTGAAAAGAATGCATCAACCAACTTTAATCAAGTTTTGGTGATGAAGCAATACACCCAGCGACTGCAAAAAGCTGGTTCAATGAGTTCGAGCGAGGACTTATTCTATCCAAGACGAATTTCGAAAGGGTGGTCCAAGAATGCCTGTTGTGGCAGAAAACATCAATGCTGTGCGTGAACTGTTGGAAGCAGACCAGCATTTCACATACAGTGAGAATACATTCGATTTAACATGAAAATTTAGGTGTCTGAAAATTTTTTTAAAAAATGCTTGTGTCGATTGGTGCAAGGAAATCCTGAAAAAATACAGCGGGGATGTTTCGAAACACGTCTATGACATAACCACTGGTGTCGCATCATTCATCTACGCTTATGAATCCGAAACAAAGCAGGAATACACTGTTTGGGTCTTTCAAAGTGAGCAAAACCCGATAAAAATTGTCTGCGGACGGAGCACATCCAAGCAAATAGCTCACAGTTTTATCAGAAAAACCGGTCATATCGCAACGGTACCACTTATACAACGGAAAACTTTTAATACTAAATGGTACACAACCAATCATCCTCCAGCACGACAATGCGAGTTTCTACTCATAAGGTCAAACAAAAGAGTTTTTAAGCACTCAAAACGTAGAATTTATAGGTCACCCGCCTCAAAGTCCCAACTAAGATAAGCTAAGCGTTAAGAAAAAAAAAACAAAAAAAATGCGTGGCGATCGTTTTTCTACGCCCGAACAGGCCGTTGAGGCCTTCAAAACCCTTGTTTCGGAGTTATCAACTTCAGAGTGGCAGATCTGTTGAAAATTGGTTCAAACTAATACAAGAGTGGTGTATTGATAATTTTGGAGAAAACTTTAAAAAACAATAAAAATATTTTCACCATTGTTTTTTTCATTGTTAGGCGCAAAACTTAAAAGGCAACCCTCGTAATTCATAATATGACCACACAACTTCTGCTGGGAGCAAAGTATTTATTTCAGTTCAACTGAACAGCATACTTAGAAGTATTCTAGCCATAATAGGGTACTCAACCCAATAAAAGATTGAATGCAATGAATTTCTTATGTAGTAAGTTTTTTCATATTTTGCATGTATCCTGCATTTTGTACATTACGGTGACATGGCCCCAAGAAAATTGATTAAAACGTCTGCAAAAATAATCCTTAATCCAATTTCTGCTTGTACGAAGAGAATATCTTAATTATTTCAGTTTATCTACTATTTTATGTATACTCTATATAAAGTCGAGATTAGTTGATGTCCAACCACTGGTTGTATCATTCAGCACCATTGGGAATCGTTTACGTGCTGTTATATTCATTAAAAAGCATATTTGCCTCTGCATAAAAAACACAATATTATGAATAATACTATTGTATTCACTACTACTCAATGAATTCACTGTGTGTAAGAAATTCGCTCCACGACTGGACCAGAAAAACATCCTCAGAACATAACTTAAAAGGGTTGATGAAAGCCTCAACATCAACTTCAGATGGCATGCCATAATTGTGGAAATTCTGAACTGGCCAGCCAGTAACAAAAATATGCAACAAACAATTTAAACTAACAACATATTGCAATATAAGATATTTCAATGTAAAATTTTAAGCGTTTTTTTCGAAACAAACTAAGCTTCAAGAAAAGCAGAGAAAAGAAATAAATGTTCGTTGATTTTCTCAAAACTGATTATATTGTATTATAAAAAAAAAACCCCTTCTTTTTGCTCCAAAAAGATGTTCGATCTCTTTGACGCATCTATTTATAACTTTACTGCGATGTGACTTCTCTGATCGCCTTAAAGATCAACAACAATAAGTAGAAGTTGGCTGAAACTAATATAAAAAAAGAACGAATAGCCTTCTCGAGATCTGTCTAAATGTAACTGAGTGAGTTCGAACTTATGTCACTTTCGAACTTTAATCTTTATTTTATTATTATTTTTTTGTTATTTTTTATTATTATTACTTAATACTCTAAAACTGAGTCACTTTTCGAGTCTGTCTGTTCGTTGTATCTTCCAAACTACTCATTCTGATCCAGTTTTGACATCATTTAGGAAATTGATTATGGAAGGTTTAAGTGTTGAAAATGCTTATTAAAAATTGAAGGATGGTAGACAATTGAACAATGGTAGAAACAGAATTCGATTTCTTGTTAACAAATCGTCTGATGCTTTTAAGGCGCTTACATGATTTACGCTAACTTAATCACAAGAGATTCATTAAATGAAATTACTACAGAATCTAAGTTCTTAGAAAGAAATAAAGAAAAGTACGCGACAACACAAGGCTCTCTTCTATAGGTAACTCAAAGTCATCATTTGTGCCCTTCAAATTTCATTAAAAATAACATATGAGTTATTGCGAAGCTATTCTGATAAGACATTCTGTTGCGAAGCTATTTTAAATCTTTACCCAATTAATATTTATAATATAAATCTTTATTAAATTAATTATTTCTTTTTTTTATTTAATTCTTGAATTGTAATAAAAAAGCCTTCTTGGCCAAAAATATATTACAAGTTTTAAAAATGTTCCAAGAACTTAATTTAAGAATAACTTAGCTTAATGTATGTGCCTAAATCGATTTTCCCTACCAATTACCAAAAACTTATACAAAGAAAGAGGAATTTCCCATTTTTTAGTGAGAAGTACTGATTCATGAATTGTTTTAAGTTCAAATTATTATTAAATTAAAAGTATTCCAGTAGCTTGTCTCTAAATGAATTTGGGGTTATAGAAAAAACTCTCATGGGATTAGGTAATCTATTCCAACATCGAACAGTACGAACAATAAGGGATCGTTCAAATAAAGACGACGATAATCTTGAAATAATTATTTGAATGTTTCTAGACGATCGACTGAAGTGAAATTTATCCATCAAATAACGAGGGACATTAGCTCTTACAATCTTATAGAAAAACAGCAATATTATAACATTGATAAAATTGTTAAAGGAAACTTAAGGAACAATTTAAGGACATAAGGAGATAAATGTTCACGACGACGTGCACCATACACAAAACGTACAATTCGATTTACAAATATGATAGTTCAGTTCTTTTTAAATTATAAGAGAGTTCCGGAAAAAATTTCTACACAGTAAGTAATACTGGACATAAGTAGGGCGTGCTCTAATTTATACCTAACATAACGGCAGGAAGTATGTAATGCTAAATATTAAGCTATCTCAATTACTGTCGAAGTTAGGTTTGTTATCAATAATAACACCAAGACACTTAAAACTATTAACAGATTCAATACTCCCATTATTAAGTCAAATATCAAGCTGGACCCTCTTGGTCCAACTCACATTTAAGGTAAGACAATGCTCAGATGCCCAAGAGGTTACATGAAAAAGATTAAAATTGACTAACATCTAAAAATTGGACTTCACCAGCAAATGACACAAGTATATCGTCTGCGAAAATAAATGGATTATACAGATTCAAGTTAAGGAAGGTAAACGTAATCATTGGTAAAGAACATAAAAAGTAGTGGTCAAAGAACTGAACCTTGTGCCACACCAGACAATATATTTAGCAGCCCAGAATCATGATTATTTATCGAAACAAAAGCTTATATGATTACAGAATTAGAAAATTTGAACTGAAATTTTAGTATTTCAATAAGCTCTGAGTGATTTATTTTATCAAATGCATTAGAAATATCAAGGGAAACTGTCCTTATTACAATTAACATTTTCTCTAATAGAGTCAGTTCAGCAAATGTGATGAAGTTAGTGACCCAGAGAGTTACAATTAGTATGCTCCAATATTTTCAACAACTTTAGAGAAAGCCGGGAGAATACCAGTCATAAATTGTGGTCGAAGAGTTGCTCTTAAGGATTGGCATTGGCATTTAGCCATTTTCCAAGATAAAGGAAATTCTGATCTTATTGACAAAAAAAAAAAAAAAAAAATAATAAAAATATGATTAGATATGAGAGGCAGTACAATTTTTATATATTTTAGTGGAATGTTATCCTACCCAACAGAATTAGTGTGGAGCATGCTTTCACTGAAATTCTTTAATTTCGTTCGTATATCCGTGCGAAGATCGAGCCCATCGCTAGCAAGGAAACGAAGATTATACACTATAAGTAGTGTTGTTAAATTGTTTATAAAATATTCAGACAACTAATTCGGTGTTGCTTCACACATACTTAAGGAGCATACTATTTGAAAATAATCTACGTATTTTTTCTATGCATTCTAATAAATTTTGACCAAAGCAATAGCCAGGTCCGAACCTATTACGGATTAAATACTTGAATTCGGAAGCAGTGTAAGAGAGGTCGTAAATTGTCACAATTTGAGGGCGCTACAAAACTTGATGTTTCACGAACTGTCTAATAAAGAATTAATTTTATTTATATACCACACAACTTTTTATAGTACAATAAATTAAATTCAATGATAGACTTTAGTAAACATCTGATTAGGGTCACGAGATTGGTATTGGATTGTTGAAATCTCCACACCTTAAAACAACTTTTCGAGTAGTGGTTTTAAAAAAAGGAATTTCAGTGATATGCACTTAACAATTTTTTATTTTTTAAGTATGTTACAGAAAAAGAAAAAATAAACACGACCATTACAATGGACGATTGTGTAATCGGCGAAGTTGTAACCCTTTAATTCCGACTATATTAAAGATGCAACCAAAATACTATAAATGAAGCAATCAGTACTTACCACTTTAGGTGGATTCATAGTATCGGTGTAAATGTTACTCATATTGATCACTTGTCCTGCCTGCGCTAGTGAAACCAACTTCAATGCCACAAAGAAGCCAGGCTTATCCAGGAAACCTTTGCCATTCGGATCGGATAGATCCCAAATGCGACTCAGCACTACATCACTAAGTCCAGATTTCTTAAGAAATTTCGCAGCGGTCATTGCTTCGATGGCACCTGAACCCTTTGGGTCAATCTGAAGTCAAAAGTATTGAAAGATTTGCATATATTTCACTACAAATAAATTCTTATTCGTGGTCTACCTGTTTGTAGTACGCCTCGAAGATGGCGTTGTGCTTGCCACATACTTTTGCAAAATCCAAATTCATGTCTTTGCTAACGGCTCTAATTAGTATTTATAAAATGTTCTCATTCAATGCGGAAAACTCGGAAAATTCTTATCACAAAATCGATAAACAGAAAAATTTTGACAGCTGAATCGATTTTTCGTTTGTGGTAGTGTGGTGAATGTGTGACGAACGAGTGACACCCTTAATTTTATACGCTGCAATTAATTATACTGCAATTTTTGCAATTACTTTGACCACTTTTCACGGTTATGGCGACGGTTTATTTGAAATATGTAAGTAAATTACCATGAACTGGAATATTGAGCACACATTTAAATCAAATACAGCAATTTCTATCATCGATCAACTCCCTTTTTCTTCAAATATTTTCACGTTTAATAGATGTACAAATACAAAGCCATCATATTTAAGAGGTCAATTCAAATAAATTAATTTTGAGGTGGCCAAGTTGTCAAAAGGCAGAGGTGAAAATCGTACAGGGTTGTCCGTACATATCAACCTCGACTGAATTTATTGCCTCCGGTTGGATATTTAGTTGCTTCATGGCGTTTTTTTTTCTCGAAAAAATTCTAAAATTTTTCTACTCTCTTTGAGAATTCTGCCCTTTATGTGTTCTTTTCTCGAAAAAATTCTGACTTGTAAATTAAATCGTATTCTTTTCTCGAAAATGTTGACCTCGAAAGTAGAAAAAATGCAGAATTTTTGCAAATGCTACCAATGGAACGAACAAAAAAAAGTGACATTTTAGGAAAATATTAAACGTTATCATTTACATTTCATTAAAGTTTGACCTTTTTCACGGTTTACAAAAAAAAAAAAATATAAAAATAGTTCTCAAAAGTAATCAACAGTACAGCCAACACAACATCATTGAAAAAATGTTGCATTTTATCTGATCTTTTCTCGACTAAGAACAGGTCAACATTTTTTGAGTGGTGTAATCAATGGAGCAAATGCCTTTGTGCAACCCTTTATTAGTTACCCAAAGAAACAAATATACTACGGCGTTTAATAGTACGTTTACATATGAGGATTAAGAGAAAGAAGATTAGACTAATCTCCTACTGTAATCAAAACTGTTTACATAAGCGTGATGGAGATTAACTTTGACATTTCGTTGCTTTGTTTTGTTTTATGTATTTGTTGTTGCAGACATTTTCCTTCACCAGACAATTATTTGCCATTTCATTTCATTACTTCTTTACAGTGTTGCTTTCTTTAAGGAATTATCGCTCTTCACAGCGTTGCAAACCTTTTTTGAGGAGATTAGCAAGTAGATTAGTTTCTAATCTTGTTCCGAAGAGATTAACTTTTGCATGGCTAATCTGGTCAAAATCAACAAGATTAGCGAGTTAATCTCCTCAAAGGGCTTAATCTCGATTTAGCTGGTCTCCAAGTGACGGCAACACCACTCTTCAAAAACATGACATTTTTGACGGGTGGCAATCTTAACATGAACACACCATAAATGCCAGATCGATCTGTTCTGAATAGTGACGTAATAGTGTTCTAAATTAAACAATTTCTAGCATTGTTATAAAAATGGATAAAGAATTTCGTGCCTTGATTAAGCATTACTTCTTGCGTAACAAAAGTGCGAAAGAAACAAACAAAAGAAAAGCTCCATAAATGTTATGGTGAATCTGATTTGTCGATTCAACCGTAAATATTGGATTGCAGATTTCAAAAGAGGTCGAAACAGCACGAAAGTTAAACACGCTGGAGGAGCACTAATAACAGTGCTCATTCCGGAACGTATTTGAAAAATCCACGATTTCGTATTGAACAATCCGAAAGTGAAAGTGCATGAGATAGCTACAGCCGTAGACATATCAAGTGGGTCAGTGGTTTCAATTTCACATGAACATTTGAGTATGAGAAAGCTGACTGCAAACTGACTGCAATAAAAAACATGAACGTGTTCGCACTACCCAACAATGTTTGGACCTGTTTAAACAAAATCCGACTGATATATTGCATAAAATAGTGGCCATGGATGAAACAAGGATCCACTACTATACACCAAAATCGATGGAATCAGCAAAGGAGTAGGTAGGTGCCAGTGGAAGTGCACCAAAGCGAGCGAAGACTCAACAAACGGTCGGAAAGGTGTTGACGTTTGTTTTTTGGGATTGAAGTGGAAGTGGCATTTTGTTCATCGACTGTTTAAGAAAAGAAAAAACAATAAACAGCGAGTATTATTGTAACTTGTTGGTCCCATTTATCGAAGAAAAAAAATTTTCTATTTGCAAGATAATACACCAAGCTCCAGCTCACAAATTGATCGAAACCATGGCCAAATTGTCAAGTTACACTTCGAACTGTTTCCTCATCCCCCAACGCCTAGTACACGGTACAACACTCAAAAAATCCTAAGGGGTTTCTCGATGGCTTCTAAAGGTTTTGGGTCCGCTGAATTCGAATCTGAAGTCAGAATTTTCGGGTCACCCTAGGTTTTTGTGCTACAATGAAATCAATATTTCCTACTTAAGAGGGGACCGGAGAGGATTAATATGTATGACCGACCCCCATTACTTTTTCAAAAGAAACATTTTTCGCCTTGGAACCCATCCCATCCGGCCCCGCCTTATAGGCGGCTGAATGACATTCATATTGTGTAATTTATTTTTTTGTTTATTATTGATATATATCTTTTAAAACACAAATATAGCATTGTCTTAAAAAAAAAAAAAATAACTGGCCATTTCAGCCCTTGAAAGGACTTTGACCTAGCTTCTTATGATCAATTGTGTTGTGCGTGTTATTAAGTTTGTACACAATTGACTGAGAACCGGACCTACATGTTTAACGCCGACTCCGACCGGCGATGAAGGGAATGTTCTTGTTCTCAAGAAGCTTTACATGGCATTTTGAATACTCTTTGTGGTTTGCCATTGTCTGCAGAGAGGTGGCGGCCGTACAGAAAAATTATTTCAATTAAAATAATTTTCTGTCGCTGCTGGGGTTCGAACCTGGGTCTCCAGGTTCGTTGACATAGTGGCCACGCACTTTAACCAACTACGCCACGGACGCCACAAGCCAATAGCATTGTCTTAACTTTTATTATTTCACATATTTAGCAAACAAAAAATGTGTTTAAATCTTTAAATACAATTGTTTGTATCAAGGATTAAAGCAAAGCTGTTGATTGGCTAAAGAGGTAAGAGCAGAGGTGGTTATTTATATTTTGGCATAAAAATAAAATTCCAAACAAGCAATATCCCATTAAAAGAGGTTTTAGGCAAGGTTGCATCGGAGAAAAACGAAAAAGTACTATTGAAATAATAAATGTTGCCGCCAAAAATAAAAAATTGCATTAAAAAATAAAACGTGGTGCCACATTCATAAAAAAGTAACGGTTTTATAACAAGGTATGACTTTAGAAAAAAAAGAAATTAATGTATTTATATTATATAATCGTATATTATTATGTAACTATATGGATTGACATTTTTACCATGCATATTCAGTGAAATAAAACTATGTTTTGTCATAAAGTATAAATATATTTTATTTATTCATATTTTAAATATATTAATATGTATTCAATAAAGTATTTAAAGTCTATAACTGCATTTACCTGTCAGTAAAAAATATGTTTGGCAAGATATAATTTCCAACAGTCACATCCAGTGACAAAAAGAAAAGCAAAGTGGTCCGTCTCAATTCCCCCATAAACTGGGTTTTACGGGGGTAACGCGGTCAAGTTTTGCCTTTCAAGATGCAATACACTTACACTTTTTAACTTACACACTAACACTTTCGAATTTGACTGCCAGCTTGATATCAAATTTTCCTTGATTTTTGTTGAAGTATGAGGAATACCAAATTTAAAGGAAGTACGAAATAGTACGTACTTGGTACCATTTGATTTGTATGAAAATTTCATACAAACTGGATGGTACCAAGTACGTTCCATATTTCGTATTCCTTTATATTTGGTATTCCTCGTACTTTTTTCATTGAAATGGTATTCCTTGTGTATTTTCTGCATCCCATACGTAAACAATCTTGTAATAGCTATTGGAGTGCTGCCATATAACTATAAAGAAAGTAAATCCAAAGATTTTTGGCAACACCAAGAACAAAATTCATAAGGGAAGGATGGAAATAAAATTGTACTAGTACGAAAAGATTAGTACTTCGTATTTAAATAATAAAAAAGTATCCAAAATGGTACAAAAGTACGTACTTGTGCAACCTTGGTTTTAGGACTTTTTTTATACATAATTCTAAAAAAATTGATTGTTTGCATAAATCAAATCAATTATTCCTTGACTGGTGACGAAATCCTATGAATTATATAAAAATAGGAATAGCGCCAGGTTTATCCCAACAACAGTTTTTAAACGAAGATATTTTACATTTAAGGGCCCTATTAGGTACGACAACTCAACTTAAGTTGAGTATGTAATTTGAAAATTTGTATTGTCTATTACACATTTGAGGTACATACGTGTCTGTCGTCTGCCAAGTATGTATCTCAGAGATGTGTATGTATTTTTTGTGGTATTATGTTTAACAATGCAACTCTGTGTCGAGTGTAAGGACTGTTAAAAACTTACATCTGATTTGAGTTAGTTGTATATCGTCTTTTTCATACGAACTATTTATTTGTTTATTGTTTTTTGTTAATTGAGTGAAAATGGATAAAAATACGTAAGTAAAATAATGTATAAATACATATATTATGTGACAAAGAATAAAGTTTTCTCGCTTTGTTTTTATGTATTTTTTTTTTTTTTTTTAACTCAACCCATAAAAGAGCTTAAACGATTTTTTAGCAGCACTCAAGAAGCGCTTCCATCCTAGCAAGCGCTTCCATCCTAGCAAGCGCTTCTGCCATTCACACACCTGGAGCGCTTTTTAAGTAAACCTAATTCATATTAAAATTAACATTCCTAGCTGTGATGTCCTAGCTGTGTTAAAAAAAAAAAAAAAAAAACAAAAACAAAGCAAAAATATTTATAATAAAAATATTAATAATATTTATTTATTCTTTGTCACATGCGAGGATTGGATTCGTATTGCTGGCATTACAGCCAAATGTCTTACCGCTCTGCTATTTCCATGCTTCCATACTTGTGAACAAAATACATATACACAAAAATTGAAATGAATGCGAACAGCTGATTCATTTCAATGAAAGTGTCAAAATTTCGATGTAATCATGCTCCAATATAAAATGCAATTTTACACCACAGCTCAACTGAAAATGTATGTTATATGTAATATGGCAAAAAAGTTCAGTTGAGGTGTCTTAAGTCATGTCAACTTAAGTTGAGTTGTCGTACCTAATAGGGGCCTAAATTTTTGTATATGTACTCTTATAGTGCTTACATTATATGTACTCTCTAGCGGCACGCAATTTTTTTTTACACACCCTAAACAAGTGCGCTGCGGAAACAATCGAAAACATATGAAACAACAACTCATTGTTTTTTTTTCTAATATTTTTGATTAATATTTAATATTGTAACAGTCTATGCAGGCCATACTATTACAGCCGCTAGTTTATTAACTTATAAGAAACAGTTTGTATATTCTTGTAAAATCGATAATAAAAGTTTCAAAAAAGTACAATACAACACACAAAATATTTTTGTTTTATGCAGACAACTTCACATCGGAACGCATTGTCAAAATTGGAAATTCGAATCATGTTGCCGCAGTCTGCTGCGTGCTTCGGTGAACTTCTTACATGATGTATGTGAATAAGCATATTTTGACAGTTAAACCACGCTCGCAAACTAGTTTATGTTGTACTGTTTTTAGGTTTTAACATCAAAAGCTTGTGAATTGGAAACTCAATAGGTCTGTTCCTGCATTTGGAACTTTGTGAAAACTGTCGAAAACTTTCGCTTCTATTTACTAATTTCTGTTCCGTACATAAAAATTTTGCAATAGAGAGCCACAATGAGATAGTAAAACATTTCCTCTCCTTGCTACACTAAACTTTTCTGCTACACTAATTTCGTGTGAAAAAATTAGCAAGTTGCAGAAATGTTAAAATTTGCGCTTATATTATAAAAAAGCAGGTGACAAAGGCATGCGTTAAAATTTGCGCTAAAATCAGAAATGCAAAACCAGAAGAAAAATTTTAAAATAAGCCTTTCAGTACTTTTTGTAGTTTTTTTTTTTTGCTCAGAGACAATATTTTGCTTACTCTCTCAAATTTTGTAACTTGCAAGTTTTTGCTACAGAAATATGGGAACAGACCTAATTTGTACGCAAAATATAGTACACACTGCTTTTCCCCTCAGTTTAATAAAAGTGTGTTAATAACAATTTTAGATAATGAATTTAAAATAAGGATATCATTTTTATTTCCCATAGTGTTGTGGCCCTTTAACGAAAAGAAAGACCTTCCCAAATTAAACGTCTTTGAAACACCCTGTTTGATATATGCCAATTTACTGTCGACGAACTGTCAGATACAACTTTCTTATAAAGGTGCCAGATTTGTTGGTTGGATTTAATTTGGTTGATTTTTAACTTTCTAGGATTGTCGGATTATTATCATGTGTTTCGATAAGCAATAACAGCTTATTAATCTGCGTAATTAATCAACAAATTTCTAGTTTTTTGTGTATTATTCTGAGTGATTTCTAGTTATTTTAGAATATTATGAGTGTTTTTTTGGTTCAATTTGGTGAAAGAGGTTTGAACCTCTTTCCCACTTGTGATTCTCATTCAAACTCAAAAGTCCCATTTGTGATTTGGGTAAAAGAGACTTTTGTAGAATATGGGCTGGCATTTATATTTATTGGTTGATGTGTTTTCGTGAAGTGTTTTTGTGTAATTGTTTGAATGATTTTATGGTATTTTGCAAAACATTGTGAAATAACAAGTGATTTATGTAAAATCAATGTGCTTCTAAAAAAACTGAATAGTTCTTAAGTTCAGTACTATTTCCAAAAACACTTCCTTGAGTACATAACTTGGTTGAACAAAGCATTTTAACGATAGCTCGCAGCGATGCTTAATATAAACAACTATGATTACGAATGCACGCAAAAGTGTCGTTGTCGGCAACACGGGAATGCAATCACAGCCGCTCTGACCAAGCGTTCAATCGAAGATGATAAGTTGGCCGCATATATTGCCAAAACATGTCGAAATTTTTGTGACATCGTGGATGATCTGGTAAGATAAGCTGCTAACACATACTTACATCCATTCACAATATTCTGTTACACCACATCTTTCGGATTAGGGAAGATCTGCGGTGCATGTGGCGGCTTCCGTTAATCGTTATGCAATTTTGGAATGGCTATTGAATCATGTGAGTAGTAAAATATGACCACATAAATATGTTGAAGTTATTAAATATTTTAAATGTTAAGGGCGCTATTATTAATGGACGAGATTTTGAGTCAGGAAGTAGTGCTTTACATCGTGCAATATATTACGGCTGCATTGATTGCGCTGTTCTGCTCTTGCGTTATGGTGCTAGCTTGGACCTTCAGGATGATGATACACGCTGTGCGTTACAGAACGTTTGCCGTATGGGAGATTATCCAAGCAAAACAAAAGTGTAAGTATAAAATTGAAAAAAAAAAATCTTAAAAAAATGTTACAAATAATGTCGGCTTTGCCTCAAATAAAATACTTAAAACTTACATAATTCATTTCATACACATACATTTCATGTAAACAGAGATCATATATGATTGAGAAATCAATACAGTTATGAATGAAGTGGCAAACATAGGACTATTGATAATTTTAAGCATAATTAAAAGTTGGTAAGGTAAAAATTACCCAGTTAATATAATTAATCAAGTCGAAATTATTTTATCGAATACGCTTTATGAGAATTAATTTATTATTGAAAAATAAATATCTTCGCCATTTTGTGGATGATATAATAACGTCAAATAATCAAATGCTTCATTGATGGGCTGAATTGGTGTTATGTGAGTTGGTTGTTGTAGCAACTCCATTCGTCCATTTATGAAGTGGCTAGACAGAAAACTCATTATGCGGAGCATTGACATGCATATCACCAAACACTCACTTGATATATTTGGCCACTATTTTAAAGGTTACACCACAAGCAGCAACCCAACATTGCCGCTTTATATGTATGGTACTTACAATTCATGGTGGAATAATTATAAGGTGTTCTCTTCCCATAACATTTTTCAATATAATTTTTGACATGCTGCCTTATTTTGACAATCTGAAGTGTTTCATATAAACTTTTTTGTATGAAAATGTCAAAACAAGGCAGCCTATTTTTTCTGATATTCCGGATGAGAACACCTTATATTTATTCCACCATGGTACAATGGAGCTAACAAAAATTTCATATTTTTCAATTCTCTTCAAATGTTAGAAACTGTTTATTTATTTTGTTCTGAATTCGCTATCAGTTGTTTTTGAAAGATCTAGTTGGATCTAATTGCCAAGTATCTAATTTGGTGAGGTGAAAAAAATCCTCTTTGAATCTTTTCATATTGTTATGTGATTATGTGGCTTAGACCAGTTTGCCTTTTAACTCCCCATATGCAGTGAGCGTCAAAAGAATGAATTTGAACTCCTATTCATTTTAATTTTATAATGTTAAGACTTATAAGTTATTGTAAAAATTAAAAAGCATATGTCAAATTTTTAACAAATTTAGAAATTGTATTAAATACTGAACTGAATTGTATTAAATTTTAAAATACAATTTTACTGCCAAAACAAACGTCTTCGACTCAAACGACACGAAAATTCAAATTTTTCACTGTTCAAATAGTTCAAATTTAAGGAAGAAGGAAAATCGGTTAGAGAAATATATTAAATAATTGGCCGAAGTTACAACACTGTCAAAAAATTATTGATGAATATAAAAAATTTGAAATATTAGACGCTCTTGCACATAACGGCAGACTAAAGCGGCTTTCGGAAGCTGAAATAAGATCTGTTGTGAGGAATGTTAAGAAAACTTCAGCAGCAAGTGCAGTCAAAATATCAAAAGATATTTAAATAACTTAAAAAGTAAAATACCAGAAACAAACTGCATTTGTTAAAAAATATAAAAACGAAAATATATACATATGTATGTATTTTTGGAAAAATTTTATTTAGATATAAAAGCAAATTGGAGACAAATGTAGTGAAGCAAAGGGATGCTCGGTTATTGTTTGAGGATGTATGACGGCAACAGGCTTTGGAATTATCGTATTTATTGGCAGAAAAATTTGAACATGTTGTGGCGTCCGTGGCGTAGTTGGTTAAAGTGCGTGGCCTCTATGTCAACGAACCTGGAGACCCGGGTTCGAACTCCAGCAGCGACAGAAAATTATTTGAATTAAAATAATTTTTCTGTACGGCTGCCACCTCTCTGCAGACAATGGCAAACATCAGAGAGTAATCAAAAATGCCATGTAAAGCTTCTTGAGAATAAGAACATTGCGTTCATCGCCGTTCGAAGTCGGCGTTAAACCTGTAGGTCCGGTTCTCGGTCAATTGTATACAAACTTAATAACACGCACAACACAACTGATCATAAGAAGCTAGGTGAAAGTGTTTTCAAGGGCTGAAATGGTCAGTTATTTATTTATTTTTTTTTGTTTTGTAGAAAAATTTGTAATTCAGCGTTTCAACAATAGAGTTAGATCAGTCTGGATCTTCCAGCAAGATGCCTATCCTAAGCATATGGCGAAAATGGTATAGGAATTGTTTCATTATCGGATTCCCAAGCAACTTGACCATCGAACATTAATGGGTGTATCCCGATAAACAGATTCGAATAGGAGTCATTAGATTCAAGGACTCTTTAAAATTCGTTTTACTGGCGAAAAGAAAAAAAATACCAAATGAAATTACTGCAAAGGTGAAAGCAATGCCGAGGAGACTGGCAGCAATTATCAAATCAAATCGAAAGCAAATAAAGTACTTTCGTGATTTCTTCAATTCTATTTTGAACTGTACACTTTTTGACGCGTAATATATTAAGTATTTGCTTTATTTTGTTAATTATATTTTCTTTTTTGTTTTGTTTTTAATAAGATTTATTTTTCAGTTATATTGTTGTAAAGTACAATTTTTTCTAATTTATTATAATTTAAGATAAATCTATAAAATAAAGTAGAATAATAGTTCAAAGTTTATTTTAAATAGTTTAAAATAACATGGTGTCGAATTGACATCGAGTGGTCCACGTACTTTTTAACGCACTCAGCCACGGCCGCCGCTTTAGTTTAAATAAGAAATGATAAAGTGACCACTTTCTTTTAAAGCTCACTTTATGTATATACATATCATTTCATATAGTATATATCATAATAACGGTTGTCTTTATTTAAACAAGTTGTTACTGAATATTGAATGCTATTATTTTGTCTATTTCAGTACAGCAAATAATGAAATTCTAGTCTGGGGCTCCAATAAAAATTATAATTTAGGTATTGGAAATGAAGAAGGTGCCAGTGCACCACAAGCGATTGATTACTTTCGCAAGCAACATATTTCCATTGAAGCTGTAGCTTTAGGAACATATCATAGTCTCTTCTTAGATAAAAAGTCGAACTTATATGCAGTTGGTCATGGAAAGGGAGGTCGAATGGGTAAATTTATACAAAATTTGTAAAATTAACAATAACCTATAATTTTTTTACAGGTATTGGAAATGAAAACAGTTTGCCAGCACCTAAAAGGGTTAAGGTTCCAATAAAAAATACTGGCGAGGTAATCATTAGTGTAAGCGTTTCACGTAAACACTCGCTGTTGCTGACCAATAACTCTGCTGTATTCGCCTGTGGCCTTAATGAGGACCAGCAATTGGGTGTACGTGATGCTGGCGATAAGTTGACTGTCTTCAAAGAGGTAATCACATTGCGTGATTTTGGTGTAGAAGGTTTGATGCGTGTTATTGCCAGAGACTTTCATTCGTTGGCCTATGCGAATGATTGCATTTATGTGTGGGGCACGAATTATGGACAAATGGGCATGCATATCAATACCAAGGTTGTTCCACTGCCGAAACAAGTAAGTGTTGTTGTTGGTTTTTGTTTGTCCTATATCTTTTAACAATCTCGTAGCTGAAGTTAGCACCAGGAACAAATATTGAATTTGTTGAGGCCAACAACTTTGCTACTGTAGCCTATACAAAAGAAAATTTAATTCTATTGATGTACAATAATAAAACTAAGTCGATTAAGACTCCAAAGTACGTTAAATAACTTATACTTTGAGAATATTTTTGCTTAAATTATTGCAATTTCAGATTTGAGGCTGTCAAGAGCATTGCGCTGGTTGGAGGCGATAATACAAAATCAGCCAAAGGTTCTGCCACAGCCCTGAAGCTGCTTATTTTAACACAGACAAATGTTGTATTTTTATGGTATGAAAATACCCAGAATTTTTATAGGTAGATGTTACAACAGTAACAACTTTCATTCATGCAATCGCAATGATTAAAGTAAATCTCTCATTTTAGATGCATTTTTTCACAAATACGTATCACGCAGATAGATAAAATCTTCTACAAAGCCAATCAGGTACTCATACTTTCTCAGGGTGATGTCTATATGGGCAAATGCCGTCAGATTCCGGATCCCACCACTAGCTTTGAAAATGAACGCAATCCAAAAGCTGGACGCAATGATAGAACAAGTGTTTGGAGTCAATGTGATCAAAGTCGTACGGCTGTCTCAAAGGATCATATGATACGCATAGATCTTCAACGCTTAGCTACCATTGATCGCGCTGTGGACATATATTGCGATGATGAGTTCACTTCATTTGCTGTTCTGCAGGAATCCATTATGAAATATTTCAAACTTCCAACCCTCATGCCCGCGGAATATACATTTAAGAAGCTCCTTAACGATGTTAACGAATTCGATGCTGTGCACGACGTTGTCATCCATGTGGATAGCGAAACATATGCAGCGCATAAAGTTATTATCTATGCACGGGCACCAGGATTGCGAGCAATCATCAGTGATTATGTTGACAAGCATATCTACTTAAATTTTACTAATTTAACGGGGAAAATGTTCGAGCTTATGCTGAAGTTTATCTACACCAATTATTTTCCAAATGAGGATGGTATGAGAAAGAGAATTTTAATCAATGATTAAACATGAATGAAAAACATTATATTTGTCTTTATCTTTAAGATCTCGATGATATACATCACAGTTTGGGCTATGATAGTCCTGCAGAGCACGAAGATATCTGTCGACTATTTCTTAACTTTGTTGAAAAATTTCAACTGCATGAGTTGGAAAGCTTCTTAAAGACGTAGGTTCACGCCTCAATATGGTTCCAATACAGTTTAGTTTAAAATGTTATGTATTTTTTCAGCTTTCTTCTCCAGAAGCCCTTTTACTTGCCACACTACATCGAGAGAGCTAAATACCGCTTTAATCGCTTGCATCGCAAGGACTTTCCCGCACTCTATGATGTGAGAATAATATGTGCCGACGACATGGAATTGTCAGCGCATAAATGTATTTTAGTAGATCGACTAGAATATTTTGACATGATGTTCACCCACTCATGGGCCGAACATACCCGCATCAATTTAAGTACCGTACCTGTGGAGTTTATGGAACCAATTTTAGATTTCCTCTATAGCTCAGATGTCGAACACTTTCGCAAGCAACAGTACTCGTTAACGTATTTGTACAAAATGATAGTGTTTTGCGATCAATTCTTTATTGAACGTCTACGTGAAGTATGTGAGATTTTAACACTGGATAAAATAACAATACGAAAGTGTGGCGAAATGCTTGACTTTACCGATATGTACAATTGTGAAGTTTTGAAGAAGGGTTGCTTGGAATTCATCTGTCAGAATTTGTACAGAGTGTTGACTAACAAAATTCTAGATGGTTGTGAACCTGCCGCTTTGAAATGCATAAATAGTCATTACAGGCAATTGTTCAAAGATGTATACGACTATCGCATGATAACGCCGGATTCGGAAGCAGTGGACGATGACTTGCTTTTAAGTTTTGTTGATGGTTTCGAGGTCGATTTGAACTATCACATGGATGAGGAAGTGGTAAGTGTGCATAAAACTAGTTTCGCTATTTTTGATTTATATATATATAAAAAAATGAATGCTGCTTTATGCCGAGTGTGTACTATTATGTGCTACATTAGTTAATATAAAAAATGTGTAGTTATTTTTTTAAATTTAATTATTGAATTGAACTTTTGCTGTTTTGTCCTCAAGTTGTGCTGCAATAAGCTGTAGAGAGATTGTAAAAAAATTATATTTTATATGCCTTAGTCTCTACGGCACTATGGCAAAAAACAAACTTAAAGAAGCACCAGCTCATAAAAATGATTGCACATGATTAGTGGTTAATAGTTGGTGATTGTGATTTTTATTTTTTCCTCTTTTTTTGTATATAGCCTTCGTTACGAAACGCCGCCAAGCAAAAAGAAAATAAAAGCTCTCAGGCTAAACGTCAATACGAACGCGAGGCTATTTCCTCAATGATAGAATCCATAAATCTTAACGAAAAGAGTTTAAAAACTATGAAGATAAATGACGCCAATGCCGCTATTGAGGAGGCTAAAAAAATAGATGAGAAGCTGCAATCGGAATCGAAGAATTGGATGAAAGTCGTAGATAAGAAGGATCAAAAGAAAAAGTTAAATCTTGAGCAGGTGCTTCAAGCCAATGAAGTACTTAAGAATGAAGAAAAAGCAAAAGCCGAAATGGTGCCGTTGACAAAAATGCCTGCGGCCAAATCAGTTGAAGATACAATCCCAGTTGCTGCCAAAGGTTATAATATTAATTTGGTTGATATTTCGTCACCACGTGAAAAATTATCACAAAAACAACGCAAGCGCCTATCTTCGGAATCCTGGCGTTCGCCCAAAAATGCGCCCTTAGAGCAGACTAAAACTGAGCCAGTACCGGTACCCAATGCATGGGGTGTAGTGAGTAATAGTTTGCCTTCACCTAGCCTCGATGCTTTTTCGGCAATGTCGCCTCCACTCACAGGCAGCGCAGCTGATGCCACGTCGTTTGCAAATATGATGCGAGGCAGTCCTAGACGCGAAGAACCTACGAATAGCTTTTCAAAAATTTTAGCCGAGGAGAAACAACAGCGTGACTATTATGAACGCATGCGCACCAAATCATTGGTGTTGACACAGATTGAAGAACAGGCAATTGCTGAGTTGCGTGAATTCTACAATGTGGAAAATGTTGATGATGAAATCATAACAATTGAGCGCAAGTCAGTACCAAGAACAATGAATTTTGCTGTTTGGCAACGTCATTCTTAGAAATTTTTGCAATTTTTTTCGATGCTGGTTAAGGCTCAGGCTTTCCCTTATAACAAATGGCAACTACTGACAAAGTCTTGTATTGGAAACATCTCTCCGATAAATTGACCACCTTTATCTTAGTTCAATTCGTAAACTATTTAATACATTACCAATTATTATTTGGTATTTTTTATTGTGTAAAGTTGAAATTTTTACTTTCAATCAATGTTTAAAATGACAAAACAAACCAAAGCGACCATCATAGAAAATGTTGCTAAAATAAATATAATTATTTTAAAAATATTTCATTTATTTATAAATAAAATGGCGAGCATAACAAATTGAAGCATTAAATAAATAACAAAAACGTAAAACAAAAATAAATTCAGAAAATATTCAAACTTTAGTGATAATCAAGACTATGATAGCCCATAACCTGCAATTAATATAAATCTTAATAAGATTCGCACGAGTTCTGCGATTATAAATAATACAAGAATTTATATATTTACAATAAAGAAGCTAAATCGTAAACTTAAATGAAATGAGTTCAAGCGTTTTTATTAAAAGCACTCTTTGCGGAACGCGAAACCATATTCATCGCATTTGTAGCGCAACGTTTTGGCCAGCTGGGGTGGTCCACAATAGAATACAGTCACTTTTCCTTTCTTTTGCGCCTGCAGCTGTTTAAAGACCTTATCCCAATTGGGGCGTCCAGCATTGGTGCGTGTCTTGAGGCCGGTTATAAGATCTCGTTTTCCCTGTGAATGAGAATATTATGTTATTATCGGTTAAAAATTTGAGTAAAGTCAGAAAAGTGAACTAAAATTGTGCGTCAATTTCAAAGCTCCTCCACCCTTAAATATTAATGAACTTCGATTTTGACGGAAAAATATATCGCGTTTTCGAATAGACATTTAGAAAATAAATGGTTGTTTCAAAAATGGGAGAGAAGGGACTTGTCGGTATAGAATTTTTTCGAACGAAAAGACATATCGTACCCTAAGTAAGTAAGGGCCCAGCAGAAAAGTGGGCCAAATTTGAAATAGTTCTGAACTAGTTCCAAAAAGGACCAGTACTAGTTCCACTACAATACCCTTTAACATTGAACGAACGCTTTTTGCGGGTTGATGTCATAGGAAAAGACAATTGTCCCCAGAAACACTCCTTTTTCCCTATATTTGAACTAGTTGTATTAGGAACATTTTTAAAATGGTTGCTTTCGCAGTAGCCTGAAAGTGGTTCTTTTTTAACTAGTTTTAAAGTGAACATATCAAAAGTGTAAGAATTTAGTGCAATGGAAAGGTCCTAAAGATCTCATTTGTTCCATCTTTTCCATCCACAATCCAGAAAACATTTTGTCTATAAACATTTTTTTTTTATTATTTTTTCTTGTGCGCAGCAAATTTTAAAAAGTAGCCAGAACGCGTTTATTTTTGTCAGCAATACTTTTGAAAACAAAAGCAAAGATAACTGTTCTACACTGAACGCCTTTTGTACTTTTTCAGAGCTACTGCGAACTGCGCTAGAAATGAACTAGTTCACTTTTTCAATTGACTCCAAAATAACTGCTGGGGGTTAAAACTCCAAATTGAAAAGTTTTTAGCAGAGCTCACATAGAAATGATTTTTTATAAATAAGAGAGCAGAAAATTTGAGTACAAAATCTGATAACAATATACAATGAATAACATATTTGATCAAATGTTTCCCACAGTGCACATATTTTACTGAAATACCGTTGGGTATAATGCTGCGAGATGAATGTTGTGAATTCTCACAAGCTACTGATGTGCTCTATTTAATAATAGTATCATCTTAGTTTGAACTTGTCTATTGTTGAGAAAAGAGCGATTAAGATAATTTTTCCCATTTGATTAATTGTGTGAGCTTGAAGAAGTTTTTATAAAACTTTTTACGGTTAATACAACATTGCCTTCAAAACGAATATTTTACATTTTTTTTAAATTTATGTACGTTTTGTGATAAAAACTGAGTGATTTTGTGAAATTATTTATTGATATCTTTTATATAAAAATATTCCTCTTGGAGCATAAAAATGCGACCTACAGGTAAGGATATTTTGGATGAGGAAGCAAGCGTTTGCTTGAAAGTGGCTGTTAGCATAGAGAAATTTCAATGAAATTAAAAATTTCTGTGGGTACCGTTCACAATTATCGAAAAAAATGAACACCCAAGTTATTCCCTTGAAAAAAAAGGCCATAAGCCCATGATGTCGTCCCTTCAGAAAAAAAAATTGTACAGAATAATAACCGCGCAAAAAACATTCTATCGCTTCCACTCCATTAACGCGAGGGCCGAGACGGTCCGTCAGACATCGTGATCAGTCGGAATGAAAGGTTACACTAAAGTAAAAAAAACCACTACTGACCGAGCGCCACAAAAACCTGCGCTTAAGATTCGCAAAAAAGTACAAAAACTTTGGTGTTGAAGAATTCGACGGCGTGATTTTTTCCGATAAAATGAAAATCAATCGGATCGCATCGGATGGATGTCAGTGGACTTAGCCAAAAAAGTGATGATGTAGGGATGCATAACTTCTGCTGGTGTCGGTTTATGTCAAAGAGTTCTGGGAAGAATGAGCAGATGGATACATTTCTATTTTAAATAATTGTTTGATGCGTAGTCTAGAGAAGTGGTGCGTAGTCTATGGATTCAAGACCATGAATGGTTAATGTCCTTGAATGGCCCCTCAATCTCCGGACCTTTACCCCATAGAGCACCTATGGCAATTTTAAAAAACAAAATTAAACACGCATTCTACAACTCCATCCAATTCTGACGAACTGTATGCCAGAGCTGAAGCCGAATGATACAAAATACCACCAGGGGTGTGCCAAAATTTAGTTAACAGTATGCCACGAAGAATTGAAGCAGTTTTAAAAGCTAAAGGTGGACACACAAAATATTAAAAGGCAAGTTTTACTTAAGTCAGAAATTTGATCAAAGGCTTCTTATATATTAATCCTTGTTTTCAGGACTCCGCTACAAATTCTCACCGTTTTGTTTTTTAAATTTCACAATATTATACGTTTTCTAAAATACATTTAACTTTAATAAAAACCAAGTCAATTTTTTCAGATATTAACAATTATTTTTATTTTTCTAAACACTTGATTAAATTCATATGTGAGTATGATAGATTGAAATTAACTGCTGTTAAGATTCTAAAACGTTTTTGGCACTAGGTTGAAAAACCGATATAAATATCTTGGTGACGGTAAGAGTCGCGAAGGTCTATATGCACTAAGGAGTTCAGTTCCGGACGCATTTCGCAATCCCGGGATCATGGCAAATACCCAAATTCCGGAATTATCACGGGATTAAAAAAGCAGAAAAAACAAAACTGAAGAACTTTTTATCCAAGTAAGCAATTTTTAATGTTATATATGTAAAAGAAGATTGAAGATTTTAAAAATAAATCATATACAGGGTGTTTTTTTTAGGGGTTTGTTTTTCGAATAGAGATAAAACTGGCATTTTGTGGTCAAATCTGGCAACTCTAATGTCATTTATGTTCAGTTTGGTTTGCCATTTCATCATGAACAGGTTGACAAAAGAACAACGCTTGCAAATCGTGCAAAATTTATTTCGAAAATAATAGTTCAGTTCGCGAAGTTTACCGCAAGCTCTGTCCATTTTATAGTCGACATAATCGTCCATCAGAGCAATTAATTCGGTTAACCATGGGTCGTTTTCGCACTACGTTTACTCTATGTAATAATACGCATCCGCAGAGACGTCGAACAGTGCGCACCGAAGAAACAATTGCCGCTGTAGAGCAAAATGTTGAAGAGGACCCGAATGAATCGATTCGCCACCGTGCACAGCAATAGAGCCATGATAACCGACCATTTTGTTCCCGAATTGGATGGCATGAATGTGGATGAGTTGTGGTTCCAACAAGACGGCGCTATATGCCACACAGCGCACGTCACAATCGATTTATTGAAGGAAACATTCGATGAGCGCATAATTTCGCGGAATGGACCTGTCAATTGGCCACCAAGATCGTGTGATTTGACACCATTGGATTATTTTCTTTGGGGATATGTGAAGTCGCTCGTCTACGCCAACAAACCAGAAACGTTAGGGGACTTGGAGGCCAACATTCGTGGCGTTATTGCCGACATACGGCCCCATATGCTCGAAAAAGTGGTTGAAAATTGGACCTGCAGAATTGGCTTTATTCGAGCCAGCCGCGGCGGCCACATGCCCGAAATCATATTTAAACATTAATGGCATAAAATTATCCTTCCAATAAAGCCAAATTGATGGACATTAAAACGATTTTCTTGTGTTTTATTTCAAGTCGAAGTTCTATACCTCTAAAAAAACACCCTTTATATTCTGTAGTTCAGATGAAGAGTAAACCACGAACTGTGCAATTTCTACTATAAACTATTTTTTATTTTGTTGGAATTGAAATAAAATCCCAGAAGGAAAATATCGTGATTTTACATGCCCGAAATGGCCCGGTATCAAGGGTTTTGACAGCCTAGTATGCACCGATAGATTTTCATACCATCAGTATAGACAGAAAGATTGTAGTCTTTAATAAAAGGATTTGCATCTGTTCTGTCACAAAAGAAGTTTACACCAAAGAAGTTTAAATCCCATAGGTTTTGGCTTTAAAAGGATAAAAGATTGCGATATTTTTTAGTGGAGACTACCTGAACTAAATTTTAGACAAAGTTAAGTTGTCTGCCCATATCATAAGTAACTCTAGTTAACTGGTAAATACCAATATCGAATTCCTTCAACATAAAACTCATTTAGGACTTGTTTACTCAGCCCGAAAATCAGGCCTCAGTTTTCAGATATGACTAGGTTGGCTGAAATGGAAATATAATTCTGACTTCCACTACAAACGCAAAACAAAAAAGCCAGGTCAAAATTTTTCTGAATAAAACTAAACTATGAATTCAGACCAGAATCAGAATATTCAGACCAGAAATTTTACGTTAACATAATAAAAACTTTTTAACAAAAAAAAAAAAAAAAAACCGACTTCAAAATCCCTACAAAGTAAAAAATAATTTTAAATAACTTTTCCCATTAATTTCTTGGTCAAATTTTAAAAGTTATTTATATGTATTATAATATTAAAAATCTTATCATTTGCCATTTTTTCTAATTTGTTTTATTATCATCAATATATTTATTGCTTTATGTACAAAAAAGCTTTGAAGTCGGCGCTTATCTTACTAAGTCGAAATCTTCTTATTTTAATTTTTTCTAATTTGTTTTATTATCATTAAAATATTTCTAACTTTATGAATATGAAAATATCGCTTCTTATTCATTCGCTCTTTAGCGATTTTTTTCTTTCAGTTGGCAATTGTTAAGTACGCTGAATGTAGCCAATGTGTTCCATGCATTATTTGTGCAGCTGTTACACACTATGTCATATTCAATAAGAGCTTTACAAGCTCACCAGTATAGTGAGAATGTTTATGTGTACAAAGCTTTTAAAATTACTACAGTGTCACCAAGGCAGCATAGCACCAAATAAAAAAGTTTAAAATAGTGCAAGGATGGTAAAAGATGATGATTGTGTGTCAAAGATTAGCGCCGACTTCAAAGCTTTTATGTTCATAAAGCAATTAATATATTGATGATAATAAAACAAATTAGATAAAATGGCAACTGATAAGATGTCTAATATTATAACACATATATAAGTATTATAAATAAAGAAATTAATGGGAAAAGTTATTTAAAATTATTTTTTACTTTGTAGTGATTTTGAAGTCAGTTTTTTTTTTGTTAAAAAGTTTTTATTTTTTCCTTTTTAGAGAATATGAAAATAAATATGTAATAGAAATATGAAAAATATTTATGTAATAGTATTCTTGAGTAAAATTCCAAACATGACACTTTGTTCTTAAAAAATTTGTTTTATAAATTCCTGAAAGTTTGTTGGGTATTTTCCATTTCTGTCTCTTTACAATTTTTATTAAAGTGCAACGCCCTCTCTCTAATCCCGCCCACTTTATTTACCGTACTTTATAATGATTCTACGTAGCCCTGTGCCAAATTTCAGTTCCCAAATACCAATATTAACCGATATATAGTACTTTCCTTAAAGTGCCACACCCTATGTACAATCCCGCTCACTTTTGTAATGATTTTACCAACCCACCTACCTGCATACCAAATATTAGTACCGTAGTGTCAATATTAACTGAGATGTAGTATTTTCATAATATTGCCACACCCCTTTGTTGCATAACGCCCACTTTTTCGACCGTAATTTTTAGTAACTGTGCCTACCCATGTACTAAATTTCAGTACCCTAGTGTCAATATTATTCGTTTTATAGTGTGTTTCTAATATTACCACACCCCTTTGTCAAATAACGCCTACTTTATTGACTGTAGTTTGTAATAACTATGCCTACCCATGAACTAAATTTCAGCACTGTAGTATCAATATTATTCGATATACAGTGAGTTTATAAGATTGCCACATCCCTTTGTCGAATAACGCCCACTTTCTTTACAGTAATTTTTCAAAATGGTGTCTACCCCTGTACTAAATTTCAGTACCCTAGTGTCAATACCATTCGAAATACAGTAATGGTATTCATGCAAATGGGCAAAGCCCTTATAAATGGTGTAAACAAGATAACTTTATCCCCCTTATAAATGAACTGTCAAAATTTGTACAGGGAAGCTTTTGCACAAACCAGATATATTTGCTCTTCGATTTAGGTGAGCAAACATGGTGGCAAACTTATAACAGCAATCAGCAATTACTATTCACAAGTTAACAGCTGGCATATCTCTGAAAATGCACAACCGGTTTTAGGGGACGGTCACACAATCTACCTGATAAAAATAACTACTTGCCCAAAATATAATCTTGCCGCTTTGCATGAATACCATTAGTGTTTTTCTAATATGATCACAACCCTTTGTCAAATAACGCCCACTTTATTGACCGTAATTTGTAATAATTCTGCCTACCCCACTATTTTTACTGTAAATTTCAGTACCCTAGTGTCAATATTACAGTGTTTTTCTAATATTGACACGCCCCTTTGTCGAATATCGCCCACTTTTTTAAAAAAGGACCTCCGCGTTCATGGTATCTATCTGTTCACAAAAAATTACGGAAATCGAGCAAGTGCTTTAGGGGTCATCGATATACATACATTTAAAAAAAAAAAAAACGGACAAACCAACGAACTTGAGAACCTCCTCCTTTTTGAAGTCGGTTAAAAAAGAAGTTATACCAAATTTCAGCATTGAAAAGGGTTAAATTTATTAAGTTCAGGGCAGTTTTAAAAAAATGTCAGGCCCCGGTAATGCTTGTCAGGTCTGAAATCTACTCTGAAGAGCTATTATATTTTCTGCTGGGGAGTTGGAGAGATAGCTTGTAGGGAGAATTTGCTGTTCAGATGTGAGATTTAAAGAGAAGAGTGGAACTTATTGGAGATTAGGAAGATAAAAAGCCACAATATGAATCCATTTGACAATATACAATGTGATAAGATCTAAAAGAGAATCAGCAGTTATACTGAAAGTTGATAGCCAGAAGTTGGCTAAGAAGAGCTATTAGTTATTACAGCAGTGCAGGATCGATCAAACTTTGTATTACCAAAAGGAAACCACAACTAGAGGATTGGTTTTCTTTGTCGAGACAATTGTCTCCGAACACTACAATATCAGTCGCAAAAACCGCATCATCCTTATAATCTGGGCCAGGGATTGTTGTTTGTGAGGGCTTAATATCATAGGGAAACTTAAGAGAGTTCAAAAAAGCTGTAGAAGTTTATGGTGTAGTTCTCTTAAACTTTGGTAGTAACTAGATTATAATAAATAATTTAATTTAATAATTTAAAATAATAAAGAGAAATAACAATGTGTCATAAATTATGACTCATAATAAATGTAATAACAAAGATGCTTTCACAATTTATTTACCTTCTCATGTAACAGATCTAGCGCTAGTTGCAGACCTACAGCCTTCATGTCAGTGCGCTGCAGTGCGCTTGTTATATACATGTGCATATCAAGGAACCTAAGTCGAAAAGATCAAACGTCATTTCACTACTCATTGCTTTTTTCGCTGGCTCTAACTTACCGTTCCATAGCGCCTCCGAGCTCAGCCTGCTCGATTTCCAGCTGTGAAAGCAAATTCACGAACCACTCAAATGAGCGTTGATCACGATTTATCCAAAAGAAATCCACCTTTCGTAAATTCATAACCGTCTTCGGTATATCACTGGCCCATTCAAAGTGACAGCGGGGACACGAGTGTCGTGCTTTCCAATAGCGATGCATAATCGATTGAAGTATGGAAGCAAAAGGTGTGACGCCAATGCCAGTTCCAATGAGCACTGCATGCTGTGCGCCAAAGATGTGACTGGATGGTGCGCCATAGGGTCCATCGATGAAAATCTTTAAAATGGTTGAATAAATTTTAATTTCATTAAAATATTTTTGCACACATTGATCATGCTTTATGATTTACACTAAAAAAAATATGAGCCAAACCTCTAGCACGCCAGCATCAAGTGTAACCTTGCCACGCGAATTAGTGGTACCCTGTGCCGGCAAACTGCCGTTACTGCCTTTATTCCTAATCGATGTCGATAATGAGCGCAAAAATGTTGGTCTACGCAAACGACTTATTTTATTGCCATTTGTAGGTGAATCCTTTAAATGTTGTTGTGCAGTTATATGAAGTGGTTATTTTTGTTTTTTTTTTTTTTTGTGAAGGATTATCCAAGAAGTGCCCAAAAAACAAAACCAAAATTTTGAAAATATATAAATGAGTAAGCACGTTAAAAATTGTGTTATAATGGAGATTGAGTGCTTTAAAGTGAGAATTATTCAAAACAAGCTTGATGTGATAAGAATTCAACATTTTTTAGAGGTGAAAATATATATGAAACGAGATTGATAAAAATTACCTCAAGTGGTTTGCCTGCTGGGTACTTGAAATTCCGTGTAATATCTAAAGGACTTGGCTTTGTTGTCGTTGACGTTGAAGTATCTGAAATTGGCGAAAAAAAGAAAGGTGTATTGATAGTATTCCAATTGGTTGCAAATAACTTGCTTACCGTTATTGTGCGGTAGAACCCGACCCTCTTCGGCTTCTTTAGCGCTGTACAAGTCGGCAGAGACAACTAGGAAATAAATAATTATGTGTTTACCAAAAACACACAGCGTCGATATGAAGAAATGGTCTGTGTAAATACCGCTTATTCCCTTTATAGTTCTGTTTGTCACCAGTTAAGGCAGCCCTGTTTGTGCAAAACTCTATAACCGCACAAACACTGCACCCCTGAGAAAATGTCAAAATCTTTCATAGCGTTTTGTGTATTTCCCGCTAAAAGTCGTGAAATTTTAATGTTTCACGGAAAACATAAAAGAATTGCTTACAAATGTTATATTTGTTGTAAGAAGAACAATTGTATTGAAAAATGAGTGCACAGAAGTCGGATGATGAAGTTATCCTGGATAATCCAGATAAGCAACAACCTTTTTTGCCAAGTAACCGACGTCGTGCGCTAAGAGATGACAGTGGCGAAGCAACTACTTCGGAGTCAGAAGATGGCTCTTTGCACCCTCCAAACAAGCGATTTAAAGGTGATCCTCGTGTCGATGAGCTAATCTGTCAAGTAAACTATTTGACTAGCTGTTTGTCGGGCTGCATGCCATTGAATGCATCGGATGCTTCAACGTCTGCTTCACAGCCACAGGGTGAGTTTCTTATTAAACCAAATACAGTGGGTCATTTAGATTTTGGTACCATTGAAACTGTTGCTGACAATCAACGTGCAGTCAAAGATGCACGTCAGGATCGACTAGACACGTTACAAAAATTGCAGCATTTTAAGACAGATGCATGGAAAGATGTCAAGTATGCAAAGTCTTTGCAGGGTTTTTTGGCCAAACCAGGTTTTGTAGAACTTAAAATAAATGATGAGTTGTGTCATTTTAACAGGGGAAAAGACTATTTGGCAACTACAGAGCGTGTTATGGCAGGCTTGTCTAATGGTTTGCTGGATCAGAAGGACTCTGTTCAATCGGGCTTGCAACAGATTGTAAACTGGGCAAATAATTCCCCCAATGAATTAAATGCAACCAATCTTTATGATAAGATTATGCTTTTGTTTGGGCCAAATTCTCATAATTATAAAAATATGGAACAAATGCTGCAAGTAGTGTGTGGTAAGAGAGCTGAATGCATTGAGGTCAGACGAGAACGCAATCTCAGAGGTGAGTAATAAAAACTTGCAAGCTACGCTAAGAAGACTGCCTCCCAGTGCAGAGCATTTGTTCGATAGCATGAGCTTAATACCAGTGATTCAGTCTCTCGGCGGTGCAGGCAGTTGGCTAAATATTCCTGCATATCTCAAGGAAAAGAAGGATTTAAGACTTCAAAAACGATCTGTAGATGCGCCTGCACCGTCATATACACAGCCATCTCAACGTGGTTATAGTTCACGTCCTTTTCTAAAGAGCAGGACAAGTCAAAAGAGAGTAAAGCGAGATACCAAAAATTCGATCGGTGGTAATAGTTCCTTTCGTGCCAAAGATCGAAAGTGACAGTCAGAATGTGTTGTTCCGTGCAGGTCGCCTTCAAAATTTTTTGCCTGCATGGCAGTCTCTAGGGGCAAACAAATTCATTTTAAAAATAATTTCGGGTGCTCGAATTCCATTAACAGACAGGCCGCCTCTGAATTTCCCTACAGCGTGCCTGATACAAAAATACAGCACCAAAGTAACACCAGAGATGACAGAAATGATAAAAACATTGATACAGCAACATGTGTTGGAAAAACCACTACAAGAAAGCCCGAGTTTTTTATCAAAAATGTTTTTAGTACCAAAAAGCAGTGGAGGACTCCGTCCTATTTTCGATCTGAGGGGCTTAAACGTATATATAAAAACCAAACGATTCCAATTAATTTCTCATGCGCTGGTACCAGAATTTCTTCAAAAGAAAGATTGTATGGTAAAAATAGATATCTCAAGTGCTTATTTTCATGTTCCAATTTCAGAAGCTCACCGTTGCTACCTAAGGTTGGTATTCAATGGGGAGTTGTTTCAAATGACGTCTCTACCATTTGGTCTGGCGTCAGCACCTCGGACATTTGCGGCAATAACGAATTGGATCGCGGAGATCCTTCGAGCCCGAGACATACGAGTTCTAGTTTATCTAGACGATTTTATTCTAGCACATCAAGACCATACCAAGATGATTTTGCAGACTACGGAAGTCCTGAATATCTTGGAATCTTTAGGTTGGCAGATAAACTACCAAAAGTCAGTTCTTCGACCAACTCAAGAGGTAGAATATTTAGGAATTGTTTGGAATACCCGCTCCAACATAAAGTTTCTCGCTCATGCCAAGGTAAAAAAGATACAAAATTCTATAACAAATATTTTAACCAAGCCGAGATGCAATTTAAAACAGATTCAAAGAATACTAGGACAGTTGAATTTTGCAACTTTCGTGATCCCCGGAGGTCGCCTGCGCTGTCGTCATTTACAGATATTTCTCAAAAGGTTCAAGAGACATCAAACGAGAGAGTACCGTGTTTTGCCAGCAAGAGTAATGCAGGATTTGAAATGGTGGCATCAAGCTGTTCAGAAAAAGTCTCAAATACATGCGATTCCATACACGCATTTCCTGACAACCGACGCAGCGGATGCGGGTTGGGGAGCACAGTTGAACGAAATTTTGATGTCAGGACTCTGGACCAGAGATCAAATAAAATGGCATTCAAACGTGAAAGAACTCTTTGCAGTTTATATAGCGATCCAGAAACAGTCAAAATATCTAAAGAATGCTCATATTCTGATCCAATCGGACAACCGAACAATTGTAGCATACATTCGGAACGAGGGCGGTACTCACTCTCTAATATTGCTCGACCTGACAAGCAAGTTGTTGAAGTTGACAGGCAGGTTAAACATTCTGCTGTCAGCACATTACCTTCCGGGGAGGTACAACTGCATCGCCGATCGCCTCTCAAGGGGAAGGCGCTTGCCGGAATGGCATCTGTTGCCCACGGTAACAAACAGCTTATTTCAGCTTTGGGGCACTCCAGATGTCGACTTGTTCGCATCCGCAGAAACAGCCGTGGTCAGCAGATACGTATCGCTAAACTGCAGAGATCAATTAGCGCTTTACTCAAACGCCTTCAGCCGCCCATGGAATTTTCGCCTAGGTTGGATATTTCCACCTCCCAACCTCATGCCTCGTGTGTTAGCTCACTTAAACAGCGCCCGAGGACGTTACATTGTAATAGCTCCACTCTGGGAGAAGACATTTTGGTTGGCAGATTTAAGAGCCCGAGCTTTGGAGCAACCGGTGCGAATAGAGAATCTCCAAGAAAATTTAGTAGACAAGGCAACGAATTTCGTTCCACCACAAGTAGACCAACTGATCCTGCAGGCCTGGTTAATTGGAGGTGGGGCAACCTCACAAAATCTTGGTCAGAGGCTGAAAAGGAACTCTTAAATTCTAGCTGGAGACAATCAACAATGAAAACATATTTCCCGGCGTTAAAGAGATGGCTAAACTGGTGCGATTTAAATAATTTGGATGCCCTATATCCTGAGATAAAAGATTTGGCTAGATTTTTGGCAGAACTGCATTTAGTTGAAAATCTTGCATATAGTACGATTTTGGTACATAAATCTGCTATATTTACATTCTGTAAAATGCAGATGCAAGAATCAGATCAATTACTTCTTCGTCAGATATTAAAAGCAATTGCAGGAGCTCAGCCTGTCAAGTCGAAAATACCGGTTTGGGATGCTCAACTAGTTTTTGACTGGTTAGCTCAAAGCACTTGTAAAGATACTTTGTTCGATGTTTCAAGACGAACGGCGACAATTCTACTTTTGGCATCTGGAAGAAGAGTTCATGATCTTACGCTGCTAAGAGTCTTAGATGAAAATATGTGTTTATCAAATGATGAAGTACTCTTTTGGCCTGTTTTTGGGTCGAAAACGGACTCTAAAGAGCACAGACAATCAGGCTGGTTGTTATCGAGCCATTCAAATACGAACGTTTGTCCAGTTTCTTCAATAAGACATTTAGTTTCAATTTCTCAAAAGAGAAGAGAGAGTGTAAAAGGACTGGCTCATCTTTTTATTTCTATTACTGGTGCCCCTCGTCCAGCATCACGTACAGTAATAGGTGGCTGGGTTAAATCAGTATTAAAAGAGATCGGGATCAATGCTTCTCCTGGTTCTTTTAGATCAGCGGTGGCTTCAGCAGCTTGGATCGAGGACCATTCAGTGGAAGAAATACTGGCAAGGGGAAACTGGAGAAGTGGTAATACATTTAAAAAGTTTTATTGTAAGGAAGTTAAGAAACAAACTAAAGGATCAGATCTGCTTTTTAAAAATTTTCGCCCAGAATAATTTTTCTTATATGAGAGTTACCTTAATGAAAATAATTGCATTTTATTTTTATTCATATAATTATGATACTTATTGGACTAATAACTCGAATCATTACACTATAATTGTAATGCCAATTTTTTACAAAATATTACAACTTTGTATTCTACTAATAATTTGATAGATTAATTTATATTTTACTTTGAATTTAATTTTGTGTTGATTGGATTTCATTAATAACTTTTTGTTAGTAAGAACAAAAAACACGATAATAAAATTTAAAATTCTTTCACATAGCGTTTTGTGTTTGTCACCAGAAGATATCAAACAGATCTTCATATCGACGCTGTGTGTTTTTGGTAAACACATAATATGAAATTTTGAATTTAACAAAATTATTATTATGTGTTGAAAGAAAACACACAGCGTGGTGAAGATACTATCATGGTATAATAATATAAGGTAGTATTGACAGTTGCTTGGGCAACGACCATTTGTCAAAAAAAATGTCTAGAAAGAGAGCGTTCAATTATTTCTTATGTTTTCGCCATTGTTTATGTTTCAGCGCTTGCAAATAACCAAACATTTTCTTACAAAATATTGCCTATTTTATTTAATCAATAGTGAATTATTATTACTACAACGAAGATAACTTGTGAACTTTGTGTTATTAAGTGAAGTTTGTGTTATTAACATAAGAAAAAATGTTGAAAACGTTCAAATGTAGCAACCTCAGCAGCTGCAGATGCATAAGGACGAAATTAAAGAAGTTTCCAATTATTATTAAAACACCACGGCTGGAAAACGTTAAACACATATCACACATAATTTTTTCACAACTTTCATTATTATAATTGTGTATTTAACGCACATATTTTGCGGAATTTATTTATTTTTACATTCGTTTAATTCTTGGTGCACGAACAACTGTTTTTGACAGATGGTCGTTGCCTTGTTGCTGAGAAAATCTATACTTGTCAATACTACCTGTATAATTATATCATGGATACTATGAAAGATTTTGACATTTTCTCAGGGGTGCAGTGTTTGTGCGGTTATAGAGTTTTGCACAAACAGGGCTGCCTTAACTGATGACAAACAGAACTATAAAGGGAATAAGCGGTATTTACACAGACCATTTCTTCATATCGACGCTGTGTGTTTTCTTTCAACACATAATAATAATTTTGTTAAATTCAAAATTTCATATTTAAGACTTTTTTATCTGTTTATTATCTTTTGTGTGTTTTTTTTTTTTTTTTTTTTTTTTTTTTTTTTAACTTTTCAATGTTCGTATTCGAAAAATATTTGTATTCGTAAAAATATTTAAGAATAGCTTTAAAACGTTCTTTAGTTAAAACGTTTTCAAAGTTTCTTGAAGATACTTTCTACATTGAAGAAATTGTCATTTTATTTTCTTTTGACGTGATAACGTTACGTTTTACAGCGCAGGTTTCTAAAAAAAATGAAAAAGGCGTTAAAAATGCATCGGCGTTGCATGGAATTGTTGTGTGTTGAGTATAGGTGCAATGACAAAAAGAATGGTAAGTCAGCAAAAGTTTCTTCTTCGACTTTATTACAAAAATAAATAAAAAATAAAAAAAGATACAGTAGTTTCGACTATGTCGTAACACAAGACGTAGAATAAGTCAATTCGCTTTTGAAGACATCTTTTTTAAAAACTATTTAGCAAAATATTTATTCCATACACCTGAGCATATGACCTTTAAAAGAGTGCCGGAGAGGGTTAATATGTATGACCGACTCCCATTTTGCAAAAGGAACATTTTTGCCTTTGACACCTATTCCCTCCGACTATTCCTTAGGGGGGCTCCATACAAATTTTATGGATTTTGTGCCGGAAAGGGTTAATATGTATCACTGACCCCCATTACTTTTGCAAAAGGATAATTTTTTCCTTTGACACCTATTCCCTCCGACCACTCCTTAGAGGGGCTCCCATACAAATTTTATGGTTTTTGTTTATTTATTCCATACACCTGAGCATATGACCTTTAAAAGAGTGCCGGAAAGGGTTAATATGTATCACCGACCCTCATTATTTTTACAAAAGAAACATTTTTGCCCTTGACACCTATTCCCTCCGACCACTCCTTAGGAGGGCTCCCATACAAATTTTATTGTGTTTGTGCCGGAAAGGGTTAATATGTATCACCGACCCCCATTACTTTTGCGAAAGGAACATTTTTGCCTTTGACACCTATTTTCTCCGACCACTCTTTAGGGGGGCTCCCATACAAATTTTATGGTTTTTGTTTATTTATTCCATACACCTGAGCATATGACCTTTAAAAGAGTGCCGGAAAGGGTTAATATGTATCACCGACCCCCCATTACTTTTGCAAAAGGAACATTTTTGCCTTTGACACCTATTCCCTCCGAGCACTCCTTAGGGGGGCTCCCATACAAATTTTATGGTTTGTCGATAAAACCGGAAACTGTCGATAAATAGGTAGCAAGTTTAAGCAAACAAAAATATCAAATGTTGGCTTTATATTTCATGTAATTGTGTAAAATTTATATAAGTTAGAGAGTTCTAACATGAATTTTGGTCGCATTGAGGATCAAGCAGACCATCAAGTGCTAACATCAACATTGTACGATCAGTACTTTAGGCCCACCAAAGGCTCAAAAAGTTATATAAATACCGACACCTGATCACTATCAACCACCCTACTTACCTCCGAGAATGACGTATTCTACGTCAAAATTAAAATTAAATTATAGGTCGGGACGCGGAGGGAGCTGCTTAAGCAACGCAACTCAAAATTTGTTATATGGAATTGTGATTTATATATGGATGCTAAGGTAAAAATCATTATATGTCAGTAAAAGGTGGTTCTTATCCCTTAAGACAAAAATAGACCTACAATTCATGACGCCATAAGGCCGCGAAGAAAGCCGATGCAAGATTTAAAATACAGCTATCGTGCAACGGCTTTGCATGGAATTATTACTCGTTTGCGCTACGGTAAACTTTATTAAACGCAAATGACTAATTTTTACTTAACCTTAAGGCTGAGAAGACAGTAGCTGTTGCCAACTGTTCAATGCAGTAAAAATGCAACAATAACAAAACGTTTCATGGAATTATAGCTCCGTGTCTATAGACGCTACGGTTAATTTTATGGAACGATAGGAAAGCTTAGGTTTTCGGCCACATGATGAAAATAAAACAACAGTTAATGGCGTTATGAAGTCTTTCAGAGAACCGTTTAAAGTAATCTAAATGTACCATCGGAGCATGGATATATTGCATGACACTAAGGTTAACGTAAATGTACCACACAAAAGCAAAAACAAAAATATAACATTAAAATGAAAATAAAATTAATATAAGGACAAGTATTAGGACAAGAGTTTGGATATGTATAGGGACAAAGATTAGAAAAGGAATAGGGCAAGGATTTGGCAAAGATTAGAACCAAGAATAATATTAGGAGTAATACAAAGATTCAAACGTAGATAAGAGCATGGAATTCGATAAGGACTTAGACAAGGGTTAGGAAAAGGGCTAGGACAAGGATTATGAAAAAACCAAGGCATATTTAAAGCTATATTTAGGTCAAGATTGAAAAAGGATGAGGACAAGAATGGGATCTCGAATGGAGCACTTTCCATGGTGATTTTCTTAATGAATAATTTACTAATTTGCTGAACAATTTACAACAAATTTGACAGATGTGGCTTTGATACCTTGACCGCTATAACTTTGCAAATTTTTGGCGTCCATAATAAAAGACTCTTTATAAACTGACCGAGGACGTTAAAGACAACTTTTGTTGTCCCCATTGTTAATTAAAGGGAATTGTTTTTGTTTTTTTCTATTTCTTTTGAGTGCATAACTTAGAAATAATAATGCATTTGGACGTGACATCGTATTTTATCCTTGTCCTTATCGTTATCCGTATCCTTCCCCTTGTCTCTAAGCATGTTTCCTTGTCCCCTTGTCTCTTCTTCTTGCATTTGTCCTAATACTATTGCACTAACTTTGTCCAAAATTTTGCTTTATCAATGTGATAATTTTTATCCCAGACCTTGTCCAAATCCTAGTTCTAATCTTTATTCTGATACTTGCCCTTGTTAATAAAAATTATATTTTTTTTTATTTTTGTCTTATGACCGAAAATCTCACCTTTATCGTCGTTCTATAAAATTTATGTAAGCGCTAATAATCGCGGAACTATAATTCCGTGCAACGTTTTTTAATTTTTGTTGCACTTGCACGGTTCTTTCTGTGGCCTCATGATGTACATTTAGTGAGTTATGCTTCTATGTAACAAATTTGCAGTTTCGTTTCTTCACCAGTTCTCTCCGAATCCCCATTTTAATATTGTTTTTTATTTTTATCATAAGGCCAAATAATTACCCTTTACTGTCTTACCATATCTATTCTCTTAGCATCTTTACTCAGAGAGTAACAATTCAATGCAACGGTGATGTATTTTGGAAAAATGCTTTTTATGCCATACAAATCATCCAATAATATTATGAGCACATTTTGCGCACAGAAATTTAACGTATTTTTATTTGTAAGCCTTCAAATAAAATTTTTAAAAGACTTCTATAAAGATATACAGATAATATTCTCTGAATTATCACCAAACAATGGTGATAGATTGAGAAATACACGCAATTTAACCAATTTAGTTTTTTTCTTCAAAAAATAGTTTATTATTTGGAGAAAGCTATGAATATTGAAAAATTAGTGTGAGACACGCAGATTAATTTAAAGCCCGATAGCTCACAATGGCGCTGAGTGTAATCAAACATTTTTTTGCCATAATAAATGAACTTACCCGAAGAATCTCGCGGCTCACAGTTTTCCAAACTTGGGGTCTTGAAGGCAATTATTGTCGGCTTATTGCGCATATAACGGAAACTCTGCGCTAAAGATTTATTTTGCGGACTCAAATATGCCAAGCCCGGCGTTTGCAGGCGAGATCGGCGTATTTTTGACTCATCAAAGGAGCGCTCCGACTCTGAACGGCCATAGGCACGAAGTCTAAAAGTGGGAGAAAAAGAAAAACTCACAGTGATTCAAGCTCTGTTCCAAATTTTTGTTCAGTAACTTACACACGCATGCGTTCCCGTTTTTTCGTCTTTACAGCTATATCTGGCAGCGAGAGGCTCTTCTCGAGCGGTGTATTATTCTTAAGCCGCTTGCCCCTTTTTTTGCTGCGTCGGTTTTCTACTGGTCTACCCTCTATGTCGAACTCGTCTGTAATGAAACCATCGTTTGAGAACTCGTTGCTGTTTACGCCATTCTTTGGCTTAGATTGATTATCCTTGCGTGAAAAGGTGCGCTGCAGCGATTTCTTTAGATTACGGATGCGATCGTTTTGGGACGTGTGTTCCACATTGTTCGCATTAACATTCTCAGTTGCCAGCTTAGAGGTTGCGTAATTGTGACGTGGTGGTCGCACTGGTCCACTGAGTTGATTCTGCTGCTGCCGATTCATTTCGGCCATGGTTTTATAGTTTATCATAGCCGAGTCGAAGCTCGTGCTTTGATGTATTTTATTAAGATTTTGTGCTAGGAAATCGAGTTGCGGTGTATGAGATGTTATGACTTTAGGGCTCGAGTTGCTAGAAGTTTCATTGATGCGTGACAAATGCACCGCTTGTAAATGGGGCGATATTTCACCCTTCTGTAGCTTTTGCTGTTCTCTTTCGAAGTATCGGTAGAGGCGATTGGTCCACTCACCGACAGTACGTATGTGGAGCCACATGTAGTCCTCTTGCTCCGGTGCTGAGCTGATTGTGAATGGATGCCATTCGTAGTTGGCTATGGCAGGAATGTTAACAAAGACGTAGTCACCAGGTCGAAAGTTGAAATTAAATGGTCGCTTGATAACTAAATGTATCACCTTGGAAGGTAACAGCAGACCAGAACTGATATAGGTCTTGCCGTGCTCGGAACGCATCCACACAAAACGTAGTAAGCGCTCCACAATGTAGATAAGGCCAGGTACAAGAAACCACTTCCAAAAATTTGGTCCATGAAAGAGTACCAATATCCAGAAGGGTATATAAAGCAAATGGGTCCAATAAAATATTTCAAAACTGCCCTTGCGTCGCACGAATGGCTGTGAACAGATGTACATAATCAGTACGATGATGAACAAAGCCATGCCGGTTGGATTAGCACAGCCAGGTATGAGACCAAATAGACCCGGGCGATCGGTGAGTAACCACTCGCCGATGGTGTAATGACCCGCATTGATATTTGGATCATTAACAACAATAATGGAAAAGTTGAAAAGATGCATCACGGTGTGAATTAGACTGAGCACTGATATAACGATGCCGGTCAGTTTGTGGAGATAGATATGATGATCAAGAGGTAGAAAGGATGATAAACCCCGAGAACGCAGATATGTTAATGAATGACGTAACATCAGTACTAACACCCAAGCACAATTGAAGTTGAGGCATTGTCCTGAAACGTGAGAAATATAATGTTGAAACATATGTTGGTCATGGAAATTGCAAGAATATTAAAAATATTACTTTTTGTACAAAATAGGCCTCTTGCAAATAACATGAAAGTGCCAAAAAATATTGGTCTTATATTCGTAACATTTAAAAATTTGTGAAATATTGTTTAAAATATTTTTAAACACATCAGTAAAATCAATATTTTTGAAAGACTTCATTTAAGATCTCCGAAATTTCAAACATTAATGGAGCATATGCTTTCATTTTCAGTTCTCAGATCAAGTTTTTTTCTTATTACTACAAAAATATAAATCAACATGGTCGTCCACAGGTAAGTGTTTTCCGTAAAGGGTGTTTGTTTTTTAAGGTATAGAAGTTTGCTTTCAATATTTATTATGCTCAATATTTTGGCTTTATTAGTTTATTTATGGCAAAATGTATGGCATTTAGGGTCATATGGCCTCCGCGAATGCGTCTTATGAAGACCATACTGTTGGTCCAATTTTCCAAAACTTCTTCCAGCATAGCCAGCCTTATCTCGCCAATAACGTGCCGAATGTTGGTTTCCAACTGTTCAGTCGTAGCTGGTTTATCAGCATAGGCCAGTGACTTGACGTACCGCCACAAAAAGTGTCTAACGGAGTCAAATTCCATGTCCTAGGTGGCCAAGTATAGGTCTATTTTTATGATATTCGATCAATAAAAGTTCGTCCTAATACAGTGATGGTTTTACGCGCTGTATGGCTTTTTCCACCATCCTGCTGGAACCATTTAGCACTTAGACGAATGATATTGAACTTACTTACTTACTTATCTGGCGCTTACAACCGTTGGTCAGTTTTGCCCTCGTATAAGAAATTGCGCCAGCCATTTCTGTTTTGCGCTTGCTAGTGCCAGTTAAAAACACCAAGTGTAGTCAGGTTATCCAACACTTGATCCTTCTAGGGAAAATGTAGACGTCCTCTTCTGCGTTGAACACCACCGGATACCGAATCAAATATTTTTTCGCTGGAGCGTCGTTTTCCATTCGCTCAACATGACCTAGCCAGAAGCGCCGCTTGATTTTAATGCGCCATTGACATAGATTGGACCGAAGGTCTTAGGAAGGATCTTTCTCTCGAAGGCTCTCAAAAACTGCTCAATGTCCAGGTTTTTGCTGCATATAATAGGACGTGCATGATTAGTGACTTATAGAGCGTGAGTTTTGTTCGTCGAGAGAGGGCTCTGCTTCTCAATTGCCTACTTAGCCCAAAGTAACACCTGTTGGCAAGAGTTATCCTTCGTCTTATCTCAATACTGACATCGTTGAAAGGCTTTATGCTGTACCCCAGGTAGACGAAATCCTTAACAACCTCTAAGGAAATATTGTCAACGTGACGTATTTGTTGACACTATGTATTTCGTCTTATCTGCATTCACTGCAAGACCCATTTGACCCGACTCTTTCACTAATCTGTCGAATGCTGCACTGACTTCGCGCGTATTATGGCCAATGATATCGATATCATAAGCATACGCCAGCAGCATAATACTTTTGTAGAATATCGTGCCACAATGTCTTTAATCAGCAGCTCGGATAATCTTCTCCATCATCTTTTTATCTGTATCTTTTCATCCAGGTTGAAAAAGTCGCACGATAAAGAATCACCTTGTCTGAAAACTCGTTCGGTATCGAATGTAGGAGTGAGGTCCTTCCCGAACTGTGCTGCTGGTGTTACTCAGTGTCATTCTGCAAGACGGATGAGGTTTGCAGGAATACCAAATTCAGATATGGTGAAGTATAGATGACTCCTTATTGGATTGTTGAAGGCGACTTTGTAATCGACAAAAAGATGGTGTGTGTCGATTTGTTTTTCTAGGGTCTTCTCCAAGATTTGTCGTAGCGTAAATATCTGGTCTATGGTGGATTTACCAGGTCTGACGCCACACTGAGAAGGTCCAATCAGCTGGTCTACGATGGGCCTCAGTCTTTCACATAATACGCTCGACAGGACCTTATATGCGATATTAAGAAGGCGTATCCCAAGGTAGTTGGCGCAAATGGTGGGATCGCCTTTCTTGTGGATTGGGCAGAGCACACTGAGGTTCCAATCATTTGGAATGCATTCTTTCGACCATATTCTGCATAGATGCTCATGAATGCATTTATATAGAGCTTCGCCTCCATTCTTGAAGAGCTCAGCAGGTAAGCCATCGGCTCCTGCGGCTTTGTTGTTTTTAAGCCGAGCTATAGCTTTCAAGACTTCACTATGGTCGGGCACCGGAACTTCAACGCTGTCGTCCACAATTGGGGTTTCCGGGATATCATCTCTATTGACGGGATTGTTGTCATCGCCATTCAGAAGCCTAGAGAAGTGTTCCCTTCACATCATCAGTGTACTCTTAATATCTGTCACTAGATTCCTGTTTTAATCCTTGCAGGAAGAGACCCCGGACTTGAAACCATCGGCCAGGCGTCTTATTTTTACGAAAATTTTCGACCCCATTCCTGTCACCATGCATCTCAATTTTCTCGTACTTTGATATTGACCTGTGGAACCAAAAAGTTGCGAATCATTGTCCTGTAGCTCTTATTATTGACAATAACGTTCGCTCCATCGTCAGTTTTGAAAAGCATGCAAACCACACCAGACAGTTAATTGTTCTGGATGTAAGGAAGCTTGAAGAGTCTCTCCAGGATTGCTCTCACTCCAAATACGGCAATTTTGCCTCATCGCTGAAAATGGTTTGATGGTAATAATGCGGTTCAAGTTCCAATTGATTTTCACAACATTCACCGAACGTACGACGCAAACGATTTTATACGCGTGTAGGTCAAGGTTTTTTCTTAAAATCTTCCACTTAGTGGACGTTGAGAACGGCGTCGAATCGTTTAATTTGGATCCTCGGTCAAACTTACCTCTACAGCGGTGATTGCTTTTGTCCATATTGTTCGTAATATAATATGGAATATTGTCCATAAGAGTAAATTTAGACATAAAAAGGTTCATCGTATTGAGTATAACCTGCTCAGATGAAGGATTATGCGCACCGTAATGCTTGCAAAGTGCTGCAAAAACGTTGTTCCGGTGTAAGTCTTTACGTGGTAATTTGCCAATGTAGCACTGAACATAAATTTCAAACACATATCTTTACTTTGACAACTGGTTTGACAGTAATCCCTGTAGGAAATTCTATACCTCTAAAAAAAAACACCCCATATTATAACAAAGAAAAAATCATGTAGTTCTCATTTAAATTGGACTACATTTTACAATTACTCGTATTCAAATTAACTAAATCGTTTTTCAAATGTTGAATATAAAAAATTTTCAAAATAGATTCCTGATTTTCAAATGTACCAACATCCAAGGTAGAATACTGCCGTCATAAGGAAGAGTGCGGCATCTAGCATGAAATTCAAAATCAGTTTTATTGCTTTTTCTTAAACATATTGCTTTCATCTTCAAGAAAATATATTGGATATTACTATGCTGAAGAACCAAATATTTATAACCATCCAAACACTAGTCAGTGAATTTTTGATAAATTACTGAAAGTCGTTTATCTCAGAATATTGAAATATGTAGATGCCGCACTCTTTCTTATGACGGCAGAATATTTCTCAGTTACTTTAAATATTTAATTAAAAATAAAAATAAAGTGCAAAAAAGTTGCATTAACATAGGTTATCAGTTGAGATATGATTTTATGATCGATCGATCTTCACATATTATTTCAAATTGTCTTGCTATAATAACTCAGTCGTATTCAAAACTATTCCCTTAACCAACTTATTGTTTATCCCTATACGAGGGTTGACTTTTAAGTCTTGAGATAGACAAATAAAAACAAATATATTTCAAAATATTCTCCATGAAGATCGATACAATCTTCAAGCATACGCTTGAACAAATTTTCGAAGAACTTTTTGCACTCCGATTGAGGTAGCTTCAAAACATGTGAATTTAACCATCGCAATTTATTTTTGATCTGCGGGAATAAGAAAAAATCATTGGGTGCCAAATCAATACTGTACGGCAGATGACCTATCAGTTCGATGTTTTGAATGCTCAAAAACGATTTTGTTAGAGCTGATGTGTGAGAGCTTCATGGAGAGAAATAATATTCTTATATTCAGCAAATATTTTGCTTGAACTAAGAAAATTTAAAATTAAGCCTCATTTGCTGAAATCAAGCGCTAAATACTAAAATTATGAAAAATAAATTTATAATGAGCATTAATTCCTAAAATTGAGTAAAATAAATGATTGTTTGAAACAAGAATAAAATACTTTATTCTAGAACTTTGAACAAGACTTAAATCAAGAGAATATTTTCTTAATTTAAGCTATAGGAGAGAATTATTTTAGTTTTCAGCAAATTGTTCACTTGAATCAAGCAAATTTAAAACTTATATCACTTCAACTTATATTAGCATGCTTATAATTCACAACATGTTAACATGAAAACATGTTTAAGATGGTGCGAACTGACAAACTATGGCATGGTTCAAAGGCGAAGTGTCTTATCTGTTGATTTACTTGGAAACATGTAAGTGTATACAAGATATATTTGGTATATTCGAGTAGTTTTTCATGATCGGTTATCCTACATTCTACATCGTTGCTGAATCAAGCAACTTGTTCCCAATTCATGGAAAATAAATTTCTCAAATCAAGCAAATAATTTTAGTTTTCAGCAAATTGTTTAGTTGAATCAAGCAAATTTTTCTCACTTCAAGCAAATATCAGACTTGAATCTAGAAAAATTATTCTTGAGTGTGAAACAAATGTTTCTTAAATTAAACATTTTTATGCCCCTACGTTTAAAAAACGTAAACGGGGTATATTAATTTTGTCACTCCATTTGTAACGCCCATAAGGAGGCGTGGCAGGTATAGAAAAGTATATATATTCTTGATCAGCATCACCACCCGAGTCGATTTAGCCATGTCCGTCCGTCTGTCCGTCTGTCTGTCTGTGATCACGATTACAGCCGTAATTTTCAAGCTATCTTCACAAAATTCGATATTTAAGCTTTTATCTAAAAAATAAAGATTAAGTTCGAAAATGAGCGAAATCGTATGAAAACCACGCCTACCTCCCATACAAAGTGACTTTATCAAATCGGTAAAATCTCTTAGAATTCCACAAAAACTAATATATGGACTTGAAACTTTGCTATTTAATATACACTCTGAGTATGAAATTCAACCAAATCAGATGAAAACCACGCCTATTTTCCATGCAAAGTGACTTTATCAAAAAGGTAAAATCTCTTTAAATTCCACAAAAGTTAATATATGGACTTGAAATTTTACATATAAACTTTGATATATAACATGTCCTCAGTGTATGATTCAACCAAATCGAGTGAAAACCACACCCACCTCCCATACAAAGTGACTTTATCAAAAAACAAAAGAGAATATCTTCTGTTAAAACTATCACGAAAATGTTGTTACAAATAAACATTTTTTTTACTGCCTAAGACCTTGAATATACTTCGGTTCGGACGTGGGGTTATTTTAACTTCGGCCCAGTCGAAGATCATTTCTTATTAGTTTTTTTCTAATATGATGTGTATTAGATTTGCTCAATTCTAGCAAAATAATGCTTGAATTAAGAAATTTACTCTTAAGTGTAAACTGATAGCCTATTTGCTTGATTCAATCATAGAATGCTTGATTTTTTTTCTCTCCGTGTTGCATTGTCTTGGTGGAGAATGATTCGTCTTTTGCGATTGGTTTCTCTGTTTTTTCCTAACACTTTTGGCAAACAACTGGTCGTGTACCATTCAGAATTGGCCATTCTACGCTACTCCAATTAAGCGTTGGCGACATGTCCAGTTATTCCGAAAAAACAGACGACCATTTGTTTCGAAGTGCTTTATGCGTGAACAACTTTTTTTGCATTTGGCTCGTCTTGAAAGATAGATACATTCAATTGTTGTTTATTTTCGGAATCATCTATATATTAATAGGCAAACAAAAAAGTTTGTGTTCCCTTTTTTTCTGTGTTACCTTCAACATATTCACATAATACTTATATCGATGGATAGGTATTTTCGAGTAGATTTGCACATTTTTATTCGAATATGTTGTCATTAAGATAAGTAAAACTGAGCAAATGTAAAACGCTTTTTTTACCAATGGGATAATCAGAAACTATAAAGCGACAAAGCTCTGTTGAACATCACTGCTGTAGCTTACAAAAGCAAGAGTAGAATGCGGGAGTGACGCAAACACTTAAAAAGAGCTGAGTAGCATATGTTGTTGTTGTTGTGGTTGTTGCTTTCTCTTAATAAAAACTGCTGCTTGCTTCTATTATCTTGAGAATTATCATTTATCTTAATTTATTTGTTATACTTTTCTACACTTTATTTACTTTTACTTTATTTACTTTACTTTTAAGTTATTTATTTACTTTTAATGAATATTAAATGTTGAATAAATTTTTGTTATTGACGCATATATGCTTCCTTTTTTGTCCTTTACCACTATTTTCCTCATAGCGTCAAGGTAAGCATTAAGAACTTCCATGCAAATTAATAACAATTCATTATGTGAAAAACAACTTGAGTTTCGTTACCTTACAGAAACAGATGGCCGATTTCGGCCACAGGCGATACTAGTATGCTTAAATCCATGATTCGACACCTGTTATGATGTCATACACATGTTTTGACCGCGATTGTATTTTTTTAGCATTTCTTTCGACCAAACGACGCGAGCCTTTTTTTTTTTGAGCGATTGTCAAATTATGCGGAATACAATGCGAATAAATATTTTTGACTGCCAAATATTTATGCAATATTGAATGTATGCTGGTCTTACTAATCCCCAAAGCCACTATCTCACGGTAGGTCACATGAAATTCGTCTTACAGCGAAATCCGACCACGATTGAATTAAAAAAATCAGCGAAAAACGGTGGCTCGAGATGGTCAACACCAAAAGTCGAAGCGAGTTTATCTGCACACTGCTGTTTCTTAAATTCATATCGAAAGTCGTAGAGAATCATTGCATGAAAATTTTCACGACTTAGTTCCATTTTTGTTACCAAGATAAATGTTCCAAGTATTTGTAAACAACACAAATAGCACTCTTATTACAAAACGTTTTGAGTACGTTCACCATTAAAAATGTTAAACTGTGTGATGAAAATGTCAAATTTCGTATATTCACATTAGTGTTGCCATATCTCAAAACTTAAAAGTCAACCTGCTTATATTTTTGCTGTTATTGTTTTAATGCTTCCTGAGTTATTATACCAGATCCTATTTCGAAAAAGAATTTTACAGCATTGAAGCTTTAGTCCCATTATTTGTTTTTTCTTTAAAAAAAAAAATACAATAAAACTTACCACAGGCTCGTGCCACTATAACAAACCCGTTGCTGGCACGATATTGTATGGCACGTGATACGAACAGGCACACATTAATCACAGTGTATACAAAAAGATATGAGACAAACTCTTGATTATTCTTTATGTAGGCCGTTGTCAGTTGATGTGGAATAGACTTGCGTAAAAAAGATTCTGATTTTTTAGCAGGTGCTTCCTTTCCCATAGGCACCAACCAGCGATCTATGCTGGAACCAACATTTTGCAATTAAATTTTTCTTTCTTTTAAAAACTTATAAAGATGTAACCCACGTTATGCTAAGATTTTCCAGCAGTCCACCATGCTTATGCAATTGATTTTTTAAGGCTTCATAAGTTATTTCGCCACGGTTATATGGATCGGCATCTTCGAACATAGCGGTAGTGAGATCTTCAATCTAATGGAAAGAATTTGTTAAAGACATTTGTGAAGACACAAATTATTAAAAATAAAATAAAAATAGGAATCGTTTTTTTGAATTTTTTCTTGATAAATGGTTTTTAGCTAAATTGAATTAAACGGCGTAAATTTTTATAACGGTTCACTTAACAATCAGAATGAATAGTACTTAAGATAAAACAAACCTGATCATCTGAGAATTCCATGCCATTCTCCTCCATACAGGCCCGTATCACATCATGTAGTTCTTTGTGCTGTATCAAACCATCGCCTGTCACAAAAAAGAACTGTCAAACTGTACAAAACCGAAACATCTCTGCATAAAACTGCCATGAAAGTCTTACCGTCAATATCGTAAACTTTAAAAAGAAATCGTATTTTATCATCGGCAGACTGTCCCGAGAATTGATGAATGGCATCAATGAATTCCTGCAGTGATATTGAGCCCGAGTTATCCTTGTCAAATATTTGAAAAACGCGTTCTGTGAAGAAAGGCTAAAAGGTGTTTGATAGAAACACAAAAGTGACATACAGCATACATTATGCGTGACTTAAGTGTTGGACATACATACATTTTTCGAAATAACTATCTTTTTAAATTCTTCGCGCCGTATTTCTTGCTCATTTCCCACAGTATTGCGAAAGAGTTGCTCCAAACGCGTCAAGGAACTTTTATCGAAACCCGTACGTGGCCTGGCAATAATAAGTAGAAGAATTTATATAAAAAAAACATTGCAATGAAAGTTGTACTAGTGAAGGTTTTGCAATAAATTAAAGATTAATTAAAGATTGCCAATGAGTTGTGTTACGTTACGACATGTTGATGATTAATGGTTTTTGCCAAAAGCATGGCAAGCATGTCTTCGTAGTTGAGATGGGGAACAAAAATCAGGTCTTGTTCAATGTTAATGATTACAAAATATGTCGGCCATGTAGAGCAGTCCTTGCAATTTGCTAGTATTTGAGGTTAACAACGAGGATTTATGCTGTCGCAGCACAAATTTATCTCACGCCGGACAGAGTTGTAAGGCATGGCATTGAAAAATGCTTTATTTGATGCAATTAAGCTCAGTACTGGCTGAGGTTGTGATCTCTGTGCGCTTTCTGATTTACGAGTATGAATATTTGGCACATACCTTGAGTTTGTTAAATGCGATATGAATTCCATTATTTGGTTGGTCGAAATTAAATTTGTGCCATCTATGTCTATGAGGCGATATAATTTATCCAGGATCTAGAATCAGGATTGGAACACATTAATTGAACTTAGATTACTGTGCGTTTACTTACGCCTCTGGCATGCCAGATTTCACAGAAATTCTTGAAGGTAACCTTGCTGTTCTCCCCGCATATAACATAAGCTACTGATTCAAGTTGCTCCGCAAAGTCCATTTGTCGGTCGTCACTGAAAAATAAAAATATAAGATAAATGGGTTGGATACAAAAGTTTTCTAAATATGGATAGACAGAACTATAACATAAAACTAGAAGCTATGTATTATCTTCGGCTTGGCCGAAGTTAAAAAACTCCCACAATCGTGTGTAATATAAATTATCTGAAGTTATGAAAGTCTTATTATTTTGATGACGCTAGCTTGTATGGGGGATAGAGGTGATTTTTATGCAAATTTCAAACTCATTGTAGGTCTGTTTCCGTACTCGTTTCAAGTAAAGTTCGAGTATTAGAGAGTAATTTGACCATCTGTCAAAATGAGAAAAATTGTCAAAAAGTACGGAAACGACTTCAAGTAAGTTTCAAGCACAACAGCTGTTTTTTGACAAATTAAATTAAATAAAAATTTGATTTGCTTGTTGGTTTATTTAACAGAATGGAAAATTCAAAGAAGTTGAAAGGGAATTGTTCTCCAGGAATCTCAGGCTTCCATTTGCGTTCATTTTGCTTATTTTAACTTTATTTTTATTAATTTTTTAACTAATTTCATAATTTTTTTTTACAATTTAATTTTATCACCAAAACAATCAGCTGTTTGAAGCTCGAGATTCGTGCTCGAAAAAATTTTTCAAGTAAAGTTCGAGTAATAGAGAGTGACATTTTGCTTGTTCTTCTTCTCTCTCGTGCTGGGAAGATGTGTACGGAAACGCTTTTAAGTAACTTCACTTATTTTGGGTTACTATTGTCCCAAATATTGTTTTAGGTATATCTCACTTTTTGTCCTAACCCGTGTCTCAGTCCTTGTTGAAGTCATCTTCCCAATTCTTGTCTTAATTCTTGTCCTAATCCTTGTTCAACTCTATACTCTAATCTTTGTCCAAATTTTTTTCCTACTCCTTATCTTATTCCCGGTCCTAATCTTTGTCCAAATACTTGCTCTCATCCATTTTCTAATCCTTGTTATTATTCTTGTTCTAATACTTTTCCTTGTTTTAAGTTTAATTGAAGTATTTGCTTTTTACACGTATTTTTACTTTTTTGCTTTAGCATTTGGTGCATTCTGGTTATTTTAAGGGGTTCCCTGAGAGACAATATGATACCATTCATTTTGATATTTTTTATTGTTGTAAAATTAAATATTTCGTAGCACTATAATTTTTGTTTTATCACATTTATCGTGCCTCATTTACACTCCAAGTGATAATTGTTCTATGAAACGCCATTGAATGATTGATGAATTTTGTATCTTGTAGCGGCCATGGCATAATTATAGATGAGAGCGTACTGCCGCGAATGTCAAAACGAAATTTACAACTCATATAAAATCTCACTGCTATGAGAAAGTTAGAATTGGCGACATGTAAACAAAGTTAAATAGTTGAAGCTGTTTTGTTGTTTTAACTAAAAATTTTATTAATAAATGGTTATTTTTCGTGGTTTGATTGATATTAAAGCAGCGCAGGGCAGTCCATAGCTCACTGAGCTCTCTGTGAGCGCACTGATCGCAAAATAAACTCATGAGTTCTCCAGTGCAGTTTTGCAGGATGGAACTCAACTAAACTCAACTTTATTTCTGTGTTTATCACATGGTATAATAATACATGGTAGCATTGACAGTTGCTTGGGAAAACATATTCTGTCAAAAAATATACTCAAAAAGAGAGCGTTCAGAATCGGCCATTGAAAACACATTTAAAACACAAACAATGTTGAAAACGTTGAAGTGAAAAAAAAACAACAACCACAGCAGCTGCTGATGTATTTGCACAACAAGCTGTGTTTGACAGTTTATGTTTTCCTGTTGAAGAGAAAATAAGCAGTTGTCAATGCTACCATGTATTATTATACCATGTGTTTATCAAAACTCCATTTGAGAAATCCCTAAAAGTATGCTAATGTTTTTATAAAAAGGCACGTTCAGATGGATCTTGTACAATTTTGTGGTGAGAAATGTCAAAAACAGCTGTTGTAAAGTTGTACAATTTATTATTTGCAAAAAATTAACAAAAAAGCGAAGAAAAGCACATGGCCAAGTGTAGAAGATGAGGTCTTCATATTAATATGTGCGGATAAAAATGCCAAATTGCGCAACGCAAGGAAGAATTCGCATGTGTATGCAGAAATGGCTGCAGCCTTGTCCTCAAGTGGAATTGATGTCACGGTGGTGGATGTGCCGAAAAAATATGAGAACAGAGAAGTAACACCATGGTCTAATGAAGAAGGTGATCGTGAATTTTTAACTTCTCTCAAAAAAATTTTACCTACCCTTGTCAAAAACAGCTGTTGGTAATAAATAAATAAATAAATAAATAAATAAAACAATCTATTACAATTTTATTTTGAGTGCAAGCGATTTGACACTTTTCCGCAGTTTTCCTTTTTTTGTCTTACTTTCTCAACATTTTTTGACAGCCGTAGGGAGATTAGTAAACGTCACGTTCACCTTGTTAATTACACAATTCTGCCGACGCATCTCTGTGTGAACAGCTATGGTTAACTTAAAACAAAACTCAAACTAAACTCTCTGTGTAGACATGGCATAATTTTTCACATGTACACAAAGCTCACAACAGAAGAGAATATAATTCAGTCGTTTGCAGATGGTGATGTTGTGAAGGACTATGTCGCTTTGCGCCATGGTATAATAATACAAGGTAGCATTGACAAATGCTTATTTTCTCTTCTGCAAGAAAACATCTCCTGTCAAAAACAGCTTTTTGTGTATATGCATCTGCAGCTGCTGTGGTTGTTGTTTTTTCACTTCTAAGTTTTCAGCATTGTTTGTGTTTTCAATGGCGGATTGTAAGCGCTCTTTTTTTGAGTAAATTTTTTGACAGGAGATGGTTTTCCAAGCAACTGTCAATGCTACCTTGTATTATTATACCATGGCTTTGCGCTGCATATTTTATGTTCACTTTTAAAAAAACCAACGTATTAATTTATAGATTCATAATACTTATGCATATATTTCTTTATTTTAGAGAATTTCATATTATTCGCATATATGAAGGTTTCGTATAATTCATACATACATATTACCTATTATGATCCTTTGTATTGTTCATTCTTCTATTAACTTTTTAATAATTAATTTTTTGATTACTTAGTTACTTTCTTATTTTATTTACTTACTTATTATTTATTTATTTTTTTATTATAAAATTTAATTATTGGTACATATTAATATCTTATAATATTAAGATTATTATTCGTATGTATTAAGGTTTCATATAATTCATCCATATTACCCCAATTAAGATTCTTAGCATTATTCATTCATATTACAAATATTAATTAATTTCCTAGAAGAAATAATGAAGAATACCGACGACAAAAAAAAAACATAAAGTAAGAAATAAAAATATACAAATCTAAATAATTGTGATAAATATTTCGCTCAGTGTGCGCAATTCGAGAGCTCACTAATACTAACAAGACAAAATAAAATATGACTGTGTTAGAATGCCTAGCCCTGTATTAAAGTAATTTAAAATTGCTATAAGTAAAACATCATAGAAAATTAAATAGAAAAATATTAACTGAAAACAGGGAGCGCAACAGCAGTAAGTACCAGAGTTGCCAGAGAGATGAACTGAAATTTACCACTATTTGGGAAAAAATTTACCACTTTCGAAGAAAATGTACCTTTTTCCAAAATAAAAAAATAAACAAATTTTTAAATGAATAACAACCGTTATAATTTTTTTGTTAGTAGTGGTCCTCATGAAAGCTCGCAATCTTGCATATTCGTATTTGCATTTCATTAACACACCATGCAGGTAACGAGTGTGTAAATCAGCTGTTGTCCTAAGAGTCAATTCATACGAGGTTTACGAACTGAAAATGCATGGGAAATTTGCGAGCACCGCGTAAAGTCTTTTTGTATGAAAAAAGAGAACAGCTGATATACGCAGTGGAAACTTGCGAAGTTAACGTAGCATACGAGGCATTTGCGAGCTTTCATGAGGACCACTAGTATACATATATTTGTAAAGAAACAACAAAACATGAAAAATAATATTTGTATCATTCACACACCGAAAATCAACGATGATCTGACAACCGCTTCTATTCTGGACGTGTTCTCAGCGGATTTCTCCGAGAGAGGACCGCCAACCGACAGCCGCTTTGGTTCTATTCGGGCTCTTAAACTGCTTGTGAATATGTTCAGAGAGGTAACAGTGCCGCCAATAACTCAAAAAATTAACAAGTCTGAAAAAATTATTATTTACTATTTTTGGTCAAAAATTACCTTTTTTTACCTCTGCCCAAAAAATTAATCAAAAATTACCCTAATTAGGGAAATTTACCTCAATCTGGCAACACTGGTAAGTACAGGCAGTAAGAAAGAAAATTTAATTTTTCAACTTCTCAAGGAATGGTGGTGAAACTTTCCTTATAACACCGCTACTTACCACAGGGCTCTATCTGGAAATATGCAATTGTAGTAGTATCAATCATGTCTTAAAAACTAAGAATACATTATTTTTGAAACAAATTGAGAAAAAACAAAAATTTCATTTAAATTCGTGTTAATACAGAATTCCACTTTGAAATAAGTCATTTTAAGATTTCTCATATCCGAGTTATGTCAAGTCCATCTGCATAGCTTTGAAAAGCTATGCTTCTCCTGACATAATCTAATGAGTTCGAACATATTCCAAAATTACAACTCCAAAATCAAAAAAATATTTCTCCATATTTAAAACTATAAAATAAGTAAGTTGAAGTTCAATCACTGGCACCTTTATTCCTCACATGGACCATATTAGTACTATCGTATTTTCTATCTCGTTATAAGCTGTAACAATTTTATTTGAGCCCCTTCAATGCTAAATCTTCTTCATGAAGACATCCATTGGTTGCCTTCACACAAAAGTCAATCCGTTTATGCAAATGTTTCCTCTAATGGCCTATCTGATGGAATGACTTGTTCTTTTAAGCGCTTAGGTGTACGTATTCGGGAAGCACTTAAGAACACTTGCGTACAACGGCCAAGTGCTGCTTGTCGCTTTAAGAGCGGCTTCGTTCCACTCGATGGCATTTGACTCATGTTATTGTATGTACTTTGCCACATTGGACATGGACATGGACATGATTGCGGTTGTCGACGTGCTGCTTGTGCATGAGGATATGCTGAGTGTCGGACAAAAAAGACAACAGCAACAACAACAACTCCTTACACCATCAGCATTGGTCATGGTGGCTTATTGCGATGTATTAGCTACTTCATGTCCACCTACTGAATTTAGCGTACATAACAGCAACATGTAGTTATTTTCTTTTACGATCTAACATGTCGCCTTGGTTAGCTTGCTGTTGGTTGGCCGTTCTGTTGGGTTGCTTTTAATGAAGTCATTGGAATCGCCATAGATGGCTCCGTGGAATTTTTAGTCCATTTGTGTGTGCGACACATATTGGCGCTGATCGGGAGTAACATGTTGTTCGCATGCCTATCTAGCATCTTAAAACATTCCTCGCATGTCAGGAATTTTGCTATGTTAGCAGGGCATTGATAACTAATTAAAGTTATGGTAGTTATGAGAAAAAAAAAGCTAGAAGGGTCTTTTAATATCTTCATCATTCTGTAGAGAGCATTGCTGTCAATATTTGTTTCCTGATTCTTTGTGGATTTAAAATCTGTTCACGCTTAATCTAGAAGTATATAAAATACTTACAGGAATTTTGCAAAAATATTCCTCGGTGCTCTTATACCTATGATAAAATAAATAAATAATCACGAAGTATGTATTTTTCCTCTGTATGTAAGCTTTACATACATATTTATTACTTATAAATTTGAAAGTATAACTGTATTGATATTACATTACCACAATTTCAAGTACATCAGGAAAAGAATAAAGAAATTATTTTTTAAATAAACAAAAATATAAATACATATAAAGGTTAAATGGTTACAGATGAAATATGGTCTTCATTGCATTAGTCGATGTTTCTCTCAGAGCACCGCGATATACATAAATGCATGTCATTCTTTGAACCTTTTGGAGATACTTAAAGCATGTAACTTTGCTGAAATGTCACCATGATGAAATCCTATATAAAAATAGAGGTCCTAGTCCCTATAACTTTTGACATACATGCGACTTTTAAATAGATTTGTACGGAGAGCGTCGCAAAAACTACAAACATTTTAAACACGAATTTCAATATATTGAATATGGAGAATTGGAAAGATTTGGACAAAAAGAAACCGGAAATGAAACTTAATAACGTCATACAAGTTCTATACACATTAAAAGGGTGAAACTTTTAACGTAAATCAATAGATTTCTGACAGAATTGGTTTAAAAAAATTAAGTTGATAAAATTAAACGACTTAATAAAATTATGGATCTGAGCTATAACATTTCTAATGACAATAAGCAAGCTGGCTGTATTGTGGATACATTTGTAGGTTTTGACGTGAAAACGTACATTCATCATTGTCCTTATTCTTATATTTGTCCTATCGGTGTACAAAAAAGTTATAAAGGATTTTCTTGAGATGGCTTCACTAGTAATAAATCAAATCGGACAATGTTGCATCTAACTTCAATTTGAAGTCTCATCATTTGGCTCTCTTTTTCAGTATGTGTCGTTTCATTGAAGTGTAAACATAGTTTTTGTGTGCTCAGAATATGTCAACTTTTCCACATGTGAGTTTTGGTAACGCAAAAAGAACTCGCAAAAGCATTGGGAGTGACTCAATAAGCTATATCTGTTCGCTTGGCCATGGGAATGATCCAAAATGTAGGATATTGGGTGCCTTATGAATTGGGGTGGCGCACTGGGTAGAGTGCGTGACCCATACCCCAGAGAACCCTAGTTCAATTCCATCTGACGCAGAAAGTTTTTTCAATTGAATTAATTTTTCTGTTCGGTCGTCACCTCTCTGCAGACAATGGCAAACCTCAGAGAGTAAATAATGTCATGTAAAGCTTCTTGAGAACATGCACATTAGCCGTTCGGAGTCATTTAATAAATCGCACAACCCAATTTTATCATAAGAAGTTCGGTCAAAGTCCTTCCAAGGGCTGAAATGGCCAGTTTATTATTATATTATGAATTGAAGCCGAAAGACGTCGAACGCCGTTTTTTCACTTGTGAACTCCAATGGCAAAAAATTAAGGAATTTTTGCATCGTATTGTGACTGGTGATGAAAAATGAGTTCATTACGATAATCCCAAGTGCAAAAAATCATACGGGCCGCCTGGCCATACGCCAAAATCGACACCAAAGCAGAATATTCACAGTGCCAAGGTCATGCTCTGTATTTTGGTGGGACAAATTGGTCGTGGTGTACTATGAGCTGCTACAACCGGGTGGCATGAGACTTCTTCACTGGGCAACTCTACCGAACTCAACTGATGCGTTTGAGCCGAGCATTGAAGCAAAAACGGCCAGAATACGAGCAAAGGCATGACAAGGTAATTTTGCAACATGACAACACTTGGCCACATGACGCGCAGTCGGTCAAAACATACCTTGAAACTCTGAAATAAGAAGTCCTACTCCACCCGCCGTATAGCTTAGACATTGCCCCTTCCGAGTACTATTTGTTTTCGTCGATGAGCGTGCCCTTGAGGATCTGCACTTTTGTTCTTTTGAAGAACTCCAAAATTGAATCGATTCGTGGATCGCATCAAAAGACGCATCGTTTTTTCGAGATGGTTTCCGAAATTTACAAGAAAGATGAGAAAAAGTAGTGGCTATCGATGGACAATACTTTGAAAAATGAAAACGCTTTTTCACAATAAAGCCTCAAACTTGAAAAAAAATCCTTTACAACTTTTTTGTAAGCAATATCAATTGTCCTATTTCTTGTCCAAACTCTCATTTTAATCTATGTCAAAATTCCTGACCTAACCCTTGTTCGAATACCTTTCCTAATCCTTGTCACATTTAATTTCACAATCTTTGTCCGAAATTTTGTCCTTAGTGTGTCTAAACCTTTGTTGCATTCTTTATATATCTTGTCTTTATTTGTTCCCAATCTTGTCCTAAATATTGTTTTAGTTGTGCGTAAATATTTTTCCTAGTCCTTGTCCCAATACTTGTCATGAATCTTTTCCCAAGTCTTGTTTGAATTCTTGTCCTAATCTTTGTCTAATTTCATGCTATAATCTTTGCCCGAATTTTTATTCTACTCCTTATCTTATGCATTGTAATCTTTTTCCGAAGCTTTGCCCTCATCCTTTTTCTAATCCTTATCCAAATTCTTTATTTTATTTTTGTTTCTGCATTTGGTGCATTAAGATTATTTTAAGGGGTTCCCTGAGAGGCCTCATGACGCCATTTATTTTTTTTTCTTTATTTTTATCATGTGACCTAAAACCTCTTTTAAAAGCTTTTCTTTCGTTGAATAAAAATGAACGTAGCGCCAATAGTTATTGAGTTATAATTCCATGCAAAATTTTTTCATATTTTTCGCCGTAATATTTTTACCGTGTAATATTTTTTAACATAACGCATTATAATTCTAAGTAGCATTTTGTAGTTTCGTTGCTTAGACAGCTCTTTCCGAGCCCCGATGACGTTTTTAATTGCTTTTTTGACGTAGAATACGTCATTCTACGAGGTAAGTAGGATGGTTGATAGTGATCAGGTGTCGGTATTTAGGTCACAATTTGAGCCTTTGGTGTGCCTAAAGTCCTGATCGTACAATATTGATGTTAGTTGGTCTGCTTGATCCTCACTGGGAGAAAAATTCATGTTTGAATTCTTTAACTTATATAAATTTTACACAATTACATGAAATATTAAGCCAACATTTGATGTTTTTGTTTGCTTAAGTTTGCTACCTATTTATCGACAGTTTCCGGTTTTATCGACAAAACCATAAAATTTGTATGGGAGCCCCCCTAAGGAGTGGTCGGAGGGAATAGGTGTCAAAGGCAAAAATGTTCCTTTTGCAAAGGTAATGGGGTCGGTCATACATATTAACCCTTTCCAGCACTCTTTTAAAGGTCATATGCTCAGGCGTATGGAATGAGTATACAAAACCATAAAATTTGTATGGGAGCCCCCCTAAGGAGTGGTCGGAGGGAATAGGTGTCAAACGCAAAAATGTTCCTTTTGCAAAAGTAATGGGGGTCGGTCATACATATTAACCCTCTCCGGCACTCTCTTAAAGGTCATATGCTCAGGTGTATGGAATAAATAAACAAAAACCATAACATTTTTATGCTTTTTTCAACTTTTTTGGAGATCTGCGCGGTGAAACGAAACGTTGTCACGTTAAAATATTAGAAAGGTGAATGCTAGGCAATCGGCGTAAGCTGTCATAGGTCAAAATAAAAAAAAATTGTCTGCACAAAAATATAAAAAATTAATAACATTTTTCGATAGAAAAATACAGAGAAACTGTAGGGTGAAAACTGTCAGCAATACGGTGAATAGCGGTTTCAGGTGGTCGATTGTGTCGGGTGTAATATGATGCAAGCTTTGAATCAAATGATATGCTTGAATCAAACTTTTAAAATTGAGTAATGTTGTTGGAGAGTGTATGTCATAAAAAAAAAAAAAATTAAAAAGACTATTGAATAAAAATTACACTGCAATTTCACAATTAGTTTGACATATATAAATGTTTTAAGACTATAATAGCTTAAAAAAACACCCTTTATATATGAGAGTTTTTGGTTTTTGTTTGCAATAACATTTAAATATTTTGTTTTCATTTTGTTTTTAAACGAATTGTAAAAATTTGGGCCTGAAAAATAATGATGTTGTCTTGTGGAGCCCACCATTAAAATCAATTTGACGCCCACTGCCTTATTGTTTGTAAAGATTTTTATTAAAGCTGCAGCCACATTTGAAAGTGGTTCATGTTTTTTGATACAACGTGTTAGCTGTCATTAAAATATGTCGGTTATGAAGTTTTTTTGGTTACCAATTGGTACTCATTTTCTTATAAGTATATTTTACCTTTTCACATGTCAATTTTGACACGAACGGCAACTGACTGACAGCGTTGATGTGAAAAAACTGTGCTAGTAGAACTGATAACCGCAAAATTATGTTTTGATAGTTAAAAAAAAAGAAAACAAAAATAAATAACATCAACAAAAAAACTAGCTTTACTTACGTCAACCTTCCTTTTAAATGTTCTATCCAACGATCCTGCAGCAGGAAACCGTTTCCTTCTAGGTCAAATAAATGGAATAGCTTCTGCTGGAACTCCTAGAAAATTAAAGAAAAAAAAATTTAATCATAACATCTTCATTATGGCGGCAAAAAAAAAATATAAAAAGAGATTCAAAACAACATGGTTGATCGTCACATGAATTCATTACTAGATATTGCATTACCAATAAAACCTATATGGGTGAAATAAGTTACAAACACCAACTGACTGGCAGCATTGCGGCACTAAATTGGAGCAACTGGAAATGTTGCCATATTTTATAAATGACTGTCGTTCAATCCCAAGTCAACGATATCGTTCAATCGGTATTTGCAAATTTATGCTCTAGCCATTAACTGTGATATGCAGCGAGTGACTCTTGCGGTTGATGTTCGCCGCGCCGCCGTCACATAGCCAGACTTAAGATGGATATCTTGACAAAGGAGTGGCAAGGATTACAATAAATTGTGACTAGACCAACAGTGTCAAAAGTGTTGGATTACAGCAACAAAATAAGATAAATTGTTGTCTGTCAGAAATAAATGTACTACGTTTCAAAGTTTGTATTGATAAAATCTCTATATATGACACTGTCTGCTATAGGATTTTCCGGAATTTTATCAGTATTAGCATAAAAGTCACTTTTAATAATTCTTTGATTAATAGAACGTGTATTTCAAGTATTTAAAAATAACACTCAGCTGCAAAACATTGACAGCACATCATATATATTAATGAACTACTAGAAATTCTGTTTAACAAACACACCCACACACAAATCCAGCACCATCCATCCATACCATCTATCTTATTACATCGAAGAAATGATCATCTCACTCAACATTAACATATTTCACCTAATAACATCAGACTTAAGTTGGAACTTCTGGATATTCTTTTGTTTTTTTATGCATTGTTTATAATTTGGTTAATTTAATTATTTATTATTTTCCTGAATGAAAGATTTATTGAATTTGTTGAACTGCTGCTGTTTTCATTAAATTGTTTTGATTAAAAAATTTAATTATTTTATTTGCCATTTAAAGCATTTGTTGTTTATTCCTCTCAATTAAGTTTTGATAATATTTGCCCAAAATAACCATTTCTGCAATGTCTGAAGATGCTTCTACCGACTTGTGGAATATAAATGAATTTATATTAATGGTAATCCCTTAACGATTAAAATTTCCCATTTCGTCAACTCGTGAAATTCAGAGCCCACACAGGTTGAAGGTGCGTTCCTTCTGATTAGAGGTACGTTAGACATCTGATTAATTTGCCATGCATATTAGAAAAACATCTGATAAAAAAAAAAAGAGTTTGTTGTGTCATGGACACACCTGCTGGTTTTGACGTGACGGTGTTTCTTGTTGTTATTGTTGTTGTTGTTGTTGTTGTTGTTGTTGTTGTTGGTGTTGTTGATGTTGATTCTGATGTTGATGTTGATGTTGATGTTGATGTTGATATTGATATTGATGTTGATGTTGATGTTGACGTTGATGTTGATGTTGATGTTGATGTTAATGTTGATGTTGATGTTGATGTTGATGTTGATGTTGATGTTGATGTTGATGTTGATGTTGATGTTGACGTTGATGTTGATGTTGATGTTGATGTTAATGTTAATGTTGATGTTGATGTTGATGTTGATGTTGATGTTGATGTTGATGTTGATGTTGATGTTGATGTTGATGTTGATGTTGATGTTGATGTTGATGTTGATGTTGATGTTGATGTTGATGTTGATGTTGATGTTGATGTTGATGTTGATGTTGATGTTGATGTTGATGTTGATGTTGATGTTGATGTTGATGTTGATGTTGATGTTGATGTTGATGTTGATGTTGATGTTGATGTTGATGTTGATGTTGATGTTGATGTTGATGTTGATGTTGATGTTGATGTTGATGTTGATGTTGATGTTGATGTTGATGTTGATGTTGATGTTGATGTTGATGTTGATGTTGATGTTGATGTTGATGTTGATGTTGGTGTTGGTGTTGGTGTTGGTGTTGGTGTTGGTGTTGGTGTTGGTGTTGGTGTTGGTGTTGGTGTTGGTGTTGCTTTTGCTTTTTTTTTTATTTGCTTCTCCATTTGTTGTGGTTTTCCTTGGTGCATTAACTTTGCCTTAGCTGAATGCAGTAAATCCAGCAAAAGTGATACATATGCGTCATATTAGGCAGTTCCCTAAGGGGCCTCATGACGCCTTAAATTTTTTGTTATTTTTATCATGTGCCCGAAGTCCTCACCTTCATTTTCGTACCTTAAAATTTACCGTTACATCAGTAGTCACAGAGTTAAAATTCCATGCAACGTTTTTTCATGGTTGTAGCATTTTTACTGCGTTATGTGGTTGCAACCCTGAAATCATGACGATAAGAATTTTTTTTATAATTTAGTTGTGAGGCCTAATAACACATCTATGCTGTCTTAAAATAAAACTTTTCGTAGCACGTCACCTGAGTGAGTAATAAATCCATGCAACGATATTACATTTCTGTTACCTATGCTGCTATATTCACGACCTGATGAGGTCAGAAATTTTTTTATTTTTGTCGTAAGGCCAAGTATAAATTCTTCATTTTCCTTTTTAAACATTTATCGTAGCTTATATAATCACCGAGTAAAAATTTAATGCAACGCTGTTGTATGAATGTTGCATTGTCGATCTTTGAGCGGCTCTCTCTCGTCAGAAATTTTTCGTCTAATTTTTTTGTGAGGGCTTAGGACAGGCCTTTATTGGTGTATCATATTATTAATCCTTGCACCTATACTCAGTGAGTAATAATTCCATGTAACAAATTTTCAGTTGCGTTGCTTGAGCAACTATCACCGCGTCCCGATGACGTTTTGAATTTTGTTTTTGTTTTCATAACAATGCAACGCCGATGAATTTTGAAAAAATGCATTTTTCAACTTTTTTGAAAACCTGCGCGGTAAAACGTAACTTCACGTCAAAATGATAAATAACATTACTTAAACATTGATCATGCCGAAGCAAAGCAAAAAGAAATTAGTAAAATAGTTTTAACAATCTGTCTTTAACCTCCTCGAATACCAATGGCAGCAATTCTACAGTTTGACAGAGCACCTTTCCTTATTAGAGTAATCAGTCAAAGTCAAGAATATGGAGATCTTTTTAAAAAAAGAAAGCTTCCAACTGAATTAAACAAATATTTATAGCGTTCAAAAGAATAAAAAAGTTACCACTCAAGTTTTGACAATTTGGTAGCTGAAAGTGAAAGCAAATTTGTTTGCATGGTTTCAGCACTGAAATTGTAGCTTGAACATCGCAAAAAACGTCCATACAAAATATTTCCGAAATTCAGAATTTGCTTAAAATTAAGCAGTTTACAAAGTTACAGCCGTTTTCGAGACATAAAGGGAATTAACCATAATTATTCCCAATCAGGCAAACAAGCTTAAAGTAAGCTTTAAAAAACTCAAGAACGTAAGCATCAAGCTTGGAAAAAGCTTTGGATTTCTATTGGAAAATCCTTACAAGTAATTGTAGAATAAATTAAAACGATCCCTTGGAATACAATCGGAAATAAGTATATAAATAAGCTTTTTCCAAGTGTTTCTTTACAATTGCAAATAAGTTTTTGAAGGGTTCGGGACAATAAGATGCTAACTCACACTTAGATTAAATTTGAGTTTTGTATGCAAAAAAAAAAAAAATCTTTGCAACCTCTTTTATATTTGTACCAAAGATGAAGTTGTTATTTGTATTCGTAAGCGAGTTACAAGTCTCGAGTCTTCATTTTTGGGCAATAAGGAGCTAACCCCATAGATATCGTTTTTAGACGCCTCTCTAGACCACAGCTTTTACATTTTTTACCTTAATTATATTTTAATTTTTCCTTGCATATTAAAAAACATGAAATCAATCTTAAAACACGATTTTAATTTTCAAGGCTTCTGAAGAAAACATTTTTCTTTCGAATTCTTAACTTCAGAAAAACACTTAAATATATGTATATTTTTTCAAAGAACTTTATTTTCTATAGACACGCATAAATTTTAAATAAAAATTTGTAGGAAACTAGTAAGAACAAATGAATTCTGAATTAATTAACATGTGCATTAACATTAACATAAAAAAAAGTTTAAAAAAACCACCCCCTATTTCAAAGTTGACCAAAATTTCGAATGGATTCCAAAATAAAAAATTAAATTTTTTTTGGACCATGGGAAAAACAGCCGAAATGATCTTTTTTCTATAACTTGAGCATAAGATATCCCATCTTAAAAAATAACATGTCGTTTAAAAGTGCTTTACGAGTACTACATTTTATCTTCAGAACATTCTCACTTCCAAGGTCATATTTGACTAGTTAACCTCGTTAGCCCGACTTACCCCCCTAAAATTGTTTTTTTTTTCTCATAAAATTAAAGTGCTAAGAATTTGTTTACATTTTGTCCAAAAAAATTATTCAATAACTTTAAAAACAAAGAAGTTAGCATGGTTCAAATATTTGGTACAATGCTTTCTTCATTATGTATGAATTACTTTTTTCTAATTCAAACAAAATTGAAAATTAACTGAATTAATTTTAAAAATTAAGTAATGAAAAAATAAAATATTTTTCTTTGAAAACAAATTTTTGAGCTCTAGGCCAATCATGTTGACAACAAGACAATATGAAGAACAAAGAAGGCAACAACCAACAACAACAACAACGGCTCTGTATAGAGCAAATCACACAGCTTGACTATACAGACTGTTTCATTGGCCGCTACACCAACTCATCAGTAGCCTTTGTATGACTTTACACTGTGATCCACTCAAGCTACTTAGGTTCTACTTCTACTGCCAATATGCCGAGAAAGTTACCCGGAATTTATTTTTGGCAGAGGACGCTTGAATTTTGTAACTGAGTTCTTATCTACTTTTTGATGCAAACTGTACTAAGGTTAACCTAGATCGTATCATACTTTAAGGCATAGCCTTAATTCATGTACATTTTCGAAATTCGATCACAGCGGTTTACCGCTATCAGAGCATATTGAAGTTGTTGTTATTTTTGCTGTTTAGCTCCTCCCTTTTTCCACACTTCCATTTTTAGGGTTCAGTTAGTTTAACTGATGGTACACCTAAGATGGTGTGGAGACCATTTTATTATGAAAGACTTTGTTGTTTATGTGATTAACACACAACTAATCATTTTCTTAACATTTTTCTTAACATTTTAGTTAAACTAACTGAACCCTAAAAATGGAAGTGTGGAAAAAGGTAGGAGCTAAACAGCAAAAATAACAATATTTTTTTTTTTAGCATTTGTAACTTGTATGTCTCCTTAATAAAGCTTGAATTATTTTTATGATAACACTTTATAAAAGTGAAATGCGTCCTTTCCGATTTTGGTCATTCTCAAGCCCGAGAATTTTTTTCGACAAAAAGGCTTTTGCTAGTGATGGGACGAATATTCGAAACAGTTATATTAATCGGTTATTTTCTTTCAGTTACGATTTAATTGGATCGTATTTTCCCATTCGATTAATCGAAAAAATAATCGAAAAATGAAAAAATAATGTAATGAAAACCATCACTTGTAAAAGATGCAATTTCACAATTTTCATCATTTGTAACCGACTTCAAAAAGCAGGAGGTTTTCGAGTTCGTCGGTGGGTATTTTTATTAATGTCTGTACACCGATTACTCCTAAAGAAGTTTGTCGATTGGCGTCATTTTCTTTTAAAAGTTAAAGGCCACGCTCGTGGTAGGTTTCTTACAGTTTTATTTAAATATGTTAGTTCTTTTTATAATATTCAATAAAACCTTTGCCAATTTTGGAAAAAGTTGCAAATTCGAAATTGTTCGCAATATAGGAAATACATATTTAGAAAAAACTTCCAAAACTTCAAAAATGTACACCATTTTAGAAAAGACCGAAATTAAAAACAAACCAAACTTTAAGAAATTCATGAATTTAAAAATAATTTTATATCCTAAACTATTTCTTTTTATCCATCGTTATCATTTTCACTAAAAAGGACGAAATAATAACTTTATAAGGCTTTTATTCATAAAGAAATTGATATAAATTAAATAAGACAAATCAGAAAAAAATTAAAGTAAAAAGATATTCAACATAATAATATACAAATAACTTAAGAAATTAGACATAGAAACTGATAAAAAGACGAAATAACAATTATTTTTACTTTGTAGTGCTTTGTAGTCGGTTTCTTAAAGTTTTTATAAATTTTAGAGTTTAACCGGATATTCGGTTAATTTTGTTGCAATTAATAACCGATTTTTTCGTCAAATCGTATGATCGATATACCAAAGCATAATTTTCTTTTCCCATAACTAGCACTAACCCACATACAAATAACATTAATTTCCTACAATCGACAGACGAGGGATTTTAAAGTTCACAGTATTATATGCAGGATATTTAAAAATTAAATTTAAAAAATAATGCACAAGTTTACAGACGCCTTTGTGGCTTTTAAAAAAGAGCTTTCTGCACACAATATTAAGAAATCTTAACCAATGTAATTATATTTTGATGTGTAATAAGTGATGTCCATTACTAAGCAATATACACATTTAAGAACAGAAGAACCCTCTTTATGGAAAAAATATAAACAATGTAAAATATTCAAAATTGCGTTTTATAGAAGCCGTCAAACTTTCAAATGCATTTATCTTCAAACTTGTTTCGTGTGGGTTAGCACCTTATTACCCCGAACTCTTCCATTTAAGTAAATTATTTCGGTCATTATTATTTATTATATTAATTATCTCTCTCCTTATGTCCGTCCGTCTCATTACATATATATTCACCTCGCGGATTTGCGAAGACACACATTGCATCTTCGTGCGCCTCGATTTTGTGTTAGTTGTAATGTAATTAAATTATCAATTTGCTTATATATATGTAGTAAGAAGTTGTCTACAAAGTATCTCTAAACTATAAGTGCTGTGTTTTCTCCTGAACAAATTAAGCTTCGAAAAGGCTTGGTTTTTTATTCTATATAAGCTTAAGGGGGGAAATATACCCAGAGGCCGAAAGAAAGGTCATGTTTGTGCATTTTTTTGAGAAAACCTAAGGGATATTTTTAGATAAAGATTTTTATACCTTAAAATATACACATTCAAGAGTATGCTTAGTTTTTTTTTTATTAAAAAAAATTTATATTAAGGTAGATACAGCATTTTTTGTAGAGCGCTCTGAAAATGCGGTGATCAAGGTTGCTCCTCCTAAATTCAACTGAAACAAAAAAATGAAATATAATATTAAACTAGATACTTAAAACTCGTACTTGTCATAGCCAATTTTGAAAATATTGATTTTTCACAAAATGGTGGACTTCCGAACGTAAATTAACGATTTTCGACCAAAAATTCGTCATTATTTTGCCTATAAAAAATGAACGAAGTTACGAAAAAAAAAAATCCTATGACAAGTACGAGATTATTATGAATAAAATAAAAAAAAAAAAAATAAATAACTGGCCATTTCAGCCCTTGAAAGGACTTTGACCTAGCTTCTTATGATCAATTGTGTTATGCGTGTTGTTAAGTTTGTACACAAATTGACCGAGAAATGGACCTACAGGCTTAACGCCGACTCCGAACGGCGATGAACGGAATGTTCTTATTCTCAAGAAGCTTTACATGGCATTTTGATTACTCTCTGAGGCTTGCCATTGTCTGCAGAGAGGTGGCGGCCGTACAGAAAAATTATTTTAATTCAAATAATTTTCTGTCGCTGTTGGGGTTCGAACCTGGGTCTCCAGGTTCGTTGACATAGCGGCCACGCACTTTAACCAACTACGCCACGGACACCACACAACCGTGCAATGATTATCGACTTTTTTTGCACAAAATGGAAGATGTGGACTTGGTTGATGTGTGGTTTTAACAAAACGGTGCCACATGCAAAGAGGCACGCGATACCATAGACCTATTGAGAGGAGAGTTTGGTGAGCAATTAATCTTACATTTTCAAGCATCCCAATGACCGCCAAGATCATGCGATTTGATCCCACTAGACTATTTTCTGTGGAGCTACATGAAGTCTCTCGTATACAGGGACAAGCCAGCCACAATTGCAGCAGAAGACAACATTACAGATGCCATTGGTGAGATACCGGCCGAAATATTGGAAAAAGTATGCCAAAATTGGAGCTTACGGATGGACCACCTCAGGCGTAGCCGCGGGCAACATTTACATGAAATAATCTTTAAAAAGTAAATGGCAGGCATCGATGCATTGCTCCAAATCGATTTACTATTGCAAATTTTCTGTTTTTTATTTTCAATTTTCAAAAACCAAACGCTTAAAAAATTCTTTATATATTTCACGACAATCGTTTTTATGGGTTAAGATTCAGTCGCGCGTCGGAGCTCATACGCACCTTTTTTTTTAAGTAATACACTTAGAATTAGTAAGGAATGTATGAACTTTGGTTTGGCCGAAATTACCCCAGACTCTATAAAGGTATTATTACTTTGAGGACACAATTTTTTTTTGTTTTGTATACGAGTGGTATTAATTCAATTTTGAAAAATTTCAAACGAACTTGATTTCCTTTTTTAAAAATAAGCTTATTAATCAAATTTCATCACGATAGCTTTAAAAATTAAGGTTGTAATCATGGCGACGGTCATATCTTAATCGACTCAGCTGGTTACGCTAATCAAAAATTTTATATACTTTTCTACCATATCGGAACATGATTACTCTCCTACGACCCCTCCTTATTGGTATTACAATTAACTATTTTATTTTGTTCTTTTCTTTTTTTTGTTCATTGATTATCTAACACTAAACTTAAAAAATATTAACTTTTATTCGTTACAGCTCTTATTAGTTAAAAACTATTATTACTTAAAATAAAAATCTTGTTCGACTATTTTTTTGATCCACTGTACGTTAAATGAAGGTATGTTTTATACTAATTTTAATTTGACATACAGAGAATAATTGTGTGATTTGAGCTTTTTCAAATCTAATAAAAAGATAGAAGATGTAATGGAGTGATTATATTTACAACGAAATCGTGCTGTTGTCATACCGTTTTCTGATCGGGCACAAGCAAAATAAGTAGGAAGTACGAGTAGATAAAAACTAAAGAATGAAAGTTTTACTACGCCCATAGCCCGTGATCGCTTTATATGTGGGATCGGTGTGGTTTTCATACAATTCTTGCTATTTTCAAAGCAGGAGTACGCAAAATTTCAGATCACTAACTTTATTTCATCACTTTGATGTCGTCACTTTGTGGGTGAAGTTTACATTTGATTTTGCCAAATTCCTAATTCCTTGTGCATATTTAAGATTGAGGTTTATGGGAAGAATTTCAAGTCATTTGATAAATTTTTGTGGAATTTGAAGAGATTTATTACATCTCATATATATCCATGAAAAGCAAATATCCATTTATCTTACGAAGCTTGCCAAGATCGCCCGAAGTGACGACAGTTTGCCGTTATTTTGTTACATAGGTTTTTTTACCTGAAAATAAAGATTTCCCGCGCAGGTTTTCAAAAAAGTTGAAAAAGGCATTTTTCAAAATGCATCGGCGATGCATTGAATTATTACCCGGTAAGTATAGGTGCTATGATTAAAATAATGGTACGAATGTAAAGGTTGATTCTTTGAAAAAACATCATCGGGACGCGGTGTGAGCTTCTTAAGCAGCGCAACTGCAAATTTGTTGCATTGAATTATTACTTGCTGAGTATTAGCGCTAGGATTAAAAATATGATACATCAATAAAGGACTGTTCTAAGTCTTCACAACAAAATTAGACAAAAAAATGTCTGACGTTATGAGGACACAGAGGGAGCATTTCAAATATCGATAATGCAACATTCATAAAACGGCGTTGGATTCAGTTTTTACTTGGTGAATATATAAGCTACGATAAATGTTTAAAAAGGAAAATGAAGGATTTATACGTGGCCTTACGATAAAAAGAAAAAAAATTCTGACGTCGTTAGGTCGTGAAGATAGCAGCTTATGTAACAGAAATGTAATATCGTTGCAGGGAATTATTACTCACTCAGGAGACGTGCTACGGTAAATTTTGTTTTGCGACAGCAAAATTATCGTCATGATTTCAGGGTGGCAACCACATTATGCAGTAAAAATGCTACAACCATGAAAAAACATTGCATGGAATTTTAACTCTGTGACTACTGGGGTAACGGTAAATTTTAAGGAATGAAAATGAAGGTGAGGTCTTCGGGAACATGATAAAAATAAAAATTATGGCTTCATGAGGCAACTCAGGGAACCGCCTTAAGGGGGATAAATATACCCAGAGGCCGAAAAAAATGGTTATGTTTGTGCATTTTTTAAGGAAACCTAAGCGATATTTTTAAATGAGGGTTTTTATACATTAAAATATACACATTCAAGAGTATTTTAAGTATTTTTTTATTAAAAAAAATTTAATATTATGGTAGATACAGCATTTTTTGTAGAACGCTCTGAAAATGCGGTGACCAAGATTGCTCCTCCTTAATTCAACTGCAACAAAAAATGAATAATATTATTAAACTAGGTACTTAAAACTCGTACTTGTCATAGCCGATTTTGAAAATATTGATTTTTCACAAAATGGCGGACTTCCGAACGTAAATTAACGATTTTCGACCAAAAATTCGTCATTATTTTGCCTATAAAAAATGAACGAAGCTACGCAAAAAAAAAATTCTATGACAAGTACGAGATTATTATGTGTAAACTAAACCTGCAAAAAAATCAAAACGATCGGTTCACTGAGTTTCGAGAAATCTTGGTCACTGACTTTGAAAACATGGTTTTGAGAAAAACGCGTTTGAAAATAAGGGCCAGCACTGCGCGCTCTAGAAGGCGGTTCACTGACTAGACTATAACTTTGTTATATTTTGAGATATTGACTTGAAATTTTCACCACATATTCTTAAGACTTAAAGCTTTAAGAAAATATAAAAAATTTTTGAAAAAAAAGTTCTGGGTATCAATCGCGTTTTTCTCGAAACCATGTTTTCAAAGTCGGTGGCCAAGATTTCTCGAAACTCAGTGAACCGATCGTTTTGTCTTAGGATTTTTCATAGGATCACGTACTTGTCATAGGATTTTTTTTTTTCGTAGCTTCGTTCATTTTATATAGGCAAAATAATGACGAATTTTTGGTCGAAAATCGTTCCTTTACGTTCGGAAGTCCGCCATTTTGTGAAAAATCAATATTTTCAAAATCGGCTATGACACGAGTTTTAAGTATCTAGTTTAATAATATTTTTAATTTTTTTGTTTCAGTTAAATTCAGGAGGAGCAATCTTGGTCACCGCATTTTCAGAGAGTTCTACAAAAAATGCTGTATCTACCATAATATTAAATTTTTTTAATCAAAAAAATACTTAAAATACTCTTGAATGTGTATTTTTTTAGGTATAAAACCCCTCATTTAAAAATATCCCTTAGGTTTCCTTAAAAAAATGCACAAACATGACTTTTTTTTCGGCCTCTGGGTATATTTCCCCCCTTAAGTCAAGAACTTGGTCATAGATTAAAACATGAGTTTGGACATGAAGTAGGAAAATTATTAGGACAAATAAAAAAAAAAAACGGAAGGTTGAGGATAAGTTTGGGAACAAAAGAAAGGATAGGGACAAGAATAAGGACAAGGATAAGGAAACACTGTCACGTCAAAAACTACACACTGTCACGTCCACGACACAGCCAACTTTTCTTTTTTTTTTATTATACACCAATCAAACCCCATCGCTTCTTATGCGCCACCCTGTTAAGCCGTTTCGGTTTAAACCGATAGTTACGGACAAAACAATCTTCTTAGAATTTTTCTCTAAGACTACAAAACTTAGAAAATATCAAATAAGAATCAATACAAACTTAAATTATTGGACACTTTTTCATTCAATTATCATTCTAAATACGAAAAAAAAGAAGCCTTCAAAAACTTAAGCTGTAATCAGAAATGTCTAATAATAATTGCTTGAAAGAACGAGTTCACCTAGAATTTTAATATCTCTCAACGTGAAAATTTAAGAGTTATAGTCATTTAAGCTACATAATAATCAAAAGTGTTCATCTAACTTCGACAACTTCATGTCTTGGAACCATTTATTTGAATTTTGCTTTTTCTCTACAGATGATAAGATAGAGGTTATATCGTCTTTTTAATGATATTGTCATTTCGTTAGTCTAAGTTGCTTTAAGAAATTCTTTCAAGTATTGCCAGTGCCAATATTTATTATTCAACAAGCTGCGGTTTGATTAAGAATTAAAATTCGAATAACTTGAAAAGATACAAAATAAAAGAAACAACATTATTTCGTTTTGAAGTATTCACTTTTAATGAAGACTTTTTCATATTCACGGATAAGTCACACCGTGAAACAAAAAAGTTTTAAACATACTGGTTGCATATATAAAAATTTTGTTTAAGTCCAATATAATTAAAATCGAACCGGTTGTTTTATATGCAGTTGCATCTTGGAATTATTGGAACCGGTATTTGATGTTAAAAACCCAAAATCCATTATATCTTAATGGATTTTTTGGCCGTAACTGATTCGCTTAAATTTATTCTTTTATATACAACATCCACTGCACTTCAACACATAAACGCTTAAAAATCGATATAAAGTTAAGCACCGCTTTCGTATCGATCAATCTTTTCTAAAATTTGATAATTATTTATGCAAATCTAGTTGAAATCTTGTTTTGTGTATGATCAGAAAATCCTAAAGCTTTAAAATGCAATTTATATACAAACATAAATATATGTGTTTATCTTCCTATTCAAGTTGAAGATGAATTCAACGAAAACAAGAAACAGGTTCTTTGATGGGAGTAAATATGTGAATTCACAATTTTTTATTCAGAAATATTCCGCTTTTGCAAGTTAAAAACAAATGTCTATCCAAAATAGAATTCTTCGACGATATTTATAAGATTATAAATTTATTTGATGTCTTCTGAAGAGTTCAACTTTGAAGAGCAAATACACAACTTAAAAATCATAAAGATGACTATTCAATTTATTGGTCTTGTTGGCAATTAAAATTTGACGGTGTAAATTTTATTTGTTTGAAGTCAAAAATTTTTATTTGTGTTTTAATTTCTGTTGGCAACAGATGATTGAGGATATATAAAAAAGTGAAAGCGTGGGAGAATGCTCCAGTTGCGATTGTGTACCATTCTGAGTATTATTCATAAGTCAATAATATGACTGAGTTCTAATCCAATGATCAATGTTTGATTCATTCAGGGCATAATTTGTCACCATACATTGGTGCATGTATAGTCAGGGAAACTACGACTATATATGCACCAACTGAAACTCACCATTGAAATGTATTCACCACTACTGTGAAGTGATTGTGAACTTGGGTGAATATGAAAAATATATATAATATGATTGTTGCATTGGATATCTATGAAACTCTTGAATATGGTTGTTTCACTGGCTAGCTAACTAATAAACTGCTATGCATTTCGCAATCGCAAAAAGTCGATCAGAGTTATAGCGACTTTGTGAATCTAAACAACTTTTTTTATTTTATTTCTTATCTAAATGTTTAAAGAATGATTCAAGTGATTTTGATGCATTTTTCAACAAAGGATCAGCCCAAAAAGTATTCTTTAGTAAGTTCATGTAGTTTATAACTTATTTGAAAAAATAGTTATTAAAACTCTCGCACATTTAGTATTAATATAAATGTATTTGATTGTAGAAAAAAATTAAAAAAATATTTCACAAATATTTCTAAACTAAATTATATTTCCATTTGCAAAATATGTACTCCAAATGTCCCAATGCCTTATTTGGAATGAGCGATATGTATATTTGAAGAAGGAATTTTTTTTGTTTGCTTCAAATTGTTTATAACAAATTGTGTTATACACTCCACTTCACATTAAAATGTACAGTGAAAATAGCTGAGTTAAAAAGCTAATGTTTGCATTGTAACTGAAGAAAAATATTGACATTTTGTTTTTGTGTTGAAATTGAATACAATTTTAGAACGAAACAATTTCGAAAATGATAATTAATCCCATTACTTCCGCAACTGAGAGAGAGAGATCATGACGTCACAAGCGATATTATCAGACTTTGGAATAATTTTACTATGGGGCCAACGCCTAAATATTTTTTTTTCTTATTTTTATAATATGTATATGGACCTCCTAAACCTATTGGTGCAATAAAATTTTGTCGGCCTTGAATAGTTTAGGAGATAAAAATCTTAAAATTTTAAAAAATTCATATTTTTCGTATTCGAAAATATTCATATTTTTATACGGAAGTTGATATTTTTACTTTATTTTTCCGAAAGAATTTATTTTCAATTTCGTCAATTTGTCTAAGCGATCGCACATTTGCATACGTTTTTGTCAAGCAAAAGTACTGTGTGACGTCATGCACTCAATTGAGAAAGAGAGCATTAGATAACGCGTAATCTTGTTTCTATCATTCTTGGCCTGTACCTAGTAGAGGCCATCATTATTAATGTCGTTATTGTCTCAAGTTAACTCAAGTCTCTCAGTTGTGTCCTCTCGAAACGACAAGCGTCAGTTTGGCGGCTAATCTGAGCGTCGGATCTTAGTTTTGAAGCCCACCAAGCATAAAACAATTTGACCCCTAAAGGTTGGCCTCTATCCAACAGATCGATATCTTGGTAGATATAATGCTGATATAATTACATTCTAAGAAATTCGATGGAATGGACAGGGTTGCTCACGGCAAGGCTCCTATGCAATCTACTACAGCGATCATCCGGAGAAGTACGAATTTAGATGAGGATTTGTAGTTAGAAGTAGGCTGCTTGCCATTATCTGCTTCAAGGCTTGATTCTTAAACATCACCATGATATGTGCGCATCCTCCGACAGAAGTCAAGGTCGTTGTGACCAAAGAAAGTTTCTACGAGTACCTTGAATATGCCTACACTAAGGGAAAAAATATTAAATTTATCCAAAAACTTTTTTAATTTATCCAAAAAGCGAGTAATTTTTGCACCAATAACGCATTTACTTAAATCGACTACGTAAATATTTAAAATTTATTTAAATACTTTTTTAATTAAATAAAATATTAAAATATTTAAACAGAATTAATAAAAAATATATTAAAATTATGCACGAATATATTTAAATATCTTTCAATTGAAAATAAATCTATCGCATTTAAGGAAAATTTGTATAAAAATATTGAAATTGAAAAACAATTTATTTGAATAATTCCCACGAGCTGCGTCCATATAATACGCCATTTAGTGGTATATTTTATTTTCTTTTCGTGAAAATATGATTTGTGAGTCTGGTGCTGAGTGCGATGCATGATGAAATCATGTAGAGTGGAGTGACATTCTTGAGAAAATACCGAGTTGTCACTCCACCTTACATGAATTCATTTTGCATCGCACTTACCACCGCACTCACAAATCATATTTGCCAAATATCCATCATATATTACCCTTGAAACATTAACTAAATGAGAACTATAAGAAACCTTCAACTGCTGGTGCGAAGAAACTGCAGCAGCATCGCACTCTGTTCCTGTTGGCGGCTTGGCGGCTGCTTTGCAGCTGTATGGAATATGTGTGTCAGTGTGTGGCATAAATAAAATTTAAATACGGGAAAAAAACGAGTTGTAAGGAAAACATTTGATTTATCCACGTAAATATTTAAATGAAATATATACTCAGGCATGGATAATGTTAATATGCGTTATTTCCCTTAGTGTATGAACGTTACCCATGTCACGACATTAAAATTGAGCTTGGTGACTTCAACGCAAAGGTAGAACAGCATCTTTGGTTCAACGGACGGAAGTTCAGTCTCCATTACAACACATCCGGTAACGGCTGATATACATCGCCGCAACACAAAGCATGGTCGTTAGTAATGCCAGGTTAATTTATCTGTACATATTAACTGCGTGAAGTTAAATTCGTAATTCCGAAAATAACTTAGCAAAGACACAAACCAACAATTCTTCTCCGTACGAAGTTAAGTTCGTACTTTTTTGCAAAATATGGAAAATACAAACCTAGAATGTGATGGATACAACTATTATAGGTAATTGATTCACCTTTCCATCGATATATCATTCATATGTGCACATTCAAGATTATGGCCAACAAATTTTTGAAAAAGTGAATTTTTTTCCGCATTTGAGAAAAGCGAGCGAATTAGTCGATTAATTTAATGAAAAAAGTATCGCAAATTAAATACAAAACAGTCACAACTCAAACAAATCAAATCAGGAGAAGCAAAAAACTTTTTATGTAAAAATGATTGTAATAAGTGTGCACATATGTATGATATATCGTTGGAAAGATGCATCAAGTACCTATCCAGTGGTATTCATCACATGGCCTGTTTGTACTTACACTAAGAGAAAAACATATTAAATTTATCCAAAAACTTTTTTAATTTATCCAAAAAGCGAGTAAATTTTGCACCAATAACGCATTTGCATAAATCGACTACGTAAATATTTAAAATTTATTTGAATACTTTTTTAATTAAATAAAATATTTAAATATTTAAACAGAATTGATATAAAAAATATATTAAAATTATGCACGAATTTTTTTAAAATATCTTTCAAATATTTATTATTTGAAAATGAAACTATCGCATTTAAAGAAAATTTATATAAAAATATTGAATTTAAAAAATAACATATTTAAATTAAATATTGTGTCCATCAATTCTCTGTTTCACTTTTTTCCTTTTATTCCACTTTTGCCCTAATATTGCACCAACTGTCAAAAATAGCAAGAATGATAGAAAAATAGATTACGCATTGCGCAGCTCCGTTATGTTGTTTACTTTTCATTTTGACATTTCTAGCTACGAACAAAGTATTTTTTACGATCATGACGCCACGCTAGACCAAGTTTGTTTCTTGAATCTTTTGCCATTGTTTCATATTTTTCACATTCTGAACAAGACTTCTCTGTCAAGCCATATCGTAAGCTCATATCGTAAGTCTATCGTGACGTAGATGCGCAGATCGTTGAAAGTTATTTTTACGATCCGCGCAAACTATTTTTCTATCATTCTTGCAAAAATAGTATAAATTAGAGGAAGAAAAAGTATTATACAAAATTAGAAGCAAAATATGTAGGTAAATGACAACCGGTGCAAGATATTTGTGAGAAAATATCAAGTTGTCACTCCACCCTACAGGGTTTCACTTGCAACAATATTACCCTTGCAACAATAACTAAATGAGAACTATAAGAAACCTGCAACTGAAAGAAAAAAACTGCAGGAACAGAGTGCGATGCTGTTGGTGGTTGTCGGAATATGTGTGTACGTGTGCGATGCTGTTGCTGCTTGCTTGTATGGAATATGTGTGTACGTGTGTGGTATAAATAAAATTCAAATACGGGAAGAAAACGAGTTGAAAGGAAAACATTTGATTTATCCACGTAAATATTTAAATAAATTTTATACTCAGGCGTGGATAATGCTAATTTGCGTAATTTCCCTTAGTGTAGCACTAGATTTTTTCAAAATTATTTTTTTTATTTATTGAGTCATTCAATAGCTACAAATTGTAGAACATCTTATTCGAAAAGGCCACCATTTGCTTTCCAGCACAAGCGAATTCGATCCGGATAGTCATGATTGCAGCACGCACGACATGCATAGAAAATTTCTCAACTGCTCGGCAGGAGCACGCTTTAGACACTCGATATTTGGGTGTCGAGTAAAAGAAGTCATCCCTCTAACACGGACCACAATTTGAAATCCAATGGGTTCAGATCTGGGCTACCCGCTCATCTGATCCGTGGAAATTAAGTACGGTGTATTGCTTTTGAGCCATCCTTGAGTCAATTAAGCCTTATGAGCCGGAGCAGAATCTTGTTGAAAGGTTTTGGAATAGTGTTGTGTTAAGAGGTTTCACAACCAAATCCAAAATATCAAATTCATACACTTTCGCCGAAGTTTTGACTCCTTTTTTACAAACATGGAGCTTGGTGACCCCATCATAGGCGACTCCCCACCAAACCATCACAGAAGCTGGGTAGTGATCTCTCTGAACTTTCGAAACGAGTTCTGCTGTATGTCGTGATGACAGAGCATACATACACTCTATAATTCTGTTTATTGAACGATTCCTCTACGGTGAAAAATTTTTCGTCAGTAAACAGAATTCATCTGTGGGCATTATCCGCGTGCTTGAGAAGTAACGCTTTCGATTTTCGTTTATCTTGTTCCTTTAACGCTACTGTGAGAATATTCCCGGTGAGTCTTTTGTATGCTCTGAGTCCCAAGTCATATTTAAGAATGCGAGAGATCGATTGCGCCGAGATACAACTTCGTAAGTTTTAGAAATATTGGTTTGTGCCTTTGTAAACTTATCTTCGGATTTACGAATTTAACGTCACGCAGTTTTTTGTATATACTATATATTAAAAAGTGGAAGAGCTATCTAAATTAATTTTCTAAAAATAGTTTTTGATCAGTTTTACTCTGGAATCGTTTTCAAAATATGCAATATTTTGCTGAAGTTGGAATTCGAATCCGAATAAGAGTAGAATGTTCACTGTTCATGTGGTCTTACTTTTTATATAAATACCTATTATTTATTTTTGAGATCAAACCCCCACCCCCAGACCAATAGGACTACAGACACAAATTTCACGAATTTCAAAACACTAATTACACTGTTCTACACGAAAAATGTACAGGTATAGTTATATCCCACACATATATTTCATTGAGTGGTAATATATGATGACTTTCTGCATTTACAGAATTTTTGTATCACTACGAATTTTTTGTCAAGGACCTCATAAATGAATCAATAAAAATGTTCGTACCTTGCCTTACTTGGTATGTCATAACATTGCTTCTGCTCAACTGATTTAAAAAACCATTATATTATGACAAAGGTAAGACTTGCAGTTTTGTATTCTAATTTAAATAATAGAAATATGCCAATCCATTGCAAAATAATAGAAGCTAAAACAATCAACGCACATTTTTTTTTTATTTTTTACATTTTCTAATAATGAAAAATCGAAAAACGAGTTCTCAAATGAAGTTCTAATAAAGTTTAATGCGAACAATTGTTGTAGGAAATTTAACGTGTTAAATGATTTAAATCGAAGAGGATTCTTAAAAAGGTCCTTGACGAAAAAATCGAAGTGATGAACATTCTGAAAACGCAGAAAGTCATCATATGGATCGGCAAAACATAAAATATCGGGGGGACCTCTTGTAAATACATTAAAAATTGCTCTTGTACTACAAAAAAATTTGTAGAACAGTGTTATTCAAACAATTTTTAAAAGAGTCGTTGAAGTGTGATAAAGTGGTGTTTCAAATAAAGGACAAAAATCTTTATATTAAAAAAAAAATATATATGAATTCATCTTGTCGAACATGATACTAAGATTACAACATAAACATTGATTAAATCGATCCGTGTAAAAATAATTTGAAAACACAAAAGAAATTTTCTCTTACCTCATCTAAAAATAATTTCCTGAATCCCTCGCGTGTATGTTTACTCTCGCCCAACTGAGCGCTACATTCGGATATCAGTAGCCAACGAATTTTCTCACGCCTCGCCTCCAGTTCCATTAAACTACAATTCTTATCCATATTGAGGTTATAGCGGTCCATATAGTGCGCCACATGCGCTTGTTCTTCGCTGATCTCCTGCAGATCAGTCGTTGTTGCTTCAGGTACTGCGTATTTTTCCGAACTAGCTAAGCTCCTGGAACATGCTATGCTTGCTGTGTTCAGAGATGACTCCGGTCGTTGCTCAGTTGTTGAATGCAGTTCGACTGTTGCTAATTGCAATATGGCTGGTGATGGAGGTGATTTGGTTTTTTCTATAATGGCGTCCATAGCGCTATCACTTAATATCACATTTTGTGTATGTTGCTCTCTGGCATCACTGATGTCAGACTTTGTATGTATTTCCGGTTGAGTTATGTTTAAAGCTGTAAGTTTTGGCGAATCTTCATTATCACGCATACCGTGCAGCTTATCCATATATTTTGCTGCTTTCAGCAGCACGTGGTTAACGGCGCAGAGTTCTTCATCAGTAACGTCGGTCGTTACTGGGTTATTGTGGCTTTCTTTTTGACTGTGGCTTGCCGGCTGAGCAGGTTCTGGCGTCAGTGTTGTTTCAAGGAAAGGCAGTTCATCGGTGAAGGAGACTTTTTTGGGCGAACGTGTTGGTGTCGCAGGAACATCAAGGGAATGTGTCGATGATATAGAGGCGCGATGATTGTCAGCTTCGATTTGCTGATTCGTAGGCAAGGTGAGCCTACTCTCAAAATCCATGATACGAAGTTTAAAGTTGATAGTACTGCTTATTTACAATTTTTAAGAGGATGCGTCAGTTATTATTGTGGGATCAATTTAGGATTTTTTTTGTATTCAATTTTTATATTTTAATTTATCATGTTTTTTCCGTTATTTTTTCACTTAATACTTAACAAGGTAAAAACCTGGCTAAAGATATATTATTGTTTTCGTTCTGAAAGTTAACTTATTTTTTATTAAGTGCACTTTGAAGATGAAAATGGTTTTAGGAACAAAATAGTTCGAACTTATTTTTTTTTTTTTTAGATGTGAAACACAATTTATTTAATTTTTGATACAATTTTAAATATCGCTTATTTTTGCGTTAAAGTTAATGATTTATTTATTTTTTTTATTTAGCTAAAAACTGCTTGTTTTGAAAGTTGAGTGTTGATCAGGAAATATTTAGTCCACGATAGTTTGCTTCAACTCTAAGGTAGCTAAACTTGGAAAAAAGTCCTTACATTAAATTTCAGAAAAAGCAAAAACATACACCCTTATTCTTGAACCTGCCTGGAAGAAATGTCGTCATCAAGAATTCACTTTCACTTTAGCATCGACATCGAAGATCATTTCGACTGAGTTTCACTTCCGACAAATAAATTTCACTCTTTTATTGAAAACGAGCGACCAGGCTGCTTTATCGGTACCCTCTATTCTCTGAAACTTGTCGAAAAAGCCTCAACATAAATTTTAATTTAAAATATGGAATGAACTGCATGTACAAAACTTTTGGATTGAACGTGGTGCCATAGGGACAACTCTGTGAATTATATTCATGGATTTCTCGCTTGTAGAGGCAAGGATTTATTATCGGCTCAAAGAAAAGTATCGAATCCGGGTCAACTATACTCATACTGTGGAATATGACGTAGAATAAAGCCATACCAATACGAAAATTCGGCTAGGGAAGGTACCCAAGTATTCGTTCGCGATAGTGGACGCTCTTTTCCATTAGCGTGATCGTTTTGGTGAGACTTTAAAAAATGAAATCTCAATCCGTGTACCTTTCAAAACGTAAGTGCTCATGGACCAGAACGCAGATGAGTTTTTTGATGCTCATGATTAGTTCGTTTGCCGTACATTGCAATGAAGTGATCACATGGCAATGAAACAAGTGACTGATCGTTCAAATAGCTCAAAAGAGGTCGTCACGACAGAAATCGTTAATAATATCCATGGAATGGTATTGAACGAGTGGAGAACGAAAGTACATGAGGTGGCTTAGATTGAAGCTATCTCAACTGAGCTGGTACATCACATTTTACAAGAATATTTGGACATGAAAAAGCTATTCGCGCGATGTGTGCTGTGATTGCTCACACTCGACCTTAAGCGCAGCCGTGTGACTGCAATCTGAAGTAGTTTTTATGCCGTTTCGTAACCGTAGATGAAACATTGATACATTAAAACAAACCAGATATCAAGGAATAGTCAAAGCAGTGGTCTTTTTCGGGTGAATATGTACCACGGAAGGCCAACAATGCTATTTACATCGTTATTCACGTCAGTTATCTTGAAAAGGGTAAAACGATTATCGGCGAATATTATTCACAGCTGTTGGACAGATTTGCCACTGATTTGAAGCAAAAACGACATAGCAGTAATTTATAAATAGGGCTATGAACTGCAACCCCATCCACCAACTCCACCTGTTCTCACGAGCAGCCAGGGTAAAGGATAGGTTAAGAATAGGTTCGTCCTATCCTGTGTATATGTTGACAAGATCAACGGTAGAGTTATGCCTACGAAAGAATAACAATTATCCTAAAAATTTAAAATCACTATTTCACCTATTTCACTTACATATATACAAGCACATGTCTTATGTATAGTTTGGATAAGGCTGGGAAGTTTTACTGTAATTGATGTTTGAACTTAGTGTTAAAAGAGGTGCTAAATTTGGCTACTCCGAGGTGAAAAGTGTATCTTAGAAATCACGGAGTACCAGAGTTGAAATGGTGAAGTAGTGGTGGCTTATGGATACTCACAGTCATATGCGAAGTTCGAAAGCCAGAGGAGGACTTTCGAATCAAAAGTTTGGGTTCCGAAAGTCACGATCAACGTCCGACGCTATAAATCTTGTAACAAACATGGCAGAGACAGCTATTGAAGCTAAAAGATGGAAGAAGGGCGTAAGCAGTTCTGTCTCGTGGCAGCGCTGGATGTGGGCAACGCCTTTAACTCCGCAAACTGGGGGAATATAATGGAAGCGCTCGCAGAATTATATAATTGGAATTCCACTCTATCTCTCTAGGGTAATAACGAACTAATTTTATAAAATAGTACTACGCTATGCAACAGACAATAGCCCCTGCTATGGAACGTTATCTAAGATGGAGTTCTTAGACTCACTGTTCCCACGTCAGTCTAGATCTAGATGTTCCCGCGTCAAGATCGTCGGACGAAGAGAGCGCGCAGGACACTACTCCTTAATGTGGTACGATCCATGGTAATGCATGGGTCAACGGTATGGGCTTCAGGAATGAAGACGAAGTCTTACCGGTGAGGTATTGAATCTGTTTACAGACTCGGCGCACTCAGGGTATGTTTTGCATTCAGAACAGTTTCAAAAAATGCAGCATTGGTCCTAGCAAGCTCGATACCCATCGACCTTCTCGTGGATGAGACGCTTCTGACGGCCAATAACAACGCGTCCATTTGCAAGAAAGTTGCTAGAGAAAGAAGCATGCTTAAGTGGCAAGACCGCTGAAATATATCTCTGAAGGCTCGCTGAGCATACCAGCTCGCTCCGAACATAACCGATTGGTGCGAAAGAAGTCACGGCTCAGTGACCTTTTATCCGACACAGATTTTGAGCAGCCATGGGTGCTTCAGAGCATATTTGTTCAAAATCAAGCACGCGGTAAATCCATACTGCTCACATTAGTCATCAAATACAATTGAAGATGCAAACCCTGTTTTATTTGAGTACCCCAAGTTCGATAATGCCCGCCTTGAGGATTCGAACAGTCTCGTGGAAACTGTAACACAACAAAACTTGGTGACCCTAATGCTGAAAAGCGAAGCGAGCTGGTCAGTGGTCAGTACCCTCGTTAAAATCATAACAGAAGAACTGCGAAGAGTTGAGCGTTCACAAAACACAGAAGGCTGAGTAGAGTACTTCACGTCTATTTACCCCTTAAACGACGGTTATTAGCCATACAGTTTTCAGTTTAGTGCTTCTCCCATGCCACGTAAAGTCATGGTTTTCGGCGGTATCACTGAGTTTACAAAGGGAGGAAGTTTCAGTGCGGAGGTTCAGTTTTAGTGCGTAAGAATCGAACACTCGTACCTGCACGGTGGTGCATTTTGAAGGTTTCCCCTTCGCAAATAAAATAAAAAAAGTCATGTGCGATATGCGATGTCATATCCAATAGTGGTGACTTTTGTCATTGTAATTTTTGAAAAGTTTCAAATTTATTATTATTTTAATTGAGTGCAAAAGTTTTAAATTTAATTTTTTTTCTGTAATGCTGTGCTAATGCTAAAGCTGATTAAAGAATTTAAACTGAAAAAAATGAAAAAAAAAAATGTTTTCATCTCAAAAAGTGCTCCAAGCAGTCAGTATTTAGCTTTTATAGAGGGAATTAAAAGTTAAATGTTTTTAGTATATTCAGTATTTTTTTGACCTTATAAATTGTTTTTGAGTTAAATAAATGTTAATTCTTTTACTTATTATTTCATATCCAAAATAATATTTCACAAAGAAAATCACACACTGAATTATTTTTATTTTTTGTGTTTTAGTAAATAATTTTTCGCAAAGAAATTTCACCAGAATTTACACATATTTTTTTAACTTCACTTGATTTTTAAGTTTTTGAATTAATTTTTTTTCACACACACTTTTGGAATAAATTAAAAATACATTTTTTTTTTATCCTTATAAAGCTATTTTTTTTTTTTTTAATTCTAATTATTTATCTTTCTCTCATATTTCAGTTTCTCAGATTTTTTATTTAATAATTTTAATATTTTTAGAAAAAACTATTGTTTTAATTTTATTTATGAATAATGCTGGCACTCTTTAAAAAATTTATTTTGGATCAAATAAGTTTTCACAAAATCTACGTTTTATTATTATTTTTTTTTTAATTTTTTTTAAGCAATCACTAAAATTAAGTTTAGTTTTTAGGTTTTTATTTAAATTTTACCATTTTTTAAATTTGTAAGCAATTTGAATATACTTTAAATTTATTTTCAAAAGGCAAATATTTTATTTAATTTTATGATTAAAATAGTGTTTTTTTTTTCATTTCAAGATTTTTTGGCACATATTTAAAAAAAATTTATATAAAAAAGGAAATATTCAGTTTTAATTTCAACATCAACTCATTAGCAAATAATCCACAACCTTTGCTAATGATCATTGAAATTTTACTTTTATTTTCACTGCACAAAAAATTCAACAATCCATAGAGGTTTTACTGCAAGGATTCGCACAAGTTAAAAAAAAAATCGCAAACCCAACCAATTGCGAACTGCTCAAAAAAATCAAACAAAACGAATTCAACTGCGATCGTCAACTGAAAGCGAAATTAAAAGACGAGTTCCAAGAACGCCACAGCAAAAAATACACACGATCTTTCAATTCGTTCACTATTGAACGCGTGCTTGACAGAGAATTGAAAGCGATTGAATGCTTGCTTACGTTCCACACAGCAAGATCGGCCGTTTTATTTCAAAGCCGACCATTAACAGAGACTCAGAGGAGCCAATCGCAATGTGCGAATTGCACGGATAGAAATTCACTGGATCCAAGTCGCCCGCCAGTGGCCGAATGTGCGTTCTTCGAGATACAAGCGACAGAATACGAGTTAGCTCGCGACGGCACCAATCGTTGGCATACAACTGAGTGCGATCAACGCTGGGACCTGCGATCGAACTCGATTGAATTGATTTGGCTTGATCGTTGCGATTAGTTTTTGTTTTTTTAAATGTGGAGAAAAAACAAATCAACTACAATTTTGTGTTTATGTGTTGGTTTCGAAAATAAAAACAAAAGTTAAGATTTTTTTAAAAATGGCTTAAATCGTAAAATTTTTTAAGTGTTTTTTTTTTTTTATATCTTACAGATATGCAGATGTGTTAATGTACGATGGAGTGCGTTTTTCTTGTTTATTTTTTCTTTCGGCTGTTTATCTTTCTTTTTTTTTATTTAGATGCGGATCGGTTTTTAAGGTCAATATTTTTTCTCGTGCGTTTTGGTTTTTTTTCAGGCCGTTCATTCATTAATGAGCTTTAATTAATTGTTAACTGATGCTTGCAATTGAAAATTTGAACATTTTTACGTATCTGCAGTTTACACATTTATCTCGTATGAATCACTTTAAGTTCTTCTTGGTAAATTTTAATATTTTTGCAATTTATTCGCACGCTCTCTGATAACAGTTATTCTAGTTGTTAACAATTTTGAATGAATTATATAATTCTAGAATAGCTTCAGTTTATAGTTTGTACGTGTTTTCTTCTGGAATTTATGCTAAATCGCAGTGAGCACATTTGTTGAATTGCGCCATTTCAAAAAGATTTACTACAATTTTATGTGATCTTGTGTTGTTCAATTCTTGACCTAGAAAAAAACTCGAAATTTAAATGAGCACATATCTTGTAGAAACCGTTGCTCATACGTAACAACTATATTGAAAATATTTTGACGTAGACACTCGTATGATGTCAGATTTTGCATACTTTTGGCTTACATTTCCTAACACCTGTTAAATGTGAAGAACTCTTTGATCTTAACTTTGAATATTTTCAAATATGTATTCTTTGCGGTCAACGCATTAATTTTGAAACAGAAAAACGCCCTCTTAACGTAAGAATAGATGCATAATTTTGATTCTGACGTTTTTGAAATTAAGTTTAAAAAATCTATTTTAAGAAACTAACAAAACATTCGCCTCTTCTTTCGGGGAAATTTTTAAAAAGACCCAACAGAACTCAATCGCAATTTCGACAGGAAAATTTAGCGCATCATTTAGTTTAAAATTTAAACCGGAAACCGTCGAATTGTTTATTCATAAGGGAACTTTTAAAAATACACACACCATTCAAGTATTTTCTTGTGAATTAATGGTAGTAGGCGTTCTTGAACACAAATATTTAGCAATTCAATGAAAACTGTGTTGCATAAAAAAATTTCCGTTTAAACGCCAATAATTCCACCAAAAAACTAAAATCAACTTAGCCATAATTTATGGTTAGAATATATCAGCCTTTTTGAAGTTAGTGCGGAAACCAATGAAAATAAGACTGCAATATCCAAAGTCTTGAATCACCTAACTAAATGAAGATTAAAAATTGTAAGCATCCAATATTAAAGTGATCATTGAATCAAGGTCAGCAGAGCACCTCCGAAAACAAACGCAGAAAACCAGCAAAACTTGAAAAATATCTTTTGGTTTCTTAACCCTAAGTAAGTCATTGAACCTTCGCTGTTGGTCTTAACAATAAAGAATGAAAAAAATAAAAAAACACCAAAACCAATCTCAAAAGTATTAATGCTGGTTACTGCAGTTTAATTTTTCAGCCATTGTTAGCTGCTTACCGCGCATGTATTGAAAAAAAAAAATTAATTTGATCGACAAAATCTTGTTATTTATACTGATTAATTGTTATTTAAAATAAAAAAATTTTTCTCACATATTATTTGCAATGAACCGGTAACAATCAAGCCACTACAGCGTTCATTGAATCGCTTTTAAACCCAAGAACACTGATCTGCAATTTGCTCAAATTCTGCTTTATGGGTATATATGTGTACGTTTTAAAATTTTGAGGTTTACAAGTAGTTTCAGTTAAGATTATTTAACAAAATTTTGACATATAATACGGAATAAATACTTTGCATTCCGCTTTGACAAAAAAAAAAAAAAATCGAGCATTGCTATTTATATTTCTGGCTAGTGGCTAAGAAAGCAAAAAGCAAAAAATAAAAAAAAATGACATATTGGTTTTTATTTTACAAAAAATACTATTAACATTAATACGAATACAGATAAAAAGAGATTAAAAAAATATGTGTATGGCCGCCACGCACGGTAGAAGTGAAACTTTAACCCAAAAAAAGTAGAGATTTTTAAGTGGTTACTTGATTTACTCTTTAATATATATAGTCTTACTAAAAACGTCCCATTTCATATAATGACAAGAGCGGATTAAAACTGTTTTAATACAATTTCGAAAAGTTTAATGTTATTAAGACAAATAAGAATAATTTCAGAGTTATACAATCACACCAAACCCATAATACCATACCATACCATCATACCATAATATCATGATGCCTATGCCTCATACTGTATCATAAAACTATGTGATATGTAGAATTTTATATCAAAAACATAAAAATATAGAGAAAATAAATGCTATACAGAAATATACTCTGTGTACAGTCCCTTGAAAGGACTTTGACCGAACTTCTTATGATCAAATTGTGTTGTGTGTGTTATTATTAAATGTTTGAACACAATTGATCGATAACTGGACCTACTAGTTTTATGCCGACTCCGAACGGCTAATATACATATTCTCAAGAAGCTTTACATGGCATTATTTACTCTCTGATGTTTGCCATTGTCTGCAGAGAGGTGACGACCGAACAGAAAAATTAATTCAATTGGAAAAACTTTCTGTGTCAGATGGAATTGAACCAGGGTTCTGTGGCGTATGGGTCACGCACTTTACCCACTGCGCCACGGCCGCCATATTTTAAACATGAAGCACTGCAATCTGCCCTTGTGCGGTTAAACAAAGAGTGTGCATGATCAGCAAATTCTGTACACTATTGAGAGCCATCCGAACTCACTTCGATTTCAGTCTTGATTTGAAATTACTGTACAAAAGTTTGAAATATACAAGTTAACTAACATAATGGCGTTTTCTTTTCTCAAAAAATTCTATATATTTCTGCCCACTTTGAGAATCCTGCCTTTTATGTGTTTTTTTTTCTCGAAAAAAATTCTGACCTGCAAATTAAAACCGTGTTCTTTTCTCGAAAATGTTGACCTCGTAAGAAGAAAAAAATGCAGAATTTTTGCACTCTCAAGATCGAAGGTTTTAAATTCTGCCCTCAAATGCTACCAACTGAATGAACAATAAAAGTGACATGTTAGGAAAATATTAAACGTTATTATTGACATTTCATTAAAGTTTAAGCTTTTTCACGGATAACAAAATAAATATTATAAAAATTATTCTCAAAAGTTTGCAACAGTACAGCCAACACAACATCATTGAAAAAAATTTTGCATTTTTCCTGATCTTTTCTCGACTAAGAACAGGTCAACATTTTTTGAGTTAAGGTCAAAATGTAAAATATTCTGCGTTCTCAGAAGGCATAATTTTTTGCCGAGAAAAGAAAACGCAATATATTCAAGCCAAGCAATAAACTAGCAATTCAAGTCACACACCATAATTCATTTAAGGGCCCTGCACATAATTAGAAGGCATGCATGCATTAAAGCATCTCATGTTTCTATCAAGCACACGTAAGCTTATGGGATAACGCACATACAAAAAAGTATAAATGGCTTTTTGCGCATATTTTCATTATTTACCTACTCATATTATTTACCCATACATACAATTCTCCAAAGGGGAGGGGGGGACGGAGGGGGCTAAAGCCCTTTCAGCTCGTATGTAGATCCGCCTTTTAATGAAAAAATATTTGCACCAACCACTTCTTTGGGTGTCGAAAATCGTTGACCACGAATTTGATTTTTTATTTCCGGAAATAAGAAAAAGTAATTTTGTGTCAAATCAGGGCTGTATGGCGGATGACCCATCAATCCAAATTTTTGGCTGGACAAAAAGGTCTTTGTTTGAGCAGATGTACGAGAGCTCGTTTTGTCATCATGCAGAAAAATTCGCATCTTCTTCAATTTTTCTTTTCCGATGACTTGTGGCCAACAAATGGTTGTGTTTCATTCAGAATAGACCGTCCTACGTTGATCTTATGCCATTTACGCCACATGATCGGTAATGCCGATGGATATGCTTTGATTTGCTTCATCTGCGAATAACTTTTTTTGGATCTAGCACGTTTTATGAGACCAATGCAGTTGCTATTGCTGTTTTGCTTCGGACTCATATGCATAAATCCATGATTCATCATCTAGATTCGTATTTTTTCAGTATTTTCTTGCACCAATCGAAACGAAGCTTTCTTTGATAGTTTTTCAGATTATGTGTGGTCTAATGCGAATAAATCTTTTTTTACGGCCAAATGATCATGCAATCTTCTTATATATAAAAATAAGTAACATCGATGTTCTCTGTATTGAGTGAACCGATTTTGTTCCTGGGTTTCCTGGTGGTACCGATTTCTCATGAAGGGTGACGTTAATACCAAGGTTTTTATGCATATACAGTCTTTATATGTGTATTAGTTCATGAATTATAGGCATTTTAGTGAACTTATACAACAATACAGGTGTGAACAAATACAGGTGCGCACATATGGTGTATATGGGGAAATATTTGCAAGGTTAAGTTGCAAATTGAAAATAAATAAGGGGTTTTCACGATTCAGTGCATTTGGCTGTGCATTTGAGCATGAGCAAAAAATCCATGCTTTTTTTCTCATTGTATGTACATTTTGTTAGTGTAAAGAGAAAAAAAGCATGGATTTTTTGCTCATGCTCAAATGCACAGCCAAATGCACTGAATCGTGAAAACCCCTATAGAATATTGGAATAGTTTGGCAAGTCTCATCGGTTTGAGTTTGCATTTGCGCTAAACATATTGGCATAGTAAACATTTGACATACCCCTTTTTTCCATACCCCCTTTTACCGCCCACAAATCAATAAAAATGCTATATTTAAGACGGTTTTGGTCGTATTAGACTAAAATTTGGTAAATAAGTTCGTAAGCTTACTGTCACCAACTATACTAAAACTGGGCGTGGTATAACTTTATATATACGCCCACTTTTCAGAAATAATTATTATTCCTGAGTTGTACATGTTTTGATAGTGAAACTTGATATGTAGATGCTATGGGCAACCCTGTATATGTTTTAATAGTAAAACTTGATATGTAGATGCTATGGGCCCAAGAGGCAGTCACTCTATATATTAGCGAACATTAGACAAGGGGGAATGGCTCCGCCCACACTGGCCAAATTTATGATATCGAATTTCCTTGGAACTAAATGTCGTATAACAATGAAGGTCTTTCTACTGAAAAACTGGCAAGGGCATTCGAAAACGGTGCGTGGCTCCACCCATATAAGCCAAATTTACGATACAGAATAGCTATAGAAGTAAAAGTCACAGAACATTGAAACTCAGAATGTAGATACCATTAGGTGATGTCCTTCTACTAGAAAAGGTGACATGCATTGAACAAGGGGGTGTGTCTCCACCGATACCAAATTTCCCAAATTGCCTTCTACTGTTAAATGAAAAATGCCAAAAATTTACAATAGAGAACGCTGCTATAGACTCCAGAACTACTGAGCCGATTTAGCTCAAAATTGCGCAGGTCGTTCATAATTACGTTACCAATTTAGTAGAAAGAGAGGTTGTAAAATCTAATACGATAAGTAACGAATGGGGGGAGGGGGTCTCAGATATAGTAATGTGACCAAAATTAAAAACAAACTCGAAAAAATTGAAATTAATACAACCCAACATTCCAAACCATTATCATCCTTACATCTTCATGTTTGACCGACTAAATTGACTGTTAACTATTGGCAAGTGTAGAAAGGGCATAATTTTTCTTTACTTGCTTTCCAACATTTATTTTTTCTATTTTCGAATATTTTTTAATCAATTCATTTTTTTATTTCATATACTACGTTACTTTATGGGGGTGAAGGAAAGTGTTTTTGAAATGCACTACGAAGAGTACCGGAGGGGGGTAAAAAAAAAGTAAAAATCGGTCACGTAATTTATGAACGACCCCTATGTACGAGATACGAGATGGTTTAGAAATAATAACGCTGAAGGCATTGCAACATTTTCCGGTACTTATGTAAATAAGGTGCAGCAAAGCGTACCAGGAAAAAGCTAGTATACTTTATTAGTATGCTATTAGTATGCTTGTCATACTAATTCCCAAGGATGCCTCAATCTCACGGTATGTCACATGACGATCTTGCTTTATCCGTTGACATACAGCATCGATGTTTTTTGGCAGAGCAAACGATTTTGGATGACCTTCACGGAATTCATCCTGGACCGAAATTACATCACCATTCATTATATCAGTTTTTCCAGTACTGAAGGATTGTGCTTTATCGCCGTATAGAGAATTAAGTTCATTGATGCATTCTTGCCTTGATAGTCCACGTAAAAACTTTGACACTGCTTGACGGTAACGATAAGCTTTCAAACCATGCAATGATTGTTTTGTTAGCAGAGTCCGCCACTCATTTGAAAGCTTATGTTGAGAGGGTTTTAGTACCATTTTGTTTAACTTCACCAGTTTTTAACCGATCGTAAAAAAGTATGTTGTTGGATAGGTCTCATCGATGATAACTATTCATTCTAATAGGCTTTTTACATCCGATTCCATCTTTAACTCTTTCAGCGACAAATATTTTGAAATATTTTAGCCCTTAAAGTGGCAAAAATTTTTTTTTTGTTTTCGTAATTTTTATATTTTTATTTCATTTACACATTTTTATTTCATTTACACATTTACAACGAAATGTACAAGTGGTTTAAAAACTGTACCATCTTCGCGCAAAACAGTGAAATCAGCTGGTACAGTTTTTAAACCACTGGCGCTGAAAGAGTTAACTAGATATTTCAATTTTTCATCTTATTTCCTCAGTACCCCAAAAACTTTACGTTTTTTTTTAAGAAAATCAAAGTTCATACAAAATCATTAAACTTTGGTGAAGATACTTTTTAATTTCATTCGTAGGGAAAAAGTAACAACGAATCAAAGTTTCAGTTAAATTTTTCTTCGGGTTTGTTCATTAGTATTCGGTTCATCTTCGTTTCGCTTCGCTTTTCATAACTAGTTTGTTCACAATCGTTCCAGTCGTTCATGCGTTATTGAGTCATAAATATTTTATTAGTTTAAGCTTCCTCTGTCGAATGTTTTTGAAACTTCTGATAGCCTATATTCTACGAGTATCCCTGGTTCAGGAGAATCAAACATTAAAGCTCGCAAACACCAATGCTTCTATTTCTGTTTAGGGAGAGAGGAAAAGTTTACATGTCTCTCTTACATTTAAGAGCAAGAACAAAAGAATAAAAGAAATGTTTGTTATTAGAATTTTAGGCCCGACATCTTGGGAATAAGACTTTTTAATGATATTTATTTAATTATATAGTAGCGTGTTCTACTTTTGCTCTTCAGTATAGGTGATTCCTTACTGCACTATCGTAGGTGGTTTTGTAAGCGGCAAAAAATATGGAGAGCGTCAATTTATTTTTTAGAGTTTTCTCTAAAATTTGTTGTAGCGAAAATATCTGGTCGATGGTCGATTTCCCAGATCTGACGCCACACTGATAAGGTCCAATCAGCTTCTGTCTTTCACATTATAAGTTCGACAGGATTTTATATGTGATATTAAGAAAGCTTATTTGACAGTCGTTGGCATCTATAATAAAATCGCCTTTATTATAGATTGGGCAGAGTACACTGAGGTTCCAAACATTTGGAATGACTCTATATCTTGGATGAAGTCGTCTTACATTGTATGACTATATTCTACATAGAAGCTCGTGAATGCATAGAGATTTGACTCCGTTCTTGAACAGTTCAGCAGTAAGGCTATCTGAACTGTTTGTTCTCCTGTTCTTCTGCAGCTTTGTTGTTTTTAAGTCGAGCTATAGCTGTCAAAACTTCTTAATAGTCGGACAGCGAAACTTCAGCGCTGTCATCCATATTTTAGGTTCCCGGGATACCATCTTTATTAAAGATAATAGGTCTGTTCCCGTACTTGCAAGTTTGTGAAAACTTTCGAAAACTTGTACAAGTTTCTACTAAATTGCGTTCCCGTACACCAAAAACTTGCAAAAGAGAGCGACAATGAGAGAGTAAAACATTTCCCCTCCTTGCGATAAGTTGCAAGTTTCTGCTACACAAATTTCGTGTAGTAAAAACTTGCAAGTTGTCATGTGCTGGCAGAAATGTCAAAATTTACGCTAGAATTGTCCATCTGAAAAAAAAAAAACAGATGGACAAGTGCATCAAGTATAAATTTGAGCTAAAAATGGAAAATAAAAATACAAATATTCAAGTAAATTGTTCGCCAGGTACATATAGCTATATATTTAATCAATTAGTGCAGCTAATTTATCAGACATTGTCGAAATCTTCAAAAATATTTTTTCGTTTAATTAGCCAAGTGTTGTTTGTCCAACATATGTATGTTTGATCAAAAGTTGCAAGTTTTTACTTAAAAGCGTTCCCGTTCTTTTTAGCATCTTTAATGCTCAGAGACAATTTTTCTGCTTACTCTCTTGAATTTTGCAACTTGCAAGTTTTTGCTACAAAAGTACGGGAACAGACCTATTGTTTTCAGCGTCGCCATCTACAAATCTAGAGAAAAGTTCCCTCCACAACAGTAGAGTGCTCTGGATATCTGTCACTAGATTCAGTGCAAACACAATTATCACAATATTATAGCATGTTTCCACGGAACCTAATTCGGCTCTCATTTTTTATTCGAGGCTGAAACAAGTTGCGAACATGGTAGAATTATAAGGTAGGGCCGGGTCGCTCAGTGCCCTCACGCGTCAACGAATAGTGGATAGTGAAAAGGTCGGGTAGTTGTCAAAATGACGAAGTTGGTGGAAATGTCAAATGAAAAAAGAAATATCATGTTTTCAATTTGTAAATAGTGCGGACACGTGTGTTAAGTTTGTGTTAATTTGAGTGGAAATATTGTAAAAACATTGTAAATAAATCTATAAAATGCCGCGGAAGTGTTAAATTTGAAAAAAAGCTTGTAAAAAGTTTAACCTAAAATCAACTGCGAAACATGAACATAAAGAAACTCGATACGAACAGCTGGTTTTGACAACTAGCCCCCTTTTTCGCTGCTTTCCACTCCATTCTTCTCCGAGTCGGCCCTACCTTATAATTCTACCATGGTTGCGAATCAAGTGTATCGACACACAAATTTTGACAACTCATTCGAAGTTGATTCGGTTTGAATTAACATCCCAATCAAGTAGAAATCGGTGTTATCTCTAATTTTTATCGAAATTTAATCGAAAACAGCAATAGAAGAAAGACAAACAAAACAAAAAGTCAAAGTTAGCTGTCAAAGTGAGTATTGCTTTCAGCCATGATACAATTATACAAGGTAGGAATGACAACTGGCTCTTTTCTCAACAGTGTTTCTCACCAATTAAAATAAATAAATAATTTATAACTTAATATAATATATAATACTATATATATAACTATATATAATAACAACTATATATAATATTTTTAATAATTAACTGGCCATTTCAGCCCTTGAAAAGACTTTGACCTAGCTTCTTATGATCAATTGTGTTGCGAGTGTTATTAAGTTTGTACACAATTGACCGAGAATCGTACCTACAGGTTTAACGCTGACTCCGAACGGCGATGAACGGAATGATCTTGTTCTCAAGAAGCTTTACATGGCATTTTGATCACTCTCTGAGGTTTGCCATTGTCTGCAGAGAGGTGGCGGCCGTACAGAAAAATTATTTTAAATCAAATAATTTTCTGTCGCTGCTGGGGTTCGAACCCGGGTCTCCAGGTTCGTTGACATAGAGGCCACGCTAACTACGCTACGGACGCCATACGTTTGTTAATTATTGCCTTTGAACTAAGCTTATTTTAAAATAGCTATTTATAATTTTTGATGCTTGCCCACGAAGCCTGGGCAAGAGCAGCAAGACCTGAGACGAAGGAACATTAAAAACAATGGACTCAAAGGGGAGTATCGGTTCCAAAGAAAGCGAAATTCCATCTGCAAGCAAGGTCATGACGTCAGTTTTTTTGGGATGCGTGTGGGATAATGATTATCTTTAGAGAGAAAAAGCAACGTCGAGTATTATGTAAACTTATTGCAGCGTTTGAGTGATGAAGTCAGGAAAAAACGGACAATGCACCAGTTCATGCATCCGTCCTCGCGATGACCAAAATCAAAAAGTTTTAGTTCGAATTGCTTCCTATGACAACCGATTCACTAGATTTATCCCCTCGGATTATTTTCTATTTTCAAACTTGAAAAAAATGGCTCCTTGGTAAGAGATTTGCCAACAATCAAGAGATGAAGTGTGAAGCTGATAGCTATTTTGAGAAGCTCGACAGTTCTCACTATTAAAAGGGTATCGAAGCTATTGAACATCCTTGGGAAGAGAGTATCGAGCTAAACATTTTTTCCCAATTGTTTTGTGTTTACTTTGTTAGGTCTGGTACTTCTGGGACTACCCTCGTATAAAATTTCTAACTAGACTCAGGTGCTGATGCAGATCAAGAAAATATAAAGGAAGTCGGGGTATAGTTGGACAGCGCGGTATTTTTTGCCCTAGTAATGCTTGACAGTTTCAACCAACTGAGCACTCAACCTGTGTACACACTAGAGTGGAACGAAATGTATGGAAGCAAAAAATCTTCATGGGCTTCATATATTTTTGAAAACTACTCTTAAAAAAATAAATTTCTGCATGTTTAGTTTTTTTCTGCGACATAACTTTTGACTGCGCCCGAGGATTTATATATTTCATTGTTAGACTTTTTTTTCTGAAATCCAAAAAAGTTAGGAGCTAATTTTTTTGGTGCAAACCTCTTCATTAACTCATTAATAATAACTTGCCAAGAGTTCCCTATGATACCATGTATGCGCTAGAAGGTATTCAGGTTCAAAGATCACCGAATTCGGTCATTTGCTTATATCTCCGCTCTACTCAAAGTTAATATGAAATTTCTACTTTGCGCTATTCAAATATATCTGGTCGCATAGCGTGGAAACTTCTTGTTTTATGTTAAAACTATTAAGGGCGTTTTTGTAGAGAATTATCTGATCTACAATTTTGTTCTGAGTATATTTTCTGTCCTACAAAGAGGAGCGGAGATATAAGCGAATGACCGATTTCGGTGATCTTTGGTCCTGAATATCTTCTAGCGCATACATGATATCATAGGGAACTCTTGACAAGTTGTTATTTATACGTTAATGAAGAGGTTTGCATTAAAAATTTAGGAACGAATTTTCAAACTAAACTGGATTTCAAAAAAAAAAAAAAAAAAATAATAATTCTGGCATGAAATATATAAACCCTCGGGAGTAGTCAAAAGTTATGTAGCAGCAAAAAACTTAAGATGCAGAATTTATTTTTTACTCGTAATTTTCAACAATATATGAAGCCCATGAGGTTAAAAATTCGTTCCACTCTAGTACACATACTGTTACCTCGCTGCCATAGCAAATAGAATTTTGATAGTATTGATTTCGAAAGTATTTTTTTTACTAAGTATTTTGTTTATTTTGACTAGATTTTTTGACGAACCAACTCCAAGGTAAATATATTTATAATATTCAAGCCTCCGACCCACAAAAGAATTTTGTACGAAATTTGCATTGTGTTGTGCATTGTGAAGTTTGCATTTTGTCGCCATTTTGTAAAAATGAGCGTTCGGGGTATTATTGGTTCGGGATGATCGAGGTGTTCACTGTAGTTGCGCCGGAGCAAACCTGAATACGTTTACGTGTGTTCACTGCGATTCGGAATAATTTACCCGGCCATTTTTCACTTTATTTTATGTGAAATTTATGATGATTTATTCTTTTGTTTTCGTTAAAAAATAAATGTTTTCCATCAATAATTTTATTTTTTATCGATTTAAAAACTACCACATAATTTCCCGAGATTTTTTAAAATATCAAAAACAGATTTTTTGCGTCAAGTGATATGAAGTGTTAAATTTGAAACAATTTGATCAAACTGCAAATACCAAAAGGAATAACGTTCCCGTACTAGAAAACAAAGCTTTAAAATTTTTATAATATGTAATTTTTTTGAGAGTTTTTGTCCAACCCTGACTTCCCCCATGATGTACTTTTCTATACCTACCACACCTCCTTAAGGGTGTTACAAACGGATTGACAAAGTTCATTAACTCTAACAGAATAAGCGTGGGAGTAAAATGAAGAGTAAAAGGAGATAATTAAACTTGATAATCAAAGTGTTTAATTGATATGAAAGTCTTCACTCTTCATTTAAGCATGAGCAATTTTAAAACGTAAGCAATATTTTTCAGGTTTTTACTTTTATATTCAAAGTGACTTATTAAGAGTGCTCACAGTTTTGTTTTATCTCGTGTGTTTACTTTGCCGTCTGTTAACTGTAAAACATTTTGCCATGTGGTAACTTTTTTTGTTTATGTTTTGCATGCAAAGTAGAGGTAACTTAAACTAATGAAATTGCCTTGCTTTTGTTTTTAATAGTAAACTGATATTTCTGACAGTTAATTTTATTCTATTGGGAAAATTAACGTTTGTGTCAATTTTAGAATGAATTATGTGAAGAAGTGCTCACAATTTGATTGAGATATCGTTCTAAAGCAGTGTTGTTAACATAATTTGTTGAAATTACTGTGTTAGGCAAGAAAAATTACTGTTTTTGATGCAAAATTACTGTGAATTGCGACTCGAAAATTTTCACCGAGTGGTTCAGGCACTTTAACGCACTCGGCCACGGCCGCCAAAAATATATTTCTGAGTCTTCAGCTGTTATAAATATAATATACAAACGTAACAACATATGTTTGGATACTTAATACATTACAAAAAATTAAGAATTTAAGATATTATTCATCTAAATGATCTTACATGGATCTTTTTAAAAGCTCAAAATGCGTTCTTTAGAACTGTACGGTTGTTAGTGTTAGCCATGTATACACTATTATTTGCAAAGTTAGCAACGCAATTAGCAATTCCAGGGATGGTTACATTAAGAGAAGAACAGAGATGTTATAAATGTGATTTTAATAAATTTTTTCTAAATAAACGTTATATTTTTGGATGGCCATTGAAATTACTTGATTTTTCGAAAAATTACTGTCTGTACGTACTGTATAAGCAGTCAAATTACTTAAGTTTACAAATTACTATAGTTTTCTAAAGTTACTATATATTAACTTTAAAAGGAAACTGTGAATACCCTAATTAAAAATGAAACAATTGAGTACAATTCTTCATTTTAACTAACTGTTTAACGGTTTAAACTAACGGTTTAAAATAGAAATTATATTGAAAATCCAAAACAAAATATAAATAATGTTTTACTACAAAAAAAATCTTTATTTAAGAAATACTCCTGATGAATTTGAACAATAATTTACCGCGTTCTATTTCGTTAACGTTGCAAAATAAGCAAATCGTAAGTAATAGTGTTTATTTGTGCTGTCACAATAAAAATCAATCTTAATTTGGGAAAATTCTTAGAGTTTGGTGTAAATTATTTGCTTGATGAACATGTGGTCGATTGTTAACATAAATAGTTCAAGCATCATTGTGCAAAATATACGTATTTCGACATCTGTTTTGAAGCTATTATAAATTTACTTTGACATTTAAAGCATTTGCAAGCTTCAAAATGTAAATAAAACTGAAATTAGAAAATATTTTCTCTCATTAAAAGTAAAATTATTGAAATGTTATTTTCTCCCGTTAATACTGAAGAATATGGCTTCCATGGTTGAATTAATAAGGTTGTCTCAAGGGTGAGAGCGAGTGCCCATAAATGTCAAATCGAAGTTGACAGCTCATACAAAATCTGAAAGTTAATATTGATAACATGCAAAGCCGATGAAGTTGTTGTTGTTGCTTTTCGTTGATTTTGACAAATGTGGGTACTGAGAAGAGAGTACTATCAGCCCCGAGATAACCTCATTAATTAGACCATGATGACTTCAACTCTCCAAGAGAGAGTATTTAAATAGAGGTTTTTCTCTTTTTCTCCGACTCTTTCAGTCAGAAAGTGTAAAAGTTTTAAGCACACTCGTTTTTAGCAATAATTTTGAATCAATTAACCGTTAATTGTGTTATTTTTATCGTAATTCTAAACTTTTATCTTCCATTTTCATGTTCAGTAACGAATTGATACAATTATAAAAGTTAATAAAACGACACAAACAATCAAACAAATACAGTTTTAAAAAATATAATTAAAGAGTTAGAAAAAATATACACACAAGGCCGTAAAAATACACACACGCACACGCATACATTTACAATTTTCTTATAGTGCAAAATGGTTTAAAATATCCGCAAAACGTACGTTCATAAATTCCAAATATTATTGCCAACGTATTCAATGAAGTTGGCAACATTCAAATTTATGCACACCATACACTCAACGAATTGAATATGTAAACAAATTTGCAGCCCGTTCAAATGCAACGCAAAGAAAAAAACCAAAAATAACAACTTTTAAAACGAATGCGTCAAGATCACGCCTCCTGCACGCATTCAATTTGCCACAAGCAAACAAATAAATAAATAAACAAACAAACACATTCAAACGCACTTATGTACGCACAACTAATACAAGCACACATAAAATAGTTAATACTCGTATAAATTAAACATGCAATGACGAAAAAATATGTCGTTACATAAAGGTAATTGATACAATTTTAAGATATGAGTTATTTAAATGCAACAACATGGCGATTAAAATAGTGGGTAGTGGTTAAAGGGGGGAGTGGTTTTCGTGGTGGAGGTATGTGGGGTTGACTGGAGATTGGAGGCTTAAGTAGTTTGGTTGTCCAACGCATGTGAACACACTCAACGCTGACATCAATTAAATTTAGCAATATTGCAAAAATTTATATTCGAAAATTAACTTAAATACTTTTAAAACTTTGAAAAATTAAATTATTACTTTGATTTCAAATTGCTCTCCAGTTCTGCGAGACAAGTTGTCGGCTGCAATCAAAACATAGGTATTACTTAGAGATGATTGAGCTGTGCGAAGGTTACTACATATGTTTATTTCGGGATTAAATATATGTAGACTGAATTATTTTTGATTTAAAAATTCAATGAACGATTGACTACGGAGAGAAAAGTTGGAGGTGGAAGAAAAAAATGGATTTACCTCAGAAAAAAAGCTTAGGCTGTGATGGATTTACTTCGACTGGGCCGAAGTTAAAATACCCCACGGCCGAACCAAAGTATATTCATAGTGTTAAACAGTCAATAAATATTTATTTGTAAAAACATTTTCGTCACAGTTTTAACAAAAAATATGCGCTTTTGTTTTTTGATAAAGTCATTTTGTATGGGAGGTGGGTGTGGTTTTCACTCGATTTGGCTCATTTTCTAACTTGACCTTTATTTTGTAGATAAAAGCTTAAATAACGAATTTCGTAATGATTGCTTGAAAATTACGGCTGTAATCGTGATCACAGACAGACAGACAGACGGACATGGCTTAATCGACTCGGGTGGTGACGCTGATCAAGAATATATATACTTTTCTATACCTTCCAAGCCTCTTTATGGGCGTTACAAACGGAGTGACAAAATTAATATACCCCTTTTACGTTTTTTAAACGTGGGGGTATACAAATGTATAAAGTTAAGAATCAAACGACAATATAAAGTTATTGACAGTTTTTAAGCATAATTAAAAATTTATAAGGAAGAAAATTACACAGTTTTTTTAAGAAGAACAAAAGTTACCACACAGGTGACGTTCTGTAACGAAGTCTCACTGACTTGGCACGGATTTACAATGGGATAAGCGATAAGCATCTGCCGTTAGCCCCATTTAGCCCATAATTAGTTCTATGTTACGCTGTGTGAAATAGGTTTGAGTTTCTCAGAGTGCGACCGGGTATATGAAATGGAATGACTTCTAGAAGTTGAGAAGAGTTTATTTTGTCATCAATTATGTCTTTTATAAATAATACGTTAGAAATGACGCGTCTATGTGAGAGGCTTAGGAGACTTAACAAACGACATCGTAACCAATTAGCTGGTATTGTCTCCAATGAGTATAACCTACGTAGCGCAAAAATTGTAAAATATGTTTTCAATTCTATTCTAAGAGGAATCATAGAAGGAGTCCCAGATAATATTTGCACATTCAAGGATAGATCTTAACAGGCTGATAAAGACTGCTTTATGCGTATGCGGATCAAAAAATTCTCAAGTGTTTCTTTTTAAAAAACCTAGCTGTGAGTTTATTTTTCAAATTATGTATTCGGTGTGGGTGTGGTCAAATACCACCCCCAGATTTTTACATTGGCTCACTCTGGAAAAACTATGAGTACAGTTATCCACGTCATCAAATTTAATAGACACGTTTCTACGAGAAAACCTTAGCATTTTACATTTTGAAAAATTCAGATGGAGCTTGTTAACGAAGCACCAATGAAGCAGGGCGTTAATGTCAGTGGCGGATCCACATATAGGCTAAAGGGCTTTAGCCCCCCTTGGAGAATTTTTTGTGGACTTTGAAAAAAGTCCAAAAAGACGTTTCAGCCCCCCTTGGCATAGAAAAGTGTAGTTTCAATCACCCCTTTGGCAAATCCTAGATCCGCCATTGGTTAATGTCCTCTTGCAGGTTAACAATGTCATTAGTATTGTTAATAAAGTAAAGGAGTCTGAGATAATCCACGCAAAGTAAAATTTTACTTGACTTTACTGCCAATGGGATATCATTGATGAACATAATGAGAAAAGAGGACCTAAATGACTTTCCTGCGGAACTCCAAATTTTTCAACTCCAAAATCAATGAGTAAAAGTTCGAATTGCTTCCTCACACACCCTTTCCGCCAGAATTAGTCCCTTCGGATTATTTTCTATTTCTTAACTTAAAAAAATCATTCGGTGGCAAAGAAATTCCTAGAAATGAATAGGTGGAGTCTGTGCTTGATGGCTATTTTGAGAAGCTCGATGGTTTTCATTATATCCCGGGTATCGAAGCTTTTGAACATGGCTGGGAAAAGTGTATCGAACTTAAAGGAGACTATGTAGAAAAGTAGAGATATTTTTGGCCAAATTTTGTGTGTTTTCTTTGTTAGGTTGGGTACTTCAAGGATAACTCTCGTATATAAATATATGAGCATTGTAATGAGCAAAATGAGAATAAACATCTCCTGGCCTCCTGACGTTAAATAAAGCACAAACTTTATCGAAAAAAACTATTCGAACTTATCTATACACCCGATATTTATAAAACTGTTTATCGAACAAATTCAAAATTAAATTAAGTAAAAAAAAAGATACAGTAGTTTCGACTATGTCGTAACACAAGACGTAGAATTATTCAATTCGCTTTTGATGACATCTTTTTTAAAAATATTTATTCCATACACCTGAGGATATGACCTTTAAGAGAGTGCCGGAGAGGGTTAATATGTATCACCAACCCCCATTACTTTTGCAAAAGGAACATTTTTGCCTTTGACACCTATTCCCTCCGACCACTCCTTAGGGGCGCTCCCATACAAATTTTATGCTTTTGTCGATAAAACCGGAAACTGTCCATAAATAGGTAGAAAACTTAAACAAGCAAACAAAATTTGTTCAATGCTATCAAGTTCAACAACCCATGTGTCAAAATTTCACTGTCGATAATATGCCCGGATATTTAATTGACTGCGTTTGACTTTCAATAACAGATTCTGTTAAAAAAGCATGCCCCTCAAAATTACTCAGTATTACTGGGCTACGCGAGTCTGTTAAAAACAACATGCCCCCAAAAGTATGCTTTTTTTTAATTATAAGATTTATGTCTTCACGCTAGATGGCGCTGTCTTCGCCGTCGAAAAAACCGGAAGCCGTCGATAAATAGGTAGCAAGTTTAAGCAAACAAAAACATCAAATGTTGGCTTTATATTTCATGGAATTGTGTAAAATTGATATAAGTTAGACAGTTCTAACATGAATTTTTGTCGCATTGAGGATCAAGCAGACCAACAAGTGCTAAGATCAACATTGTACGATTAGTACTTTAGGCCCACCAAAGGCTCAAAAAGTAATGTAAATACCGACACCTGATCACTATCAACCACCCTACTTACCTCCGAGAACGACGTATTCTACGTCAAAATATATTAAACCTTAACCGATTGACATGAGTTTTTGGCAAATAGCTTTTTTCGATGGAATCTAAGAATTTCACGCTACTACAGGTGGCGCTCACGTTTGGAAATGCTCGTGTAAACTTATTGACGTACATGTTCTTAGTATGTGTACGCATACATGTCTATTCTTACATGCATTATATTATGTATTTCGCGGTCGAGTCAGCTTCCGTCAGTACATTTCATCTAAGCCGGCAAAATATGGAATAAAAATGTGGTTTCTATGTGATTCGAAATCTTATTACGTCCACACTGCTCAGGTGTATGGCGTGCTAGAAATGCTGCACCTGAGAGAAACCAAGGCCAAAGAGTTTTGCTCGATTTATGTGAAGGCCTTTCAGATAGAAATGTCACTTGTGATAATTTCTGCACCACATATCAATTAGCTGAGGAGTTACGAATGACAAATGACAAACGGCGAATGACCATTATCGGAACAATTCGGCAGAATCGAACTGAGATTTCACCAGTTTTGAGAAATATGCGGAAAAAGCCTGTTTTTACACAAATAAAGGCGGTGTAGATACGCTTGATCAAATGGTTGGCACTTATCGAAGCAAGCGAAAGGTCAATCGATGGCCTATGGCATTGTTTTGCAATTTACTTGATATAAGTGGAGTTAATGCGTACGTTAATTTCACTTCAATTTCAATCAAAAACAGTAACAGGAATATTCGTCGTAGACTGTTCTTGATTGAGCTTGGAGACGCTATGGTTAAACCATTCATCGCGAAGCGAATACGTGGTCCAAGAGTGGCACAACCCGAAACACCAATAATCTCAACAAATGTCGCAAGTGTTCCAATTCAGCATGCGTCACCAACACGGAAGCTTGGTCGATGTTACATTTGTACTAGCAAAAACAATCCTAATGTGTTTGCAACAAGATGTGATAAATGCAAGAAATTCATCTGCGCAGATCACGAATTCAATGCATGCTTGAATTGTGCCAATAAAATATCTTAAAATTATCTTATACTTGCCAAATCGACAAGATTTCAAATTTTTTTTTTTACTTTTTTCGAAATATGTATTTCCAATTTTTGTTCTGAATATCAATTTTTTTTTTTATATATATTTAACTTTATTCATAAAAAGAATAAATAGTCTTTAAATTTTATTCATAAAATTTGTGATATTTTTATTTCTTTTTAAAGTTTTCTGTATGTAAGCGCGCGCATACTTAAGGAACCTTTTAGGGTTATGGGTCTGAGTTACCGATGAGGGTTAACCGATGAGGCTATGTGTAACTGCTACACTTTAAAAAAAGATATAGTAGTTTCGACTATGTCGTAACACAAGACGTAGAATTATTCAATTCGCTTTTGAGGACATCTTTTTTAAAAAATATTTAGCAAAATATTTATTCCATACACCTGAGCATATGACCTTTAAAAAAGTGCCGGAGAGGGTTAATATGTTTGACCGACCCCCACTACTTTTGCAAAAGGAGCATTTTTGCCTTTGACACCTTTTCCCTCAGACCACTCCTTAGGGGCTCCCATACAAATTTTATAGTTTTTGTGCCGGAAAGGGTTAATATGTATGACCGACCCCCATTACTTTTGCAAAAGGAGCATTTTTGCCTTTGACACCTATTCCCTCCGACCACTCCTTAGGGGGGCTCCCATACAAATTTTATGGTTTTTGTTTATTTATTCCATACACCTGATCATATGTCCTTTAAGAGAGTGCCGAAGAGGGTTTATTACCGACCCCCATTACTTACGTAAAAGGAACATTTTTGCCTTGAACACCTATTTCCTCCGACCACTCCTTAGGGGGGCTCCCATACAAATTTTATGGTTTTGTCGATAAAACCGGAAACTGTCGATAAATAGGTAGCAAGTTTAAGCAAACAAAAACATCAAATGTTGGCTGTATATTTCATGTAATTGTGTAAAATTTATATAAGTTAGAGAGTTCTTACATGAATTTTTGTCGCATTGAGGATCAAGCAGACCAACAAGTGCTAACATCAACATTGTAGGATCAGTACTTTAGGCCCACCAAAGGCTCAAAAAGTTATATAAATACCGACACCTGATCACTATCAACCACCCTACTTACCTCCAAGAATGACGTATTCTACATCAAAAGGCAAAGTATGAACACATTTTTGGACCACATTGTGTTAAATTTTAAGCTAATGTTTTTTTTAAGTGTAGTTGTAATTAACTTATTTAACATTGTTATGAGCACAAAATTTTTGAATGTTTATCGCATACAAAAAAAAAAAAAAAGACTTACTGAAATTTGTTCAGGAATGCATACGTAATTTGTCAAAACAAATTTTTTTATAAATATGAATAAAATTAAAAAAAAAATTTTCCGTTACTAACTTAAATGAAAAGTTTTCAGTAACTTATGTTCAGATATATGTATGTTCAAGTGTGTGTGGCCAAAAGTGAATGCATGCAAAAGTTGCGCTCACTCCATCAGGGCTGCACCGCAGACCTTGTGTGCATGCGTGCGTGTAAGTATTTGTTTACGAGTGTGTGTGTCTGTGTAGATTTGTGTTTCTAGTGCTGCTTCGGCCAATTAATAAATTCGATAGTAATTGCAACAATATTCGAATTAAGCAACGATTAATAATATTACAATTTTTTTTTTCATTATTATCGTCTTGCCTTCTATACTTTTGCAGGCTTGCTGGTAACTCTTAACATGCCACAAGCAAAATGCCTGCCAGCTAAATTATCGCGATTAATTTTTTTTTTTTCTAAATGCATTTAAGCGGCTTCGTCTTCGTTGTTATAGCACTGTTGGTGGACAGTCGCTATAGTTTTTTGTTGCTGTTGCTTTTGCTGTTCTTGTGGTCTTGTGCTTCGATTGCCGGCATAAGCGTGAATCTTGATTAATTTATTGTATCCACTCAACGCCATGAAACATAATCGCTTACCTTCCTTCTCCATAGCGCTTCTATTTCTTATCATCTTATACTTAATTCTTCTGCTAACCGATCTAGCCGTTCTTCTGCGATCTAACGTGTTGTGTATTTTGTACCTTTTAATTAGTTTATGCCGTTGTTGTTGTTGTTGGAGTTGCCATGGCTTCTGATGTACTCTAAATGCCATTTGTGGTTGTTTTCAACTTGAGCTTCATCTTTTGGGTCACACAGTGACGAATGTGCGATTAAATCTTTTTTGTGTGCAACTAAGATTTTAGTCATGGATGTTTCAAGCCCTTCCTTGTCCATTAGTCTGTCCTTCCAGTTGTCCTTGCAACTTAGAGTTGTTGTTGATTTATTATCACATATAACGGACTTAATTTAATTTTTGAACCACAATTAGATACGTTATTTGGAGGTGAAAAAAATGGAAGGTAACTTTTTCAGTTAATTTCAATGCTACGTGAATATAGTTATAACCTGATGCTACATGAATATAGTTTCCGTAAAAGTTAGCATTTTATTAGATAACCATCGTTGGAAAATTACAGTATAATGGAAACTGTTGTGAACAGTTTCGTTCAATTTAATATCTCAACAACAATGCATTGATCGTTTTCAATTTGCTTTTGATAATGAAGCATCAGCCAAAACCACAGTTTATGACTGGTTTGCAGAAGTCAAGCGTGGACGTGGAAGGACGTCCCGCAACTTTTGTTGATCTATGTTAGCAAACATCGATGTTGCCCGAGAAATGATTGAAGTAGATCGGCATGTGACATACCGTGAGATAAAGCCATTCTTGGGAAGTGTTAAAAGTGGTTCCAATTCAATTCAGCAAAAGTTGTTTGTACACGAATGATTTAAAAAAAAAATAAACCATTTTCTTCCGTAAAACTTACTTACTATTTATCTGGCGCTCGGTTTTGGCCTCGTCTAAGAAACTGCGCCAGCCATTTCTGTTTTGCGCTTGCTGGCGCCAGTTCGAAACACCAAGTGTAGTCAGGTTATCCAACACTTGATCCTTCCAACGAATATGTGGACGTCCTCTTCTGCGTTGACCACCACCGGGCACCGAATCGAATATTTTTTTCACTGGAGCGTCGTTTTCCATTAGCTCAACATGACCTAGCCAGCGGAGCCGCTCGATTTTAATACGCTTAACTATGTCGATGTCAGCGTACAGCTCATACAGCTCGTGGTTCCATCGAATTCGGTAATCGCCATTAACGCAGATTGGACCGAAGATCTTACGAAGGATCTTTCTCTCGAAGGCTCCCAAAGTCTTTTCAGTACTGCTCAACGTCCAGGTTTGTGCTGCATATTATAGGATGGGCATGATTAGTGACTTATAGAGCGTGAGTTTTGTTCGTCGAGAGAGGGCTCTGCTTCTCAATTGCCTACTTAGCCCAAAGTAACACCTGTTGGCAAGAGTTATCCTTCGTCTTATCTCAATGCTGACATCGTTGAAAGAGCTTATGCTCCATTCCAACAACCTCAAAGAAGATGTTGTCAACAGTGTCGTGGCTTCCAAGGCGCTGGGACTGTTTATTGGTTGACACTAGGTATTTCATCTTATCTCACTAATCTAGATAATGCTAATAATGCTAGATAATGCTAATACTTCGCGGGTATTATGGCCAATGATATCGATGTCATCGACATAAGCAAGCAGACATATGCATAAGACTTTTATAGAATATCGTGCAACTTCTCAAATCAGCAGCTCGGATGATCTTCTTCATCATTAGGTTGAAAAAAATCGCACTATGGGGAATCACCTTGTCTGAAACCTCGTTTGGTATCGAATAGATGGGAGAGATCCTTCCCGATTTTAACTGTGCTGTTGGTGTTGCAAAGACGGATGAGCTTTGCAAGAGTACTAAATACAGAAATGGTGAAGTACAGGTCATTCCTTATTAGACTGTTAAAGGCGGCTTTGTAATCGACAAAAAGATGGTGCATGTCGATTTCTTTCTCTTGGGTCTTCTCCAAGATTTGTCGTAGCGTAAATATCTGATCTTTCACATAATACGCTCGACAGGACCTTATATGTAATATTAAGAAGGCTCATCCCATAGTAGTTGGCGCAAATGGTGGGATCGCCTTTCTTTTGGATTGTGCAGAGCACACTGAGGTTCCAATCGTTTGGAATGCATTCTTCCGACCATATTCTGCATAGAAGCTCATAAATGCATTTCGCCTCTATTCTTAAAGTGCTCAGCAGTTAACAAGTCGGCTTCTGCGGCCTTGTTCGGGAATTTCAATGCTGTCGTCCACAATTGGGAAATCACAATTAGGATATCAGCTCTATCGGCGGGATTGAATTTTCTGAATGCGGTGGGGAGATAAATATATACTCGTAGATAGTAGAAAAGAAGAGGGCAATAAAGTGAAGCATGTGTGGGATGTTCTCTGCGCGGCAGGAAGCTGACGTAGAAACATTTGAATTTGTATCTGAGGAAAGTGGTATGCCTTTACCTCAGTCATTCTATTTATAAGACAATCCGATCCACAAATGTGAAGCTGTATTTTCAGTTGACTAGAAATGCAGAAAAGTTAAAGCAAAAGACAATGGCCTGCCCGGGGTTCGAACCCGGAAACCCTGGGATGGCACTCAAGCAGTCTAACTTCTCTAGTTCTAATGCCCTAAAATAGATCAAAATAAGAATCGATTTCAAGGATTATTTTGTGTTAAGTTTTTATTAATTTTTTGAGTCTTGAAATTAGTTTAAATTTTATTTGAACGCTGTCAAATAGTAAAACAAAACACAACCTTACAATTAAATTGCCATGATTTAAAATTTCGTGCCGTGATTAACTCAATTTTAACGAATTTCGTCATTATGACATGGTAAAATTAATAAAATAATAAATAAATCTTAATATTTGAATACGGCCTTTCATTATTTATATCGAAACAAATTTTGAGCTTTAGGCCAAGCATGTTAACAACAAGACAACATGAAGACAAAGAAGGCGACAACTAACAACAACAACAACTTCTAACTTTTAAAATAAAAAATAATTTACTAGTAAATCAATTACTTTAGTTTTTTCTGATCCTCAAAGCAGGCCCTCATAGGTATCCTCAAAGCCTCAAAGTATCTTATTTATACGCATTCACATCCATATCCTCAAATAAACATTCATCACATTCCTAGTTTTTATGTGAAATGAATATACTGGTAAAAGATCGTTCATTACGTACTCACTTATTCTGAGTAGGTAACACAATTTGGTCTTGATTATATCGCATTATCCCTTTTGGAGATCTGCATAAATAAATAAAATATTGGCTAACTAAACCAAATCCATATTAAAACAAAAAATCCTTTATAGTCTCAAGGTAAGGCCACAAGAAAACAAAATTTAAAAAACGTTTAACATACGAATTGTATGACAGTTTGCATGCAATGCACAAGGAGTGGACGGACCAAGCATATAATGCATTGACAACGTTCAGCTGAACAATTACTCCCTACAGAGCAAACCGACATTTGTTTTAAAAATATTTCGTAATTGAAGCCATTATTAAACTTACATATATGTTGACAATGTCCGATTGTGTGTGGCTAACATTGTTGGACTTATTTATCATGACAACCCAGCAAGAAAACACGTATAGGCATGAAATTCGTCAGAATCAGTCAGTTTATGAGACCCATTAGCATTTTTAAATTCTTTTATAGTTCAGGAAATTCTTAAAAACATTGTTACCATATGTCGTTATACGTTAAAATGGTCTTGCAAATAATTTAACCCTTAACTATGAAGTATTTGAACGAGAACAATTTACGTAAATGAATCAGTGAAAACTAAATATTAACCAAAATTGTCTATATGTACTAAAGATCTACATAGAACCTTCTATACTCAGAAGTTGACTACACTAAGGGAGAAAAATATTAAATTTATCCATAAACTTTTTTTAATTTATCCAAGAATGGGGTAATTTTTGAACCAATAACGCATTTGCATAAATCGAGTACGTAAATATTTAAAATTTATTTAACTACTTTTTTTATTAAATTATGCATGCTTATTGTTACTTTTATGTTAAATAATTAATATTAAAATAAAATATTAACGTATTTAAACAGAATTAATAAAATATATATTAAAATTATGCACGATTTTTTTAATATCTTTCAAATATTTACTATTTGAAAATAAAACCATCGCATTTAAAGAAAATTTAAATACAAATAAGAGTGTAGAACTTAAAAAACAACATATTTAAACAAAATATGTTATTAATGGTTTGTATAAAAAATGGTAAATAGTTCTCGTTTGGTTTTTGTAATGAAAATTATATAGCCTAGATGTTTATCCAAGGTGCAATGCTTCGTGAGTGCTCCGCTGAGATCCCAACAAAATCTCACCGCCCTCACGAAGCATTGTACCTTGGCTAAGCATCTAGGCTATATAATTTTCATTACAAGAACTAAACGAGACTTATTACAAACCGGGAGTATTTGAGAACGGGGAGTAAACCGGGAGTAAATTCGAGAAACGCAAGTAGACGGGTCGTTTGATATAATAGCTGAACCTTAAAAATCAGGAATAGCGCCATTTTTTAAAGCAAACCAAGATAAGACAAAAATCGGTTTTTATGGTGCACACAAAAAAAAAGAGTTGGCTGTGTCGTGGACACACCTGAAGTTTTTGACGTGACAATATTTGTATCTCATCCCTTCCTTTGTTCCCAAACTTATCCCCATCCTTCCGTTATTTTTTTATTTGTCGTAATTATTATCTTTATTCATGTCCAAGCTCTTGTTTTAATCCAAGACCAAATTTTCGACTTAATCCTCACCTGAACCCCTTTCCTAGTTTGGGAAGGTGTGTTTTAGGTGTACCTAAATCTTTGTCCTAATCCATATCTTAGTTCTTGTCATAGTCCTTTTCCGCTTTCATAGTCCGGTTTCATTATTTTCTTTTGTTGCTTGCAAGAGGTGTTGGTTGCCACGAAAAAAACTTTTGAAAGCATAACTTTTTTCAGCTTGTCGGAACTTCGTTAGATTTTTGTTATTGTTTTTGTTGTTGTTGTTGTTGTTGTTGTTGTTTATGTTGTTGCTTTGCTTTTGCTTCTTCATTGGTTTTACTTTTCTGTAGTGCATTAACTTTGCCTTGGCTGCATGTAATAAATCCATGCAACAATAATGCATGAGGGGCCTCGTGACGCCGTACATTTTTGTTTACAGAAAAACGGTAAGAGATAATGGACAAATTTTTTTGGGATGAATGCAATAAAAAATTATTTCCAAAAAAATTTTTTTATTAATATTTAACATTTGTTATGCATGAAAACTGAGCAAGTAATAATTCCATGCAACGAAACTACATTTCTGTTGCTTAAGCTGCTATCTTCACAACCTGACGAGTTTCAGAAGTTTTTTTTTACTGTCGTAAGGCCAAGTATTAATCCTTAATTCTTGCATTTAAACATTAACCGTAGCTCATATACTTACGGAATAATAATTCAATAAAATGCCGTTGCATGAATGTTGTATTATCGATCTTTGAGCGGCTTTTCTGTGTTCCCATAACGTCAGAAAGGGATATTTTTGTCTAACTTTGTTGTGAGGGCTTAGAACAGCCCTTTATTGGCGTATCATATTCTTTACGCCAGTAAAGTATCGCCCATTTCAGATTGAGGTGACCTATCAGTCGCACTGACCATCTCCGATTTGGCTCAAATTTTGTTCCTGGATTGGTTTATTGCTTAGAAAACCAAATCCGAAGTTATATGAACCATTTTTCAAGAGCAAAATAGGGTGTATTTTTGAAGCGACGTAGCTCAGTCAATTTAAATCCGATTTTCGTAAATAAGATATCATTAGAAAGGTTATTTTGTCTTTTTTAAAGGAAAAATATAAAACTTTTGGAAAAATTGCAGTAAATTGACCCATTGTTAATTTCAAAGTTTAATGCCATGCCAACAACAGACGCTATAATTTTTTTTAGTTTCTTTATTTTGGTTTTTTGTACGTTTGTATTTGTTTTAAAATTTGAATTGAAAATTCTTTAACACTGCACGTTTTACGCCATTACTTATGAACCCTTCAAGAGCGCACCTTAATTTTATATCGTTGGAAAGGAATCGAAACGTACAAAAAACCAAAATAAAGAAACTGAAAAAAAAAAATTATAGCGTCTGTTGTTGGCATGGCATTAAACTTTGAAATTAACAATGGGTCAATTTAGAGCAATTTTTTTAAAAGTTTTATATTTTATCCTGAAAATAGAGGAGATAACTATTTCAATGATACCTTAGTTAATAAAATGTGATTTAAACTGATTGACATACGTTGCCTAAAAATAGGCCCTATTTTGGCATTCGAATGGCTGTGGCTCCGCAAAAAAATTTTTTTTGAAACTTTAAACTCCGAAATAGGTTTTCTTAACAAAAAACGAACCTAAAAACAAATTTTGAGCCAAATCGGAAATGGTCAGTGCGACTGATAGTTCACCTCAATCTGAAATGGGCGGTATATATAATAAGCGAGTAATAAATAATTCCATGTAAAAAATTTTCAATTCGCTGCTTGAGCAGTTGTCACCGCGTCCCGATGACATTTTGCATTTTTGTTTTTTTTATAATGTAGTCAATGAATCAACTTCTACGCTTGTATCATTATTTTAATCCATTGATGTTCTTGTAGTACCACGCGTGGAGAGACTCGACGGCTTTATTCTAGAATCGAAATACGAAGACGATCACAAGCACGAAGTTCTCTCAATCAGTTGGCGCTGAAACTTCAAGTAAGAGCTTGAACAGAAACAAAGCGATTAGCGATTGGCGACATTTTCAAGCAATACAATGCATGAAAATGTATGAACACGTCCGAAATCAAATCGCTGGCCTTCGATCGCGACGAACATTCGCCAGATTAGAATCTATTCTATTTTTTCTCTGGCGACCTGACGACCTAGCGATCCTCTCTTTGAGTGGTGTCAAACATGATAAGTGTTGCCGTATTTTTCCTACTGATGAGGTACGTTCAGTGCTATATTCTTAAGTTTTATTATTTTCTGACAATTGTTGTCTGTGTTTCTGTTTTCTTCATGTCAGTTATGCATAAACAAAACCAAAATATGCTGACAATTCAGTCTGAATAGTTCGCCAATCGCTTATCGCTTTCATTCTAGACGTGTTCTGAGCGATTGGCATGAAGAGAGGATCGCCGATCGCCAATCGCTTTGATTCTGTTCGGGCTCTAAGAAGGTTTGCGCCGCTTGGTCGTGTGTTTTGCACTGCACAAAAAGTTTAAGGTATATGAAAATGAGTTAAGTGCAGTTATGAGGACAGAATAATATTAATAATAATGATAATGATAAGGAGAGTGATAACGATAATGAAAATGATACTGATAATTATAGTGATAATTGGTGTTATGGATAAGGAGAGTGATAATGATAATGATAATGATACTGATAATTATAGTGATAAATAGAACACAATTCTTGCTTAATACCTGCAATCAATTTTTGCCAGTACATAGAGCGAGAGAGCTACTAACACAGGTACAAAAGTTGAAAATTATAGTAGTATACGTGTGAACACCACGGTTTTAATCATAGCACCTATGCTCAGCGAGTAACAATTCAATGCAACACCGATGAATTTTGAAAGAATGACTTCTTCAACCTTTTTGGAAACCTGTGCGGTAATGTAACCTTGTCCCGTCAAAATTATATGCGGCTTGCAATTAAATTCGGTTTTACTGCAGTGAAATTTTCCAAACACTCGATTCAAACATTCTTATGTCGCTGTGCATTAAGGTGGGTCACCAAACAAAATTTCAAAAGACCGCCCCTCATTTGAAAGGTTATGTTAAGGGGGTTTTAGTAGCATACAAATTTTTTTTTTTGTGGACCCAAAATCTGCCCAAAATGGTCTTTTTTGTATAACTTCATCAGTTTTAAACCGATCGCAAAAAAAGTATATCGTTGGATAGATCTCAATAAGGACAACAATTCGTCTTAACAACATTTTTATCTCCGATTCCATCTTTGACTAGATATTTCAACTTTTAGTCTTATTTTCTCAGTAGCTCCAAAACTTTAATATGTTTTTTTAAGAAAATAAAAGTTCGTAAAAAATCATTAAACTTTTGTGTAGAAACTTTTTTCTTACAGGAAAAAAGTTACAGCCAATTTAATTTTTGGTCAAGTTTGGCTTCGTTTTTGGTATTTAGCTTTCGGTTCATCTTAGTTTGCCTTGGAAATGACTTCGTTCATCTCAGGGTTTGATCGTAAGTCTTCGGTTCAGCTTCGTTTGGTTTCGTTTTTTATACCAAATTTCTTTAAAATCAGTGAATATAAAAAAATATATCACGAATTCCACCAAAAAGTCAACCTCATAGGTCAAAAATCAAATTGTAAAGAGAGAAGAGAAACTATATAGAATATATTCTATCGAATTCGGACAACACGTTTTAAGTTGAATTTTTCAAGATAACGGTAGTTTTTCTGTGTTTTTTTTACTTTCGCGTGGTGAATAAGTTGAGCGAAAATTTTGCAGTTTTATTTTGATATTTGCCGTGAGGGCGTGCGCTGTTTATTACAACAATTAAAAAAAAAATATTTGCTTCAAATTTTTTAATATTTTCCTAATAATCATACATATATATGAATAAATAATTATCAACGACATACCGTGGTAAGAGCAGTTATCATAAAATTAAGAGTTATCATAAAAAGAATCGTTTTCCACGTTTTTGCCTTGAACTCCTACAACTAAGCTGATTGATGGTATACGTCAGAATGCCCACTGTATCTTTTTGGATACAACCATGTTTTCTTTAAACAAAAATTTTTTCCAAAAAAAATAAAAACGGGGTCGTGTTCAGGGGATCATTAAACACAACATAATTTTAATGATATCGGTGTTGTTGGGCATTTAAGGGTAAAAATAAATCGGAATAAGAGTATAAATTATTATTCAAATAAATCCATTTTAAGGAATCATATTCACAAAAACACTGAACTTGGTGGTACGGGTGCAGCCTTTACGGGTACTCTCTCAAAGGCCAGGCGAGTTTCTTTGCATAAGAAATGAGAATACACCTGAATAAGTCCACATGGAATCTGTTGAATAATTTGAAGAGTCCCCAAAGTTCCAGCTCCTTCAATTCCAGTGATTGAGAGCATCGACTTTTGGATCGAATGGAATAGAATAGTTTTTATCGATTAAAACAATTGATTTTCAAATTTTTTTCTTAAATGTATCTAGTCATGACATAAAAAAGATTAAAAAAAAAAAAATAAGAAATTTTTAATCCTTTTGTTTTGTATTTCAGTTTTTAGTAAATATGGTCGAAGGTAACAGTAATATGAACGTACGGTGTAATTGTGCGTGCCGAATGTAACATGTGCGTGACGGTGTTTAAAGTTGAAAAAATTGTTTTATAATTTTTTTTTCTCAAATAACTTAGCTACTAATATAATCTAGGATAACCTCTTATTGCTGTAAAAAAATATGAAAATTCTATCTGAAGTCAATTCGCAGAAATTGACATCAAATTTTTAAAGGGAAAATTTTGTAGCACGTTCGTACGCTACATTTTGCTTAATATCACCGAAATTCATAAGTAGATTCATTAAACCTTTACACATTTTAAATAGACCGAAAAATTAATTAATAAAAATTGCAAACCAGTTTTCTCAAAAATTTCTTCTTATGTAAATCAGTTGCAATTATTCGCAAGCTGTAACAGTGCGTGACATGGAATTCATGATATATAAAATTTAATATAACATACTTTGCAAAGTTTTTGAATCTTGGTTTCTAGTAGTGAAAAATATTTTTGTTTTACATTCATAACTGTCAACATAACTTCTTAAAACATGCGTTTCATTAAAAGTGACATAAACTTAACAAAATTACCGTCTAATCGCGATGTAATTTAGCATGAAGGTACCGCAAGTCTCGCCAAATTTAGAAGACTATATAAAAGGTGTGATTATGCCGCTCCAAGAATTATGGCAACGTAAAAATATTCCAATACTTTCGAAATCAAAGTTACGAAGAAAAATTCAAAATATCTTAAAAAAGTATAATGATATTATGAATAATTCAAGAAAATGTAAAGCAAACGAATGGGATAAGATATTTATGATTTCGCAATGCAAGTGCGACGTTCTATTAAAGAATAAATGTAATTGCCCAGCTACTCAGAGAATTTCGTTTAACTCCATGAAATTTTTCATCGACCAATGTGGATCAAAGTTATTGACTTTCGATAATCATCTAGAAGAAGTTGATGATGTACAAATGGTAGATGATATCAGGAGCTGCGAGCTGCAATCAGCTGTTCTTAAAAGTGCTTATCAACGATCCACGACTACAGCGCAATATAATCCTGATTCAAGCGAGGAGAGGAATTTCAGGAAAATCAACGAGAAATACTTCCAGAAATGGAAACCGGATTAAAAGTAGCAGACATTCGACTCTGCTGCGTTGGACCGAAGTGGAACGTCAAACCGTTTTGGATTTCTGCATGCTACAATGTTAATTAAAGATTTTAAAAAATGCACTGTCAGCCAAAGCAAAATCGGATATACCACAAGATATTGCCGAGAAAATTATTCAATACCTGGACGATATAATTATCGACAAAAATAAAATTCAAAGAGAACGAGCTAAATTCAGAGCAGAGGCCAAAGCAGCATCCCAATCCCAAGATTTGTTAAAATGCATCTCTTTCGATGGCAAGAAAGAAAGGACTTTAAAGAAGAAGGTAGTTTTAAACGAAACGAGATTAATGAGAGTTTCCGAAGAGCACGTGACTATACTAAAGGAGCCGGGATCCAAATTTATCGGCTATACAATTCCAAAGATGGGCTCTGGCGAGAAAATTCAAAAGTCCATCGTGAATTTTCTGGTTAGAGAAAACTACTACCTGGATCATTTGGTAGCGATCAGTTGCGATGGTACCTTAGCTAATACTGGTCATACAAATGGGGTTATATCATTCATGGAACGATACCCTCAAAGACCATTGCAATAGTCGGTGTGCCTGTTTCATTCTGATGAATTGCCGTTAAATGCATTGATTAAAAAATTGTTTGAAAACAAAAGGGTCCAGGAATCTGACCAGGCGAATTTTTAAGATTTACTAGCAGTAAAATATGCAGTAAGTTTTTTTTTATTAAGTGAAACTTGCATGACTCAATGAAAAAATTCTTTATATTTTTCCTTTATTTTTTTCAGGTCGCGGAAGGTTTTGTGCCAATTGCTATGGGCTGTATGCCGGAAAATATTTATTCCTGGGATATACGCAATGACCAACGATATTTATATCTTATTGTTCTTCCTGTTAACAGAGGTGATTGTGATGAACGCTTAGCTAGAGAAAAAGCCGGTCCAGTAAGATCAGCACGTTGGTTAATAACCGCTGCAAGAATCTTACGCCTCTATATTACTAAAAGGCAGCCCTCTCTAATTATACAAACTTTGGCACAGTGTATAGTTAAAGTATATGTGCCATTTTGGTTTCTTGTCAAGAGTTAGCCTCTTGCTATTCACGGGAGTAGGCATGTATTTCAGTACATTTCTTAGACACGTCAGTTGCCAATGGACTTTCAATTGGCCATTCGTTCAACAATTGCAAATAATGCTTTTTTTTCCATCCTGAAAATATTTTGATGGCCATGATACAGATCGAGATCAATTAAAACGATTTGAAGTATATGAAAAAAATGTTATCGCTCGTCTTGAACCACCAACAACAATTTGCAAGTTTCGTGTCCCAAATCAAAAAGTTATAAAGTTTAGTAATAAAGACAGTTGGTCTGTTCGAGTACTGATAATTTGTGAAAATTATCACAAATTATCAGCTTTTGGCGTTCGCGTACGCAAAAAACTTGCAAAGTGAGAGAAATTGAGAGCACAAAGTGACAGTTGACTTGGAGGGGAAGTTGCAAATTCCTGCTGGAAAAATTTTTACTGTCGAGAATTTGCAAGCTAGAAAACAGCTGATTTAAGTCAATTGCAAATTGAACAATCAAACAAATTTAGTTAAATTGATGTTCACAAACCAGAGGATTGACTTCTGCAGACGTCAAAATATGAAAAGTATCTTCAATTTTTGTAGAAAACGTTGCCACTAACGTTATTTATCACTTCTCTTATTTCTTTGTCTCGAAAATCTCCTTACAAAAAATTAAAAATTGGTTACTTCATATCCACTTTACTTTTGTTTTTCATTCCACTGTAAATATAATCAGCTGTTATCGAGGCTTGCAAGTTTTTGCAAATTTTGCGTTCGCGTACTTTTTTGGATATTTTTCAATTTGAGAGAGAATTGTGCGTTACTCTCTTGCAAGTTGCTGCTGGATATTTTTCACTGGAGAAGTACGCGAACAGACCAAATAATTCATACACACAAATTATTGATTGGGATCAATTCACAATTACTGAACCGCCAGTTCAGTTTTTCTACAGTTTATACAGTTTTTCTTGCAAGAAGAGCTTAATGAATACAAGTTTTCTGATGAAATCATTAATATTCCGGGTAAACGTTGACAATTTAAAATAAATGTCTTAAAGTTACTCACATCGTTTTGTTTTTACAGAATTCCTATGTCATTCTCAAAACACCGAGCGATTTGTTCATGTCGTGAGTCAATCCACAGTTGCATTGGATTGGTTTAAGTGTAAAGCGATTAATTACGAACCACAAATATATGATATTTCTTAAAACTCTTTTGAGCGCAAAATAGCTGTCAGTGTCAAAATAGCATGTAATTTAAAAGGAAACTAGTCGATGGCCCACCTTTAACAAAAGTCATTCTTTTCAAACAACAGCCAGTGTTCTCATACTTTTGGTGAAAAACTATACTTAAATTAAGGATTTTTATATGAACCCTATCTGGAAGCCTTAGTAATTCAGCAAAATTTCATCATTAATTCATGTTCCATCAAGACTTATTTTCCTACTTGGTTGGATATTCTTAGCAAGATTCGGCTGTAGTATTTTACGCTGTTATATTTGCTTCATGTAGCAATCTTTTACTTTTTACAATCTTTTACATACATACATAATTATACATAAATATATGCTTGTGTGTGTTAATCTCTAACGGTCGATATGCAAGCGAGCAGGCGTGCAATAATTGCCAATTACGTGACTTCGGCCGAATCAAGTGCGTTTTCCATTGAGAACGTGACCATACAGCGTCAAGTCTGGAGCTCGTTCAGAGTGGTGCATTTAAGTTTTTGTTTCTATTAGTTTTTGTTTTTTTTTTTTGCTTCGCTCTTGCTGTTGGTGAAGGTAAATAAGTGTAACAACAAAGTGTCATAGTCAACGGCGGCTTGCTAGGCTGTAGGCTAAAAACTCCAGATGGCAGTCGCAAAATCTATTCGTCCGTCCCTACTCATGCCTGTCTGTCCGACTCTAGTTGCAACCATATGCGTGCTAGAGGTTGCTGTTGCCTTATTTGTCAGCGTGAATGTATTAAAAATGCGTCAGACAATTTTTACGCATGTGCAACTGGCTGCAGCAAGTGAAACGTCAAAACGACGCTTATGAGTGCGTTTATTTTTGCACTCGTTTGTTTTTTACAATTTAACCCACATCTGTTGATTTGTACGCCTCATTCCACTGTTCGACCATTTGACTATCTGCCTGTCAGTCTGACGATTAGCAACTTACCCGCCCGCCTTTCATGGCGCTTTAATGAAGTCATTAAAAAACTTATGACTTCCAATCTTAGCAATAATCAGCTAACGAACCTCAATAAATTCATCAAATCAGTATCGGTGTAGCAACATTTTACTCGCAATGCCGCCTCTAGGCTCAACCTCTTAAAAATGTCAAAAATTCAGTTTATTATCTTTTTCACATCATTAAGTTTAAAACAACAAAATTTTCATTCTTAAAATGCGCGCTCTACATTAACGCTGCATTCCATGCAGCTAGCCAGGCTTTTGTGTCCAATACAGCTACCAGAAGCTGACTTTCTTGTCAACAATAAATCCACCCACTTCTGTTTTAAGCGCTGTGCAATTTTTCGTTATTATGCACTATTGATTTTTCAGTTTGGTATCTCCTCAACTGTTGCACACATAATGCCTGCTCCAGACAATTAGTAGCGCGTTCACTTTGAATTATTGTGTTGTGTTACCTTTTGGCAGCTAGGGGGGGACTCATGGCTCATGTTTAACTCAAACTGACACTTTGACTTACCGTTTTTTTTTTTGTTAATTCAATGGCCTAAAAAAATGATCCGTGAAAATTTTTTAATTAATGTATCAACATTAGAAATTGTTAAAGTTTTTAAATTAAATTAATTTCTACAGAAAGAAGAAAAATAATGGTGACATATGAATGTGAAATATGAGTAGTAACGATATTTTTATAAAAACATAGAAGTTGAGTGTATCGTGGACCACCCTTAGGTTTTGACTTGACAGCATATCTTTATGCTTGTCCTTATTCTTGTCCCAAGCCTTTCCTTCGTTTCCAAACTTGTCTTCATCCTTAAGTTATTCTTATATTTCCTAATAATTGCCTTAATTCTTATCAAAAGCCTTGATTAAATTTATGACCAAATTCCTGATCTTATCCTTGCTTGAATCTCTTTCCTAATACTTGCCCTACTTCTATTCCCAGCCTTGTCCTTAGTATGTCCAAATCCTTGTTATATTTCTTGACCCTTTTTATAATTTCTATCATTCTTGATATTATATTGATTATATTATAAATCATTTCTTGATATTTCAGTATTTTTTACTTCTTCTAATACTTTTTATATTTTTAGCCATGAAGATTTCCAATACACTACGGTCCAGAAGATCTACTCTTAATTTTTAAACGGTCTTTTTGAGTAACAGGCCAATTTTCATACGACTCCATCGAAATTTTCTCTAAGTGCTTGTTAAAACTATACGAGGGCAAGGTGAAAAGTACCTGAAAAATTAAACAGATATCGCCACAATCGCAAATACCAAGTGACATTTATGAAGTACAATCTTTCATTAGAACGCATTGAAATTTTTAGACGGATATGTCATTCAGTTCTGTTTTGACACCCATCAAAAGCAAGCAACCCTGAAGATTTACGTAAACATGGAAAACAGTGAATATCTCTACTTAATAAAACATTATTTCTTGCGTTGAAAAAAGTATACGTTAACCAAATCATAGCTTGTTAAACATAATGGGAGCTATTCACTAAGGTTGGAACGATTCATAAACGGTTTACTGATGTACAAAGGATGCTGAACGTCCTGGCTTGATGTTATAACGCCATAAATCATCGATAAAATCCATTGTATGTTATGATATTTAACGATCGGCGAATGAAATGCACGAGATTGCTGAGGCTATGGGCATTTGAAACCAGCGAGCATGGAATATTTTGTATAAATTTTAGGTTATGAAAAATCTATCTGCCAGATGAATCGAAGCTAAAAAGACCAAAGTGGGTTTAGCAAAACGATCAAAGCTAAAAAGACCAAAGTGGGTTTTGAAATAAGCAAAACGATCACCGGCGTATATTATGCCGAACTGTTGGATCGATGCAACACCAACAGTTTATTAAATTGTTCTTTAATTAAAAAAAATTGCTTTGTCACCAGAAACGCAACGGCGCAAAAGTTTGGAGTCACAATGGCAAAATTGTGTTACGAGTTGTATTGGCATCCCTGCGACTTTTATCTCTTTCCAAACTGGAACAAATTGCTTGGCTAAAAAAGATTTGGCTTCAACTATTTGAAAGATTGCAATAATCGTGTCGAATAATTAGAAAAGCATTGGACGAAGTTTTTTGAGATGAAAGGAGATTATGTTGAGAATAAAATAACTTTTCACCTCGTATATCTAACGAGCTTTCCCTCGTATATTTTGATTTGTTATTAGGGCAATTTTGACAAGTCTCCTCCAAAGTTTTTGCGTATGATGCTCAGGGGATTTAAAAAAAAAAAACAATTTAAGAATAAAAATATTTCATTCTATTTTTATTGTATTAGCGAAAAATGGTTCATTCTTTGTGGTGCCCCATTTCTTTTAGAATAAACGGTTTGCGCTTTTCATTTGATCAATTATTAATAAGAAGAAAAAACTAAGATGTTTTTTTAGGAGAGCAATATTAAATGCTAAAAACATCGATGAACTGTAAGAAAATTTGAAGAATATGACGTGTACAGTTAAAATTTTGTTAAAAGTACAATACACAACATTACATTAAGTACATACACAGCATTACATTTTGCTGATGGTAAGGTTTTGAAAGTTGAAAGTATCTTAAAAATCACGAATAATTTAAAATAACCTGTATTTAAAGCTAGAGTATATTCGGTAAATATGACATCAGCATCACCTTAATTTTTGAACGACTTTTTCGTGTTTTTTTGGGTTTCGGCTCATCTAGATAGCGCCATTCTGCAGATTGTTGAGCTGTTTCGACGTTATACTCGTACACCCAAGTCCTGTCATCAGTAATGATGCGCTAAATGTCCGTATCGTCCATTAAAGACATCTCCTGAGCGACAGTCTTGCGAAACTGTTTTTGAAGGAAATTCAGCAATTTTGGCACAAGTCGCACTGCAACCCGTCGCATGCAATGATGTGCGTTCATCCAGTCGATACATCGAGCTCGGCAGCTATATCTCCTACGGTCACACGACGATTTTCGAGCACAATTTCCTTAAATTTTTGGATATTTTCATAGTTTATTGATGTTGCTGGACGAGAAGAGTGAGGCAAATTGTCCACTGATGTACGACCCTCTTTAAACAATTTGTACCTACCACTCAAATCTCTGCTTATGTGTTAGAGCCTATGGGGAGGGTTTTCTGCAACATTTTCAATGCATCCGGAAAAGAAATTACGTTGGTAACACACAATTTCAAACACACCCTTTGTGCAACTTTTTTTTCAGATCAGATCGCGCCAAAAATTAACGTCCAAGCCTATAACAGTGTTACCAGCCTTGAAAAAATCATTAGTTTTATGACAACAGTTCGGTTCAATTTTTAACAGAAGGTAGTTAAATAGAACCAGGAGTCAAATTTTAATCGAATATTTTTATTTGATATGACTAACGAATGAATTTAAAATTATTCTTATTCCTTCTTTGACCATTTTTATCTTCAGAATATGCATTTAAATAGCTACTATAACTAAATAAAATACGAGTTTTGCACACTAATTTTTGCATAATTCTTGATCAAATCATTATTTCTGCGTATTCTGGGTTCCTATTTTTTCCCAAAAGATCAGAAGCAATCAACCAAAGCCGATATCATATGGTGACGATAATATTTTGTTTTCTTTTTTTTTTAATTTGTTTTTGAAGTTTCTTTTCGTAGCACATTTTTCAATGACAAAGTTAAAGAACAAAAATCAAATTAATTTTGAAACATGTCAATGTTAACAGTTTGACAAACAAATTTTTCAGATTGGCATTGATTGACTTTTGCAGTTCATTTAACAACATTCACTCTATACTGCCTGACTTTGACCACCTAGGGTTTGACTGCTTTTGTTCAAGTGCGTGTGTGTAGATAAGTATTTTAAACGGCCGTCCATCTATTTGTCTAGTTGTCTATCCTGTAGGTCTCGCCATCACGCAACAGTCGAAACTTTATCCGTCAACAAGCAATGACAAATTGCTCAAATCTCAAATGTTTGTGTCAACGTGGGCCAAGCTGCATAAAATTTCTGCTACTGTCAGGAACCATTAAATTTGACAAACTGTTAAATGAAAGCCAAACTAGTTATTATGCGGTATCCGAGGTGTCCAGAGACCAACCAACTGCAACAATATATGATGAAAACTTTAAAAGAAAAAGAAAAATAATGCCAGAAATTAACGCGACATGGTATTGAGTCATGATATAGTAGGTACATATGCAAGTTGAGAACAGCCAGGCAGAATTGATTGGGTTGAGGGTCGAAATTTGTGGTTTCATGTTGCCAGTTTTAAAGAATACTACGTATGAGACATAAAACATGATAGTATGGAAAACGCTCAAAAGTTTTCATTTTCAGTTGAACACTATATTGTGATATAATAACTGCCTGAACAAAATTATGTAGCTTGTAGTGCGTAGAAAGACCTGTCAAAAGTTAAAATGTGCTGAATACATTCAATTTGAACAGAATCTGTAGATTTCAAGTGGCTCTTAGTTGTGTCTGCTGCTTGAGTTGACTCAACTTCAACTTTTGTTCCGCTACTTAACTGACATTCCACTCAAATTTGAAAAAAATGAAAGACACAAAAAAACTAAATAGCTATTTTTTCTTTGTGAAATAATTAAACAGTTAACCAAAATTTCAGATTTCACAAAACAGAAAATTTTAATAAAAATTTGTTTAAGTCAAACTGAAACGATACTTCAATTTGACATAAGCAAGCTCAGACACAGACACCTCGTACAACCACAGCCATTCTGTTCAGGCAGTAACTCCAAACGAAAATTCGCAGCACCGCACAGTGCGGTGACCATTGGAAACAATTCGAAAAAACTTTTTCGCAAAAATGGAAACTTTTGGTACCACTTCAAAGATAATAATCTGTTTTAACTGTATTTCAAATTAAATATCTTGAGAAATTTTATTTCTTTGCTCTGTGGTGTTTTCAAGTTGACCATTTCTGCATAAAATTTGTAAATATTTGTGTAGTAAAAAGCTCTCTAAAGCTGCTTCTAGACGACATGACATTGTCTTATGACATTTCAAAAAAGTCATTCCAAATTTGATGTCACATCGTGTGGAAGCTTAAAAACAGAGTCTTTTGACAATGTCTTGCGACTTTTAGAGATACATTCATTTTTAGAATTGTGTCTTTTTTCGTATGACTTTCTATGTGACACAGAGTTGTATTAAAAAAAAAGCAAAGTGTGCAAAGTGTGCAAAAGCAAAGGTTTATTTTAATTTGAATTTAACGTTTCAATTCATAAAATAATTTTTTTAAGATATGGACAAATTTCTAAAACCTATGTGATTTAGGAGGACAAATCTTTTCCATACTATCTTCGCAAAATCTATGCACAGCTCCACAATGTTCTGTATCTTTTCTTTTTTCCTTTTGTTTCTTCTTTTGAATAGCATTAATTAATATAATTACACTATGCAACTATTTTGAGGTCATCGTTTTGGGACTTAGGTTTGATAATTTCTCGTGAAAGTACTAAAGCCAAAACTAGAAATTCTGCATCATTACTTTTGCCTACTTATATTCAAATAAGAGATTTACGATGTCATTAATTTTTTGGCTCAAAGTGGATTTTAAGCATTTTTTCGATATTTTGACATGGCTATTTTTTGTGTCTTAAGCAAAGTTCTAGATATTGAATTAGAGAAAAAAAATGCAAATCAAACTTTCCCGAAAAACCTGCATATTGTGCCTCAAAATTGTAAAAATGTCCTTTGTTGTCATTTTTGGTCAATAATTTATTTTTCACTTTATTTCTATTCAAAAAAATCTTTTTAAATTAATTTTATAGCAAAATTTGACAGTCACCCGAAAATTTGTCTTAAGACATTGTCGCATTGTTTTCTTTTTGTTGTTAAATAATAAAAAATAATTCATTTTTCCAAATGTTTTTTTAAAGTTTTTTGCCTCAGAAAAACTTTGACTTTCCCACCGGAAAAATGAGAAATGCTTCTAAAAAAAATCGTCAATAAAATGGATTCTTTTGCTTACATTTTAGAACGTATTTCAAAGAATATACAAATTTATAGCAAAACCTATGAATTGGAATCTATCAAGCAAAACCTAACTGATTCCTTTTTATTCCAGCCAGAATCGACTACGAGCTATATAATAATTTCTACCAAAGAAAATTTTTTTAGATTCCTTCCTTACTATTTTGGTAAGTGAAAAACGAATTGATTCTAAAACAAATTCTGCTATAAGCGAGAAAAGAATCAATCTGTTTTGATTTGTTTTCTTTGATTTGTTTCTGATGTATTTCTTATTTCTTATGTATTTCTTAATTAATACATTTTTATTTAAAAGAATCCATTTAAAAAGTGAATAAAAGAATCGATTTCTACAGCGATTCAACTGAAAGCGAGAAAAGAATGTACTACTTTTTGTAGGACATCAGCATGCTAAAAGTAATCAATTCTAGAATCTATATTGGAGAAGAGAATTGATTCTTTTTTCATATACAATTGCTTCTTTTTTCCCGGTGGGATATGTGTCATATTACATGTGTCATATTACATGTGTGTGTGTCATATTACATGTGTGAAATTTCATGTAAATCCGACTTTTTGAGAGAAACTCCTTTTTGTTTCCTGTCTTAGTATGGGATCAATGCACTGTGAACCACCTACTTTTATGATTTAATTTTTTGTCACAATTTATCATAACCAAAATGAAGACATTTGAGTCAATAAGGAGGATATTCAAGATGTAATTATGAACGTGACCTGTTTTGATTTCAAAAGGAAACATGTTAATTGGTATTACTTATTAAGTGGTTATTTAAAACTTTTAAAAGACCGATAGAATAATGACGACTATTGCTTAAAATAATGGTAAGTGGATTGGTAAATAATGCTAAAAGGTAAGTCAAAATAAGAAATAAGGTATGGAAATGTTCAACGCAATAGGATTTTATAATATCTGTACCAAATGTAAGAAGAGACCTATTTTTGAATAAATAAAACTTTTTAAAATAAAATGGTAGTTGTCCTGGATCGTCTTGAGTTTTGGGACTTTGACATATTTGGTAATTTTGTAACAATAGATTTTTTCTGTGTTGTCGTCAATTTCAGGCTTTTTTGGTCAAGTGGTTTTTTTGAATTAAATTTTAAAAATTTTTTTTCAATTTTTCCCGACGTTTCGGAAGTTATTCCTTCCTTCTTCAGGGGATTATTTTATTAAATCTAAAAAACATATAACAATTACTATATATATATTACATATTTTATATGAGCAATATTACTTTTATAATTTTTACATCACACCATGAAACATATATATTGCACTTTTATTTTTTACAATAAACTTTTAAACAAAACAGAAAAACAAAAATTAACAATAACGACGAAACTTTTGGACGATGAGACGAAAAGTAAACATTAATCAGCTGGTTAAGCTTTTAAAGCTGTGGAATACACCGAGCTGATATTGTCGTTGTCCTCTTTTGTATTCATGGTTTTTGTTGCTTTGCTTTGAATATGCAGAGACTCCAACAAATATCTTCTAGTTTCTCTTCTCTCTTTGTCAATAACTCTTACGTCGTCAAAATCAGGTACATATGTTTTTCTGTACAGAACTTTTGTTAAAATAATTTTATTGGATTTTTGTGATAAACTATTTTGACGTAGAATACGTCATTCTCGGAGGTAAGTAGAGTGGTGTGCCTAAAGTACTGATCGTACAATGTTGATGTTAGCACTTGTTGGTCTGCTTGATCCTCACTGGGAGAAAAATTCATGTTTGAACTCTTAACTTATATAAATTTTACACAATTACATGAAATATAAAGCCAACATTTGATGTTTTTGTTTGCTTGAGTTTGCTACCTATTTATCGATGGTTTCCGGTTTTTTCGACGGTGAAGACAGTGCCATCTAGCGTGAAGACATAAATCTTATAATTAAAAAAAAAACATACTTTTGGGGACATGTTGTTTTTCCTTTGACACTTCGAGCATTGCTTTATTTGTATGGCATGTAGCGCCGTCTCGGATATATGGATGTTGTTGAGCTCTGGCCACAGAAAGTCGGTTAATATCGCTTTATACCGAGGAGCATTGACGGTAACGGAGTCTCTTGAGGAAAGAGTTCGGCATTTCGAATGAAAGAAGGTCCGATGATGTCGCCCTGCCATAAACTGTACCAAGTTGTCAATCTTTATGGTCGCATTGATGCTTGGCCGAAAACTTGTGAATTGTGGCCACTCCAATAACAAAAATGTTACTTGTTGACATAACCGCTGAGCCAAAAATGGGCTTCGTCCGAGAGTATGAACTTTGGCCAAAATCCGGATATCCAGCCAACATTTTTAGCGTTCAATTAGCAAACTCATGGCGTTGCCTATGGTCAACCGGCTTCAATTCTTGCATCAGCACAAACTTATACAATTGTAGACCCAAATTCAATAGCAAAATAATTCTGATTCAGCTGATCGGCGCCTAATCGACATTTCTGGGTCTTCTTCGACATTGGCCACTTCGGCGGCTATATTTTGTTCAGTTCGCACCAATCTTCGTTTGGTGGCTTATGGTCTAAAAGAGTGCAGTAATGCTCAAACTTTTCCATGGTACGACGAATTGCCTGCCGACTGAAGCCATTACGACCGACTTCATTCCGAAAGTCACGTTGCTTATTTACAACAGAGCCAGCATTTATTTTTTAATTTCCATTACAGCTAGAGTGAATGAAATGGCAAACCTTACTCAATATTTTGACAGCTAAAACATAACAATTTGAAAAACTATCATTGCTATCTGGTCTCCCTTTATTTTCCTTGTCCTGGTTGAACTGTTTTTCCACTTATCCAAACAATTCAGCTGTATATAATTTTGAATTTTAAAGGCAAAGGAAGGTAATTGAGCTTCCAAAATGGCACCTCAAGGGAGGCAAGTTCGGTACACGTAATCATTCGATAGATATGATAGATAAAACAGCACATGCTATAGAATGCTTTTTCTACTTTTTAAAAATAGTCGAAATCGAAAAAATTAAAACACCTCCATAAAATGCAATTCAATTTTATTGGTGGTAGCAAAACATTCTGAAAACGATACCGAATTAGCCACGTTTGGGCCGCCATTTTGGATACTACTCAAATTTTTATTTCCCCGCATAAACAATTTGAAGTTGAAAGCCTAGGCGCGCGATATATTTAGTAAACCTTGGAATCCATATCAGATTCTATGCGAAAACATACTTAGTACACCGAGAGAAAAAGCAATAGTAAAATAACCTAAGCCGGCTTAGTCGGAAAGAGTTTGTATGGAAATTAAAAACATTCGGCAAAGTTCTTATTGTTTTACACATTATTTTAAAATTTTTTAATCAATAGTGTAGGTAAACTTTGACACTTTATCATAATGGTATAGACTTGAACACTATGTTCGTGAGATTAAATAAGCACGCTTATATACACTGTCAAAGCCATAATGTATAAATTACAAAATACTTAGTTAATTTATCCAAATCAATATCGGTAAGTTAAACTTGTATAACTTAGATGTTTTGACGAAAATCTTAGGAAGCTGAAAACTGCCAAAGACATCTAATAAATTATACTAGGTTTTTTCTTAATTTTGAATAAGATTTTTTCTCAGTGTAGGGCAAAAATACTGTTACACACATTTTATGCAAAAAAATAAAAATTAATGAAGGTTTTTTGACTAAATTTTGTTTACATACATATTTATTGATATATACACGCAAAGAAAAAAAAACGTTTATCGCCAGTTTGCCGCAAACGAATTTCGTTTGTCGTGCTTGAAATCGTTATTTGCAAACGTTTCAACAGTTGTCATAATAATAGTTAGTTGTGGGAAACGCGTCATTTAGTTGCAGGAAATTAAGTTCGTTTGTCATAAACGCAAGAGATTTTTAAATTGCAACAACCGAAAACTTTTCCAAACTAAAAACTTCGTTTGTTTTTCCCTTCGTTGTATAGACACAACGCTTATAGTTCAGATTTACTTTTTGGGCAAATTGTTGCTACATAAGCAATTTGTTAATTTGCTTAATACGCGGACGAAGAAAGGAACAGAGGTACGATGAGTGCAATCCATAAGAAAACGGACGGATATAGGGAGAAAAATTATAAATATAATAAATAATAATGATCGAAATAGCTTGCGGTATATATATGTAAGATATATTTTTAAGTTGATGACAACTGAATATTCGTTTGCGGCAAATACAACTCGCAAACGAAGTATAGTTGGTAGATTTTTCAGTTGTGGTAAATACAAATTTCTTTGCGTGTATTGTTTTATTCATTCGAAATATCCATCTTTGGCCTTCACGCACGCCATTAATCGGACTGGCAAATCATCAATAACCGCACTCACCTCGATCATTGGAAAATTTGCCACAGCACGAATCAAAGCAATCTTAAGAGAATCACTGTTGGGTATCTATTGTGGCAAACCATGTTCTCTAAAACTGCCCACAATTTGTAATCCAGCGGGATCAAATCTGGACTGAATGAAAGAGGACCATTCTTCAGAGAAAATGAATGTTGGCAAATTGCTTTGGTGCCAGGTTTGGGTCGTTTTAGCTTTATGGGCCGGCGCTGAATCCTGCTGGAAAGTCCATGACTGGTTTTGGAATAGAGAATGGTTAAGTGGCTTTACTACATTTTCCAAGATGGTTTCTTGGAAAACTTTGGCCGATGTTTTGAATCCTTGTTCGCAGAAATGCAAGTCAGTGACCCTATCGTAAGAAACACCCACCAAACCATGACTGAAGCTGGGTGATGACCCTTTGCAACTCTTAGATGTCCGTAAATGCACTCTATTATTTTGTTTGGTAAATTTTTCCTGCAGGGTAAAAATTTTTTGATTGGTAAACAAGAGTTTTCTGTGCAAGTTATCAGTGTGCTTCATCAAAAGACGTTTGCAGTTTTTCATCCTATTTGTTTTTTTCAAAGCCGCAGTCAGCAAATGTCCCGTGTGGCGTTTGAAAGCCCCTAGTCCCAAGTCTTTTTTAATAATTCAACTCATGGACTTTTGCGTGACATTCATCTCCCGGGCCATGATTTTTTTGTTTTTAGATAGGTTTTCGTTGAATTCTTGATTTGACTTGATTCTTGAGTTTTGAATATCCGGCACAGACTAACGCTTTACAGATTCTATTTCATAAGCTATGTGGTAATAACGAGGTATGCCTAAGTTTTCTATTGGAATGGGTGCTTTCAATGTTGGAACAGTATTTATGTCCCTACTAAGTTGATTGAAAGTGTAAAAAAATGCAAAAAACGGGTTTTCGATAGAAACCGCGAAATTTCTAAAAAATTCGATGACAGCTTTGTATGTTCAGCTAATTCTACATCGGATAAGATGGGTTTCAAATTTTCCCAACCCTTTTTTTATAAAAAATACACTCGCCAAAGAGGGCGTAATGGAATAAACGAACAAATTTTAACTAATATTTATGTTTTACATAATTTTAAATATGCTCCATTATGATGTCAACCTTGAGGTTTTATTCGCGATACTTCTGGAATTTATTCAATTAAAAACAAACATCACTCTAAAAATATAAATAAGTAGTATCGCCTGCCAAGATCTCTATAGATCATTCGTCGATCAGTCGACGTTATGGTTTCAATCCATGTTGTTTTCTTTACTTGGGATTTAAACAGAAAATTGACAGCTCATCAAAGAGGATCACAGCCAATGTTTGCGGTAAGTACTTTTTGCTCTTATCAAACTCCAGCGTTTGATCACTAACTGATTGACTCACAACAAACATGCGTCGCACACAGGTTGGTGTTGTTTTTGTTGTTGACTCGCAGGCACAACACAGTCAGTCTGCCAGTCTGTCAGTCTGTCTGTTAGTAAGCCAGATAGTCGTTCTCTCGGACGCACTGTCAATATCTATGATGGATTACATGAATTTGCGGGATCGGATCAATAACGAGATCACGTTTTGTCCGAGTAACTTTTTTGTTGTTTGAGCACTCAAAGTTGTGTCCATAAAAACATTAAATATTCTGATTTCCAGCGATTTCCTTTTATTTCTTCAAAATCGAAATAAATGGGCGGTGTTGGAAGCACAAAAAGTCGCTAGGAATGTTGACGTATTTTTTACGTTATGCTTTAAGCCTAATTATTGCCGATACGTGCTTGATTATTAATTGTAAAGTATTTTGTTGCTAATTGGATAAGATTTTCTTTTGTATCGCCAAATTATGGAAACGGTGCAAATTGCCTAATTGGCCATGTATGTGCCGTTTAAGCCATTTTACTGAGTGCTGAGTGCGGCTAGAGCGTCTACAGATTGACGTTAGTAGCTAGCTAGCAGCTTAATCTAAGCAGCGATCGTGAATCGTTTAACTTTTTCAAGCTTCTAAATTATTGCTACTCACGCAACCCCGCTGGCTGGATTTGGGTCTATTTCTAAAATTATATTTTGAAAATCGATAAATGACGATAATCTTTTCTCTGCTACATGTTAATAAATTTTCCTTAAGGTGCCATTTAATTTGCTCTGCTTGGTGTCTGGCTATTAACTTTTTGACCCAGTTCAACCGAAGACGGTTTTTTTTATGGATTTCTTCTTTTTTGGCACAAGTGGAAGTTAGGTTTTTTACTGGATTTTTTTTTATTTTTTTGTTTTTTTTTTATTTTTAATGTTGGACAAGTGCAGTTAAACTTCGTCGTACAAAAGCTGTTCTTTGTTATCGCATAAATTCTGTCGGACGCCGATCTTGATCTGCAAATCATTTTCGACAGCTGAACATGAAAACGCACGAGTTTGAATGGAGCCGGACTGTGCTGGCAAAAAGGGAAGATAAATGATTGCATGTTCAAAAGAAGTTGTAAATGTGTAACGTATGCGACAAAGGCGCCTTTAGTTTTTTAAACTAGTTGAAGTAACGAAAATCTAAGGAAAAAATCTACATGAATCCATTAAAAATTATCGACACGATAAATATTTTCAACACAAGATAAATTGAATTTTTGTCTTGCTGGAAACAAACATAAGATAGCCCAACAAAATGATTAGAGGAAGTAAAGCCAACAAGTGAATTAATAGATTAGGTCTGTGCAACCTAAGCTCATTTTCATAAGCCTAGAAGAGATTTGGTAAGCAACTCCAAATTCTTTTGACTTCCGGGAGTAAATTGGGCCAAATTCCTGCAAAGTCCCGCCGATTGATGAAAACAAAACAGAGAAAGTATACTTCTTGTCAAAGACTTTTGATACTAATGATAAACGTGCTCCCAGAAAAAAGTCCAAAAGTGATAAATCGTCCCGCTTTGGTGCTTATTTTACAATGATTAATATCAAAATAACGCACCAAGGAAACTTATCTTGCAAGATCTCACGATACTCATTTCCATCTCATTGTGCACCATTCAGCCAATATGTGTCTAAAAGTCTTAATAGTTGACCATTGACATTCTCCGCCTTAACTCTATCTTTTCGCAAGGTACACTCCCAGTTAGGACGCCTTTTTATCCACTCCAAGATTTCAGAGCCTGGGAATTCATTAGAGTTTATGGTATCTGGATTTTTATCGTTCCAGTCCATTTTAAAAACCTAAATTTTTTTTTTTTAGCCTAAACCAACGCTCATGGGATGCCCCCCATAAATGCGGAAGCATTGAGTTGATTCGGAAGACGGGTGATAGTTAAGTTGGAAGGTGGAAAGTTTGAGTAGTGTCGAACCCACACAGTTCGAAGCCATCGGGAAACACCCTCGCAGGGAGATAATTCCACAATCCTACTGTGCGACAGAAGAATGAATTATCTCGGTAATGCGTTGTTCTGTTGGGCATCAAGGCAATGGTATAGGGATGGGCTTGGAATGCTGACCGCGTGGACCTGGGAAATACTCGAGCTGGTGGCGTCAGGTCTTATACTTCCCTTGAACACTTCCCATGGTAGTACATATATAAAAGGCTAAGGCGCCCAACATTGCGTCGATGCCCAAGAGAGTTGAGAGAAGATGAAATATTTTCATCTCCTATCAAATGTATCGCACGCCGTTGAATTCTGTCCAGAAGCTCCAAATAGGATCTCGAAGCACCTACCCAAATGTGCGAATTGTACTCCATTTTCGGCCTGATGTATGAAGTGTAGATCATGCGGATATCAGATGGGGTGAAATATCTTTTGCACCGTTTTAAGAAACCTAGGCACTTGGCCGCTTCTTTTGACACATTGAAAATATAATCATTCCAATGAAGGTCAGAACGAATCGATATGCCCAGAACGTCAAGAGTATCTGACTCCACAAGGTCCACATCGTTCATTTTAAGGGCGAGCTAAGGGGCAATTCATTCGTTTGTGGGTTATCAGACAACACTGGGTCTTGCTTGCATTAAACTCGACTCTATTAGCACGACCCCACTCAGATTTTTTCTAGGTCGTTAAGAAGTGTGTCATTCATATTATGCCTTTTGCTCTCAATCTCCACAGAGCTCGGCCGTTTTTTGAACGAATATGAATGACAAATGCTGCTGTCATCCGCAAAAGAATGAATTGGGTTATGAGTCAACGACAGAAGGTCGTTGATAAAAACCAGAAACAAAGTTGGAGATAGGACTGAACCCTGCGGTACACCCGCATTGATGGTGAGCTCTCTGGACGAAACGCCGTCAATAACGACACGGATAGATCTGTTATTAAGAAAGCACGAAATCCATCTAGCAAATGTATTACCGACACCATATGCGATTAGTGTAGACACGAGCGCTTTAAGGCGGATTCACTGATCACCTTCAGCAAGTTTTTTGTGAGCGCTCCTTTGCTCTCTCTTCGGGAATGTTCCGTACGACGATTCACTGACATCTAAAACATTCAGAAAGTTGTGTTATCTTTTCAATTGCACAACAAAACAGTTTAATATTGCTAGACACAATGCTTCTTTATTTTGAAGCTTCAAAAAATAAAATATGCCAATTTCAACTCAAGAAACTCCATTCTGGCAATTCCGCTCAAAAACATTCAGCAAGAAAGTTAAAATAAAGTTAATCAAGTCAAGAGCGTGCAGCAAGTTTCTGTTACTCTCTCATTGAGAGTGGAGAGAGCAAAAACTTCATATAAAAAAAACTTACAAAACATGCTGAAGGTGATCAGTGAATCCGCCTTTATGCCACACTCGGGCAAACGCCTTAGAAATATCCAAAGCAACAACTCTACTCTCACCGAATAAATGAACGCATTGGTTCCATTTCTGTGTGAGGAAAGCCATAAGGTCGCCAGTAGAGCGAGCCCTTCGGAAACCATATTGGCGATCACTGAGAAGTTCGTTGCGCTAGTTCATCAGGTGGAAGTTTATTACACTTTCCATGACGTTGGAGGCATAAAACATAAAAATTCCAACGTCGTCTTCGAAGAAAAACGGTCCAATGATCTTTTCCGCACAAATTCCAGTCCAAACAGTCCACGCGCTGGTCGTAGAGAGGTTGCTCGTGAATAAATTGAGTATTTTCATTGGCGTGGAACTGAACATTTTGTTTATTTACGACCCCATTCAAAGAAAAATGAGCCTCATCACTCATGATAATTTTTTGCCAAAAATCAACATCGATTTGATATCGGATAATCCAAACAACGTGGCTTATCGGTACGTGAATAACATAACTTTAAATAAGCTCAAATTATGTGGTGGAGAGACGTGCGAAGGATGTCTAACTGGCAAGAACGGCGACAACTAGATGTTGATGGTGATCTCTTAACGCTGGTACAGCTGGAACGTTCTCATCAGACCGCCTCGGACGACTTCGGCCTTGATAACTGGCATTATCAAAATTATACCGGTGCCGATAAATTTTTGATATAAATGCTTAATGGTGTGGTCTGGTACGATACGCATGTTGCGTTTTCACAATTGAGAACGTGTTTTGAATGTAAAGCTGCATGGTACAAATTCACTTGGCCTGATGCTTCGGACGCGGGGTATCATAAGGCAATCTGAAAACAAAAGAAAAAGTTATAAGGTTTTCAGATGCCGAAGGTTTAAATGGCCCACCCTGTAGTAAGCAAATGATTAAGTCGTCCTGGTTTGCGACTCACTCTCGTGATCTCGTGATCAAATTAATAGCTAACAATCCTCATTAAGGCTTAATTTTTCAAAGACTATTATAGAAGTCTTATAGATAGAAGTCAGGATGATGTGTTCAAAAAACGTACTTACCAGCATCTTCAAGACGTATACGAGTATAGCCTCTGCCACGACATGAAAATCGTACTCGGTGACATGAATAGCTACCTAGCCAAGATTACGTAAAGAAGGAAAGCTACAATCAAAGTACTCCCTACAGAGGGTACAGTTTTAAGGTTAAAAACAACAAAAATACGATGTATTTAAGTCTTTTTTAGACTTTTTAGATACCTCAGTAGGATAAGGATTGGGATTAGGAATATAACAAGGATTTGGACACGCTAAGGACAAGATTTAGGACAAAGATTAGGAAAGAATATGTGTGACAAGGATAAGAAATGGAATTCGAACAAGAAATGGGTCAGGATTTGGAGTAAAACAACAATGTGGACAAGGATAAGGACAATTATTGGGACGAATATATAAATAAGATTACGGATGAGGACAAGTTTGGGAACAAATGATACGCTGTCACGTCAAAATCTACGGTTGTGTCCAAAACATAACTAACTGCTTTTTTTAAATTGAAATTAATTTTTTTGGTCAGCCGTCAGCTTGTTGGAGACTATGGGAAACCTTAAAGAGTAAAGAATGCCAAGTAAAGCTTCTTGAGAATATGCACATTACGCGTTCGGAGTCAGAAAAAAGTAGTAGGTTCAGTTGTCGATCATTTACAGCGTACAAATATTTTATGAAATGCACAACACAATTCGATCATAAGAAGAACTGTCAGTCTTTTCAGGGGCTAAAATGGCCTATTCGTTTTTTTGTTTTCAACTTGCCAAGAAACTAAATATATGCTTCATTTCAAACACTTTCCAAATTCAAGAGGCCAATTCATACCAACATAAAATTTAAAACCATTATGTTTGTGTAAAGTACATTGATTGAGTCATCAATTACGAACACTGTCAGTTTACTGCCATTATACTTGGCACATCCTCTGGAGATTGGGGGACACATGACTGGAAGCATGTAAAGTTCTGTCAGTCGTGTCCCAAACCACAAACAATTTAATTCGATTCCAGTAGCAGTGACTGACTGAACGCGCAGCCTGACATCCATTGCAATTGGATTTGTAGCCGCAGCAACGAAATGTCATGTTGCAGTGTCACACGAACTGTCAGCGCGGTTGTTCAGTTTACGGTATAAACTGATGAAGTGTTGCAAATAACCTGTGGTGCTTTTTTTTATCACATGCGATATCTTTGCGGCAACGCAAATGTGCTGCATTCAAACTTGTTGAAAAAGTTGAATTGCTTCATGTTGTCATGATCAGGAATTTAGTAGCTTCAAGCTTAAATATTTACTATTTTCAGTTTCTATTTAATTCTTCAACATTACTATAACCATTTTCTATTCAATATTTTCTATTACGAAAAATAACTAAATAAACATTTTGTAATGATTGCGACCGCTGGGATTTTGAGCTGTTCTGCTTTGGATATTGCTGCAGCGACACACACGTCAGTCAGCATGAGTTCCTTTTGTGTCAGTCGCTGCTCCCTGCGGATTTACCAATAACCTGCGCTTGTCTAAAACGCTTCCACTTAATTGAGTTCCACAGTTAATTGTGTTCATTGTGCGTGTTGTTTTTATGTTCAAAATTGCCATCGGGGTTTTGGCAAATTTTTTGTGCCACACGACAGCAGCATGTGGCTTTTATTAAACTTTTAAATACTTTTCTGAGTAGCAGTAAAAAGTCAAGTGTTTAAGTAAAGGTTGATGTTTATTTTAAGGAAATTTTTATTTTTAAATAAATTTTTTTAATTAAAGGCAATAAATGTTGATACTGGAATATGGAATCGTCCTCTCAAGTGCCTTTGTGAACGTACATTTCGAAAAGGTACACAAGTAATTGCCCCAGGACTAAAAATTAAACTGCTCTCAACCATGATCACGTGCGTTTTAGTGAAACTTTCATAAATGAAATTTCATTCTATGTACCTAGCAAAACGTATACGCTCATGGACGAGAACGCAGATGAGCCTTTTAATGCTCATTAGACAGATCATGAGCCGCACATTGCAATGAAGAGAAATAATGAAAACAGGGTATAAAAGAATAATTTAGTTCCTAGATAGGTGAGTCACAGTGGCGGATCTAGGATTCGGTAAAAAAAAGGGGGATAGGGGGCTGAGCTAACCGTTTTGCAGCCCAAGGGGGGTTGAAACGGCTTTTAGGGTTTTTTAATCTTTCTCTACAAAAAATTCTCCAAGGAGGGAGGGAGGGGCTAAAGCCCTTTTAGCCCGTATGTAGAACCGCCACTGGTGAGTCAATGGAAGTTCTACAGACTACTATCAAACTATTAGACTATTCTGTGGCAACATCTTCAACCGGAATAATATATCGATAAGTTGGGTCATTGAAATTTTTGAAGGTTCTCTTGCCCCGTTGCATATAATTATCTCGGTCCATATATTTATAACGTCGGTGGAAGGAATTTATCAAAGGATCATCGGTTTTTGTCCAACAAGTTTTCAGGCGTATAAATATTTTTTAGCTGTGTCTTTTAAGGTACATTGAGCAGTTAAGAGTTAAAAATTCTTATAAAAAAAGAAAACCTATTTGAACTACTTAATTTGTTAAAAATTATGTATTTAGAACAATAAGTAATAATAAGGCTGGTGAAACTGCTCCGCCGAAATCAACCATAATTTGTTGGTTTTCTTAATTCAATTTGGTCGTTCAAACACTTCTGATGAAGAAAGTTCAGGTCGCTCGAAAAAGGTAGCAACTGTGGAAATAATCTAGAGAATCCATGATTTCGTATCCTTGAAAGGACTTTGACCAAGCTTCTTACGATAAAATTTTGGTGTGCGTGTTATAAAATGTTTTGTACACAAATGATCCAGAACCAGGGTTCGAATCTGTCCTTGAAGTGGCATTGAACGGTCCACACACTTTTTAAGGCATTCGGCCAAAAGTGAAACTGTGTGATATAGTTGAGGTTAGAAAGATATCAACGGCCGCGTGTGTTAACAATCGTCCAAAAAGAAAATGAGTTCGTGATCCTGAACAATATTTAGCCATGTCTAATCGTGATTCGAAAGATTTTATGCGTCGATTAGTGGCCTGTGCTGGAACATGAATTCACGACTATGCATCTGAATCGGCATAGCAAACAGAATGGTTTGGGCCAAGTGGAAATGCTTCGAAGTGGCCAAAGATACAATAATCGACCCGAAAGATTTTGGGAAGTGTTTTTTGGGATCCACACTGCACTTTAAGAATTGCCTATCTAAAAAAAAAGAAGAAAAACAATGGCCTTAAGACAAAAATAAAAAAAAAACTTCTGATATCGTCAGGTCGTAAAGATAGCAGCTTAAGCAACAGAAATGTAGTTTCGTTGCATGGAATTATTACTCACTCCGGAGACGTGCTACTGTACATTTTTTCTTTTACTACAGCACACAGTGCGCTTTTTTCAATGTTAGGATAACATTTGGGTTTTTATTTTTTTTTTAAGTTTTATAAAAAAATAATTTCATTCGTCAGACTATAAAACATCTATTATGAATGTTATATTAGAAACTTGATGTATTGTATGGTTTTTTTTATAAAATTCGTCAAAGTTAAAAGATTTTCAACAGTAATAAGCTCAATAAAACCCCAAAGAAGAGAGTCCTTTTTAAACAATAATAACTTCGAGCACAAAGTATATTTCAAGATTTGTTTTTTGGATTTTTTTTATGTCTGAACCGCCATTGAATTTATTGTAAAATGCAATAAAAAATATTAATAAATAAAAATAGAAAAATCGTAGAAACATGACTGCAAGTTTTTCAAGGAATAAAAATTTAAGTAAAATTTAGTAGAAAATATCTAGCTTATTCAGCATTATTAAGGCCAAAGGCTATAACTATTAAAATGTCGTATTTTTACCTTCTGTTTCTGTAAAAACCTGCTGCTTCTAGGTGCCACTAAGAAAAATCACTTCACTGAAAAAAGTCTTCAAAATCAATTTTTGCCCTAAAACGCACTTGTTCTTAAGACTGTCTGTCTGTCTGTGAACACGATTACAGTAATTTTCAAGCTATCATCACGAAATTCGATATTTAAGCTTGTATATATCAATCAAATCAGATGAAAACCACGCTTACCTCCCACACAAAGTGACTTTGATATTTAATATACACTCTGAGTATGAAACCACGCCTACCTACCATACAAAGTGACTTAGGCAAAAAACAAAAGGGAATATTTTCCTTTGAAACCATGACGAACATGTTTTTACAGATAAACATTTTATTGTTTGCTTAAGACTTTGATATACTTTGGTTCGGCCCTGGGGGTATTTTAACTTGGGCCCAGTCGAAGATCATTTCTTACTAGTCACATATTGTTTTGTTTTTAAAATTAAATTTTTTAATCTATTTTATTTTAAAAAAACAGGCGGATCTTTGACCGGCCATGCTTATTTTCAAAACTAAACAATGTATTGACAAAAGTAATATACACAGCAAGTTTCATTCGCTTAGATTTCTCTGTTTGTCCGTAATCGTAATCTTCACAGACGGACAGACGGACGGACAGACGGACACAGTTAAATCGACACAGGAGGTGAAGTCTTTTGAATGTCTTTTTATCTGCGTTATACATGGCAGAATGCATATTTCTCATACAAAAAGGCCTTGTATGGGAAGAGGGCGTGGTAGTTAACCTTTAATTATAATTTTTCGTCAAATTACTTTATTTGGCATAAAAAGCATTGTAACAAAATTGCATGATTCTAGCTATGATATTTTTTGACATAAATGCAAATGTCATTCTAAAACGAAAAAAGCCCACTGTCCAGCATAGAGATAGTAAACTTATGCCTTATAAATAAAATATAAAAAATTCTTATTTTCATGATTTCAGGCTGAGAACGACATAATGCAGTAAAAATGCTACAACAATGAAAAGACGTTGCATAGAATTTTAACTCTGTGACTACTGGCGCAACAGTAAATTTTATGGAACAAAAATAAGGATGAGGTCTTTGGGTACATGATAAAAACAAAACAAAAAAAAAAAACAAAATTGACGGCGTCATGAGACCCCTCAGAGCACCACCTTATAAATATAACTTCAATGCATTATTGAATATGTTGCATTGTTTAATTGCATGCAGCTAAGGTAAAATTAATCCTCCACAGAAAAGCACAACCAATAAAGAAGCAAAAGCAAAAGCAAAAGCAAAAGCAAAAGCAAAAGCAAAAGCAAAAGCAAAAGCAAAAGCAAAAGCAAAAGCAAAAGCAAAAGCAAAAGCAAAAGCAAAAGCAAAAGCAAAAGCAAAAGCAAAAGCAAAATCAAAATCAAAATCAAAATCAAAATCAAAATCAAAATCAAAATCAAAATCAAAATCAAAATCAAAATCAAAATCAAAATCAAAATCAAAATCAAAATCAAAATCAAAATCAGAATCAGAATCAGAATCAGAATCACCACCACCAACAACAACAACAACAACAACAACAACAACAACAACAACAACAACAACAACAACAACAACAACAACAACAGAAGTTATGATTTCAACAGTTCTTTCGTGACAGCCAACACTCTTCACAAACAACAAAATAATACAATGAAACCGAATTATGTAACCGGAAAAGGACTATGGCAAGAATTTGGATATGGATAAGGTATCAGAGAGTTTATATATGAAGTAGGAAAATTATTAGGACAAATAAAAAAATAACGGAAGGTGAAGATAAGTTTGGGAACGTATAAGGACAAGGACAATAAGGAAAGTATAAGGACAAGAATAAGAACATGAATAAAGAAACACTGGCACGTCAAAACCTTCGGGTGTGTCCACGACATAGCCAAGTCTTTTTCTTAATTTTAGTTTTTATAGCTTGATTTGAGCAAATGAGACTTAATTATAAATTTTTTTAGATCAAGCAAAATATTTGTTTATAAAAGAATATTATTTCTCTCCGTGCATAGAAATGGAAATGCTATTCTTGCTAGTAGATAAATAAAGTAGAAATAATGCATCATTAAATACTTCCTGGCACAACTGGTAATTTTATGCTTCTGATTAAAGGAAACTACAGAAAAAATAACAAAAATTTGACATAAAAAAAATCATTTCCAAATAGTTTCGGTGCGTTGTTAACATTTTCTCTTTCACTTGCTTTTTACAAAAGGATATGAGTCTTTTTTTTTAGCAAACTGGAATGTCTAGTATTTTGTTAAGAACCTCTTATGTTGATGCAAAGTGCAAAATGTTAAATATTTAATGTTTCTCGTATTTCGTTCTTATTTGACACTCGGAGCATTGAAAGCATTAAGACTCTAAGGAAACTATTAACAGAATTTGATAACTATTGTAAATAAACATTTTTAATCCTTGGTAGTAATTTAATATCTCTGACTACAGATATTTTAAACGTTCATCGCACAAATTAATCGTATCTTGGTTATAATCAAACTTACAAATAATTGAGCCAATTCCACTAACCGGAATATGATAAAGGTACACTTAAAGTTTTTGTTTTTTATTAATACTTGTTTTTGTAGACCAACAAAAACAGAAACCAACTCTTCCAAAAAACTGGAAAAATCTCTTAAAGACGCATACGTATTCATTTAATTGGGTTGCCATGGAATGACGCCGGCATCGATTAACCTTCTTCCATGTTTCATGTAATTAAATCTTCTGCAGCTTGTTTCATTTTTAAATTTTTTAACTGTAGCACAGCATATTTTTATGTTCATGTCGCGCGTAGTACGTGTTCCGGAATTCAATGGACGAGACGAGATGTTATGTTCACCTTTTTTCTACGCTTGTCCTTGTGCAAAACGATGCGCGTTGCGCAATTATGAACTGAATTCACCACCTGGGACCGAAACCGAAATAAACTTAGCTTAGGCCACTGACCAAAGCTTCTAGATTGCCTCTGGTTGGATACGTGTATCCTGCAGATAAACATCTCTTCACACGGAGTCTGAAGTTGAAAATTTTCAATATAAGATTAAACATGTTATTAGATATGCCACGCTAGGTGAACGCACCAACTTCTACAGCAACATCACCATAACCATGATGATGATCATCAATATAATTATCATCTTCGTCGCGATGATCAACATCATGGTCACGTGTAGCTGTAACGAGTGTCACAGTATGTAATGTCTTGGATTACAAATACAAATGTTGTTATTGTTGTTGTTGTGGTTGTTGTATAGTTCCTCTGAGATACATTTATATGGTGTTGGTGCTGCAGTTGAAATTGTTGTTGTTCTTGTGGTTTCATTGCCGGCTTTATGTTGCAGTCTACTACATTGGCTATTGAGCTCCTGCAGTTGATTTTTAATTATGGGTCTCAACGCTTAAGTTCGCTGATATTGCTTATCAACAGAAATTCTAGCGAAATAAGATTGAATTACCGATACGTATGCTACAGTGAGTTGTATTTAAGTTTGGACAAGTTTCTGACAGAAGCTGTATGAGATTAAATTGGTCACAGTTGCATTTCGGTGCTTTCTTCCTTTATGGAAAACGGGCGATGTCTAGTATTTTATTGAATTTATCTTGTTACGGCAATGAACGAATCCACTTTCGATTGCTCGATTGCTATGTGAAGCAAATTCGCTCTAAACCTGTTGTTAACAATAACAATCCAACTGGAAACGGTGATATAGGCAATAATAACAATAAAAACAAAGCAAACAATGCCACTATTAGTGTGCAATTCTCTTCGTTGTCTTTTAAGAAAACAGCCTTAGCTGGTAGAAAAGCTAACATCAAAAATTTGAATGCAGCTTATTTTGATAAAAAATACAAAAACAAAATATTTATCAACGAGTCTCTGACTGGATTTTACCGTGCTCTCTTCTCTGCTGCAAAAAAAATACAAAAAGATAGAAATTTCAAGTATATGTGGTACAATAATTGTCGCATTCTTTTAAGAAAATCACCCAACAGTAAAGTTATTGATATAAAATCTTTTGATGACTTAAATAAACTTAATACAATATAAATATAATTTTACTTAAATGAATGATTTGAATATTTGCAATATCAATAACTTTACTGTAGATGTTTGTAATATTTTCTCAAATAGCACTTTTAAATCTTATAATGATAGCAACTCTCTTATTGTTTTACATCAAAATATAAGAAGTCTTAGATGTAACTTTGATCATCTTGTTTCCAACTTGAACTCACTAAATGTATTACCAGATTTTATATTCGTTACAGAAATTTGGATTTACTCCTACGAAGTTGACAATTTCTCATTGCCAGGTTTTAATTTTCATGCGTTTACAAATGATTCTTATGCTGCAGGAGGAGTTGGAGTTTTTGTAAAATCTGACTTGAACTGTTCTGCTGTTAGATGTTGTATTACAACAGCAGATGCGATAGAAATAAAATTCAACATAAATAAGGAAAGTTTTACAATAATCTGCTATTACAGAATTCTATCTCAGCCCATCAATTTGTTTTTACAAGAATTTGATTACATGTTAACTAACACAAATGCTCAGAACCTCATAATTTTGGGTGATTTCAATATAGATTTACTAAATAATAATAACATTGTAGACTCATACAACGCAATTATAGCAAAGCATGGCTTAAATTCATTTTTGAACGAAGCCACCAGATTAATATCTGGCTCTTGTTTAGATCATGTACTAGCCCGTTTCAGAGTATATCAAAATCATTATGACTGCTTTAACTTCAATCTTAACGTTACTGACCACTGTATGACAGGACTCGCTCTACGAATACGTCATGATAGGCCTATGCAGTCCTATTGTAATTCAATACCTATTGTTAATTATAATGAATTGAACAATAGTCTGCTTTTTGAATCTTGGACGGAGGTATACGCTTCCTCTGAGGTTTCGGAAGCTTACTCTATTTTCTATAGTATTTTTAAGAAGCATATCGATAACGCTACATATGTACACCAAGTACGCAAAAAAAGTGATAAAAAATTAAAACCTTGGATGAATGTCAGCCTAATGAAAAAAATCAAACTCAAGAACAAGCTCTGCATAAAGTGTTCTAAGCATCCTACTAATTGGTCTTTAAAACAACGTTTCATAACATTGTTGAAAGAAATCAAACATGAAATTCCTGTTGCCCGTGAGAGCTATTACCGATCTAGATTTTCTGACTGTGGTAACGATTTAAAGAAGCAATGGCAACTAATTAATGAAATAACAAATAGAACTAAAAAAGTGGATCATGGCCTGTCTTTAAATATTAATGAATGCATATGCACAGACAGCTATACAATTGCAAATGAATTTAACAAATTCTTTACTTCAACAGCCGCTACCTCTATCGCATCTTCTTACCATGTACCTAATTTTATAGTGGGGGATCGTCCTTCTATCCAAAGTTTTTATTACGAAGAAGTAAATGCAATAGAAGTAGTTAGACTTATTAATTCTCTAAACAATTCAAGCTCGTGCGGTGCCGATAAAATTTCAAACAAAATGCTTAAAAAAATAGCCTACAATATTTCTGACGTGCTTTCTTAAAAAATAAAAAAATAAATAACTGGCCATTTCAGCCCTTGAAAGGACTTTGACCTAGCTTCTTAGGATCAAGTGTGTTGTGCGTGTTATTAAGTTTGTACACAATTGACCGAGAAATGGACCTACAGGCTTAACGCCGACTCCGAACGGCGATGAACGCAAATGTTCTTATTCTCAAGAAACTTTACATGGCATTTTGATTACTCTCTGAGGTTTGCCATTGTCTGCAGAGAGGTGGCGGCCGTACAGAAAAATTATTTTAATTCAAATAATTTTCTGTCGCTGTTGGGATTCGAACCCGGGTTTCCAGGTTCGTTGACATAGCGGCCACGCACTTTAACCAACTACGCCACGGACGCCACACGGACGTGCTTTCTTACTTGTTTAATAAGTGTATCTGTGCAGGAATTTTTCCAAACGAACTTAAAGAAGCTATTGTTATCCCACTTTTCAAGAAAGGTAGTAAAGATGACATAAATAATTATAGACCTATTTCTCTTTTACCCACAATATCAAAAATTTTTGAAAAACTAGTAAAAAAAGGGTGTTAAATTTCTTGAAAAAAACCAATTTTTTCAGCTCATGTCAATTTGGTTTCAGAGAAGGGCTTTCGACTGAAGATGCCTTAATTAAATTTTACTCCGCTCTTGTTAAGGGTTTTGATGATAGAAAGTCCTGTGCGGGTCTCTTTGTTGATATAACAAAAGCTTTTGACATGGTCGATCATAATATTTTATTGAACAAGCTTCATACTATTGGTTTTAGGGGCAGCATGTACAACTGGTTTAAATCTTATTTGAAATCCCGTAGTCAAAAAGTAAAAATTGACAATGCTCTTAGTCACCCTGCTATAATAACTTTAGGCGTACCACAAGGTTCCGTACTTGGTCCCATTCTGTTTTTAATTTATATTAATTCAATTATTTACCAGCATTTTCGAGGCACAGTAACAGCTTTCGCCGATGATCTGGGTATTTCATATGCCTCTCCGACACATTTCGATCTAGTCTCAGACATCAACTATGACATGGACATCTTAAGGAAATGGTTTGCCGCGCATATATTAATAATAAGTAATAAGACGAGATTGATGTATTTCAGCCTAACAGAACAAGTTTCTTCCCTTATTGATATCACATATCACGATTCAAATTGTAAAAAGTTCAGTCTTGATTGTCATTCTTCGCAATCTTATAACTCTGCGTCTTCATGTAGTTCCAATTGCTTTATAATTCCACATGTCAGTCATTATAAATATCTTGGAGTCGTTATAGATAATAAACTCAGCTGGCGTCAACACACGGACTCATTAAAAATTTATTTTCGATCAGTTGTCAGAAAATTTTACCAATTACATAATCTATGCTCAATATCTATTTCAAAACAATTTTACTATGGCCTTTTTCATTCCAAGTTAAACTACGGGATTTCTTGTTGGGGCGGTGCTTATGCTAATAAAATTAACCCTTTACTGACACTGCAAAAATGTGTTGTAAGAAAAATTTATAATATTAACCAAAGATCTTCTTCCTTGCCTCTCTTTAAATCTTTAAATATCCTGCCAATTCGGCACCTTTATTATTTCAATACTCTTAAGAGATTTTATTCAAATAGCCATAGTCAAATTTTTAGATCCGTTGTTCCATACAACGTACGCTTTGCTGAAAATGTTACTGTTCCGATTTTTCGTACAACAACTTATCGTAACAGCTACCCAATTGTCTCCTGCAGGCTTTTTAATAAATTACCTACTACTATTAAACAATGCAGCTCTCTTAGCTTGTTTCTGAAACATTGTAAAACCTGGTTGTTTAGTTTTAATTTTAGTGAATTAGAATCGTTGCTCTAGTTTAAGCATTATTAGCCAAACTTTTTCAACTTCTATCTCTTTCTTTCTTTTTCTATCTTTTCAGTTTCTATTCTTTCTTTTCTACTTTCATAACCTTTACAGGAATTCCTTTTTAATTTCCTGTTGAATGACAACGAACACAGTATTTTAATACTAATGTTTGTCATCACCATTTCTCCACTAGAATATATATTAAGTTTCTTGAAATATTTTAATTATTATTTTTATTTATTGCGATGTATCTTAAATCTTAATGAAATGTCACTTTTGGATTTTTAAAATAGTCTGAATATTGTATACTAGTTTAAGATGGAGGAATGAGAATAAATATTGAATTGAAAGATTGAATTGAACTTTATCTGCTGCTGTATCCAACTTTATCCGCTATACACATTAATAGCTAAATGGCTTCTTTGAATCTTTCTAGTGATTCTTCTTATAAACAGTACATTTTAAAAGAATAAAATATACAATCAAATTGAATTATGGCGGTTACCAGGACATGATGCAGAACCATAAACTATTTCACTTTTGCTATTAATACTAATTTCGATTTTCTCTGAATAATATAAATAAAAATGTTAAAGGCAAATGAACATTAAAAGGACCTTCTTTCAAATACTGGGGAATTTTCCTTCAATATTTTCATGTGAAAGGCCTCAGTTCAACCAATGTCAAAATAGAGCGAAATTCTATTCTGGGGGAGTCCGCTACTTCTTTAACAACAGTAAAATATTGGGTGACAGAGTTTAAACGAAGCCGTGCAAGCTGCCAAGACGAACATCGAAGCGGTTGATCAAATGAGGAGATCACGCCAGAAATGGTGAAGGAAATCCCCAAAGTAGCATTAAGTGACCGTCGTCTGAAAGTGCGCTAGATAGCAGATATGATCTGTATTTCATAAAGTGCTGTATGAATCGCAAACTGATTAAAAATTTGGACATAAGAAAGCTTTCCGCAAGATAGGTGTCGCGATTGGAACATAATGGAACATAAACACCGTCGAGAGGATGTTTCAGTCGCGTGTTTGGCGAAGTTTCACAGCAAAAAAGCAGAGTTTTTACACCGATTTATAACTATGGATGAAAAAAAGGTCCATCACTTCACTTATGAGACGAAGGAACAGTCTTAACAATGAACTGAAAGGGAAGAATCGGCTCCACAGAAGGTGAAGACATTATAGCGTCAGTTTTTTGGGATGCGTATGAAATAATTTTCATTGATTATCTTCAGAAATGAAAAACAATCAATGGCGAGTATCATGTGAACTTATTACAGCGTTTGAGTGATGAAGTCAAGAAAAACGGTCTCATTTGGCGATAAAGAAAGTTTTGTTTCATCAAGACAATGCATAAGTTCACATATCCGTTTTTGCAATGGCCAAAATCAATGAGTTTAAGTTGGAATTGTTTCCTCATGTACTATTTTTCATATTTAGTTCCTTGGGATTATTATGTTTCCAAACTTGAAAAAAATGGCTCGGTTGTAAAAGATCGTCGGTTCTGGCTATAAACAGGTTATCGAAGCTATTGAGCATCGCTGGAAAAAGTGTATCGAGCGTAACTAATGGCCAAATTTTTAATGTAGGATGGTTTGGGGACGTTGATTAAACTCTTCTGCTCCTCGATTATCAAGGCACTTCTTACGATTACATTCGGTGACACTTCTTACAGTATAACTTAAATCAAAAGATAATCTTTAAAATAACAACTGGTACAGAAAGTTTTGCAAATTTTCAACCTTTTTTATAATTTTGCTAGAAATGGAATGGGCTTTGAATTTTAAGTTTCGTATTAAATAATCTCTGTCATTTCTAAAAAGCTATCAGTTGTAACTATCATTTAAGTAAGTTTTGAGAAACTGAACTCGAACGGGGAGCTTCGCAAAAAAGTTTTGGAATTTGGATTCAAAATCCCACAGTTACTCATAAAAAGTAAGCAAATCTATCTGGACCATCTTACCATACAGCACGAAAAGTCGTTTTAAGATTTAAGGAACATCTCTACGTACAAGATAAGCCGCGAAGTGGGCGCCCGAAAGGGTCTGCCGACTTAAACCTTGAAAAGAATGTGGTCGCTCTGGTAAAAGGCAATCGATCAATGTCAATCAGAGATGTAACCAAAAAAGCTAGGACCACTCATGTTCAGGTAATTCGCAATAAACAACGCAATGGTATTAAGACGTATAAGAAGAAAAAAGTACCAAAACGAAGCGAAAAACAAGCAGCAAAAGCATTTCTCTGGCACGAAAACTGTACTTGCAAACAAAAATTTCTGTGTTGTTATGGAAGATGAAACGTACGTAAAAATGGATTTAAGGACTTTAGCTGGTCACCAATTTTACTCTATGGCACCTGGAGAAGATATTGAGGATTCTGAAAAAACAATTCAAATAGAGAAATTTGAAAAAAAAAAAATATTAATTTGGCAAGCTATTTGCGAATGTGGAAAAAAATCAACTCCATTTTTTACAGTGGGTAAAATAAACACAGATATTTATGTAAAAGAATAGGTACCTTTAAAAACGACTTTTGGCTTTTGTACGAAACCATGTTGGCTCAACATTGTTTTGGCCAGATTTAGCCCCAGCACATTACTCCAAAGTCACTCAGAGTGGTACAATGATCACAATGATCACAACATTAATCACAAATTTAATGGAGGGTCTTGTTATGAAAGTACGAGCATATAGAAAGCAGCCAATAAATTAACAATGTTTTTTGTGTAAATGTAATTTAACGATGTATTTAAGCATTGCTAAAAATATAAATTGAATCAAATTCTCCATTTCTTTATAAGAAGAGTTTTTAATTTTGCAAAACTTTCTGTACCGGTTTATAATGGTGCGATAATATTTTCTTGCAATTGCGTGTATTTTCGAACAATAGCAAACTTATTTAAAATTTATAGAATTTAAAACTCCTTATCCAATGCACTAAAGCAATAAAATTCAACTGGAGCAAAAATCCTGAGTCTGGTTATAGGAAAGCTACCCAGTGAGGGGCCATTCAAGTATTATGTAAGCACTAAATGGAGGTGGGGTTTTTACTTTGCTTTTTGTATGACGTGGGGTCTGGATGATGCTTACGTTTGCAATATATATGTATTAAGTTTTTCTAAAAAATTTAGTAGATTCTGATTTGAACCAATAATCAAACCCTTCTAACCAATGCTCGAAAGTAACTAGCCCTGTTAAGCTCACGGGGGCAAAGACTCATTAGTGATCAGCACCAAAACTACTTAAATAGCCGTTTCGCAAACACATCGATCTATTATATGGAGAACATAACATCAACACTTGGACCTGATTAAGTATTTTTCCTATCTCAAGATGATAAGCTCGGGTTCCTGATTCACAGATCAAATTGCCTCATCACGACTGGGTAATCGCCCAGCGGCATATATTGATACCCTCCATTTATGCTGGTAATAAAATAACTCCTAGTTATGACAACCCTAAACGTTTGGATATTCTGGGCCAACATTTATTTCTATTCGAAGCGGAAAGCTTAGTTCATCCACTACTGATACTCAAGCTTAAAAGTTCGAAACGTTTCTCGGCCTTGAAGTTTTCAAACATTAGATAAAATTGACCATTGATTTGTTAAGTTGATGGTGATTATGACGATTGATGGAGGGTTAGATGAAAATTCCTAACATGTTCACGGTGCATTGTTTATAGCTACAAATGCTCCTGGCAGAAGTGCGTATAATCGAGTAGAGCGCAGAATGACTCCTCTTAGTCGTTAATTGAGTAGTTTGATGCTAATAACTATTTTGAGTCTCATTCGTCCAAATAAGACTCAAAATGGTCATGAGCGGGTATGGGCAGCACTACATTTAAACCTTCTGTGTTGTTTCTGTGTTTGTCTTTTGTCTTTGATTTGTTGCTGCGTTTTGTGTTACTACATAAGCCTTTGCGCTCAATTCTTGCTCTCAACGCTCCCAGAGCGCTGTCTGCCCATAGCTGGTCATGAGCATCAAACCTGTCAGCTAACGACTGTTGTTCTGTAAACATGCATAGCATTGGGACTTACTTTACGGTAAAATCCTTTCAGAAAATAAAACCGAGACAACTATATGAGCAGGTTACAGAAAACGAGAAAAATATTTCTTGGCAATTTGCTTAAATTTTTATCCTTGAAGATTACCTTCTATATGAAGTGTCTTCAGTTTCTCTTTAATCATTGTCAAGTCAATTAATAAGTTGCAGGGAGCAAACTTTTTGCTGTATATGATCAGATTTGAATCACAGACCTCCCGCTTGGTGAAATTGGCAGAGAACAGTCCAAGCACCCTAGCGCATTCGGCTACGTCCACAACTCTTATATTATGAAATGAAAAAAGGATAAGAGCTCCTAAATCCCAAACCTTGGTCACAAGAGAATCATCGCTTTTGTACAGTTTTTGATAGTTATTGGTTAATGCAGTTTCTCTCGTTTAACGGTACATATTGTAAATGATGGAGTTACAACTTAACAAACGTTTCTTTTGTTAACATATTTGTAAATCAATTGTCTTTTGTAGATAACTGACTTTAATTACTGAACTGTATAACCTTGTATTTCAAATTACATCTTCAATGAGTTAATATAAACTAAGGGTTTTTAACTCTTATGAGAGTGAAGAGGTACCGGGTACCTTTTGCAATTTAAAACAAAGAATTTTATCATTAATAACCAAGCTAAGGAGCTGCAACTTTCTGAGAGCTCCTTACTTTCTAAGTTAATACCTTTTTGATAATAACAGTACAATCAACTGATAAACAGCACAATCAACTGACAAACAGCACAATCAACTGATCTAGCTGAACATAAACGCATTTCCATACTATTTTTCTATATATATTATAAGAAGGTACCCGGGTACCTTGTCACTCTGATCAAGCTGTAGTTTTTGTCACTCCCATAAGTGTTAAGAACTGCCGTTCATTTTGCGTTTGCTTATTGGACGGCTACCCAACCATAAAAAGCTCTCTCTTCATCACTTCAAGAAATTAATGAAGATGGAGAGTAAGTTGAAGATTTCCAATTATCAGATTTAAACAAACAATTCCTTAAATGCCGACTTACTAATAAGGACACATAAGATTGCACAACACCGAACAAATTAAATTGGGTTCCTTTGAAAAACAGCAAAGTTCATTCTTAGTTGAAAGAACAGCTATGATCTTATGAAAGCAAAAATCGTTTTCGTCATCACAGCGTACAGCAACGGCGAAGTGTTGATCATCCGTCAATCATTAATGACAATTAAGCTTCACACTTCTGCCAGCATGTAAGCATAAATAACCTTTTTGATCAACAACGATTGCATATCCTTTAAAATGTTGACCATGTTTGCAATACGATCGAAGAGGAAGCCAAATGCAACAGCGTCATTTAAAGCCATTTCACATTCGCCGCCAGATAAATGCTGCACATGCGCTAGCTTACGCGACATTCACTCATTCCATGCAATGCAATACAGGAATCAATTTATACCCTGGAGGCCGGAGACCGGAGATTTTAGACACAATCCTCGACGACAGACAACAGAAAAACTAGTTAAATTAAATTGATCATGATATCCGGCTGCAAAAGATCGTCGCCGCAAAACGGATGCCAGATAGTAGAATCGAACTGCAATCGAGCTGTACATATGCGCAGTTGCGCATTTCTTTAAATGACTTGCACGAAAATCGGTCTCACTGAACTGGTTCGACATCGACTTGGTGGTCTGGCAGTCAGTATTCAAATAGCTTTAATATACATTTCCATGTGCCACTCACAATCAAAAGCCACAATGCGTTGGCCACTGGTGGCTCCGTTTGCCACATGACAGTTTGATCTTTCAGCACAGATTTCAGCTTATACCGCCTGCTTTCCCGCTGACTGATTCTTGAGTGCCCCTGGTGGTGAATGGCTGGGACTGCTGCCATGTGGTTTTGGAATGTAATTTAGTTATTATGGGGTATGTAAGCAAGTTCGAAGCTTGCGTGTCCATTGCAAAAGTCCTGCAATTTGGACCCTGACCCAGGTCTTAACATCTACGCTGCATTGGGAGGTGGTCCAAAAAGTCTTTATTTTTACCATTTCATTTCACTCATGGCAGGCGGTCTGATCCTATTTCACATGTTGATCCACTGAATATGGCTATGACTTTTGGCTTCATGCCACCGCTCCACCAACCGTTGAAGGTACGATTCAGTTGGTTAAGAATGTACATGCAGCATGTTGCGTTTCATTACTGTGCCTTGCCGCTGCGTCGCTCCGCATCATCACGGTACACATGGTAATTTTATAACGTGTCATTTGTTGTTTAATTTGGCCCAACCAACCGCTGGCTCAGACTTGTTCAATTGCCCAAGGAAATCATAAATTATAATCGATCGTTTGACAAGTCGTGAATATATTGTTGGAATGGGGCATGCAGAAATGTGTTTTAATATATGACGACGTTTATCCAAACGCAAAAGGTAAGTAAGTAAATTTATTATTTATTTTTTTTTTCGATTTGCTTGTGTGTGCGATGTATGGCTTTAATGGAAAACCGTGCAGGATATTGATGAGACAGGTATTTTTATTTTCTTTGCCTAACATTCTTAGCATACGAAGCAACAAAAATGTAAGTACAACAAGTTAATTCAGCATGAAAGTAAAATGAGGAAATCGTAGAATATATTGCTAATAATTTTTAAATTTTATGGCGAATGAGTTTCTATAAAAAAAAAAAAACGAGCGAGCCTTACAGTAGTCGCATATGATATGTAACATCTGACACCTAACCTTGGTAATAAAAAAAAAAAAAACGAAATAGCCGTTTCAGCTCTTGAAAGGACTTTGACCTAGCTTCTTATGATCAATTCTGTTGTGCTTTTTGGGAAATGTTTGAACACAAATGATCGAGATCTACACCTACAAGCTTTATGTCGACTCCGAACGGCTTATGTACTCAAGAAGCTTTCATGGCAGTTTTTACCCTCTGAGGCTTGCCATTGTCTACCTTGGTAATAACCCTGGTAAAAAAAACATTTATAGTGACTAAAATCACCTGAAAAGTTTTAAAAACATTCCGCAAGTCCCAGCTACGCTGAGTTGAATTTTTAACTTTAAATTTTTCCTAACTTTTTTTCTCCCGGTAATCTCGCATATACTCTGCTCTGGATTTACCCATCTCTGCAAATCACAAAATTATCAGAATCAAATTAGATTTATATATATTTAAAATATTAACCGTGTAAAAAAAACAGCTGTTTGGTCTTGTTATCTTTTACTTTGGATGTTGGAAAAAATAAGGTTAGCAATTATTTTTCTTTTACATGAATGCTACACAGGTTTGTGTCTAAACTAAATAGTAGCAATCGCTGTAGTTTAATAAAATTGGAGGGAAATTGTGGCTTCGTTCAGTTTACTAAGATTTAAAACAGATATCAATGTGGTTTGTATTTAAAACACATGTTTGTGATTTGTGTAGCAGCTATTCGAGCCTAAAAGGCACTCTGCAATTAATTGTGTGATAAATTAAATGGCGCTTGCTTCCCCGATATCCTGTTACGGATTATCCGTCGCATTTCACCACATTGCTCCCACATGCTGGAAACGGTTCGGTAAGATGTTACATATAAAAAACAAAACAAAAGAAAGATATTTTAGATCATTATTGACTTCATTCTGCTTGAGTCACCACTTCGGAGGTGACGTTGAAAAAATAAAAAAATAGTACAACAAAAGTTTGTCGGAAAAAATATAGATTTTTGCAATTCTTTGATGCAATTCTTCACTGACACCTTGTGACATCTTTTCCCCTCACACAAAATGGGTTTTTTTGTGTTCCAAGCAGTCAAGCTAAAAACCGTTATTGCTAGTGCCGAAATATTTAGTGAATCGTCACAGAATCAATCAAGTTCTCTTTGAGGCCTGACAAGTAAAAGCAACAAAGTGTCTTTTGTAATACTACGAATTTCCATACCATCCTTACCTGTAGATGGAACTGTCTTTGCCTTCTTTGGAGCTGACTGTCCCCTGTCAGTTCAAATCAACTGCTTGGGTTTTTCAAACTGAGCAAACCCCGCCAAAAATTGTCTGCGAATGGAGCACAACCAAGGAAATAGTTGCGGAACTGGTCTCGGAACTGTACCACTTGACCAACGGAGAACGGTTAGTTCTGAATGGTACACAACCATTTGTTTGTCGGATTTCTTCAGAGAATTAAGGAAAACTAACCACCGAAGTACGATCATCCTCCATCACGACAAGCTAGTCCTCACACATCAGCTTAAACAAAAGAGTTTTTGAGCAGTCAAAAGGTGGAATTGATGGGTCATCCGCCTTACAATCCCGACTTGGCATCAACTTACTTCTTCTTGTTCCCTCACATTGGGAAAAATGCGTGGCGAGCGTTTTTTTACGCCTGGACATGCCATTGGGACGTTCAAAAACCTGGTTTCGGAGGTACCAACTTCAAAGTGGCAAAACTGTTTTGAAAATTGGTTAAAAAAAATGCAAAAGTATATTGATCACATTGGAGAACACTTGGAGAGCAGTAAAAGCATTTTGAATGATTAATCACTACTTTTTTTTTTTAGACTTAACACATTGCGTGCCACCGCTGTAATTGGGAAAACAGTCCTGATAATACAAATAAGAACAACAATAATAATAAAACAAGATAAAATAAATAAGAAATACACGGTAGCGGGTATTTGATATGCATGGCCAAACAGTGAGAGATGTGTGTCTCTCGAAAATGAGCGACGTGGCCCTCTGCGAAATTTTGGTGTCTCTCATAAATATATGAAAATAAATATATGCAATCTGTTAAAAAGTGACCCTCGTATCATCAACATTAGTTCATGGAGAAACTCTGAGAGATTGTTTCAAAGGAGAATTCGGCTCTATACAAACTAAATACTAGCCAATTTCGCGTCGATTTATAACTGTTGACGAAAATGGATTGGAAAATTTCCCTAAAATAAACAACGGTCTAGAAGAGGTCCAAACAAGTCCAAAGAAGACATACACAATTTTATCTGTAAATATGGTTAAGGCAACTGTTTTTTAGGATTCGAAAGATATTACCTTCATTGAATTTGAAAAGATCAGAATAATCAATGGTGACTAATACGCGGAGTTTTAACAACATTTGTGGGTGAAATGAAGAAAAAACGACCTCACCTAAAACTAAAATAACCTCATTTTATCTTGACAATGAGTTGTTGTTCCCCCATCCATCTAGCCCCCAGCGAAAATGTTCTGCTACATAATCTCAAAAACTGATTTGCAGTTAAAATATTAACGAGCAACGTGGGAACCTTTTTTAGGAACTTGACAAATGCAACCATAAAAATTATATTACTGCTTAAGAGAATCTTAATGAGAAGGTGGGTGGGTAAGGTGGGTAACTTTCTATGAGGGGATAATAAAAGGTTTTAGTGTTCTTTAAAGTTCTGGTGGTGCCAGTCATATCATCATATCATTTTTTAAGTTCGGTTATAATCTGGTAATCTTGTGGCCACCGTGAGGAAGTTGGTTAAAGTGCGTGGCCTCTATGTCAACGAACCTGGTTTGTTGACCCGGGTTCGAACCCCAGCAGTGACAGAAAATTATTTGAATTAAAATAATTTTTCTGTACGGCCGCCACCTCTCTGCAGACAATGGCAAAGCTCAGAGAATAATCAAAATGCCATGTAAAGCTTCTTGAGAACAAGAACATTCCGTTCATCGCCATTCGGAGTCGGCGTTAAACCTGTAGGACCGTTTCTCGGTCAATTGTGTACAAACTTAATAACACGCACAACACAATTGATCATAAGAAGCTAGGTCAAAGTCCTTACAAGGGCTGAAATGACCAGGTCTTTATTTATTTATTTTTTTTATAATCTGGCAAAGTTATATAAAAACCACCATTTTGGCTGTCACGAACCACGAAACTTCAGTTTAAATTCTCAAAAACTGAGGTATCTCAAAGCAAAAAACATTATTTTGTGTGATTTTTTTAAGTCTCACATTTGATTATATAAAGGATATTAAAATTAGTTTTAAATCTATTTAATTAACCATTTCCTATGTAAAGTTTACCGCTGAATCGGATGCTATCATTAGAATTTGCGAAAACTTAAGTCTCAATCTTCCAACGCTATGCAAAGTCAAACAATTTTATTTTGCAAAATTTGCTTTCACCTGATTTAACGAACTAGACGCCCATGATATATTCAAACGGAAATAGATTAGGGTTTTAGTAAATTTTCCGACAGTCCAAATTTATTGTTTATTTAGAATTTTGTACAAACAATTGCAATGAACACTTTCAAGAGTTCGAAGTGACGAAAAGCTTCAATTCTCTTGTGAGAATTTTAGACGAGGAAATACCAGTTAAGTACTTGGTTATAGAATGTGATCATCACTTGAACCCGCTTGAGGACCGAAAATAAAAATATAGACCAAAAGTGTTAAATTTTTTTAACTAAAAGGATCCTGGAATTGTTCAGTTGCAATATCAGGTTCATCAAGCTGTACCAGTCAACCAACGACCACAAGGTTAACGTTTCAACCAAATGCAAATGCAATTAAATCGCAGTGTTCTGCGCACACTTTCCTTAATTAATTTAAGCATTTAAATTATTTTACAAATTTATACAATAAACCGGCGGCGCGCATCCAAACAAATAAAACAACCACCAAATTTCTGCCATTATAAAATCCACAACAAAAACAAATCAATGTCGTAACGTGTTTGCAGCCAGCAGCTGCAACAACAATAACAACAACAACAACCCGAATTAGAATTGCAAATTGAAGAAACTGCGACCAGATCGCGATCCATAGAATTACCTGGAAAATCTTGAACACTAAATGGCTTTTATGCAAATTGGCAGCGGTGCAAACTTAAATTTAACGGATTAACGCTTCTTCGAAAAGAATCAAGCCGGACGAATGCGGAAAGTGGATGCCTGCCTTGCAGCAACATAGTAGAGATCAAATAGACAACGTCCAGAGAGCAACTAGATGAGTTAAGAAAGAAAGGCTACTGATTGGCAAATGGTAAACATGCAAGGCTGGAGCATCATTGAATTCATTTAAGATTAAGTACGGGATGGATTTCTCTGCATTTAAATTGTGTGCATTTGGAGTGCCCGCACGTTGTGCTGCATATCAGTTAAATCAGGTATGAGCAGCAGCAATTAAATGCTAATCAGTAGCTAGAGGTAATCAATAATTTATCATATTCGATCAGGAACTGCGATTAATTTACATACTTTTAAACGGTAGACAGTAACCTTTGCACTTTAATTCATTGTATGCAGTTACGTTGAGGATGTAGTGTATCTGAGCCTTCGCGGGTAGTTGTGCACTTACTGTTTATTCCATCATTTAATTAACATGACTACATTCAGAGTCATGAAACAGAATGAATCATGAAACAACTAGTATAACATAATTCTCTTGGGCGACTCTGTTTTTTTTTCTACTTACGTTTTTACATTTCACTAACGTTTCTAACATTTCTTAGCTCTGGCTTCTATTTCATTTTGCTTTATTTGAGCTCGTTTAAACATATGATTTGGTCATTTCTTTTTGCTTTCTTTTGTTAAAACAGCATTTACAAGCGGCTGGCGTATTTAATGTTAGTTAAACATGATTTTTATTTAATGCATTGTTTGTTGGAAGTATTTAAAAAAAGATAGGAAATTCAACAAGGCTTCTTGCACGAACTGCCCAAAAAAAATCTAAAAGCGTCAAATTAAAAGACATAATACATTTGTTAAAAGGACTGATAGAAAAACTCGAAACATAATTCCACCCATTGAACCAAAACTATCGTTTTCGAATTCATTTATGAACCATTGCGGGTAGAAACGTTCATTTGCGGCACTCAAAAATTAACCTTTTTTGTTCGGAAATGAGTTCAAAAAGAACCATAAATTTGTTCGGAAATTACTTAAAAAAAGAACCATAAAAAAAATAAATAACTGGCCATTTCAGCCCTTGAAAGGACTTTGACCTAGCTTCTTATGATCAATTGTGTTGTGCGTGTTATTAAGTTTGTACACAATTGACCAAGAACCGAACCTACATGTTTAACGCCGACTCCGAACGGCGATGAACAAAATGTTCTTGTTCTCAAGAAGCATTACATGGCATTGTGATTACTCTCTGAGGTTTGCCATTGTCTGCAGAGAGGTAGCGGCCGTACAGAAAAATTATTTTTAATTCAAATAATTTTCTGTCGCTGCTGGGGCTCGAACCCGGGTCTCCAGGTTCGTTGACATAGCGGCCATGCACTTTAACCAACTACGCCACGGACGCCACAAAAAAAGAACCATAGATAGTTTATTATTCGGCACTCGGAAATACACCCTTTTTGAATCAATCGCCGGACTGAATTGCTTTTAAAAAACGAAATTTTTTTTGTTCAGAAATGAGATAAAAATTAACCTTTTTGAATTATAAATTTCATTATTGCATAATATTATTTGTTATTACAAATCGAAGATTTGTATAAAAATAAATTATTGTGATTGAACTCATTTCAGAATGAAAAAAAAACATTTATGAATTCATTTTTTAACTCATTTATGAACAAAAATGGTTAATTTATGAGGCATTCTTACCTACTAAAATGATTATTCTTCTTCGACTCTAAATATGCTTTTTATGAATATCGAAAAAAGTATAGTTTTTATTTATGGGAACAGTTTTCACGAATTTAATCTTCTATAGTAGGGTTGGGCAAAGTTACACGTATGGGCATTTTGCCCGTGCGTGTATTTTGGTTGCACCCCAGCGGGAAAATAAAAAGCGCTCCTAGAAATAGCGCATCTAATGCGCATTTTTGATGCGCTTGAGGATGCGCTTTTCAGAGTTCAGAGTTGTGGAGCTCATATTTTTATATACATTTTGTTCACAAGTAATCAAGCAAGGAAATATCAGAGCGTTAAGACATTTGACTGTAATGCCAGCAGTCCGAGTTCAATCCCCGCATGTGACAAAAAATAAAATTTTGTCGCTTTGCTTTTAGTCCAAGTGCTCGGTTCTCGCTACGTTTTGTTATTTACTACAATGAGAGCGAAGCGCCTACATCTGATGACATGCAAATGTTAAAAAAGGCTCTATCCACAAGGAGAACAAAGCGCTCTACTGCTTTTTAGGAGCGCTTCAAATGCGCTAATGAAGCGCTCGGTTTCCTGCTGGGACGCTGCTTGCTTCACGGGCGGCAGCATTGCTTCATAAATTCGATGGTAAAGGAAACGAAGGACATGAACAAATATAATGAGATAGAGCGTAAAAAGAGCGTAAAATAGATTATTATATAGAGTTATCCTCATTGCGCTCAGAGCAGTTAATAATCAATGTTGCATGCCATTTATATAAAAAAAATGTTGTTTTATAATTTTACTATTTAATATTTTGAATTTAATCATGTTTATATCTAGAAAACGTTTTGTGTCCAACACTTAATTTTAAGTAGTTACGTACAAAATAAAAGTATAAATTTATTATGGTAATTCAATTCAAAAAAAATATTAGTTAAAAATATGTTAGGAGGCTGATGTAGAATTATAATGGTTGCATGCTCTTGCGAAACCCTTATAAATATGCCAAGAAGTTGTTTTTGCAAAGCGATTTTATAGCTGCTGGTAGTAATTTAAAAAAAATCCCTTTTAATAAGCAATCCTCTTAATATGCTAGATATGCAACACTTACTTTTCACAACAACATGCTCTCGCTCTTACGGTTTCTATAAAGCACACTGAAAATAAAGTATTGCTAAAGTGGTTTTTGCAGAAATCTTATAGGTATTAGAGATGTTTTCTTTGCTCTGATTTATACTACGAAATGAAATAAATGTGTAGTGGACGGATTATAAAAATTAAACACAGATGGATAAAGTGAAATACAGATAAGCAAATGGACATGTAAAAAGCTGAAAACAATCCATTTTAAATTTTTGTTTGTGGCACTAGGCTAAAAGTGCACAAAATTTTATAATGGGACGGCGATGGGGTCATTGTAAAATAATAAATGAAAATAAAAAAAAAAAAGCAAAAAATGTCATACAAAGTTAGATTTGATTTTTTTAAAAAAAGAAATTGTTATAGATCTTGAATGATTTTAACAAAAAATAAAATTAAATCTGACTTCAGGGTCGATCATTTATAAATAGTCGTATTTTGAAAAAAAAAATTTATAAACAATAAACTACTGCAACAAAAAAATTATACAGTTTCATGCAGAAGCATCAAGCATTTTGCATGCATGAAATTTTGTACAGTGTACAATTTTTTTGTCATCTATTCAAGGAACAGGCCAGTGCAGATACTGCCTGCTTGACGTTCGCTTGAACACTGAAGCTTTGATCGTTCTGTACGTGAGATGAATACATACATGGTAGAATTATAAGGTAGGGCCCATGATACAATTACAAGGTAGGCTCATTTTAAAATGGCTGCTTAATTGTGAATTTTTGCAACAAGAAAGCTGTAGAAGCCACAAACGTCAAACGACAAAAGCAACAACAACAACAAAGAAAAACTAGAAGCTATCAGCTGATTTTGACAACTAGCGCACCCTGCTCTCCAATATGAGCCTACCTGGTAATTGTATCATGGTAGGGCCGACTTGGAGAAGAATGTAGTAGAAAGCAGAGAAAAGCGGGCTAGTTGTCAAAATCAGCTGTTCATCTCGAGTTTCTTTATGTTCATGTTTCGCAGTTGATTTAAGGTTAAACTTTTTACAAGCTTTTTTTCAAATTTAACACTTCCGCGGCATTTTATAGATTTATTTACAATGTTTTTACAATATTTCCACTCAAATTAACACAAACTTAACACACGTGTCCGCACTATTTACAACTTGAAAACATAATATTTTCATTTTATTTGAGGTTTCCACGAACTTCGCCATTTTGACAATTAGCCTCCTTTTTTATTCTCCACTCTTCGTTGACGCGTGAAGGCACTGAGCGACTCGGCCCTACCTTGTAAGGCCCATGGTATAATAATACAAGATAGCATTGACAGTTGCTTGGGAAAACATCTTCTGTCAAAAAATATACTCAAAAAAAGAGCGCTCACAATCCGCCATTGAAAACACAAGCAATGTTGAAAACGTTGAAGTGAAAAAAACAACAACCACAGCAGCTGCAGATGCATTTACACAAAAAGCTGTTTTTGGCCTGAGATGTTTTCTTGTAGAAGAGAAAATAAGCAGTTGTCAATGCTACCTTGTATTATTATACCATGGTAAGGCCGTTGTTATACAGACGCTTACGATCACATCACGGGCACGCATTGTTGTTGTTTCAAGGGAAATTTGAGAGAGTGAGCTAGGAAATTTATTTTGCTCAGACTGGTCACCAAATGATTCCAAAATTAAATGGAATCACGAGATCAAAACAGGGTTTCGCTGTGCAATTATTCACAACATTTGTATTTTTGCATGAAAATAGTACACTTTTAGTACGAAATGCATGAAAGCAGTAATGAAACCTGCTTAATAGCATCACTCACCATACTCATACTCGTGATACTTTTTTGCATAAAGTATTAAAAGTAGCAAAAAGTGTACCAGTGTTCAGGGATCAAATGAGCGTCTGTATAACATACTTTCATCACAGAGCTCATCAAACGAAAAAAGAGCGTAAAAAAGGACGTGATCTTGTATCATTTGAGCGTATGTGTAACAGCGGCCTAATTCTACCATGAATACATATTTTTCTGCACTAACGCAATCTCAAGTGCGCTCTTGTAATTGCATATTGTGAGAGCATTGCAGAGAAGATTTTCCATTCCCCAACCCGATTTACCCCCAAATTCATCCTGCAATTGATTTTGCACGCTGCTTGCTCGCTGCTTACACGCAGTCGCAGCACGTGCAAAAATTGTGCCCACCCCTATTTAATAGCAATCACTTTTAAGCAACAAAATAATAAATAAAAAATTAAAAAAAAAAATTCTTCACAAAAACATTCGCAGAACTCTCTCCTTATACAAAACCTTCGCTTATGGTTCAGTGGGTAGTGCTCCATAAGTACCTTTTTTATTTTATTAAAAAATAGTTGTTATATTTGTTAAATAGAAATTACAAAGATATATGTAGGTAAATAAAGTCAAAAACTTGTTTTCTGGTCGAATAATTCGAAAACTGGTTTTGTAAAAATTGTACTATTCGAAACCGGTTTTTTATAATGTCGAATAGTTGCATACCCTAATCTAAGGCCATGGAATTTAGCAAATAAGTTTGGATTCCAAAAATGCATTTTGAGTTAGAAATTTTACAAAACAAAACGTAAACCACTTCTATTTCCCATACAAAGTGACGTCATCAAAAAAGAAAAATCTACAATAATTCCATAAAACTTAATGAATTGTCTTTAAAGCTTGCACGTAAGCTTTTATTATTAAAACGTGCAGTAAAGTTGAAATTTGGGTAAATTAAATAAAAACACGTATATCCCCCATACAAGCTGACGTCATCAAAATAATAAATCCTACATAACTTCGGATATTATATATTCCACATGAGTGTTGGGGTATTTTAACTTTTAACCAAGCCGAATTAATTATATTCCTTACTAGTTTCTGATACAGTTAGTGCATCTCCGCAAAACATTTGTTGTCTTGAGTTGACGATTCTTGTGATGTTTTATTGAGACTGTTTTCAGTTTTTGTCATTCCATTCCATCATTTACGCCGAATTAACGCATCGATTGCTTTATTAAATGTCTTTTAACACAAATGCAAAATACCACTTAAGCCACAATAAGGAGCCAACAATAAATACTTTATTTAACAACATTGCCGGCGACCTCAATCCGTAAAATTGAGTCAAATAATATGCAACAATTTAATGAGCGTTCTAAATTAACAATTTCCAAAAGACGTCCTAATGCAGTTTTCTTTATTTCTAGAGATAGGTATTCCGAAGTAATTTTAGTACAAAATCAAAAAACAAGTTACAAAAAACAAGTATCTTATACAATTTATATCTTTAAGATACTGGAGACATCTTTGGGAAATGAAAAAAATAAACAAAACACATTCATAGATACTTAAAAGACATCCAAACACACCCACATGCGTGCACTTTGTGGCCAACTCAAGCATTATATTGGCAAACTTTTGCGAATTGCGCTCATATTTCTTAAGTCTCGTTCGTATCTATGAAGACATTCATTCGCATTGAGATACGCAATCTTCAAGTTGCATTTTATTTAGCGCGCTAACATCTTAAGCTGGTTCTTACCGGCTCTGACTTGGTGCGTAGGTTGATGTCGTCTTTTGTTGCTTTTTCTTTTAGCTCTTTTTTTCACTTTAATTTATGTTTTCTTTGGCAATCTTCTACGTTGGACTTTTAACGAAAATTAATGTTTAAGGACGATCGCACAGAATAATGTTGTAATGTTTGTAGTTTACATATCTTTAGACACAGTTCAAGTCTGGTATCGGATCATATGAATACTCAAAAAAAAAAAGGGGAAACACGTCGAAAATATTTTAGACTCTAGATAATTTCTTCAAAATTTTTGGTTAATATATTCTATTCTATTCTATAATTGGTGTTTTTTAAAGGATAGACGCCATTACTATCTTTCATTATAATTCAATTTCAATGTGATGTGCTCCACTTTGATAAACAAAGTCCTATTTTGCCGTAATTGCTTTAACTTAATCTCTTAATGAATTTTTACTTTTTGTTTTTTTTCCGTGTATATATGTATTTTGAAGTTTATTTTATTTTAAAGCATTTTTCCTTCCGAAGGCATCATTAGTCACTTTATTGCATGTAGGTTTCGTGAAATCTTCAGCATTTTGACTTCATGTCTGATGACTTGTAAATTTTCTCAAAAACAGCAATTCTTATCCCCCGGACCCAACGCACCCAAAACATACTCAAGCAATGTGAGTTTGATGTTCCGTACAAGCAACATGCATGGATTTGCATAACAACGAATAATGGCATTATCTTTCATTGCATGCTCAGAGAAGGGCGGAGGATGTGGTTACATCTTCAGGCACGCATTCATGATGTCTCGCATTCTTCGGAGGACAAAAGATAAATTGTCAACTGGTTTGACTGGCACAAGGTGTGGAATCGAGTGCAAATAATGATGACGGTTCTAATCGTGACCAAATCCGCACCGATGCCATGTCGAAGAAGAGTAAGTGCCGAGTTCGATAACAGGATACCGGAGCGAGCGGTTTTGCGAACATGCATTTAAGTGACATCGTCTACAAGTTGAAATATGGCGGCGACTAATTAAATATTAATTACCTGGCTCGGTTGACATTAAAGTGGGAAGTTCTGTTGGTTTTTAGCGCACAAAAATTCAAATAAAAAGTGACAGCAATGACAGCTGTTGCTTGTTATTGTTTGCACAATATTGACAGTAAGCTTAACTTAAATGAGGATAGCAAATTTTCAAAGCTTTGCAATTAACATGGATACTAATTGAATTAAGTTCGTATTCATTGAATTAAAAGGAATGTTGAATGTTCCGAAATTAAAAAATAAATAGATCTGTCAGAGGTTTTCTAGAAGAGCTCATCATTATTGAAGTCATCGGTGTATCCATTTGTTTTCTTCTACCGAATAACATCCTCAGTTTATTAAAAGGTGTGCAAGGATTCTTGCAAATACAAGGCAATACCATTTGTTAGTCATTTATGTTCATTGTCAAAATGGGTCCATCCACATGCAATGCCGCAAGTTAAACTTCTCATATATTTTAAACATAACTTATTGTCCATGATTGGTCTTTATTTTTATTGTACGTAGGCTGTTGTCATAAAGGGTTGTCCTTTTAAATGTAAGAAAGTTAAGTTTCAAAAACATACTAAAAATTCAGATTTCGATAAAATTTTTATTTCGTTATGATGTATGACCTTTGCCATTATAGTGAAATGCAATATCATTTAAATGTCCTTCGCGGGAGTTTTTGCAGGCCTCAATGCTTACGAGGTAATTTTCGATGATTTTTGTGTACAACTCGGGCACTAGCTTATCGAATATAGGTTGGGCCATGACTTAACAAATAATTGATTTTTAATTTCTTAAGAGTTTGAGGTAGTCACGTAAACACGATCTTTTGCAAAGCCCCAAAAAGTGTCCAGAGGCGGAAAATCGCACGATTTCATCGAAAAACCTCGAAATAACTCGTCCTGGATATTACCGTTGCAACAAAGCCCTAATTGGTGCTGTTGTGTGGCTTGTGGCCCCGTTTTGTTGAAACCACATATTGTCTTGATCCATATCTACAATTTCAAGCCAAAAAAATCAGTTAACATGCGGAAATAATGCTCAGAATTAACTGTCACGGTTGCTCATTGATCATTTTTAAGAAAAAAAGGATCAATGACACTACCGTACCGTAATACATACCAGAAAGTCACGTTTTGCGGATGCAATGGCTTCTCCACAATCGCTTTGGAATTCTCAGAGCCCCATAAACGCCAATTTTGCTTATTCACGTATCAACCTGGGCCTCATCGGTTATGAAAATTTGCTTCGAAAAGTCAGCTTTTAGCAATTTTAACGCCTTGTTCGGTGGTAAAACGTTACATATTGCAAAATGGCAAAGTTTTGATGACCTTTAACTACACTAAAGCCAGTTTGGATCACATGAGCGTTTGACAGCTGCCAAATGCCAGTGATGCACTTTCCGAAACCCAAAATAAATAATACTGCATTTTCAGAAACTGTTCGGGAGAGTTTGAGATTTTTAAGCTTATACGTACACATAATATTTTGGTGTTCGTGTGCTCATTGTGTTGTGTTGTTTAAATTGCTTTTAAATTGTATTTCAACATAGAAATGGAGTTGACACGTGAACATTTTCGTGCGACTATTTTTTAAAACTTTCGACGTGCATTATCTCAACAAGAGTGCATCGATGAACTCAATTCAACTTTTGGCGATGAAGCACCATCAAAAACCTTTGTTTATCGGTGGTTCACAGAATTCAGGTGGGGACGTACCTCACTCACAGGCGAACTTCATGAAGGGCGTCCAAAATCTGTTGTTATGCCACAAAATATTGATGCAGTGTGCGAATTGATAATGCTTGATTATGCATGTGCCATACCATGAGAGTGAGGCATCCCTGGGAATTACATTTACCAGCATGCATACCATTTTACATTAACAAATAGTTGTGAAAACAATTTGTTCACGTTGGATTCCACCTAATTTAACAATCGCTCAAAAAAGGCTCGTGTTGATTAGTATAAAAAAACGCTCAATAAATACAATTCCGATGCTTCAAGAGATGTATATAAAATCGTAACTGGAATGAATCATGGATCTGTGCGTATGAGCCTGAAAGCTGCAGTCGGCTGTATGGGTCTTTTGAAATGAAACAAATCCAACAAAAGTTGTTCGATCTCGAAGCACTGTCAAGCAAATGGTCGCCTGTTTCTTCCAAAAAACTGGTCATGTCGCCACGGTACAGTTTGAGACACATAGAACGGTCAAGTCGGAATTGTACGCAACTATTTGTTTTCCAGAAGTCTTAAACGAAATAACGAAAACGAATAAGAGCCGAAGAATTATTCGTATTCATCAAGACGATGCGATCTCTCACACATCAGCTCAAACAAAGGCGTTTTTGAGCACTCAAAACATCTAGTTAATGGGTAATCCGTCGTGCAATCCTGATTTGGTGCCCAATGACTTCTTTTTGTTTCCGCACATCTAGGACAAATAGCGTGGACAACGATTTTCGACCAGAAAAAAAAGTTGATGTCTTCAAAATACATGTTTTGGAAGTGTCGTAAGTGGAATGGGATAAATGTTCTACCAAATGGTTCGAACGCATTGAAAAAAGTATTAATAATAAAGGAGATTATTTCAAAAAACAATAAAAATATTTTCCATACAAAATAAATTCGGTCTTGATATTTATTCCCGAAATATATGTAGCAACTACGTACCGACTTTCTTCAACCAAATAATTGATGCTCATGCGTCTCTTCTAACTATATTTCATACTATGTGACTCGTCCCAATTATAGTCTATACAAATGGTTCCCTTAAGCTTACTTACTTCACCTTATTTTATCATACCTTACCTTCTCTATGCTTACCTAACCTTGTATTCACTTTGTATATAAAACTTACTAACACAAACTTACGTAACATATGTATGTCGCCTGTGGTGGCCGTGGCCGAGTGCGCTAAAAAGTGCGTGAAACATTCGATGTCAATTCGAGACCAGGTTCGAATCCCAGATGACACAGACAATATTTTTATTTAAATTCATTTTTCTGATAGCTTATGAAACAAATATACAATATTGTTGCATGGAATTATTGCTCACTGAATAGAAGTACTACGTAAAATTTCATTTTATGACAGTAAAATTTGACCTCATAACAAAAATAAAAAAAAAGAGACATTTGGGCCCTGATATGACGGATACAACCGCTTAATGCAGTAGAATTGCAATAACAATGTAAAAACGTTGCATGGAATTATATTTCCGTTAATATTAGCGCTACAGTTAGTTTTATGGAAAGACAGTTAAGCTTAGGGCTTCGGTCACATGATAAAAATAAAAAAGTTAATTACCATTGAAGAGTTAATGGCGTCATGAGGCTTCTTATAGAACTCCTAAAGGCAATCCCTAAATGCACCAAATGCAAAAGTAGAAATTATAAAAAAATTAATAATCAGAAAAGGAAATTAAAATTAAAAATAAGGACAAGCATTAGGATAAGTATTTGGGTAAGAATTAGGGCAAAGATTAAAACAATCTCGAGTGTAAGGATTAAGACAAGGAATATGATACGGATTAGGACATATGGGTCCACCTAAAAGAAAAATGTGTACCCTACCAAATCTCCTTTAACATAGGCTTTTAAATGAGGGGTGGTCTTTCGAAATTTTTTTTGGTGACCCACCTTACTGGTCGCCTTGGCGTCTTCTTTCAGAAATGCACAATGTTTACTCTTTTGTTTTCAAACAGTCCTAAATTTGTCGACTATGTTATTCTTATCATGATAAAATATTTATTTATTTTATCCTGAGTAAAAAGTTATCGAAGAATAGTTTATTTAAGTTTGTTTATCTTCCACCTATCCCTATGTTACTATGTTTGCACTTTATGTTTCCAGTTCTTTTTCTTTGGAAACCTCCATTCCACAAATCGTTTGAGCAGCACGCTTTCTAATATCCGTTCTTAAGTAGTCTTGAATATAAGATAGTCTTCCGAGATAACGTGGCTTGAAATTAATTCCTTTCATGACTCGATGATCTCTCCTCTCCAGCCTAAGCCCTTCTTTCTTCGGTTATCCTCAATCCTATGTTTTATTGTATTTCTTCTTAAAAATAAAACTATTTCCAAGACTTATTTTAATATAAAGGAATCAAATTTGTTGGTAATATATGCTTTCTTTCTCAAAGACATCACCCTGAATTTATCCCCATTAGCCTTATACCAGAGAGCAGAACTGTTGTATCATTAATTTTGTTCTTATAACGATTTCTTCCTGTGAGATGATCAGAAAATACAATAAATAATGTTCTAATTTTTTATTTTTTTTTTGTTTTTGTTTTGACATGATGCAAAACTTCAATCCAACAAGTTGTTGCAGCTAATTTTGTGCATGTCTTCACAGCAACACGATTTTAATCCAGCAACAACATAAATTAAAATTTGACTAGAATTTCTGTTAGACAAGGCTTAAATTATTAAACAAGCTTAAGATGTATGGAAAATATATATTAGATTTTTTTATTTTTTTTTTTTTTGTATTTATGTATTTATTTGTTGCCTTTACCTAGTGCAGGCACTGCAAGATTGAGGAGATCATTAAGAACAGGCGAAGGCAAACAAATGCTTAACCACTGTTCCAAATTTGTGGGCTAAGCTTAAGATGGAAAATAAATAAAATACGCATGCAAGTTGAGTCGAGATTCTTGATTCTCACGGGACATGATCATTATTCATAATTCTAGCACTGATGTTGTTGTTGTTGTAGTTGTTGTAGTTGTTGTTGCATCTTCAAACTAGATTTCTATTCAATAGTTGGTGTGAAATTTACGTAAGCATAGTTCAAACTGGTGAGTTAATGATCACAACTCAGCACCAACAACGTATAGCACATACATCTAGGTGCCTATGATAACTGATGCGTGCACTTAGTAGGTATTGGCCATGAAAATGAATACTATTTCGCCAATTCAAATCACGGAGTGCTTCGATGAATATGCAACAATGTTGCATAGCTGCTGATTGCACTATGAATAGGAATTCCAAGTTGATCCTAGTTGCTGTTGTCTGGTATGCGAATGCCAGCTCATTTGTCAGTTGGGTAGTAGTCTGAAATTGTCACATTGATTGCGATTAAGTGCGAAAGAACTCCGACGGTTCATGAGAACCATTTCAAATATTTTTTTTTGTGAATTTCATAAGTAAGCTTTCTTTCGGAGAGAAAAAAAAATCAAGCATTCTATGCTTGAATCAAGCATAAATTTCTCAATCCAAGCATTATTTTGCTAGAATTGAGCAAATTTAAACCACTTTAAATTTTAATAGAAAATTTTGCTTAAAACTCAAGAATATTTTCAGAATATCTCAATTCAAGACTTATAATTGCTTGAAGTGAGAAAAATGTGCTTTGTTCAAGTAATAATTTTCTGAAAACTAGATTAATTTGCTTGATTTGAGAAATTGATTTCCCTTGAATTGAGAACAATTTGCTTGATTCAAGTCAAAAAATTTACTGAAAACTAGAATAATTTGCTTGATTCAAGTTTTTATTTTATTTATTTATTTAAATTCATTCTACTGACACAAGATCTTACAGACTATTTCATAATTACAAAAATATTTCCATCAATAGTAAAAACGCTTAAAAGTTTGCTGTAAAGCTGTAAGTCTTGTAGACGCTTACACGTTTCCAAGTAAAATAAAAGATAAGACACTACGCCTTCGAACCATGCCATAGTTTGTCAATCCGGACTATCTTAAACATGTTTTCATTTAAACATGTTGTGAATTATAAGCATGTTGAAGTGAGAAAAATTTGCTTGATTCAAGCAAACAATGTCCTGGCCACTAAAATAATTCTCTGCGGTTTCTTACAATTAAGAAGCAAAATATTTGCTTAATATAAGAATATTATTTCTTTTCGTGAACAGAGAAAAACGACACGTCAGCCACTAATTCACGGAAACCGGATTCACTTACCGATTTCACTTTTTTAAATCAAAAATTTTACAGGATTCAAAAATTCAGGTAATTCAAGACAAAGTAGAAAAGGAACTAGGCTTAACATACATAAGGCCAAATTTTGTTGATTATGAAGCAAATTCGTGACACATTTCGCGAAGTTTTTTCGAGAAGCTCGATAGGGGATTATCCTATCCTCACAAGAATATTCCAAATTTGAATAAATTTAGTAAATCGTGTTTAACTTAGTTTTATTATTTTGTTTCGTTTTTATTTTTTTGTTTTTTTTTTTAATAACAAGTAAAGATTTCTTGAATTGGTTCACCGAAAAAAAAGTTCAAAGGTAAAGGGTCGTTCATAAATTACGTGACCGATTTCCAACTTTTTTTACCGCCCTCTCCCTCTGATACTCTTCACAGAGGCGTTATTAGGGAGGGGGGCCGTCCGCCCCGGGTGACACCATTTTAGGGGTTTATTTTTATTTTTGATTTTGATAAAAATAAAATCGTTGAAATAATTAAATTGTATACTCAATTGGTGCTCCATGCCTTTTAAATTCCACAAATGACTATACTTTCCTATGCTTTGTTTTCATCTGGGCTGATATCTGAAAGAAACTGACGCAACACAAATTTACCTGCAAAAAAAGGATTGAAAAAGTTTTGATTTAAAGAAATGGTATTGCCTAATTTCCGCAGGATTAACGAAGCAATTCGAGTTGCGTCGATACAATATTTTGAATGTACAGTACATTATATTTAACAAGAATTAAATTGTTTTTCTCGTATGTATATTATATGAACCGCAGAGACTGTGTTTTTGCTTTTTTTGAAGAATATTGAAGTTTGTTATTTTTTTAAAACGTTTTTATTAGCTTTACTTCATTTGTCTGTCCCGTACAAATCTTGGAATCCATTTTTAACCAACTTCCCGATGAGCTAGAGTTTTGAAACTTTAAATTTAACTCAGAACTGGATGACAACACAATATTAATTTCTTGTCTGTACGTTTATTTGTTTGGCTAAAATGCAAATTTATTTGATACATACATACATACATACATACATACATATTAAAATTCAAACAATAAAATTAAAAGCTCATTGACATTTTAAAATTTCAAAAATTCACAACTGAAGTGAATTTATTACCTCATTTAGAAAATATTTTGGTGTGAGTTCTGTTGCTCAGAGCATAACGCGAGCCTTGACAATGTTGACGAATTTTTTGTTTTTTTATGAAACAAATTCAAATTTTAAAAAATTCACCACAGAAGGTGAAAAAAAAAATGTAAAAAGTAGTTTGATTTATTACTATTTATATGATATCTATAAATGGGTTCTGTAGCTCAGAGTACACGGCGATTGCTTTATAATCGTGAGGTTGAGAGTTTGAGCCTCGACAATGTCAATGAATTTCTTCAGTTTTTCTTTTTAATATTTATTGAACCATTTCGGTTCTTAAAACAAATGTTGTACTGATATAAACATAAAACCTTCAAAATCTACTGTCAAATTTTACACAATACTAAAAACCATAAAATAATAATTTAAATAAAAAAGAATTTTTAATATACCACGCTTTTAAAACGAACTAAAATGTATAAAATAATTTCTGCTAGAGTGGGGCTTTTAGATCTCATAAAAAAGTGAAGCGCATGCTATATTAGGAGTTAAGAAAACCTTGGTTAAGAAAGCTTTGTCCACTAACAAAAAATTTCTCATTAATTTATCAAAGATAGGCATAGATAGGAAAATTTTTAACAAAAAATCTCGTCAGCTTTGATAACTTCGATAACATTAAAATTGAGAATTTGAAACCCAAGTAGAACTTATTGGACTGAACGCAATAGATGTCTGCAAACTTGAATCTGCCATCCATGCAAGAACTTCTGTCCTGACAATCAAGGGACCTGAGTTAAGAAATAATTTGTTCACTAACGTACTAAATTGTTAATAACACTCCTTACTATTCTCTATAGCATGTGAGGGTTTTGTAGGGGTGACACCACTAGTTTCCGCCCCGGGTGTCACCAAGCCTAAGAATGCCACTGACTCTTCGTAGTGCATTTCAAAACCCCTCCCCTCCCCCCATAAAGTAACTTAGTATATGTTAAACAATATTTGAAAATATATTTAAAAAATATAATTATCTTGACTAGCTCTTAGTATGAGTGCTATATGACTAGATAAATTTAAGAAATAATTTTTAAAATCAATTATTTTCATCGATAAAAACTATTCCATCTTCAATCCAAGAGTCGATGCTGTCCATCACTGGAATTTGAGAAGCTGGAAACTTTGGGGACTCTTTAAAATAGAATTCTTCAACGGATTTCATGTCGACCCATTCAGGTGTTTATGCAAAGAAATCCGCCTGGTCTTTGAGAGAGTACCCGTAAAGGATGCACCCGTGCAGCACCAAGTTCAGTGTTTTTGTGAATATGCTTCCTAAAAATTGATTTATTTAAATAGTACTTTTTGTTCCGATTTATTTTAAAATAAATAAAACTCACTTCTGAGAATTCATAGATGACAGTAAAAGTCGTATGGAATCTCTTTTGATCGAGAATATTCAAGCCTTATCGTCGAAGCCTGACGTATTAACAAAGACGCAAATTTTTCAGACGTATGTTGATATACAGTAGGGATGCCAAAAGGTTCTTGTGTTAATGGAAAAGGTTCTAGAACAGTGAAGGGCATTTCCGAATTTCCTATTCACATGTGAGTAGGCTGCTTTTTTGCTGCTGACGCAATGCTATCACACCTACGCTATAAGCAACTTCGTGAAGCGTACGAACAATGAACGCACAAAGCATGCACAAAGCATGCACAAAGCATGTCAGTTGACGTTCAGTATTCATGAAGGCAAGATTTACTGCGTGACCATGGTATAATAATACAAGGTAGCATTGACAACTGCCTATTTTCTCTTCTACAAGAAAACATCTCCTGTCAAAAACAGCTTTTTGTGGAAATGCATCTGCAGCTGCTGTGGTTGTTGTTTTTTTCACTTCAACGTTTCCAACATTGTTTGTGTTTTCAATTGTGAGCGCTCTTTTTTTGAGTATATTTTTTGACAGGAGATGTTTTCCCAAGCAACTGTCAATGCTACCTTGTATTATTATACCATGCTGCGTGACTTTTTCACTTAACTGTTTCAGGTACACAAAAAAAAAAATGTTTGACGAATGGGAATTCGATTATTTTTTCATAGAAAATATAAATGATGAAGCGCAATGCTTAATTTGCGAACCCATTATTTGTCGTTCTACAAATATGTATTTGCAAAGACACTTATCCGTTTGTCATACAAATTATAATTATTTTTCAGGTGAAGAAAGAAAACTTAAGGTTTTGGAATTACAAGCTGAATATTTTTTAAAATATATGGCAAATTCTTTCCGTTACACACGATTGCCATTATTTTTTTTTTTTTAAGTTCCCAGCCTGAGATATCATAAAACACGCATAAAAATGACTCTTTAATGAATCCTTTTTGTAAGTGTTTTATGAGTCCTTTTTGTGAAGTATCATAAAACACGCATAAAAATGACTCATACCTTAGGAGGGCTCACAAAGTGTTTGCTGGGTAGCATGAGAATCTGCAGTTCAGTTACCATATTGTTTTCAAAGATTTTTTTCCTTCACAGTGTAAATTGAAGCAGAGCTGCCGCGCTCTCTCGGGCACACACACAAGTATGCATGTTTATGTGTTAGTTTGCTCATCACTGTTCTAGGAGCAAGAAAAATAATGCGCTTATTACACTTGTCAATAGTTAACCGTCAATTTAGTCGGTCAAACATGAAGATGTAAGGATGAAAATATTTTGAAGTTATGGGGTTTTTAATTAAAATTTTTTCGATTTTTTTCCATTTTTGGTCACTTTACTATATATGAGACCCCCTCCTCTCTATCGTTACTTATCGTAGTAGAATTTAAAACCCTTCAATCTTCAATTTTGCTCCGAATCAACATTTTGTTTTTATAGCAATTTACCAATTTTAACGTATAGTTCGGTGCCAAAACGTTCAAAATTGTAAAATGGCATACCTCTAACTACAAAAAAAAAAAAAAACTAAATGGATGATACAAACATTTGACATCTGCCAAATACTAGTGCTGCACTTTCCAAAACCCAAAATGGATAGGCCTTTACAACTTTGACTAATAATTTTGTCAGCAAAAATTTAAAAAGAACTAGTGTTTTATGATTATAAAACGCATCCTATTCAGATGTAAGATAGAAAAACTGTTCAACTTAAGAAATTAGTATTTTTGAAACTCACACAGAAAATAAAAGAATTGATTTATTACCTAAACTAGTTTAGCTAATGTGAAAGTTTCTATTTCACCTAATCTTTTCAACAACTTTTCTACTTACACAGTTAATTTAACAATCATGCATTAGGTAATTCACCTAATTCAAATTAGTTAATTCAACTAAAATTTTGCTTATTAAATCATCTAATTCTTCTAGTTATTTTACGTAATGCAAGTTGTCGATTTGTTCGTACACTAGGGAAATAACGCATATTAGCATTATCCACGCCTCAGTATAAATTTTATATAAATATTTACGTGGATAAATCAAATGCTTTCCTTACAACTTGTTTTTTTCCCGTATTTGAATTTTTTATTTCTGTGCAGCCCAAGGAGAGCACAGCGCTCTCCTATAAAAAACATAAATAAAAACAAAGTGAGAAAATTTTACAAAAATTAAAACCTCATTGCGAGATTTGAACTCGGGCCGCTGGCGTTCAAGTCAAACGCTTTACCGCTGTGCTGTTACGCCGTTTGATAATTTGTGAACAAAATGTATATAAAAATATGAGGTCCACAACTCTGAAATTATGGGCATCTACAGCAATTTGATTAATTGGTATGTAGCGTGAATTCCTCAATTTGAAATTTAGCTCAATAGATAAGGCGTTGGTTGTTGAAATCTTGAGATCAGAGGTTCGAATCTCAGCGGTGGCAAAGAAATTTTTCAGTCATTTATACAATGTATACATCTCTCTCATTCTATCTACTTATAAAACAAATCTTTCTTCTCAATCATGTGACGAAATGAAGTAAAGTCACCTAAGGAAAGTTTCACTTCAAAATAGAAATTGCAAAACAAAAAATAAATTTTTTGCATATTTTTTGCACGGCATTCCCACTCTTAAGTGGGAATTCTATCTAAATAATTAGATGATTTTTCTACACTTAGTAGGTGGCTTGCCTAATCTGAAGTGGTCATAGTTTAAAAAAAATTAGCTAATTCTTCTAATAAATTATGTGTCTTATCTATTTTATGGTTGAAGGTACACCTAAATATTTAGGTTTTTTTAGCTACTCTCGCAGTTAAACTACCCAATATAATTGCATATAATTAACATTTAGAAATTGGTAGCGCACCTAATCAAATTCGTTGACTGAAAATCACCGGATTACTTTAGCTGAATTGACTACATTTTTAGGTAAAAGTTCTACTCTTTTTTTTCTGTGCAGGATGTTGAAGAAAAAACATAAAATTCATAAAAGGCAGGATTTCGCTAATTCGGGTCTCTATGAATAATCGGTGTGTCTAAGACCATAAAAATTTATGTCGAAATATTTCATCAAGGTGTGTAGATGATGATAGGATCGGCGGTCAGAGAGTAAATAATGCCATGTAAAGCTTCTTGAGAATATGCACATTAGCCGTTCGGAGTCGGAATAAAAATTGTAGGTCCAAAGTTCGGTCATTTGTGTACAAAACATTTAATAACACGCACACGCCAATTAGTTTAATTTTTTTGCATAAATTCTCGCAGAATAATCTATGTCTCGGACTAAATAAAGTCCCCCCCTTGTTCCTTAAAACTAAGAAATTTCGAAGTGGCATTAAACTTCCATGCAATGTATGAAATACTAGCTCTAAAGCTGATATTGTTTTCCATAAATGGCTTTTTGTGATGCTAACCACCTAATATAAATCTTACTATCTATCAAACCGCACACTTCGAACTGTCTGCTTTCATTTATCAGAGTGTGAATTATTTACAGCGGCATAAAGTGCGACATCTAGTGGCATAACCAACATTGAACAGCTAAAAAAAACACCAAACTCAAAGGAGCAAAAAACACTAACAAACAAAAAATTTAACATGCCTAACTCACAGCTGGACAGGACAAGAAGATGGATGGCAAGCCTTTTAAAGTAACGAGTTAGTTGCAGCTAATTGAATATAACGATATTTTAGCCAAAGTCATAACAATGCATTTTTTACCATAACAGATAAACCGAATAGATACATTGGAAGCTATGTGTAAGCTGAGACTGTCACAAATGAGAACTTGTTATAAGAGACAAAGGAAATCAAGATAGATCACCACAAAATAAAAAATAAAACAAAAAACCTTCTATAGATACCTAATTCAAGTCAATGTTAGCATTGTAACTGAATTGGCTTAAAAGTAAGAAGCACTTATTCATGAATGCAGCCAACAATATAAGGTTGAATGGATGGATTCACTCAGCATCGTCAACAAATATCACAATGATCAGTGATCAGTGGTTATTTGGCGATCATTAAAAAATAATTTTAAAATTTTATTAAAATAAATGCGTCCCCATAAAGCTCCAAAAGCACTCAAGTATTTTCCCGTGAGAACTACGGAAATGTCTGCAGTCAATTTGCACTCGACATACACGTATGGTAAAATGATGACAGATGCTGATTTAAGAAGAATCGCAAATTATTTTACTAATGATGAAGACTGCAACAGAAATAGCTTGTCTCGTAATTGCGAATTCAATTTCCGTCAAATCTACCTGTTAAGTTTGTAAATCTTTTATTTTTTTTTTCTCTTTGCGGGTATCATTTTATGAAGTGCTGTAAATTCCACACATGGCAAGATGTAAGATGTTGCAACAGGTTGCTTTAAGACAAAGTGGTTCTTAATGACATGCTCTGCTGGCTCGATCTGTCCTTTGCATAGACCATAAGTACGTTAAGAGGAAATGCGTGAGAATTAATGGATTTAAGGGACCTCTGCGACCACTCAACACATAATTGCACATTGATACACTCTATCAGCTACAGGTTCTGCGATGATGCCATGCAGCAGGTGTAATCATGATTGTACAGTTCTTTGAAAGGAAGACGAGGTTAAAATAATGCTGCGATGAAACACAACGACAGTGGCGTTGGCATGTGAGGAGTCATGGAGTCGTAGGCATTATCTTCGATTAGGCCGTGTTCAAATAATTTCGCGGTTATAAAAGTTTTATTCTTTTCACTATGAAATAGCCGTCGCTTCGCCAGAGTTCGCTTATAATTAAAATAGCCAGTCAGAGCTACTTTTTAACAATACAAGATTATTTCCAAACTAACGTATTGCTATTTTTGAAATATTTATTCCGTATCCAGATAGTCCATCCAAGAAATCTACATAGGATCAAATATATTTAATTTAACCAATACAATAAAAATCTTAAATTAGATATTTTAAATTTTAATGTGACCTTTTCATTATTTATATTGAAAACAAATTTGAGCTTTGGGCCAAGTATGTTGACATCAAGACAACATTAAGACAATGAAGGTAACAACCGAAATTTTCTCCACACCGTTTAGGTGTACCATCAGTTAAACTAGCTGAACCTAAAACGGAAGTGTGGAAAAAAGAAGAATAACAACAAAATAACACAACCTCAACCTGCTCTGATAACAGTAAACCAGAGTGATCGAATTTTCGAAGATGCACATGAGTGCAACTGCCTAAAAGTATGACACGATCAAGGTAAATCTTGACACAGGGTGCATCATAAGTAGATAAGAACTTAGTTACTAATGTAAAAGCGTTCTGTCTGTTAAAATATACTTCCGGGTAACTTTGTCGGCATATTGGCAGTATAAGTAGGACCTATTAAATATATTATTTATATAAAAATTTTGTGCCACGGTGTCTGTGGTCGCACTCCTGTATATTTGGTAGGTATAAGAGTAGGTCGTGACGTATTTTTTACCCTCCTACCCCCACCCCCCATTTTGTAATCGCGTTTTTAGTACTTTTGTATGAACAATATGCAAATAATATAACCGTCCTTTATTGAAGTGAAGTTATGTAGTAAATGAAGTGTCGCGTCAATTTGATATTTTAATCTGCATTTGTTATATATCACAACGAAGTGCATGGAAAATTTTTCACGAAAATAATTTAACCGTCGTTCATGACAAGAAGTGATTTGCATGAAGTAAATGCGCGTTACTTTTCATTTCATTTCCATTTGTTATGTATCACAACGAAGTACGTTGAGCATTTTCAACAATTTATTTCGATTTATAAGTAATATATATCCTCGTATTTTGTGGCTGAAAGAATATTTTATGGGCGTTGGACGAGGGACGTGGTACTTTTTCGGTATCTCAAATTTTCGATATAACTTTCGAACTATTAGTCAGACATCAATGAAACTTGGTAAGAACGTGCTATTTAATCGTGTCCTTTGACTGTCAAAACTTATTGAGGATTGGATAAGAGGGCGTGACACCACCCATACATTTCAATTTATGGTATCGAATAGCTTCAGAACTAACTGCCGCATAACAATGAACTCAGTATGGAGTAAGACCATCTACTAGAAAACTGGGTTGAGCATTGTATATGGCGGTGTGGCTCCGCCCATACAATTAAAATTTTTGATATCGAACAGCTTTAAAAGTAAAATTCACAGAACGTTTAAACTCAGAATGGTGTTTAGGCAGTGTGGTTCCTCGCATAAAAGCCAAATTTTTGATATTGAATAGCTTTGGATCTAAATGTCGCATGACAATGAAGCTTAGAATGGAGTAGCCACTTGGTGATGCCTTTCTACAAGAAAACCGGGACAGGCATTGGTCAAGGGGGTGTGGCTCCGCCTATACATGCCAAAATTATGATATCGACTAGCTATGGAAATAAAAGCCGTATAACATTAAAACTAGGAATGAAGTTACTACTTGGTGATCCTTCTAATAGAAAATTGGGACAAGCATTAAACAAGGGACTCTGGCTCCGCCCATACAAGATAAATTTTTTAAATCGAATAGCTTTGGAAGTAAAAGTTACAGTACTTACATTAAAACGTAGAATACAGTTACTATTTGGTGATGTCCTGCTATTGAGAAACTGTAACGGGCAGTGGAGAATGACAGTGGTGTCAAAATATGGGTATAAAAAAAGTTTTGAATATGCTTATCATATTGCCATATAGTTGCTGGGTGCATCAACGCGCGCCGGGTGTCGCTAGTATTTCAAGATAATTCATAAGCTTGTTACAGTAATGTTCTACAAAGTAATATTGGGGTGACCTTAACTTCGATAAAAATGCAATTTACGAACATTTTATATTTTTCATAAGATCAAAAAAGACTTGTCTTACTTTATAATAAAAAGGCTTTACTTTGACGGTAAATGATTTAGGAAATTTTCAAATTCGTTCACTACATTTTCCTCAATTTGTATTATAAAGTATTACAAGAGTAGTCCCAGAAGTATCCGAACTAACAAAGAAAACAAAAAATTTGGAAAAACAATATCTTTATTTCTCTACATAGTCTTGTTTCCTGTTGTTTAGTTCGATACACTTTCCCCAGTGATTAGTTACAGGCAATGGAGTGCGCTACAGACACATATGACACATAATTTAGACACATGATTTATAATTTTTTTGTGATCGGAGATGGAGTACACGGTCACAGACGAGAATGGTAATATGTGCTATACAAGTTGCGAAACAATCGAGTTATTGCGGATCGCGTAATTTTGGGGTTTGGAAACACCGTTAGACTTCTTCCTTTGCTGTTATGTATAGAGTAAGGTCTACGATAGCCATCCGAAAACAATTGTAACTCACAAAGCGTGCATTCCTGAGAGCATAACCTTTAAATTTGACCGAACTTCTCCAGTTTTTTTCGGTCTTGGCGATCCAAAATGCCTTCACTGAAACGAATTCGCCTTAGTTTCAACATCACAATCATAAAAATATGTTTCATCACCTGTTATTAGTAGTTCTACATCATTCATCGACTCTTGAGCAACTTCCATTCACCGATGTTTTTGGTCGAAATTTAAAACTTTTGGAACAAATTCTGCTGTAAATTTTGCAAAATTTTGCCGTTTTATACCACAAAACATCAAAACAAATTTTACGACATGAGCCTCAGAAACAAATTTTACGACGTGAGCCTATTGATATGCCAACATCATCAGCAACTTCTCTGATTGTGATTTGACGATCATTCATAGTCAATTTTTTCATTTTCCAACGGAGGACACCCTGTAAACGTATAGCTGCTTTCTAGACATATCCGCGAAGTTTCAAAATTCCAGGAACTATTTGAACACACTGCGTATATTTAGCAAGCCTATGAATCCCAATACTATCACGTCGCGTACATATTTTCAAAAATCCAAAGACAGATTTTGAAATTTAAGTATTTTCTACATCGGATGATATAGAAGTCCCGTTTTTATAGAAAATACACATGTGCAGAATAAAATTAACTAAGCATTAAGCCATGTTCAATTAAGAGCCCGAGCAGAACCAAAGCGACTGTCGGTTGGCGGTCCTCTCTCGGAGAAATCCTCTGAAAACACGTCCAGCATAGGAGCGATTGTCGGATCGTTGCTGACGTCTACGTTCGGTGTGTGAATGGTAAAAATGCAATACACACACCGAGAAAAAAAGCAATAGTAAAATCACCTAAGTCGACTTAGGTAAAAATGGACATTAGAAACTTATGCTTATTCAACAAAGTAATATATTGTTTAATATATTACATTGAGAGCATTTACTTCGATACCCTGCCGAAAAAAAAAATGTTTGATTCACCCAAGCCAAGAATATAACATTTTAACCAATAGTGTAGGTAAATCACCGAAATGAGCAAAATTTATCGCTGAATACTCTCGGTTTGTTATAGTTCTTGATTAGTTTTTGTAATGAAAATGATATAGCCTACATGTTTAGCCACAGCGCAATGCTTCGTGAGTGCATTTTCTTCGCATTTAATTAGATAGTATATTTATAAGCGATCTAAATGCATAATTTTTTTACTTTCTAAATTTATTTTGTAAACTTTGTAAATATATGTATATTTACATTTAATAAAATATGTTTTCCTTAGTAAAAATTAAAAATTTTGGTTAATTTTATTTAGAAGTTTCATCTAAGTACTTGGGTAATTTTGCACAACAGCAATTGCTGTATATTAATATACAAAATTTTACCTGAGTATATGTACATTTTATAATTGTCTTTGAAAATTTTTTACAAAAACAATATAAAGTAATTTACCTAAGTAGATGTATATTTTATACTTCTCCCTGTATATTAATTTATATAATTAAATTTTCTTAGTTCAACAAAGTTTTTTTGTTCGACAGAATAAGCAAGCACGCTCATATAAAGTGTCGAAGCTAATGTGTAAATTACAAAATACTTCACCAATTTATCATCCAAATCAATATCGGTAAGTTAAGTTCACATGTAAAACTTAGGTGTTTTGCCCAAAAACCAAAGTCATCGTATAAATCATACTAGGTTTTTTATTAATTTTACATAAGCTTTTGTCTCGGTGCACACACAAAAAGAAACGTCAGCTCATGGAATACAACACACATACACACAAAACAAAACATCAGCTCATTATAAAAACTAAGAAAATAACACTGAACACAGCCAATTCTTAAGAGAGATCCGTCAGCCGTCGGAGAAAAAATAGAATTGATTCTATTCTGGCGTCTTTCCGTCGCGGATTTCTACGGCCATTTAATTTTTGGCGGCTGCATAGATCTCATGTATTTTGTTGCACAAAACTGTTCAGGATCTAACCGTTTGATATACACTAAGGGAAATAACGCGTATTAACATTATCCACGCCTGAGTATAAATTTTATTTAAATATTTACGTGGATAAATCAAATATTTTTCTTACAACACGTTTTTTTCCCGTATTTAAATTTTATTTATACCACACACCTACACACATATTCTATACAGCTGAAATAGCCGACAAGCAGCAACAGCATCGCACTCTGTTCATGCAGTTTATTTCTTGCAGTTGCAGGTTTCTTATAGTTCTCGTTTAGTTTTTATTGCAAGGGTAATATAGCCTGGATATGTGGTCAATATGATTTGTGAGTGCGATGGGTGATCATAATGGGTTCGAAAATGGAACTATGTAGGGTGGAGTGACAACTCGATATTTCCTCATGAATATCTTGCTTGCCTTGGTTGTCGTTTACCTGCATATTTTGTATTTTCTATCTTACTTTTTCTTCCTCTTTTCTTCCTCCTCCTCAATTTAAATATGTTGATTTTTAAATTCAATATTTTTATAAAAATTTTCTTTAAATGCGATAATTTTATTTTCAAATAGTAAATATTTGAAAAATAGTTTCAAAAATTCGTGCATAATTTTAATATATTTTTTATTAATTCTGTTTTAATATTTACATATTTTATTTTATTAAAAAAGTATTTAAATCAATTTTTAATTTATTGCAATAAAATGCAAATGCGTTATTGGTGCAAAATTGACTCGCTTTTTGGATGAATTAAAAAAGTTTTTGGATAAATTTAATATTTTTTTCTCTTAGTGTATGCTTCTTATTAATCAGACACATACGACCAAACATCAAATATATCAAACTTCCTCTAACCATTTTTTTATCTACGTCTCTGTATTGCCATAGTGGTTTTTCTTCTTTGCAGATAATTAAGAAAAACGCATATTTAAAGGTTTTAATGAACATATTAACATCATCACTTCCCGGCCTCACTTCAACTTGGTGATGAAAAATTTGTACGCTGGAACTTGTTCTCCTATGATATGGCAGTTAGTCGGTTTCCTTTTGAGCCAATGACATTTTTTGTATTCGACATTTTTTTAAAATTCCAACTTAATTGGTTTTGCTTAAGTTAGCTTTTTTATATCTTGTCTCTCTCTCTCTCTCTCTCTTATTTTTGTCTCTGTATAGGTTTTATTAAAAAAGTTGTGTTTACGCTGTTCAATTGATTTGTTGACATAATCTAGCTAAGCCGGGCATTACGAGAAAATGTCACGTCTCTGAACTGGACTGCACTGCAGCGTGGTCAGTGTGCAAGTATGTGCTTCAGCGCAGTTGTCAAAAGTTACTCATGGCACCATGCAACACGCTTCAATTGCTGGCTAGTTTCTTTAGTTTATTCTCTGGAGATTCATGTCAAATTCTTCAGCTTTAAAAACGTCTGCAGCACGCATTGGCAACTCTTATGAAAAACATGCTTTTTGGAGCATGTCATGGACGTTAACCCTAGAATACTAAACATAGCCTGTGAGGCGAAGCAATTTTTTGTTTTTGTGATATCTTCCAAATATGTGGCCTGCAAAAAAGCCTTTAGTATATGTAATGTATTTTAAAAAATGAATTGTTTTTGTTAATTTTTTTTACTTAATATGTAATAAACATGTTTTTGTCTTTGTTTTAATATATTTTTATTTTTTTTAAAGTAAAATATGGATTTTATATAAAAATCGCCTCCCAGGCGAAGTTTAGCATTAGAGGACTAAAAAATATGTTTAGTATTCTAGGGTTAAAACGAATAACATTTGGAAGTATTCGTATTTTTATAAGAATAAATCTCCTATTTTTCCGTTAAAATAGAAATATATTTATTAAATAGATTTAATATTGTAGTAAATTCGCCAGATTAGAATTGTTTAGTCACCACGTTCACCAACGAACATCATCAATTCGCTACAGAGCTCAATTAAGAACGAAATGCTTAATTAAATTAATTGTTTGACGTTATGTTCGATGGTGATATTATGCATTACATGTAATTAAATACGTTGTTCAGGTTGTACTTGTACTTCTATTGAAATATACGAAAACTAAATAAAATTTTTATTTTAACCCACACAAGAGAAATCAGAATTCAATATTGAAAGCAGTTAAACTTAGCAACAAAAGCAAAAGGACAGTTCTACATACGAAGCCAGGAATAGAGTTAACTCCGGCACGAATTTTTTTTTATATGTAAGTCTTGGCAAGTAGTTTTATTTTAAGTTGATGACATTTTTCACACTTTCTAAAAGTGGCCAGTCAAAAATTTCAAAATTGCAAATTTGGGCCAAATTAATAGGCTTGTGCATGGTATAATAATACATGGTAGCATTGACAACTGCTTATTTTCTCTTCAACAGGAAAACATAAATTGTCAAAAACAGCTTTTTGTGGAAATACATCAGCAGCTGCTGTGGTTGTTGTTTTTTTCACTTCAACGTTTTCAACATTGCTTGTGTTTTCAATGGCGGATTGTGAGCGCTCTCTTTTTGAGTATATTTTTTGACAGTATATGATTTCACAAGCAACTGTCAATGCTACCTTGTATTATTATACCATGGGCTTGTGCTGAACAGTTCCAGGGCCGGAACGAACATGGAGCGTTTCTTTTGTACAGCAGAACTAATTCGCTATTCGAACTATGTAGTTCCTTTGAGCTGTAGAAGGGAAGATATGTTTAAGTATTTGAGTAATATATGAATAAATGTTATTTAATCAGCTCTTCATAAATGCGATCCTCATATGCACAATATAACAAACCTTATTCTTTATCTAGAATTTCATTCGACATATTATAATTATTTAAACACGTTCATATATAGCAGTTGTCTCGGAAGCAAAACATGTCCCGAAACTATCTAGTTCCGCAGTGCCATTTGATTGAATGAAGGCATGATCAAAACGAAATGAACATAGCATTGCGCTCAACAAGAACGACGAAATGTCATCTTACCATTTCATATATCAGTTGTTTCGTTCGTTAGCAAACATTTGTCATAACATTTATCTCATTCCTTTTTCTGGCGTCGAAAATTGCTGTTCATTCAGTTTGTCCTTCATGTCATCGGATGCCGTCATAGAAATGAGAGATAAGGAAGTGGTGTTATGCCATAGAAATAAGAAATAAGGAAGTGGTGTTATGCACACATACACTGTATGTGTACTGCGGCATTTTTTTAGCGCAATTTTGACATTTGCGCTAGAAAATCAAAACAAAGAAAATTGACTCGAGAAATTCTTTTAAAATAATTATTAAAAACAATTGTCATTGCTGAAAGTAATTGAAATAATAAAGTGATTTTTATAACTAACTTTAAAATAATGAATTGTATAGTGCACAGTTGTGGAAGCAGTCAGAAATTGATAAACAAAATGATTTCATTCCACAAGTAAGTATATTCAAATTCTGTTCACATCGGTTTAGTTATTTAAATAAAATAGTGTTATTTATATTATATTTGTTCTTTTAAAGTGTATTTCAATACGAAATTAATATATTTCTAATCAGAAATAAGTGAAAAAGCAATAATTAGTGCCAGTTCATTTTGCGCCATTTCTATTCCAGCGCTTATGTCAAAGCACAAACACGACTACAAGGGCGCATTCAAATTCATGGTGTCATTATTTTCAGGGCGCCTTTTGTTAATCACTGTAGTAAATTAATATTTATAGTTATTTGTTTATTTTCAGATTTCTTCAAATTATTGATACTAATTATAAGTATTAGTTGATTATATTTATAAGTAGTTGCATGCGAATAAAATTTTTTATATAATTTAAAACAAAAAATTATTTTTGTAATATATATTTATTATGTAATATATATATTTATTTGTGAATTAATATCTTTTAATGTTGCATACTAATATTTCTCTTTATGTTTATGGGTGAAATAGGCCTACAGGGGAACCGAACACCCAAAAAAAATCGGTAACGCACCAAATTGTATACCTCAAGGGTGGTGTGGAAATACAATTATAGAATAATTTCCCAATAAAATAAATAATTGACTTAACTTTTTAACTATGCAAATATGTTAAAAAGAAACTTGTTTAATACACAATTCCAATTAGAAAAACTGCTCCTTAGTGCTCCTTAGTGCATTCGGTAAGCTACAACCGAATATGGCCCTGAGTGAATGTTAATGTGTTAGTGTGAACATACACCAGTAAGAAAAATGCCGCACTTTTATTCCAGAACACCACTTCCTTATCTCTCATTTCTATGTGTTATGCTCACATACACTGTGTGTGTATTGCGGCATTTTTTCAGCGAAATTTTTGACATTTGCGCTGGAAAAGCAAAACAAAGGAAATTGTGTTAGAGAAATACTTTAAAATAATTATTAAAAGCAATTGTCATTGCTGAAATTAAGTGAAATAATTAAGTGATTTCTATTAATAACTTTATAATAATGAATTGTATTGTGTACAGTTGTGGAAGCAGTCAGAAATTAAAAAACAAAATGATTTCATTCCACAAGTAAGTATATTCAAATTCTGTTCACATCGGTTGGATTATTGAAATAAGAGAGTGTTATTTATATTATATTGGTTCTTTTAAAGTGTATTTCAATTGGAAATTAATATATTTCTAATCAGAAATAAGTGAAAAAGTTATAATTAGTGCCAGTTAATTTCGCGCCATTTCTATTCTAGCGCTTATGTCAAAGCACAAACACGACTTCAAGGGCGCATTCATTTTTCATGGTGTCATTATTTTCAGGGCGCCCTTTGTTAATCATTGTAGTAAATTAATATATATACTTATTTGTTTATTTTCAGGTTTCCACAAATTAATGATATAAAATATAAATGGATTTGCGTCCTAGGATTGCAACCAAGCTTCGTAAGCAAGCAATCAGTTGTGTGCTCGAATCATTTTTATGAATCCGATTTTATCGGCTGTTCAAAAACGAGCCGAAGATTATTTCCGTCAGCGGTACCACATCTTGATGCCGACTGTGATGGGATGTAAGTATTTTGTTTCTCTATTATATAAAATAAATAAATATAAATCTATATTGTTAGAGACATCGATTGTCTACCTATTTGCAGCACTTCGGTGGTACTGAAATCAGATTTAGAAGATAAAGAATATATAAAAATTTTAGAGAATTTACAGATTGCGCCGCCTAGGGACAATATTTGTCAGACTCCTATTGAAAAAAATTTGAGAGTAGATAATATAAAAAAAATAACAATAAATTTCATATATAAGTAGTTGCATGCAAATCAAATTTTTTATATAATTTAAAACAAAGAATTGTTTTTTTAATATATAATTATTATATAATATATACATATATATAGATATATATATATATATATATATTATATTTGTGAATTAATATCTTAAAGTTGCATAATAATATTTCTCTTTGTTTTATGGGTGAAATAGGCCTACAGGGGAACCGAACACCCAAAAAAATCGGTAACGCACCAAATTGTATACCTCAAGGGTGGTGTGGAAATACAAAAATAGAATAATTTCATAATAAAATAAATCATTGAGTTAACTTCTTAACTACGCAAATATGTTAAAAAAAAACTTGCTTAATATACAATTCCAATTAGAAAAACTGCGCCTAGCTGTGCGCTACAACCCAATACGGCCCTGAGTGAATGTTAATGTATTAGTGTGAACATACACCAGTAAGAAAAATGCCGCACTTTTATTCCAGAACACCACTTCCTTATCTCTTATTTCTATGGATGCCGTAATCAAGCCATTCGTTCGAAGATGTATGGACGTTCTCTTATCCTAGTTAAGGCGATATTTCAATTCTTTGTCGATTTAAATTGGGTTTCATCAATTTCACATTAACTACTAAAAACAACTTTTTTAGAAAGACTTTACCACAAGAACTTATGGTGTTTTCGTTTCTACCAAAAAATGTTGTCTTTTCATTGCCCTCTTCTTTTTTCGTAAAAAAAAGGTATACGACACCAGGTATTACGTAAGTATGACATCAAAATGGGAAAAGGAAATCAAGAGGTGTGTTGAACTCTCAGGCCTTATAAGGTATACCATTACCCCTCAGGCCTTAAAGAATGCATTGATTCAGGCCCATTTTAACCGTTGGGAAATGCTACATCTACACAAGAAGTGAATATAAATTTGTAGTTTATATTTTGTATTTTATTCAGGGTTGGGAAAGGTCCGTTCATGTATGCCCGTACATAGCTCATTTTGGTACTCGCTCGTCCCAGAAGGTATTTATGAATTGTGATCAATTGACACAAAATAAGTTTAGAAGTCTAACAAAAAACAAGAAAGATTCATCCATCCAAAAAATTCATTAAAATCTATATATATAAAAATAAGTTGCATTGTGTATGAAATTGATGTTCTCTGCAATGCGTGAACTGATTTCGTTTCTGGATGGTTTTTATGTATAAACGGTCTTTGTATGTGTATTGGTTCATGAATTATAGGCGTGAACAAATACAGGCGTGAACAAATACAGGTGCGCACATATGCTGTATATGGGGAAATATTTGCAAGGGAAATTAGAAATAAATGAAATATTGGAATAATTTGGCAAGTCTCACTTTAGTTTGCATTTGCGCGAAAAATATAGGCATAGTCAAAATTTTCCATTCCCCTTTTTTCCATACCCCCTTTTACCGCCCACAAATCAATAAAAATGCTATATTTAAGATCGTTTTGGTCGTATTAGACTAAAATTTGGCAAATAAGTTCGTATGCTTACTGTCGGCAACTATACTAAAATTGGGCGTGTTTTAACTATATATATACGACCACTTTTTAGAAATTATTCCTGAGTTGTACATGTTTTGATAGTGAAACTTGATATATAGATACTATGGGCCCAAGAGGCAGTTACTATATATTTGAGCGAACATTAGACAAGGGGAATTTGGCCGCACAGGCCAAATTTATGATATTGAATTGCTTTGGAACTAAATGTCGTATAACAATGAAGGTCTTTTTACTGAAAAACTGGTACGGGCATTCGAAAACGGGGCGTGGCTCCACTCATATAAGCCAAATTTACGATACAGAATAGCTATAGAAGTAAAAGTCACAGAACATTGAAACTCAGAATATAGATACCATTTGGTGATGTCCTTCTACTAGAAAAGGTGACATGCATTGGACAAAGGGGTGTGTCTCAACCCATACAAGCCAAATTTACGACACAGAAAAGCTATGGAAGTAAAAAACAAAAAACATAGAAGAATGAAGTTACTACTTGGTAATATCCTGCTACTAGAAAATGACAAATGCAAAAAATTTACAACAGAGAACGCTGCTACACTAAGGGAAATAACGCATATTAACATTATCCACGCCTGAGTATATATTTCATTTAAATATATACGTGGATAAATCAAATATTTTCTTTACAACTCGTTTTTTCCCGTATTTAAATTTTATTTATGCCACACACTGACACACATATTCCATACAGCTGCCAAGGAGCCGCCAAGCAGCAGCAGCATCGCACAGGAACAGGAACAGAGTGCAGCAGTTTCTTCGCAACAGCAGTTGCAGGTTTCTTATAGTTCTCATTTAGTTATATAGCAAGGGTAATATAGCATGGATATTTGGCAAATATGATTTGTGAGTGCGGTAGTGAGTGTGATGCATGATGAATTCATGTAGGGTGGAGTGACAACTCGGTATTTTCTCAAGAATTTCATTACACTCTACATGATAGAGATGGGTCGTTCCGAACCTGTATAGTTCCTGGAACTATGTTCACAGTCGGACATAGTTCCAATCGTTCCTTCCATTCATTTTTAGCATGTTCCAACAGTTCCGGTTGCAATGAATTTTTTTCTATAAATCAATATGAACCGACTTCTCTTTCACACATATAATGGCTTACACAAATTTGTGATCGACTATAGTGCAAAGATATGTTTGCGAACGAACGAAACAACTGATGTGTGAAATGGTAAGATGACATTTCGACGTTCTTGTTGCGCGCAATGCTGTGTTTATTTCGTTTTAAACATGCTTTCATTCAATCGAATGGAACTGCGGACAAGATAGTTCCGCGGACATGTTACAATCTGCTGCATATGAGTTGCATGAGTTTCATTCAATGAAATGGAACTGTGGAACTAGATAGTTCCGCGAACATGTTACAATCTGCTGCATATGAGCTGCATGAGTTTCATTCAATCAAATGGAACTGCGGAGCTAGATAGTTCCGCGGACACGTTTTGCAACTCGAGAGTGCCCAATTTGTTCTTTTTAAGCACTTATAAGTTACTTACGAACGGACGGACAGACAGACGGACATGGCTAAATCGACTTGGGTGGTGATGCTGATCAAGAATATATATATTTTGCTATACCTATGCCTCTTTATGGGGCTTACAAACAGAGTGACAAAATTAATATGCCCCTATTGCGTTTTTCTATGGGAGCCCCCCTAAGGAGTGGTCGGAGGGAATAGGTGTCTAAGGAAAAAATGTTCCTTTTTCAAAAGGAATGGGGGTCGGTCATACATATTAATCTTCTTCGGCCTTCTCTTAAAGCCCTTCTGTTCAAGTGTAGAGAATACACATACAAAAACCATAAAAAATTGCTACTGCAGCTCAAAGGAACTACATAGTTCCGCGGATATGTTTCCGCGAACTAGTTCCGTTGTATTTACAAAAGAATCGTTTCATGTTCGTTCCGACCTCGGAACTGTTTAGCACAAGCCTACTACATGATTTCATCATGCATCGCACTCACCACCTGACTCACAAATCATATTTTCACAAAAAGAAAATAAAGTATACCACCAAATTGCGTATTATATGGACGCAGCTCGTGGGAATTAATCAAATAAATTGTTTTTCAATTTCAATATTTTTATATAAATTTTCTTTAAATGCGATAGTTTTATTTTCAAATAGTAAATATTTCAAAGATATTTAAATATATTCGTGCATAATTTTAATATATGTTTTATTAATTCTGTTTAAATATTTTAATATTTTATTTAATTAAAGAAGTATTTAAATAAATTTTAAATATTTACGTAGTCGATTTAAGTAAATGCGTTATTGGTGCAAAAATGACTCGCTTTTTGGATAAATTTAATATTTTTTTCCCTTAGTGTATAGACTCCAAAACTACTGAGCCGATTGAGCTCAAATTTGCGCAGTAACTATGGGGTCATTCATAAATAACGTTACCAATTTAGTAGAGAGAGAGGTTTTAAAATGTACTACTATAAGTAACGAATTGGGGGAGGGGGTCTCGGATATAGTAATGTGACCAAAATTAAAAAAAAAACTCGAAAAAATTGAAATAAATGCAACCCAAAATTTCAAACCATTTTCATTCTTACATCTTCATGTTTAACCGTCTAAATTGACTGTTAACTGTTGGCAAGTGTAGTAAAGGCATCATTTTTCTTTGCTTGCTTTTCGACAGTTATTTTTTCTATTTTCGAATATTTTTTAACCAACTAATTTTTTATTTCATATACTTACTACGTTACTTCATAGGGGAGTGTTTTTGAAACGCACTACAAAGAGTACCGGAGGGGGGTAAAAAAAATTGAAAAACCTATGTTTCGAGTACGAGATGGTTTAGAAATAATAACGCTGAAGGCATTGCAACATTTTCCGGTACTTAACTAGATAAGGTTCAGCAAAGTGCACCGGGAAAAAGCTAGTAATTTTTAAGTCAAACTTTTAAACTATCATACTTTTTTCCATTCCTAGGATATTCGCATATCTTGCCACATTGCTTTAAAAAAAAAAACATCACTATTAAATTAAATACACGTCCATATGTTATAAGCCAAGTTAGTACAATTTGTTGCTCTACAAATTTTTCTGTTGCTTACACTAATCAGTTAAATTATTTCTATCTATGAGTCCATAAAAAACCTAGATACACAACTGTGTGAGAGTTTGTGTGTGTCAAAGTGGCTATAAACTGCATCTGGCCACATTAAGTGAACAATATTTTTGATTTGCTGCCACGTTATTAATAACGATCGTAACGCTGATCAAAGTCAAGCTGATCGAAATCTAATCGAAAAAATAACTCATAAATGGCTGCGATCACGGATGTTCAATGATAGCGCATACAAACGCCTATTTGTGGGTATTTATTTTTTTGTATCAATTTGTTGCCCTCCACAAATGGAAGTGCGAAAAAATAGCAACAGAAAAAAATAAATATTTAACTAAAATGGTGCGGTTGGAGCCATTAATTTTAGTTTTTTTTTTTTTTTTTGGTAAGAATGCTGAGGATTTACTTTAAGAGTTATTGCGCTTGCTACGCTTTGGCTGGATTTAATTGCATGTAACATACAACATATCAGTTAGATTTGTTGGATTTTAATTAGGAAACTATTTGTAACACCATTTAAATTAAACATTGCTTTAATTTTTAAAAATGTTTGGCTTTATTTTAAAAAATATCGCTTATTTTATAAATTTCAAATATTGTTATTTTTATTCATTTGCTACCGTTTCATTGCTGCGGAAGTTATTGTATTTCGGTATATCACTATATTGCACCAATATGATTATGTACGTAACGGTACCGGAAAGCAGCTGTGAACAAATAACTTTTTATTATGAACTATTAGCTGTTCAATACTTACTGCACTAATAAAAGATCCATCCAAATTTAGAAGTCCAAAAATAGAATACCTCTTGAGTACTGTACTTATCCGTGTGCTGAATCGGTTAAGCTTAAAGAATAATTTTTAGGCAACGACTATTAATATTATAACAAATCAATAAAAACAACTTAAAAATAGAAAAGGTATAAGCCCTGCGGTCTGCAAGGCAGCCATGAGGCAATCATGGTTTAAACAAGTCATAAAGTCAAAATGTGAGTTTCCTCGTTTAAAGATTACAAGATTACACGGTGTTATAGTGGTGACATAGTAAAGGTTGTAGGTCTGGTTGAACATAAGATACTTAGTTTTTTCTCAAAATCTCTCAAAGTCGCGATTTGTGGCCCAAAAATTTTATCAATGTTAAAATTTTAAAAATTGAGCCAGATATAACGGAGTTAAATAAAAAACAGTAAAGGGTGGGCCATCCAGTGGTTTCTTTTTAAATCAAAGGTTATTTTGACACTGACAACTGTTACCCGCTCGAAATCTTAACATAAAGTCAGTATCATACCTCCGCGGAAAGAAATGAGTCGCTTTACGCTTGAACAACGTTGGGAAATATTGAAAACTTATTTCCAAAGTGAGTTTTGTGTAGCCCAAACAGTGCGTTATTTGAAAAGAAGTTTTGACTGAAATGAAGCACCCATCGCGCCTGCTGTACCACTGCTGTATCTGGTGCTCGAAAAACTCGCCCGCTATTGTCGAGAAGCCGATGCATCCACAGAGAGTGACAGTTTGGTGCGGATTGTGGAGTAGTGGACCATTCATCATTGGACCATTTTTCTTCGAAAATTGGGAAAAAACTCAGATTTACTCATGTTAACTGGCTTTTTTTTTACTGCAATTGGAGACATGAATTTGGACGAGCTATGATGGTTCATGCAGGAGGGCGTGCCCATGCCATACAGCCCATACCACAATAAATCTTTTGCTCACCAAATTCTCAAATCGTGTTATCAGCAGTATTGGCGATGTCAATTAGCCGCCTCGGAGCTGCGATTTGACCCTTTTGGACTTTTTTTTTGTGGGGAACCGTGGAGGACCGATGTTATGCCAACAATCCGGAAACGATTTAAACACTTAAGGCCAATATCATGCAAGCATTCCGTGAGCTACAGCCGGAAACCATCGACAAGGTTTTGGAAAATTGGAGTGACAGAATGCGCTACTGAGAAGCCAGCCGAGGCAGCAACTTGAACGACGTTGTGTTCCATAGTTAATGAGAATGTTTGCTCTTACTAATAAAGCCATAATGCATTGAAAAAGTTGGGGTTTGTTAATTTTATTGCATTTAAAAAAAAAGCTTGAATTTGGCCCACCCTGTAGACAATAAAAAATATAGTAATGTACTTATGTTGTTATTCCTTGTGCAAGCCGTGCAGATTATGATTTATGTCTTTTTTCTTTTGTATAAAACTCATTAACCGTTATAGATAAAAATACCAAAAAAACTAGTAAGAAATGATCTTCGACTGGGTCGAAGTTAAAATACTCCCACGTCCGAACCAAAGTATATTCAAAGTCTTAAACAGTCAAAAAAAAATGTTTATTTGTAAAAACATTTTCGTCATAGTTTTAACAGAAAATATTCTCTTTTTTATTTAATTTTAAAAACATATTTTTTAAGAATTATATTAAGAGATTTATGCCAAATAATTCATGAAGCAAACGGGTTGCTACAACAACAAAGTTCTTTGCAGAACAAACCAAGCTGACTAGACCATGGTTTCGTCGGACGCTACTCCGACTTATCAGTAGTCTCAGTGGTTCTAGCAGTCCACTAACTTTGACAAGATAATAAGCGCAATAGCAATAAAACCATAGCGGAATTATAGAAACGCTATTTCATTTTCGAACTTGACCTTTATTTTTTAGATACAAGCTTAAATATCGAATTTCGTTATGATAGCTTGGAAATTACGGCTGCAATCGTGATCACAGACAGGCAGACAGACGGACATGGCTAAATCGACTCGGGAGGTGATGTTGGTCAAGAATACATGTACTTTTCTATGCCTACCACGCCTCCTTATGGGCGTTGCAAGGTTAGGTTTTGATGGCTGAGCCGGCAGACGACTCGTACACTTACGCCAGTTCAGGCCCGTTGTGATACCACATAATGTCTTTTGACCTATGAGAGATATCCCTCCTCAACAAACCAGTTCGAACGGATTATGAATTTTATTATATGCCTGATTTCCAGGCAGGAGACTTCGGTCTATTTAAGAAGGGATGGTCCAGAGTTTCTAATCTCCTTTTACTTAGCGTCGAACATTCGCAGAGGAAATGCAGGACATTTTCTACCTCTTCTTCGCATTTGCTGCTTCTGCAGAAATCATTTGATGTAAGTCCCAATCGAAGAACATTGTTTCCGATTAGACAGTGACCCGTGAGGATTCCTACTATTTTTGAAAGGTTTGCCCTGCTTAATTCAAGTAGTGATTTAGTGCGTTTTAAGTCGTAGCGAGGCCACGTTAGCTTAGCTACCCTACATGTGTCAAGGTGTTCCCAACGTACTTGTGCAGGACTCAAGGAATTGTTCTTGCACTGGAGTTTATAGGAGGACATAGGTATACCAATGAAATCCTCATTTAATAGGGTGTTCGAGGTCGTACCCTTCCTTGCCAATTCCCTTGGTATCCCTATGACCGGGTACCCATATGAGGTGGATCCTGAATAACCTTGCCATCTCGTTAAGAGATCTGCGGCACTCAGTGAGAGTTTTAGAGTTATCAATATGCGAGTTCAGAGCTTCGAGCGCAGCTTAACTATCTGAGAATATGTAAATATTCTTTCCCCTAAGGTCTCTTTGACCTAAAATCTTAGCGGTTTTAATATATAGCCATCATCTCCGCTTGGTAGACACTACAATAGTTAGGGAGTCTACAGGAAGCTTCTATTTCCAGATCTTGGGAATAAATTCCTCCCCCTACCTGTTGTTTAAGCTTGGATCCATCTGTAAAGATTTTAATTCCGTTTATTTTAAGGGGGGTTTTGTTAGCCCAGTCTAGCCGTGAAGGGATGAAAACTTCATTGTTCTTTTCAAGATTTAAACAACACAGTATCACAGGTACACAGTAATCTGTTTTGTCGGGGATTGACGAGTTCAGAATTACCGTGTGACCGCAGCTGTTACCTATCCAATTTCCAGATTCTCTTAGTCTGAGGGCTGCTGAGTTAGCACACTCTCTGGCAAAGATATCTAGAGGAGGAAGGTGAAGTATGGCATTAAGAGCATTAGTTGGGGTTGTGGATAATGCACCAGTAATACAGAGACAGGCACTTCTTTGAACTTTTGCAAATTTCTGAAGTGCAGCCTTGTCAAGGGCCTTCCACTATACCAGTGAACCGTATACAAGTATGGGGCGGGCAATTGCCGTTTAAATATAGCGTAGTATTTTAGGGGAAAACCCCCATTTTTTACCTATAGATTTTTTACAGGCAAATAGAGGTATATTTGCCTTTTTAACGCGCTCCTTTATGTTATCATTCCAGATAAGTTTCTTATCCAGAATAACTCCTAGGTACTTCGTGCTGTGACTAAAGAGCAACCTCGTGCCATTCAGACGCGGTGGTACTAGGTTGGGGATTTTGTATTTCCTAGTAAAAAGGATGAGATCTGTTTTCTCTGGGTTTACGCTTAAACCACAAAAGGACGCCCATCTCGAAAGGATTAAGAGTACTCGTTCCATGAGTTGACAGAGGATTTGAGGAAATTTTCCGTTAAAGACGAGAGCGATATCATCATCTATTTCAGCCCTTGAAAGGACTTTTACTAGCTTCTTATGAGCAATTGCGTTGTGCGTGTTATTAAGTTTGTACACAATTGACCGAGAACCAGACCTACAGGTTGAACGCCAACTCCGAACGGCGGTGAAATTAATGTTCTTGTTCTCAAGAAGCTTTACATGGCATTTTGATTATTCTCTGAGGTTTGCCATTGTCTGCAGAGAGGTGGAATTATTTTAATTCAAATAATTTTCTGTCGTTGCTGGGGTTCGAACCCGGGTCTCCAGGTTCGTTGACATAGAGGCCACGCACTTTAACCAATTACGCCATGGACGCCACTGTTAGAAGCATTAGCTGAGCATAAAGGCATATAGTAAATATAGTTAAAAAGTGTTGAATATTCACAATAATTAAATTTGAAAAAAAACTCTAAAAAACTATCTTGTAAAATCTAGTAATGACCCTCTAGCCGGATGCGGAAACCTCTATACACACTACCTCAATAAAACTCATAAGAAGTGTGTTCAAAAAGTAATAGGAATTTTGAAATTTCGCTGGCTATGTTGGTCCGATTGGCACGATTTGTTTGTTTTTGTGTTGGTAAGCATATCTGGAATTTCTGGTTATTTTATCTTTACCATTTTCAGTTATATTGGTGGTTTACTTTTTTGTCAACCTTTGAAAGAATAACATGCGTTTTGGTACTGTTGGCGAATTTTCCTTATTTATAAATTAAAACAAGAATTTGAATGAGTAAGAGTAAGGTAAGTATTAGGACAAATATAAGAAGGATAAGGATGAGGACAAGTTTAGGAATAAGTAAAAGGATATGGACAAGAATAAGACCTGTATAGAGTTATGTTGTCACGTCAAAACCACAAGTGTGCGGAAGACACAGCCAACTGAATTCTTTTTCATGTCCAAAACTAGACACACCCTTAAGGGTATTTGATGACATAATTTCGTTATTTCTTTTATGTGACTAGCAACAATTTACCTTTCACAGGGTCATTTATTTGCTATCTTCAGAGGTAATATATCGTAGTTTGGTAAAACGATTGGAATATATCGTTGGTTGTCTTTATTTCCATAATTTATGCGACCGTCATTTTTCCAACATTTTTGTCAAATGATATACAAACCTTATTTGCCAAAAGCTCATTGTTCACATAAATCATCAATGCGTTAACGATCTTGATGGTTCTTTCAATCTGCAAAAAAATAAAAATGATTTAATAAGATCTTGAACAACAACACTTCTCTATAGAACATTTCAAAATCTACCGAAGTGTGGACCAAAGAAAATCCAACAATTGTCAGAAGAATATCGACTGCCGAGCAAAAGACAAGATAAGCGTAGAACAACAACGCCATTGTGGGTGGCAAATCAATGTGCACATCACTGACCAATCTAAGAAAATACATCACCAGGTTGTAGGAATTAAAGACAATAGACAGAGCCGATTGGAAAAATATAAACAAGAGTTGTAAACGCGAACAACGGTTAATGAATTCCGCTAGACCCATTATTGAATGTTGCAACTGCAGAAAAGGGAGAATGCAGAAATTAAATAATTTTTGGAAATTTTGTTTCATTATCATCGAATTGGAATGCCGTTTTCTCACAAGTCACTCATTTATCAGACAGTCAGATAGTCATTCAGTCAGTCAGACACACACTTACCACCATCAAGTTGTCGATTATGTAATGCATGGATGCAGGCTGCTTATGTGACGCATCAATGTCACTGCTATTTTTGGCTTCTTTGTTGTTGTTTTTGTTTTTGTGGCTGTTGTCGTTCAAACTTGGCATATGCAGCAATTGCTGCAACACAAACAATTTCGTTTTAGCACGTTTCATCATTAAATGCGGTCTTGTGACTTTTATTAAACTTTTATTGTTATTGTTGTAGGTGTTGTTGTTGTTGTTGTTGTTGTTGTTGTTTTTGTTGTTGTTGTTGTTGTATTTGCCAGTTTTGTAAATATTCTGATACTTTGGCAAATGATAAAATTTTTCAGCAATTTTTACTTTGAAACCATTTTCGCTGTCTTCAATGTTGTCGACTTCGTACATTCTAGCTGCTGCAATTGTCGTTTGAATGTTCGATTGTTGTTGTTTGGTCAGGAAAAATTAAGTCCATATCATTGTTGCAGCTCGCTATTTTAGCTAATTAGTTGTGCTTTCAATTACTTATTAATATTTTTATATTCCATGGAGAATGGCAATGTATTGATGAGCATTTTAATCAGATTCAACTCGAATGATAATTTCATAAAATTGACAGCAATTGGATGGGAATTGAATCAATTTTAAAAATTTAACGAATGGTCAAATGTCGTCTGGGAGAATAGATTTATATTAAAATATGTATACTAAAGAAAAGGAGAGAGCAGTTTTGACTAAGTCGTAGCACAAGACGTAGAATTAAATAAAAAAAAGATACAGTAGTTTCGACTATGTCGTAACACAAGACGTAGAATTATTCAATTCGCTTTTGATGACATCTTTTTTAAAAATATTTATTCCATACACCTGAGGATATGACCTTTAAGAGAGTGCCGGAGAGGGTTAATATGTATCACCAACCCCCATTACTTTTGCAAAAGGAACATTTTTGCCTTTGACACCTATTCCCTCCGACCACTCCTTAGGGGCGCTCCCACACAAATTTTATGCTTTTGTCGATAAAACCGGAAACTGTCCATAAATAGGTAGAAAACTTAAACAAGCAAACAAAATTTGTTCAATGCTATCAAGTTCAACAACCCATGTGTCAAAATTTCACTGTCGATAATATGCCCGGATATTTAAGCCCCTATTAGGTACGACAACTCAACTTAAGTTGACGTGACTTAAGACACCTCAACTGAACTTTTTTGCCATATTACGCATAACACACATTTTCAGTTGAGCTGTGGTGTAAAATTGCTGTTTCTATTGGAGCATGATTACACCGAAATTTTGACACTTTCGTTGAAATGAATCAGCTGTTCGCATTAATTTCAATTTTTGTGTATATGTATTTTATTCACAAGTAATAAAGCAAGGAAATAATAGTATAGAGTCATAGAGTGGCAAGACATTTTGCTGTAATGCCAGCAGTCTGAGTTCAATCCTCGCATGTGACAAAGAATAAAATTTTCTCGCTTTGCTTTTATCTATTTTTTTTTTTTTTTAACACAGCGCTCCTTGGACTAACACATAAAAGAGCTTTTTTAACTATTGGTTGAAGTGCTTTTTAAACGATTTTTTTAGTTGCATTTAAGAAGCGCATAACAAAATGTGTATAAAAATATGAGCTCCACAACTCTGAACTCTGAAAAGCGCATTCTCAAAGTAAGCGCATAAAATGAGCTATTTCTACTAAAATAATATATACATGATATGGATAATAATATATGCATAAACATAACATATGTAATTATACTTTATTTTACTCACGTATTTTTATCCATTTTCACTCAATTAACAAAAAATAATAAACAAATAAAAGGTTTGTATGAAAAAGACGCTATACAACTAGCTCAAAGCAGATGTAAGTTTTTGACAGTTTTTACACTCGATACATAGTTGCATTGTTAAACCTAATACCACAAAAAATACATACACATCTCTGAGATACATACTTGTCAGTCGATAGACACATATGTACCTCAAATGTGTAATAGACAATACAAATTTACAAATTACACACTCAACTTAAGTTGAGTTGTCGTACCTAATAGGGGCCTTAATTGGCTGCGTTTGACATTTCAATAACAGATTCTGTTAAAAAAGCATGCCCCTCAAAATTACTCAGTATTACTGGGCCCCCAAAAGTATGCTTTTTTTTAATTATAAGATTTATGTCTTCACGCTAGATGGCGCTGTCTTCGCCGTCGAAAAAACCGGAAGCCGTCGATAAATAGGTAGCAAGTTTAAGCAAACAAAAACATCAAATGTTGGCTTTATATTTCATGTAATTGTGTAAAATTGATATAAGTTAGACAGTTCTAACATGAATTTTTGTCGCATTGAGGATCAAGCAGACCAAGAAGTGCTAAGATCAACATTGTACGATTAGTACTTTAGGCCCACCAAAGGCTCAAAAAGTAATGTAAATACCGACACCTGATCACCATCAACCACCCTACTTACCTCCGAGAACGACGTATTCTACGTCAAAAGTTTTTAGATAAATTTAATATTTTTTCTCTTGGTGTAGGAATGTGAGGAATGAGAACATCTTCGCCTTTGAATGGTCTTGTCAATATTATTGCTTTTACGACGTTGGTTATTTATTTTTCTTCAGTACGTGCAGTGTCATCCCTGGTATATCGGGTGAATTACAAAATACTATTGGATGATAAGCAGCTTCATCTGCATTCACAACAGCATCGACGGACTTGTGAGTGACTGCACCGCTTTGAATGTTATATTGAATTAAATTGTTCAGTTCATAGACGTCTTTGTTCGATGCGGCAAGAATAACTTGTTCACTCAGCGAATCGTGATTCTTATAATTGGTTTCAATATTGGGAAACACTTTTTGAACTTATTCTTTTTTGACGTCACTAAATTGCAGAAGTTATGAGGCAATGAAATTCGCCTAAAGGAAAGACCAACCGGCATTTTTCCGTTCCCAATGTTGGCGGTAACAGTGGGCGTTCGACCACTTCGCCACCGCAACCGCCACTTCAACCCATAGCACATACCAAGTTTACTACCAAAATTACCAAATTTAAGTCTAATACAATCCAAACCGTCTGAGATATAGCTTTTTTATTGATTTTTCGGCGGGAAAAGAGGAATTGGCAAAATTTTATATATAAAAATACAACCCTATTCGAATGCCCTGTTGTGCCGAAATTTCTACACAAGCAGTGAAAAACTTTCGCAGATTTGAGATTTTGTACAAATATACAATTACATTTTGAATATCAACATCATCATGTTTCTCTGCTGTTTCAGATTGAAAGCAGCAACAAACTCGTTTGAATGCCGACCAAACAATCACCGTGAAACATCAGCCTAAAAATGAAATATCGCTTGTTCTATGTTCAAACGATGTAGAGAGTGCAACACTGTGCGTCGCCATCCATAACATAAATTTAAGCAGTTGGCAACGCGTTAAAAAGTATACAGGCGTCATATCGAAATTTTCATTCAATTCTTAAAAGAAGTGATAGAAGTTGATGCATTTTATTAAATAAAATTGATAATTCAAAAATTAAATAACAAACAAAATGATAAAATTAGAGCGCAGTAATTTGCAGGCTATTTGTCGAACCTGCTTGAAGCATTTGGAGGCAACATCATCGACACCATCCAAATACGGCATACGCGAGACACCGAATCTGATGAAACTTGTAATTCTTTGCACGACGTTGAATATAAACGAGGATACCGATGAAATTTATCCACAACTATTGTGCTCCAAATGCTATCAGACACTTCAGGAATTCCAGCGCTTTCGTGATATGGCATTGCAGTCGAATGAGATGCTCCGCGAAGTAGTAGAAAATGAAGATGGTATTTTGATAGCTCCCAGCAAAAGCAACGCACAGCAAGAAAAGTATACAATTGAAATAAAATCTGAGGCTACAACCGACGAAGAGTTTGTTGACACATTTAAAGCGGTAAGTTTCAGCAAGCACACATTCTTGAAAATATGTAAATTATTACTCATATATCATGGAATAGGAGGAAACTGAGTTGACGTCCTCATTTTATGTATACGATGTAGAAGAAGCTAATGTTCCTAGTGCCAGTTTAAAAAATACCAACAATAATAATATGGAAACTTGTGATGATGAAAATACTGCATCATCTGATGTTCAAAATTGTGGTGATGCTATATTCGAAGAAGCGTCAACATCAGCGCGTGCAATTAAACGTAAAAGTAATGCGGATGGCAACGACACAGAAGTGCAGGCAAAAAAAAGGTTAGCGGGTAAGTTTTTTTTCATAGTTTTAAAGCAAAGTTAATAAGAGCCAGAAAGCAAAAACTGAATCCGTGTCTGAGATAGAAAAAATATTTTTGTTTTTAAAAACAATTAACAATAACGGAAATATATATAGATATATTTAAAACTCTTTGGCCCAATATAAACTAAGGTCCTTTTTCAAATCTAACTTAACAATCTATCTTGACTGTCAAGACTGAATGCCTACGTTTTTACACAAAAGAGATTCGCACTGAAGCGACCCACAAGTTTCATCATTTGTTGCGTTCTGTTCTTACGTTTCATTGCGTACAATTAAGCGTGTGCTTTGTTCTAAGTTAAAAAAGAAAGATACAAAAAGTGAATGAATAAATATTTTAGATACTAATATAAATGAAAAAATAATAAATGGATTACTCGAGAAAGTGCAAGGAACGGGTTCGAGCGATGTATGGAATTACTTTGACAGAATATTAAATACTAATACCCAAGAAATGGAACCATTCGTATTATGTCGAGGTTGCAAAAGAATTTTTAAATTTGAAAAAGGAAATAGTCCATCCAATTTAAAGAGGCACTCTTGCTACAAGCACAAGAACGCAGAAGAAACTCCCATCGTTATGACAGCAGTAAACAAAAAAGTTATCACTAATAACTGTAAAAAACTTAGCCCTTTAAGTGACCGAATTAAAGAAGAAATTACACAAAATTGTTTGATATTTGTGGCTCGTGATCTACAATCTACCGATATTCTAAATGGCTATGGATTTCAAGCTTTGGCACGATATCTGGTTGAACTTGGCACGAAAATAGCTTCAAAGAACTTCTCAATCATTGATATTCTGCCACATTCGACTGTCGTAAGGCGAAGACTTCACAAGCTATACGCTTCTGAAATTAAAGATTTCACTAGTGGCATGCGAGCATTTATAGAAAAAGGTGAGATCTTATGTTTTGATTTTATTTTTACTTATAACACTTCTCTACGAAAATAGATTGTATTTTTGCATATACTTAGCCCCACTTTTCTTGAGTATCTTTGCCTTCGTAGCACGTAACTGCAGCATAAAATTTCAAACATAAAGAATAAGGTTTATTTTGTGCACGAATAACTTTTGTTGGATACAGCTCAAGTTGAAATACCCAAACAGTCGATTGTTGTTTGGTTTCGGGCTCGAACAAATATATACAATTTTCATTTTATGAGTGTTTCTCTGCATCAATTCACACTAGGTCCAAGGTTCGAATCCCAGCTAACACAAAAAACTTTTTCAGGTGAAATTAATTTTTTTAATCGGTTCAACCCATTGTAGGCAATGGCTAGCAAATTTCAGCGTGTAAACTGGTAGCATTTATGTACAAACATTTTATAACATTCACATCACATTGTGGTCATAAGGGGTTGTTCATAATTTACGTGACCGATTTTAAACTTTTTGTTACCCCCCTCCCCCTCCTATGCTCTTAGTAGTGCATTTCTCCCCTCCTCCCATAAAGTAACGTAGTAAGGAAGGTTGCCCCCCCTACTGAACGCGTTTTGTTTGGAGGCCATAACTTTGGTTTAAAACATAATTTTTCAGAGTTCTTAGTTTCGATTGAAAGCTGAGTTCAATAGCTAACAAGAATTTTAAACGGAATTTGAAATTTTGCCAGCTACTGAACACCTCAAATAAATTACTGTAAAAATTAGAAAATTTAGTAAAAACACTAGATTTTGAGCGATTATAAAAAGTTTCTTCTTTAAATTTTTCACAGTGACTCACTAAACTTTAAACAATATAGTGGCTTAGGGTCGATTTTAACTTCTTTTATGGCTGCAGCCATCGCATATTCGTTTTACTTTTCACTTTTTTTCGGCGACGGCATTCTGAAATTTTATCTGAACGTTGACGAAAATCACGAAAATTCCAATTAAATGCAAAAGAAAAACTTTAAAATGATTGACAACACCATTTGCAATTTAATGCTTGCATGATGTCTGAAAATCTGTTCAGGTCGGCCGACGTTTTGTTCAGTAGGTGGGCAGTGACGCCATCATGACATGATGCAAAATTTTGTTTTCCATTTCACAATATTGTTCGAGTTCTCGTCGAATTGTGAAAAATATATATTAAACTATGAATTCCACTCATAATCATCTTTTCTATCAATAAAAACACTTGAAGATTCTCTAAATAGAGATGAATCAGTATTTTTGTTCAGTTTAATTTTATTCGAATATTTTATTTCTTAACGGCTGTGGCACTAAATCAGCACGCGCGTGCAACTCAATGATTTATCAAAAGTGAACATACCATGAAATGGTACTGTGACACTATACATATTGGTGCCGTCACCTATACATGCGTCAGAACTAACAGTGTTTAGTAGCTTGGCCCGTTCAGCAGATGGGCATCCTCCCCTATATGAAATAAAAAATGAATTGATTAAAAATATTTGAAAATATATTTAAAAATATTATCTTGACTAGTTCTTAGTATGTGTGCTATCATGACTAGATAAATTTAAGAAGAAATTTTAAAAATCAATTATTTTCATCGATGAAAACTATTCCATCTTCAATCCAAGAGGAATTGAACAAGCTGGAAACTTGGGGGACTCTTCGAAATAGAATTCTTCAACGAACTCCATGTCGACTCATTCAAGTGCATCCTCATTTCTTATGCAAAGAAATTCGTCCGGTCTGTGAGAGAGTACCCGTAAAGGCTGCACCCGTGCTGTGAAAACCCAAGTTCAGTGTTTTTGTGAATATGCTTACGTAAAATTGATTTATTTAAATAGTACTTTTTATTCCGATGTATTTTATTTTTTTTTTGGTCAAGTTACTATATGTGAGACCCCCTCCCCCTATCGTTACTTATCGTTGTACATTTTAAAATCCCACCGCCCTAAGTTGGTAACGTTATTTATGAACGACCCCTAAGAAGCTCGGTCAAAGTTTTTTTAAGGGCAGAAATGCAAATTTTTTTTATTCCTACGAGACTTAAAGTTGTCAAGTTCTGTGGAATCGACAACTGCAAACTCTCGTTACGGTTAATTGATTGTAAAAAATACCCAAATATCAGCTGCCGATCAGCTTCAATCATTTCTTGCACAGCATCAGTGTTTGCTATAACAACAACAGTTGATGGACGACCTTAATGCAATTCGTACCTGAGACATGAGTACCTGAGTAAACGGCCGATGCATTGTTGTTGAGCTAGGCCACATTTTTAGTCGTAAAAAAAACATCGCACAGCAATTTTCTTGAGAAATCTACATTTATTAACAAAATTGTTGATTTTGAGATGCTATTAAATGACACGTAGTGGTTGTTTCTGGAAACTTAATGTTGCCTATGTACGTTAGGGTCGTAGCCAGGTTTTGATCTAGGCTTCGATTAATGATCTGATTTGTAGGGATTTTTTTGTTCTTTTTCGACCATAAGTGGGGTTTTAGCAGTAAATATACCCCCTGGGCTACGTATGGGCCTGGACTACGTATAATACGTACGTAAAATATATGTAGCAAAAAATCTAAAAACGATCGTTCTTTTTTTTATCCGTGTTATTTTTGAATAAGAGAAAGAGATAGAAGTGCATGTGTAACCCCGTTTTATGATTTTGACTCCATGTTTTTGACGTTTTCAATTCAAACAGCTGCTTATACAATTTTTAGTATTCTGATAGTATTGTGTACAAGTATTGTGATATTTTTAAACTTTTAAGCTAATAAATCGGAAAATAGGTTAAGTGACATAGATTAACTATTTCAAGATTTTTATTTGCAGAAAATTTGTATTACGATTAATACTAATTACACTGTTCTACAAATATGTTTTTTTTACTTCACAAGAACTCCCACCGATATTTTACATTTTGCCGATCCATATGATGATTTTCTGCGTTTTCGTCAATGATCTTTTAAATTATTCACTTCGATTGTAGTACCTTGCTTAACTTAATGTATCATAACTTTGCTTCTGTTTATTAAAATTTGATTTTTTATTAACAATTACACTTGCAGTCTTCGATTTTTGCTGAAATGTCTTAAATCGTTCAATTTTTTAAAAATGTATAGGCGCTTACATGAACAGAGAGAGCATTTTTATACCCCCACGTTTAAAAAACGTAAATGGGGGTATATTAATTTTGTCACTCCATTTGTAACGCCATTACGGAGGCGTGGCAGGTATAGAAAAATATATATATTTTTGATCAGCATCACCACCCGAGTCGATTTAGCCATGTCCATCTGTCTGTCTGTGATCACGATTACAGCCATAATTTTCAAGCTATCATCTCGAAATTCGATATTTAAGCTTTTATCTAAAAAAAATAAAATCAAGTTAAAAAATGAGCCAAATCGGTTGAAAACCACGCCTACCTCCCATACAAAGTGACTTTATCAAAACGGTAAAATCTCTTAGAATTCCACAAAAATGAATATATGAATTTGAAATTTTGCATATCGTTACCTTAATATAGAAAGGCCCTAACTCATTTTTTTCAAAATCGATTTTTTTGCAGATTTCAGTAGACCACCCTCTAACACAACTTTGATAAAAAAATGTGTACGCTAAGATTGAAAATTACAAAAATACAAGCATTTAAAAAAAGGCCCTAACTCATTTCAATAATTTCTTTAAAAAAAAAGCCCTAACTCACTGCGTAGTATGTCATACTCATACATGGTAGGAGTTCAATTTCTTAATTTGAATTTTTTTAAATTTGCTTCAGTCAGTTAGTGTTTGTCTTTAAAAGTACATAGTGCGTAAGTGTTAGTGAAAGTTTTAGTGACATCTACAAAATGAGCGAAAGGTCTAACACTGATGTGGAAATACTTAATAATGGTACTTGTAAAAGAAGAAATATAGCAAACAAATCGGAATGGCAGCAAAATATAAATAGAATAAATCGTGTGAAAGGTGAGCGATATAATAGTTCATCGAAAAAAAGAGATTGCCAGAAGCCTGCAAGGCAACTAGGAGTACGTTGCTCGTCACGTTTTTGTAAAAAAAGCACGTTGAGACATTGCTCACCTTTCACAGAGCACATGCGAAAAGAAATTTTGTTTTGAAATTTGTTTTGGGAGATGTCCTGGGACCAAAAGCGGTTATACGTAACCAGCCTTATAAGCTTTATGGAGCAAAAGAAAAAATGCTGAGGTGTTCAGAGACCTAAATTTATCTATATTCAAACCAAAAAAAGATGAGTGTGATGTTTGCGTTTCATATAAGGCCCATAACCTATCATGCGAAGACTATGAACAGCATAGACATCATATAGAAAAACTGAGAGAAGAAAAGCAAAACGACGTAAAAAATGCGGAGTGCGGGCTAAGTGCAGTATTTTGCATGGATATGCAAGCCGTGAAATTAGTGCCCCAACTGAACGCAAGTGCCTCCTATTATAAAATGAAATTGCAGGTACATAACTTTACTCTATACAACGTTGCCACACACGAATCGTACAACTACGTATGGGATGAAACAGATGGAAATCTCGTAGCTTCAGTTTTTGCCAGAAGTTCATCATATAATCTTGTACTCAGATGGCTGTTTTTATCAAAATAGAAACGTAACGTTATCCAATGCATTACTGACTCTCTGTGAAAGAACTGGAATAATAATTGAGCAAAAATATTTGATAAGTGGCCATACGCAAATGGAATGTGATGCAACTCATTCTCTCATAGAAAGAAAAATGGCCAAAAAACAAATAAATTTGCCTTCTCAATTTGTGCAGATCATCACGCAGGCACGAAAGAATCCATTTCCTCTACAAGCCTATCACTTGAGTTACGATTATTTCTTGGATTATGATAGTATTCCAAAGCGATACTCATCGATTCGACCTGGTAACAAGTTTATTAACATACATGTAAGTAAAATTAATTAGCTATTTTCAACTATAGGCAGAAGCAGTGGCGATCCTACTGTGAATATGTTGCGCGCCTTAGCATATGACTCCTCTGGGTTGTTGTACTTCAAAACAGATATAAGCGAAGAATATGAACTTCTTCCACAGAGGTCCAAGAAAAATGTTGAATTCATTGCTCCCAGGTGCCAACATGAAGGAAAAATTGCAATCACCAAAAAGAAATGCAAGATCTTAAGAAATTTCATTCCTACCGATTGCCACCATTTTTATAATAATTTAACTTATAACATGTAAACGAATTTTGTTTTTATTTTATTCATACTACATTTTATCGCTAATTGAATTGTTTTTTGTTTTAAGAAATGTTAAGAATGAAATTATCAATTCATTTGGTTTCAAACTTGCAAGTAATAAAAAGCCCTATCTCACAATTAATTTCAAGAAATTCACTTACTAAAAGCCCTATCTAACTTAATTCTATGGGAAAACAAAAATTAAAAAAAACTGTTGCAGCATTACATTACTAGTAGTTTTTAATAAAAAACTGCGTTTAAAAAAAATTCGAAACTACATTACTTTGTTTTTTATTTACTTTTTTCCTTCTCCTGTGAAGTAGCAAAAATTGAGTTAGGGCCTTTCTATATTAAGGTAACGATATGAGCTTTGATATATAGTATATACTCTGTGTATGAAATTCAACCAAATCGGATGAAAGTTACCGATTAATGAATCCAAATCGGATGAAAGCTCAGCAGAGCCCGAATAACATTTGTGAAGGCATTGTTCTGCTTGAACGGTATTTTTCTATTAAAAAATAATGCGTTATCACACACGAAATTCAGTTTTTCCCGTTGATTGCAATATTGGGCTATTTTCAGCACAGCCAATAAGAATACCGAATGTGAAATAAGAATATCGAAAAAATAACAAACCTGATTTAACTTCTTATTTTGACCGATTTTAGGTAACTGGTGCGCTAGTTTTGTGTATTTTTCAATTGCAATGTTAAAATTCTAAATTTTTTGTTATATCTGTGAGGAATTTCACGCCGACACAGTTTCGTCAACACTGATGGTACAAATTCCGACGATTTAAGAAAATATGAGACCTTCTCGAAAAATATGATTTCAATCTAATAACACGGTGTCATACTGAAAATGCTTTTGGCAAAAGACATGGTAGACATTGTAGATATGATAAAACAAAAAATTGCTACGTGCTTGCTTTTTCGCATTCACCCGCATTAAATCTGTATTCAGGGCCAAAAACTCAAGTATGCCCAGTTTGATTGCATAACTGAAAACGGTGTTTTATCCATGAAATAAAGAAATCTAAAATGGTATATAAACGGTTTAAATATCAAAGGAAATGCCAGAGTTATAGGGGAGGATGCCCACCTACTGAACACTGTCAGTTCTGAAGCCTGTATAGATAACAGCGCTATTGTGTATATCGTCAAAGTAACATCTCATTGAATGTTCACTTTTAATAAATCATTGAGTTGTACGCGGGTATTGCTTTAAACAAACGGCCGTCGCGAAACAAAATATTAAAAAAAAAAAAACGATGCTGATCAAAAAAGTGCTTATCAATTGAGTGAATTTTCAAGTGTTTATTCATCGTAAAAAAAGGTGAGTATGAATTTAATTCATAGTTTAGTATTTATTTAATTCGATAAAGAATTGAACAGCATTCCGCAATGGAATAACAATATTTCGCTTTATGTCATGATGGCGTCACTGCCCACCTACTGAACAAAAAGTAGGCCCACATACTGAACATTTTTTAATAGCTCATTTTTTCTGAGCGCGCTTACTTTTTTGAAAAATTGAGTGCGCTTAAATTCAGAGCAGCTCATTTTCACTTTCTGAGCGCGCTCACATTCAAGTGAAAAAGTAGTAAAGAATAATTTTCTTCGAAAGTGAGCAGCGCTCACTTATTCATAAAAATTAGCGCGCTCAGGAAGTGAGAGAAATCTATATAACCTTGGTTTTTTTGGAAGGTCATATGTCATTTTAAATTATCTACTAAACAATTTCAGCATGGCGTCGTCGAAAAAAGTTAAAGGCATAACAAATATAGACCCTGATGAGATGGCTGCAGCAATCAAGCAGGTCAAAATCAGCCACACACCACTCAGAGCTGCTGCTCGCCAGTTTGGCATTCCCCCAGCAACATTGTACCTTAATATGCAAAAAGTTGACGCTAAAATTCCAGATATTTCTGCTGTTACCGATGCAAGCATTTTGGATGTTATACGCGAAAATCGCAATCGCCATTTGACGGTATGCCAATAAATGTGAATATTTAAAAGCAGAAATGTAATATTTAATTATTATTTATAGATTTTAACATTCCAACAAGAAAAAGCGCTGCTGGAGTACATAGTAAAGTGCAGTAAACACTATTACGGTCTCAACGTCACTGATGTACGAGAATTGGCCTATCAATTTGCGAAAAAAGTGAATGCTGAATACCCTGCTTCTTGGAACGAAGATTCAATGGCCGGAATGAAGTGGTATCGGTTGTTTATGAAACGCCATAAGACCTTATCGTTGCGCACACCGGAGCAGACGAGTTTGAATCGCGTGAAATCATTTTGCGCATCGAATGTGAACGTATTTTTCGCCCAATTAGACGAAGTGACTACCGCAACACACTTCAGTGCTGACAACATATGGAACATGGACGCGACTGGGTTCTCAACTGTGCCAACGAATGTGGGCAAATGGATTTCACTTAAGGGTGAAAGAAGGGTCGGCCAAATTTCTTCTGCTGAGCGTGGCAGTATGGTGACCATGGCTCTCGCCGTAAATGCAGCTGGTACTTCGATTGCACCATTTTTCCTCTTTCCTAGGAAGAAAATGCAAACAGCATTTATGGATAATGCTCCTGACGGCGCAGTCGGATACGCAAATGAATCGGGATGGATGCAGCAAACCGAATTTATAAAATGGATGCAGCATTTCATCGCCAAAACACATTCGTCCAAAATGGCACCGGCCCTACTACTCCTGGACAACTACACGTCATATCTGTCTATTGAAGCATTAGATCTGGCTGCTGAAAATGGAGTAACATTGCTGTCATTCCCACCACATTGCAGCCACAGGATGCAACCACTTGATGTCTCAGTGTATGGGCCAGTGAAAGCCTTTTATAAAAACGAATGCACAAAATGGCACAAAAACAACGCAGGCAAAGTGCTGGAAATTCACCACATTGTTGGCCTTGTGAGTAGCACATTGGATTTGGCGTTGACCCGGACCAACACCAAAGCGGGTTTTGTAGCCACGGGAATCCACCCCTACAACAAGACCATTTTCTCCGAGAGCGACTTTGTAATGGCTGAATTCAATCTTGAGCGAGAGGCGGCAGCTGAGATAGAAAAAAATGCTGACGAAAATCAACAACAGCGAATTGTAGTAGAAACCGCTCCTCCTGCGACTGCGATGGCGTCAAGGTCGGATACATCTAGCGTGGCAACTAGTTTATCTTCATTGGTGGCCGAAGTTGGTGCTTTGAAGGCGACAACACCGAAACCGTGTTCGACCATCGAACCATCGAATCGTGGCCGTAAGCCTCTTAAAAGTGAGAAATCGCCAGAATTGCTCTCTGAACTGAAAGAAATACGCCAAAAAGAGCGACAAAGCTCAGAAGAAAAAATAAGAGAAAGCGAAGAAAACACCAGCGAAGGCGCCGAAACCAGCAACGAAGTCCTCGAAAAGAGCAGCAACAACAGCCGGTGCTAAAACGCCAGCAAAGCGAGGGAAGAAGAAACAGTCGCCAGATTCGTCAGTTGAGGATGTTGATTTTGACATAATTTTCCCAGAAGAAATGCCCCAAAAATTGATCAACAAAAATTCCATCAAATGCAATGCATGCCAACGGACTGTTCATTTGAAATGTGCAAATGTTCATTCGATCTGGAGGTTGCTGAAGACATCGAAGACTAATTTTCATTTAATTAAACTTAAATGAATTTTCTTTTGGCTTAATTTCATTGAGTCACTGCAAACCATTAAAAACATTTATTATAAACACTAAACACTAATGGTTTTACTTAATTTTGTAATTTTTACAGCGATGTGTTTTAGGTGTTCAGTAACTGGGCCGATTTTTTCGGGGGTCGATTCTCGAGACTTGAAAGATCAACTGTCAAAATTGTATTTGTTGGAAATTTAAAATTCCATTTGAATTTCTTGATAGCTATTGAACTTAGGCTCCTATTAGGTACGACAAATCAACTTAAGTTGAGTGTGTAATTTGCAAATTTGTATTGTCTATTATACATTTGAGGTACATACGTGTCTGTCGTCTGACAAGTATGTATCTCAGAGATGTGTATGTATTTTTTTGTGATATTATGTTTAACAATGCAACTCTGTGTCGAGTGTAAAGACTGTCAAAAACTTACATCTACTTTGAGCTAGTTGTATAACGTCCTTTTCATACGAACTTTTTATTTGTTTATTGCTTTTTGTTGATTGAGTGAAAATGGATAAAAATACGTAAGTAAAATAAAGTATAAATACATATATTATATATATATGTATATATTATTATCCATATCATGCATATATTATATTATTATACGAATATTATATGAATACATAATTTTACATACAGTGAATAAAAAAATGTTTAGAAACACAACAGTTTCTTTAAAACATTTATTAAATTTTTACCTTTTTAACACAAAACTAAAAATTTTTTGTTCAATATGTTCAATATTTCATAATTTTTAACGCAACATCAAAAATTCAAAGCAAAAAACAACAAAAAACAACAAAAAAGAAACAAAAAACTAAACATTTCATAGCCAAAAAATCTTAGCAATATTTGTGCTTTTGATTGAACTTTGCATTGCTTCGTTTGAAAAAAGCTTTAAAATAACAGGATCTAAAGCCTTTAGCTATAAATGTCAGTAATATACGCATCAGTCACTCGCTTTTTTGCAATAAACGCAGATTATTTGTCTTTTTGTCTTAAAAATGCAAAAAATAACGAAATCTCACTGGACTATTTTCATAATAATAAAGTGCGAAATATTGGCTAAATAATCGAGAGAAGCCATTCTAGTGTTCATAAAATTATAAATAAATATTTATACACGGGATCATTATAACCAAAACTTCGATCTGGTCGGCCAAGTTCTTTAACAGCGCGGCATGAACGAGTTATTTTGTCAGAAATAAAATCAACTCCAAACGTTTCTGCTCCGAAGGTTGCTGCGACAATAGAGAAATTTCATGATGTCCACGTAAATGCCCAAACAGTTCGAAATAGGCTTCATAAGGCTGACTATCATGGTAGAGTTTCTCGAAAAAAACCTTTCATAAATAAGCGAAATGCGGATAAACGCTTGGAGTTCGCTAAAAAACAATTCAACCAATCGAAACAGTTTTGGAGAACTGTGGTATTCAGTGACGAGACAAAATACAACATTTTTGGTTCGGACGGACGTCGTATGGTGTGGAGAAAGGCAAATACAGAGTTCAATAAAGAAAACATTTAAGCAACAATAAAACATGGAGGCGGTAGTGTGATGGTGTGGGGGTGTGTTTCAGCAGCTGGCGTGGGAAACTTGAAATTATTTGAAGGAATAATGAATAAAGAACATGTTTGGCCATTTTCAGAGAAAATTTGCTGCAAAGTGTGAACAAAATGGGGCTAGATGAAATCAGTTTCTTTTTCCAAAAAGATAATGACCCCAAGCATGGTATAATAATACAAGGTAGCATTGACAACTGCTTATTTTCTCTTCTACAAGAAAACATCTCCTGTCAAAAACAACTGTTTGTGCAAATGCATCTGCAGCTGCTGAAGTTGTCGTTTTTTTTTCACTTCTACGTTTTCAATATTGTTTGTGTTTCCAATGGCCGTTTGTGTGCGCTCTCTTTTTGAGTATATTTTTTGAGAGGAGATGATTTCCCAAACAACTGTCAATGCTACCTTGTATAATTATACCATGGACCCCAAGCACAAGTCACGTTTGCTCTCAGAATGGCTGCTTTTCAAAGTCATACCATACCAGCTGCATACACCCCCACAATCTCCAGATCTCAACATAATTGAAAATGTGTGGGACCTTATTGAAAAAATGATCAGGCACCATCATATTACATCCAAAGAGTCTTCTTAAACAAGCGATATTAGAAGAATGGAATGCAATTACCCCACAAGAGCTTGAAAAATTATCTTTGGGAATAAAAAATAGACTCCAAGCGGTTCTTGATGCAAAAGGCTATCAAACGAAGTACTAATATATTAAAAAAGTGCTGTTTTTATCACTTGTATTGTAATTGTTTTTGATTTAATTTTTTTTTATATATGGAATAAAAATATATGAAAAAAATTTTTGTAACAGCTTAAAAAGTGTAAAATTTCAATGAGTGTTTGAGAGAAAATGTTTTGTTTTTAAACTTTTTTGATTCACTGTATATTGAAATTGAATTAATTTTATTTTATAGAACAGCAAAAGTAACTAACAAAAAGCAGTTCGAGAGAATGGTTTTCCTCTTGGAGCAGAATCCAGACATTGCCAGAGGTCTTGGACGATTCGGGCCTTCCAAGCAAAAAACTAATGAATATTGGGAAAAGTTTTCGGTGGAGCTAAATAGCTTGGGGCCTCCATGCAGGTCATCCGCCGAATGGCAAAGGGTTTGTTTAATAATATAACTATATATATTAATTTATCTTTATGTAAATTATTTAGGTATGGATTCACTATAAAGGCAACCTTAAAAGAAAAATGGCCAACAACAAAAATGGCATACTGGCAACTGGTGGAAGCCCATCGCAGGAGATAAGTTTGAGCCAAATGGAGGTTAGTGTTGCAAGCCTCTTACATTTGCATACTAACATAACTCCACCACGACAAACTTTTGGCTCTGCTATCAGCACCGAAAATAATATTAAAATTTTAAATGTTACCATTGGGAATGGACATGATTCGGACATCGACCTAATTGAGCCGCAACCATCCATATCAGCTCAACCATCGCAGCCTTCCACCTCGACTTTACCATCAAAGGCAAAGAAGCAAAAAGCACTGGATGAAGAAAGGTTAGATGCTATCCATGTCCAAACCAAAAATCAGGAAGACATGATTGAAACATTGCAGAAAATTTATGAACTGTGCTGCAAAAACTATGAAATAAATAAAAAGATGTACGAATTAAAAAAAGAAAAGCATGAGTTGTACAAAGAACAGCAAAAAGTTGACATTGAATTAAAAAAAAATAAAATAGAGCTCATAAAAGCACAATTGCGGGACTTTAAATAAAATATGAAGTGCATAGTAAAATTAGTTATATGTTATGCATATGTCACTTCTTTTGTAATGATTGTGTAATGATCGCTTAGCAATGAATGCTACTTTTTAAATTAGTTTATAAGTACATGTAATAAGGAAATGAAATATTGTTCCTTTGTATATTTTGCCTTGGACTGAATTTCTATCAAGTTTTTTTAAAAAAATGTATTTTTATTTTTGCTTTAAAAAATGAAAAGTCTGAAAGAGGTAAATTTGTCAAAGAAAAAGTTTTATTTAAAATAAATAAATATAGTAACATATTTCATACATACAAAATTTTGATTGATTTTTCTCTTTGTTTAGTTATTATTGTAGTCCTGAGAAGGACTGGTTGTTTTTAAAAGCTATGATGAAAAGAATTCAGCCTACATTGAAAGCTTGCTTTATATTATGTCTAATGCTTCTAGCTATACCTGCATTGTTTGCTTCTTCCTTGTGATTGTCTAAAGCAACTTCATCATCCGCAAATGCTTCACTAACATCATCTGGATACTGAGGATGGAAATGTTGACAAACGTTATGCAAAGCACAACAGCAATTGACAATTTGAGTTGCTTTATGAGTCATGGTGCAGTTCCTTGAGGAAAGTAGGCACCTGAATCTACTCTTTAGAATCCCAATAGTTCTTTCCCCATTTCTTGCTTTTGCGTGCTGTTTATTGTAGCGTGCTTCCGGACTTCCGCTTTCAGTCGCACGGAAAGGAGTCGTCAACTGTGGTTGTAGTGGATATCCAGCGTCACCTTACAGAAACATGTATAACTATACTTGTATTGAAACATGCTAAATTATTATTTTTACATAATTCCATGTGTTTTCACCAATGTTATTGCTTAAATGTTGTTTATAGTCGCTCGAATTCCAACCGAAGGAGTCGTGAGATGAGCCCGGATTCCGAGCCAATACATAACGCACATCTTGTGATAACAAACCTTTAAAAAAATTTAAAATAATACAAATACAATGCAATTAGCGTACTCACAATCATAACATTTATGCTATAATAACCTTTTCTGTTATGATACAAATGCTGAATTTTTTTTTTTTTTGAGCAATAATACGTGCGTTCCGTCTACTACCTACAACTCCCGGAAACCTTGTCTTCTCAAAAAAATATATCTTAGAAGCATTTTGTTCTGTTTCACTCATTTTGGACTTCATCCAGACTGGGCAAATCATTGACTCCGATACGTGCAGGACTTCCTTAATAACAACTGAAACCGTTGGTTGTGCTAGTCCAACGTTGAAATCATTGCCGCTGCACTTTTGGTAGCTACCCTCCGCAAAGAACCGCAATGCTGTGCATAATTTTAAAATTTTCGGCATAGAGGTGGATCGCTCTGCGTTTTAAAAAATTCTTTTATTTCATCTAAAACAAAGAGAAAAGCTTCTTTGTTCAGACAAAAATATTTGAGGAATCTGTTGAATTAAATATTTAGTTCAATTATAACCATACGTTTTTCATTTCATTGCATACTTAGCATTTGGAAGATCCAGCGGATTGAAAGGGTCACGAATATGCTTCCGAATTCTTCTTATATTACATGCTTGCTTTTCGTTTTCACCGAAATAAAGGTCGAAACTTGGCTATTTATGCGAACAGCTGATTCATTTCAATGAAAGTGTCAAAATATTGGTGTAATTATGATCCAATAGAAAGAGGAATTTTACCCCACAGCTCAACTGAAAATGTATGTTATATGTAATATGGCAAAAAAGTTCAGTTGACGTGTCTTAAGTCACGACAACTTAAGTTGAGTTGTCGTACCTAATAGGGGCCTTAGCTTTTAAACGAAACAGAGCTGCGAAAAATTATGTTTTAAACCAAAGTTATAGCCTCTAAACGAAACGTGTTGCAGGTTGTTGTTTTATCCTCCCCTAAGTATAAAAGAAAATATTCCTAATTTTTGTATTTTTTCTGCATTTTTCGACTTTAGTAACATTTTGTTATCAAATTATGTAAAGCACTATCCCTATTAATTATAATACTATGAAAGCCTCATGTATTCTGCGTCCAATAAGCTATTAATTTGTTTGTTTGAATGGCTCATTACTTTATTATTGTAATTTAAGCAACCACACTGACCCTAAATCCAGATTTTGAGGGTGTATGCGAGAAACCAATTATGCATAAATTGTGTGTTCAAAATATCTGCATTTCTGTAGCACCGTGTAATTGGTAAAATATTTGTGGAGGAGTTTTTATAGATCAGTGAGTCAATTTGTCAAAATATTATAGTTGCTACAGTTGACCTTATATTCTTTGTAGTGAAAATTTTAGTAAGACGAACTTACTGCTGTAAAGATAGCTCAAAATCTTCAGCCCAACTCTTTGCTCAATTCGCCGCAAATATTTCTGAATGCTGAATTCGCTGCAATGAAAGAAATAGTTGTTTGATAAATTTTTTACAAAAAATGGAATATAAAACACAAATTGGTCTCATCATCAACAAATTGCCATCAATTGTAATTCATACCGTAAAATGGCCTAGAAGTGGAAAAGTCAAGTCATGAAAATGTTGTAAGAGGGGAAAGCTGTAAAATTGTAAAGCGATTTGCTTAAAAATAGGCAGATTACACCTTCATTCTGTCTGAAAAAACATTTGTATTATCCTTTTGATCGTAAAAATCGTCCTTCCTATGGCTTAGTTGCATGAAATGAGTTACTAGCAGTTTTGAAGTATTTTTTTGGAAAAAACGACAAGAAGAAAGAAGAAGATGAAAAGAAAGAACATGAAAAGTTCACATCCTAGATTTCTGCTCAAAATTATAGTTTTATACGGACAATCGAATGGAACTATGTTCAAGTTTCAGTCTAGTTTGGCCCCTCTTCCTCATATTGTGAACAATCGTTCTGCATACCATAAAATGGCCTAGAAGTGAAAAAGTCAGGCCTTGAAAATGTTATGAGAGGAGAACGAGAAAAACATCGAGCACACCGAGTAAAACATAGAGAAATATCAACATTCGATGTTCTTTTCTTTGCTCTGATATGAAGCGGAAAAAACCTTTTTAACACATATCAATAACAACACACATTATTTGTGTGAAGGTTGCTGTTTTTTTTCGTTTATTTTATGTTCGTTTTATGCTTTTTACTTTTAATATAATTGTCAAATAATTGTAAAAAATAAACATAAAATACACCAGTACTCAGTGTCTAGCACCGAGCATATCAACACATTTCAATTTTACTTTATATGCTTGCTTTGAAGAAGTTCTCGTTTGTCTTGTTTTCGATATGCTTTATGCTCATTTGTTCTTGGTCTCTATATTGTTGGTGTTTAAACACTTTTAAAGATGAGATTTAAATAGAGTGAGCATGCAAACAACAAATGAATGTCTTGCAAACACACCCGTGCAGCTCTTTAGTATTTATATTATTTAGTTGTTTTCTAACATTTTTTTTTTTATTTACAATTCAAAAGTTGGGCTGAGTTGAAAATTTGGGATACAGAATTTGGGCTAACTTCATACCGGTGGCGAACTGTTATTTATTACTCTAACATTCATTTCAGTGCGCGCAGTCTATGCAAAAGTCCATCCAGTTGAGAAGTGTTATTAAGTAGAAATAATAAATAAAAAAAAAGATATTACATTTTTCCTTTGATCTCTCAGGCAGGTGTGCGGCTACATTGGACATGTGGTCAGAAGTCTATTCACAGAAAAAATTCCTTACTTTTACTGTACAGTTCATGGATAATGCTTGGCAGCTTAATATGTATGTAAAGATAGCTCTCAAGTCTTTTGTAATGTAATTATGCAACCTCTTTCTTTCAGTCGTATTTTATTTACTATTGAGCTCGATTGCTGTGATAATAATGGAAAAACAGTTCAACAGCCAGCCGAAAATATCATCAATGCTATTGATGATAAATTTGAAAAGATCGGCCTAGGGCGAAACTTACATAAAATTACTTTCACAATCGCCCAGGGTTCCGATTTGGAAAATATTTTACAGCATCATTCGAAAATTAATTGTGCGACGCATGCGCTGAGTGGTATTTTGACAGATACTTTTAACAAAGAAACATTACAAGAGTGTGCACCTCATATTTTGGATTTAATAACCAAGTGTACATCTCTAGTAGAATATCTTAAGCGAAGCGGAAAGATCCGCCTGATGGATGAGAATGTTAAGCAAGGATCTACCTGGCAGTGGACAACCAAATTTGACATATTGTTCTCTGTGAGCAAAAATGTGAACGCTATTGAAGTACTTCTAGAGAAATCGGGTGAATCACATCGTCTTATTGATATTGAAAAAGATTTATTGCAGCGCATTTTTGTTATTTTGGAACTATTTAAAAGCACAATGGAATTATTTGAATGTGAAAAGAAGCCGACTATTCACTTAGTTCTATTACATATGCATATCTTGAGAGAAAAATTATTGAAACTACGAATTGCAGAAAGTAATAATGAAATACGCTCAATTGTTTCACACTGCTTAGACAATGTATTTGAAAAGAAATTCAATCCACACAATATTCATAAAATTGCTGCGTTCTTGTGGCCAGAATATAAACAACTGCGTTACTTAAGCTTTCTCGAGCGTGAGGAAGTTTATGGTCTTGTTAGAGAAGAACTACATCAGATATTAATGATGAAACATTCGAAAGCTTCACAAAGTTCATCACCTGAATGCCAATTGGTGGCAACTGTGGATGTTAATGTTGATGACATGTTAACAAAATACAAAGATATGCATCCGACTGAAAATACTTTTGAAAACCAAATTAATATTCAGATGGAGTTGTATAAATGTTCACGTTATTCCGAAAGCAACATAGTGCAGTGGTGGAGACTCCATGGAAAAAAGTTTCCATTGTTAACAAAATTAGCTCGGCACATTTTATGCATCCCAGCATCTACTGCAGCAAACGAAAGGTGCTTCAGTATGGATAGCCGACTTGTAGAAGACAGAAGAACAACGTTAAAAGATGAAAATTGGGATATGTTTCTGTTTTTACATTCTCAATATAAGCAATAAGATAATGTGTTTTTTTTTTAATTAACTAAATTTAAGAATTTTGTGGCTAAAAGCTAATGTATAATTTTTTAACCTCTGCTGTTAGGCATGGATCAGCAATTCATCTGTAGGAATGAATGCACAATTGATTGCTTGAACATTGTGAGCCTTCCACAGACAGAAATTTAAGATATAAGAAAAAGTAATTTTAGCAAAGGTCACAGTAAGATAAAGTTGTCAAAATAAACATGAAATAAAAAAAAAAACTAAAAAAAAATAAACGAATCGAATGAAAACTACACCTATCCCCCTATACAGTGACGTCATGGCTGTACACATTCATACATTCCCAAAAATTAAAGTTTTGACTTCATATATATCACATAAGCTTTGATATTTATTTATTTTATTTATTACAATTAACTGTAAAATATAAAACCTTATAATTAAAATAGATTAAGCACTTGGCTACCAGCGCTTACAGCTCATATATTACATACTAAATTTTTTTTCTTAAGTTACAGCCTTTAATAAATTTGTTAACTAAAATATTATCTCTTTTTACATTTTTTTATAAATCGGTAAATAAGTGGCAACTACTCGTAAAGATATTTTTTACGGTTTCAAAGAAAATAAACACAATTGTTAAGGATATGGATATTTCAAAACTGCCAACCGGTTGCGGTATTACCATAAAGCAAGTGCTCGTGAGATAGTTTTGTGTGTCCCACTCGAAGTCGAATAAAAATTTGGCGTTGTTGTACAAGATTTTGGATATACTACTTTCATTCCACTGGAATCGATAGAGCTATATAGTTTAAACAGGTTGAGCATAGCCACGTAGTCCATGACACGCTGTGCACAGATTAGAATTTGTGTTGGAACCATTCACAAACAATGAGTTGAAAAATTGTTCAGTATTCGACGTAACGAAATTGTCGATTTTTAAATTCGAAACATCGACGAAATTGAAATTGATGGAAGCTTGTTAGACGTTTTTGATTTTGCTAACTTTCGGAAGTGCTGGTTTCGTTTTGTCTTTTCGTCAATACTTCTATCAAAAAATGCAAATCCTATCCTTCAAGCAAATCCTTCAGACAAGTACCATGAATGATTGCTGAACTTGGTCAAAACTTCGTTGGCGATTATTCATTCGTTTAAGTGCCGAATTATATTGTTACATTGAATACTGAACAATTATTCTACTCATTGTTTGTGAATTATTCGAGTGATGATGATAGCTTCAGTTTTTTGAAAATCGGTCTTAATTGTTGAATTCAAAATGAAAAATACTTGCGCACAGAAGAAGTCATCAAAAATCTTTTCTGTCGTTAACGATGCTGCTGAGAGAGCAATAAATTTTAAATCGAGATAAAAAGATAAAGTGGCGTCATTTGAAGCGGAAAAACAGGCTCTATTTCACGTGGTAGAAGACCATTGTAAACTCTTTCCATGCGGTACAACAAAAGCCAATATTCAGAAAATATAGAAATGTAAAGAAAATCCATTCAGAATGATCAAAAAATACAAAAAATATCGTATCTCATTCAAAAATGGGTCGATTCTTTGCAAAGGATAAACATGAATAAAAATTATATGAAAAAAGATACAGTAGTTTCGACTATGTCGTAACTCAAGACGTAGAATTAATCAATTCGCTTTTGACGACATCTTTTTTAAAAACTATTTAGCAAAATATTTATTCCATACACCTGAGCATATGACCTTTAAAAGAGTGCCGGAAAGGGTTAATATGTATGACCGACCCCCATTACTTTTGCAAAAGGAACATTTTTGCCTTTGACACCTATTCCCTCCGACCACTCCTTAGGGGGGCTCCCATACAAATTTTATGGTTTTTGTGCCGGAAAGGGTTAATATGTATCACTGACCCCCATTACTTTTGCAAAACGAGCATTTTTTTCCTTTGACACCTATTCCCTCCGAGCACTCCTTAGGGGGCTCTCATACAAATTTTATGGTTTTTGTTTATTTATTCCATACACCTGAGCATATGACCTTTAAAAGAGTGCCGGAAAGGGTTAATATGTATCACCGACCCCCATTACTTTTGCAAAAGGAACATTTTTGCCTTTACCACCTATTTCCTCCGATCACTCCTTAGGGGGGCTCCCATACAAATTGTATGGTTTTTGTTTATTTATTCAATACACCTGAGCATATGACCTTTAAGAGAGTGCCGGAGAGGGTTAATATGTATGACGGACCCCCATTACTTTTGCAAAAGGAACATTTTTGCCTTTGACACCTATTCCCTCCGACCACTCCTTAGGGGGGCTCCCATACAAATTTTATGGTGTTGTCGATAAAACCGGAAACTGTCGATAAATAGGTAGCAAGTTTAAGCAAACAAAAACATCAAATGTTGGCTTTATATTTCATGTAATTGTGTAAAATTTATATAAGTTAGAGAGTTCTAACATGAATTTTTGTCGCATTGAGGATCAAGCAGACCAACAAGTGCTAACATCAACATTGTACGATCAGTACTTTAGGCCCACCAAAGGCTCAAAAAGTTATATAAATACCGACACCTGATCACTATCAACCACCCTACTTACCTCCGAGAATGACGTATTCTACGTCAAAACTTATGTTGACTTTAAATGCGTTTATTGGGACCGAACTTCATTGTACGTCAAATCTAAATCCAGAATCAAATTCTTCAGCTAGTTTAACGTAGGAGTAGGTACTTTTGTTGTTTTTTTCGTAAATTTGAAACTCATTAAAAAAATTTACATACATTTCATGTAAAATGAATCTCCGAAAATCGGATTTTCGAACAGATCCCGGCCATTTTTGACAATACTTGAACCTCTAAAAGCTCTAGTTACCTCATTTGAAACCATTGTGGTTCTCAGGGGCGCACGGAGAATCCCAGATACTTTAACAAAACCCATACAAATGTGACTTGCTCTACTGTGGGTGTAATTCACATTGTAAGTCGGAGAAAATCATCGCACGAAAATATTCACGATTTATTTTCATTTTTTTACCAAGATGAATGTTCCAAGTATCTGTAAACAGGACAAACAGCACTCGTATGACAAAACGCTCTGATCACCATTAAAATGTTAAACTTTACGATGACAATGTCAAATTTGACATATTCACATTAGTGTTGCCATATCTAAAGACTTAAAAGACAACAAACGTAACATAAACTGTAGCAAGTTTCACGGCGAGAGGCTCAACAGTAAAGACAGATCAGTATGTTTTCAAAAATAATAAATACAAGAATATGCCATTCGCATGTCTGCCTACGTCATGACATTGTCAAAATCAGCTGTTTTTCACTGAGCAAAACATAAACAAACAGAACTGTAGCTGAAAAATAAATCGCAGAGAACTATTTTGCACTATATTTCGTCTTTTCTTGCACGAACAGAAAATCATTGAGAAGAACAGAGAAAGTGTCTTTTCCTATCTACGTCACGAAAGGCCTAACGTCTTGCGCAGAACGGTGCAACTTTTTCTGCCTCTGATAGCGTAATCTGATTTATATTATTTTTGGTATGTAACTGTAGATCAAGTTGCCATTTTGATGTAGGGTAAGTTAACCGGTTGTGCGCATTATCCGGTTGTGGTCACCCCTGTATAACTTTTGGCAGTAAGAATATGCAGTTGATCTGAAAATTGTCGTTTGTGCGCAATGTCTGCACGATGTTTTATTGCTGACACTGAAGCGAACAGATGCATATGCGTAGTAGCTACAGTCGATAATATATTTTCATGTGTGATAATCAGAAGTGATCTAATTTTTATTGTGTTCAAAGTGCGACAAATTGAAGTGAATTATTACAAAAAGGTTTGTATAATGTATGTTTCAAAGGGAAATTCAATATATTTTGTGATTTTATATTGTTTTGATCACAATGTACGCACCATAGAAATGAGAGATAAGGAAATGGTGTTCTGGAATAAAAGTGCGGCATTTTTCTTGCTGGTGTATGTTCATACTAATACATTAACATTCACTCAGGGCCGTATTCGGTTGTAGCCATGGTAGAATTATAAGGTAGGGCCGACTTGGAGAAGAATGAAGTGGAAAGCAGCGAAAAAGGGGGCTAGTTGTCAAATTCAGCTGTTCATATCGAGTTTCTTTATGTTCATGTTTCGCAGTTGATTTTAGGTTAAACTTTTTACAAGCTTTTTTTCAAATTTAACACTTCCGCGGCATTTTATAAATTTATTTACAATGTTTATACAATATTTCTACTCAAATTAACACACGTGTCCGCACTATTTACAAATTGAAAACATGATATTTCTTTTTTCATTTGCCATTTCCACCAACTTCGTCATTTTGACAACTACCCAACCTTTTCACTATCCACTCTTCGTTGACGCGTGAGGGCACTGACTCGGCCCTACCTTATAATTCTACCATGGGTTGTAGCGTACAGCTACAAATCTGAAAATAAACAAATAATTATAAATATTAATTTACTACAGTGATTAACAAAAGGCGCCCTGAAAATAATGACACCATGAAAAATGAATGCGCCCTTGTAGTCGTGTTTGTGCTTTGACATAAGCGCTGGAATAGAAATGGCGCAAAATTAACTGGCACTAATTATTGCTTTTTCACTTATTTTTTATTAGTAATATATTAATTTCCAATTGAAATATACTTTAGAAGAACAAATATAATATAAATAACACTCTTTTATTTAAATAATTAAACCGATGTGAACAAAATTTGAATATACTTACTTGTGGAATGAAATCATTTTGTTTATCTATTTCTGACTGCTTCCACAACTGTGCACTATACAATTCATTATTATAAAGTTAGTTATAAAAATCACTTTATTATTTCAGTTACTTTCAGCAATGACAATTGCTTTTAATAATTATTTTAAAAGAATTTCTCGAGTCTATTTTCTTTGTTTTGATTTTCTAGCGCAAATGTCAAAATTTTCGCTAAAAAAATGCCGCAGTACACATACAGTGTATGTGTGCATAACACCACTTCCTTATTTCTTATTTCTATGGTACGCACCGACAAATTTACTAGTCTTTTTTGACAGCTATGAATTTTCCAATTGTGGGCACCAACATTTTATCGGTTGTGGGCACCTAAGTTTTTCGGCTGAATGGGTGTGTTTAGCTTAGAAACTTTTAAATAACGTTGTTTATGTTAACAACAACCCCCCGACTTATCATAACCCTGACGAAAACGGTAAGACTAAAAACAGTACTGCCATAGTCCTCTTACACTCGTCAGGCGGACTATTTTCTAAAGTGTTATTTGAGTAAATCTCATCATATTGTGTCTCATATGCGGATTTTTTTTTTGTGTTTCTTAGCCATGTCAGCTGCAAAAATTACTTTTGATGCGTACACCGAAGCCATTAAGCGGTGCAAAATCGACAATGCGCCCGTAAAACCGACTGCCATAGCCTATGGTATTCCTCGGAGTACTTTGCAGCGCTACCTCAAGAAGATCGATGAGCAGCTGGGCGACATTTCAAACGTCGAAGATGGTGTTTTGTTGGCTTTTATTCGTAGATGTAACCAACGTGTGCCAACTAATCAGGTAATTTAATTGTTTACCTTTGTTTCGAATGCATGTTGCCCATTTTTCAATAAATTTATTTTTTTTTTCTCTTTTCGATTTCAAGATCTTTACTCCGGTTCAGGAGGACCACCTAGTAAAATATTTGTTGAAGTGCTTTCGGCACTATTATGGCTTGAGCATCAATGAACTCAAGGAATTGGCTTATCAGTTCGCTAAAAAGTTAGGTGCGCATTATCCGATATCGTGGGACAAGGACGGGAAGGCTAGCTGGCGCTGGTATTATAAATTCATGGCACGCCATCCTCACCTAGCTGCCAACGCGACTCGCGTTCATGAAGATGCGCAGCGACGAATTGTGTTGCATGATGCAGATTTTAGGCATGTCGAGAAAGTGGCCACCACACCAGGACCATCGACAGCGAGATCTACATCGATGAATAGCTTCTTGATTTTAGATGCAGTAGGTCCTTTGCAAGGAGCTACACCACGAAAGCCTTCAAACCGTGGTCGGAAACCCATGCAAATTGCCGTTCTCACTTGGCCACCAGTGCTGGCTGAATCAAAGGAGAAAGCCGCAAAGCGAGCAGTCAACCAATCAGCTAAGGCAACTAAGGCGACACCATCCAAGCAATCAACTAAGCGAGCAGCATCAGCAACACCAATGAAACCATCGACTAAATGCGCCATTGTATCATCATCAACATCTGATGATGACGAGGATCGCGATTTTTGCATAATTTGCGAGAAGCTGTTGCCCATTCGATTGACCACCCAAAACTCCATCGAATGCAACACGTGTCACCTTCCGGTGCATTTGAGGTGCGCTGACATGCATGCCGGCTATTACACCTGCAAACATTGCGATTCGGATGCGGACGATTAATAATTTTATTTTAATTTATTTTAATTTTCATGTACATTTAATTTTTTCTGCTGTGAAGTGTTTTACACTATTTTTAATTGGTCTTCGCACCATTAAAGGCTTTAAGAATAAATAAATTTCCTTTTCTTCATATTTAGTGGCGTTTTACTTAATGTTTTCCCATTTGCAGGGGTGCCCACAACCGGTTAAAAAATTTCTTCTTAAAAAAGTAGTATTCCATACAAAGTTTGATAATTTGTTTCTTTTTGATGAAATCAAATTAATTCTCTCACCAGTAGTTACCTAAGGTCTCTTCTACCTTTCCATTGATATACATACATTGTCTGCATAAATGTTTACTTGGTCAAAAGTTATGGCTGAAATAACTAACTGTGCCCACAACCGGATAAACTCCCCTACTATCGCGAATGTAGTATGCGCTTTGGTTTTATATCCGTCCTTTCAGCACGCCTGTAAATTTGTGATGAAAGACGATGTTTGCAGAAGCCAGGATGGTTCAAAGTTTTGTTTAACGCGACGTGGTTTGATGTTAAGATCAATTGATCTGGCATAATCGAAGCAGTGCTGAATCATAGATTTTATTATTTTATTACACACTTCTGCTTAATGGCGTTTGTTTTGCCTTTATTTAAAACTGCGTTATTGCTGTTGAATAATTTCGGGATAAGGTGATGTTTTTTTTAATTCGGTCGGATATAGTAAGTAGGTCAGTTTCAGTTCAGAAATTTTTTGTTGAAGCTGTGGGAACGCTCCGATACTTCTTCGCACAACGGCGTGGTAAGATGCATTTAATTGTCTTATACATACATATTCAACTTTATTATATTTAAGAATAATTTTACTAAGTTGATCAAAAAGAGTTATAATAAAATTACGGATAATGAGGACCTCTGTAGAATTCCATTATGTAGTGAAAAGGTGTCGAATAGAAATTTGCGGCTGTTCAACAAGGCTTCAACGAAACTAAAGTTCTTTTGGCTGACTCTCCAAATAGCAAGCTATTGAAGGACCACATGCACCCCGATGCGTTCAAAAGCTTATTCAAAATCAGTAGCCAGAATTTTAATATGAGTTTTACTGTGAAGTAGTACATCGTTCTCTTAAATGCGAGCTGATTGGGGCTTATTAAATTATTTTTTAAAATGTACCACATTATTCTTTGGCGATGATTTTTTCTAGAATTTTTCCCAAACCTTTAATAATTATTTTAGGGCCTTTGTTTTCTTTTCTCAGTTGTTCAAGATTGCTATTCCACCAGGATATGCCAGCTAAAGCAAACCCGCTTTCGTTTGTGGAATTGCAATGTTTGCGGCAAATCTGATAATTTCCCCTGTATAGCGACGTCTTCGTTAGTGTCATTTGAAATACTATACGTTTTGCTTTTTTATTCGCAAAATTTCTTGAAATTTTCCCAGTTTGCAAGATCGGTCTTTAACTTTTTCCGGAGCTTTAGTATTTCAAATAGAAGCAAGATAAAAATTCAACTAGATTTGGGAAGGGATCGCTACCATGAAGGTTTTGGAGTATATTTCAAGAACACTTCGTGCTCATAAGTGTAGATCCATGATTCGTCACCGGTGGTGATGTCGTAGACTTGATCCGAATCAACTTCGTTATATTTTTCAAGCATTTCCTTGCACCAATCGACACGAAATTTTTTACGAGCAACCATTAAATTATAGGGTATCCAACGGAAACAAATCTTTCTGACGCCTAAATACTGATGTCAAATCGAATGTATGCTAGTCCCACTAATGCCAGAGGATGACTCCATCTTACAGTATGTCACATGCCAGTCTGCTTCCAACAGTTCACGCACAGCATCTATGGTTTCTGCCACAACAGTTGTTTTTGGGTGACCTTTACGAAATTCGTCTAAGATAGAATGACGAACAGGCTCCTTCTCATTGAACCAGCGTTTTACAGTCGCTAGATGTGATTCTTCATCACCAAAAGTCGAACTAAGTTGATCTATGAAACAAGTGAATGTGTGAAAATATATGCATTCAACTTTGTGTTGAATTTTGTGGTTGCATATAATTTTACATGTAAATTTTCTTAATTTTTAACCGACTTCAAAAAGGAGGAGGTTTTCAAGTTCACTGTTTTTTTTTTTTTAATGTATGTGCATCGAGAATTCCTAAAGCACTTGTCCGATTTCCGTAATTTTTTTGTCAACAGATGGAGACCATGAACGTAATCGACTTTAAAGGCTTTATATTCATAAAACAAATTTGAGCTTTAGGCCAAGTATGTTGACAACAAGACAAAACAATAAACTTCCAGGTAACTTTGTTTGATCACAGTGAAAAATCATACAAGACTACTGATAAGTTGGTGTTGCGGCCAACGAAACAGTCTGTCTAGTCTGCTGTGTGATTTTCTCTATACAGAGCCGTTGTTGTTGTTGTTGGTTTTTGCCTTCATTGTCGTCTTGTTGTCAACATACTTGACCTAAAGCTCAAATTTGTTTTCAATATCGTTGGCTTAATATAGAAAAGGCGCAACTCGATTTTTTTTTATACTTTACAGGAGAAGAAAAGAACTGAATAAAATCCGGAAAATTTTGAATATAAAAACTTTGTTAATGCAATTTTTATTTAAAATATGCAACAACAACAAAAAAGCGTATTGATTTTTTTAAGGGAGATGTATTTGAAAGTGGTCTTTCAGAATATATTAAAAACCCGATTTCAATAGAAAACGAGTTACGCCTTTTCTATATAAAGCCATCGATATATAAATAACTTTTAAAATTTGACCAAGAAATTAATGGAAAAAGTTATTTAAAATTATTTTTTACTTTATAGTGATTTTGAAGTCGGTTTTTGTTTTTTTGTTAAAAAGTTCTTATTTAAAAAACAATTCTGAAATTTTTAATTCAATGTAAGCCTCGGCGCGCGTTACTTTACCCAGCAACTATATGAAAAAAATAATAAATATATTAAAAACTTATCTGAAACCCATAGTTTGACATCATTGTCATTCTCCACTTCCCGTAACATTTTTCCAGAAGCAGGACATCACCAAATAATAACTCCATTCAGCGTTTCAATGTAAGTAATGTAACTTTTACTTCCAAAGCTATTCGATATCAAAGATTTTTCTTGTATGAGCTGAGCCACTATCCTTTGTTTAATGCCTGTCCCAGTTTTCTAGTAGAAGGACATCACCAAGTGGTAACTCCATTCCGAGTTTCAATGTTATGTGATTTTTATTTCCATAGCTATTCGATGTCAAAAGTTTCAATTGTATGGGCGGAGCCACGCGCCTTTGCCCATCCCAGTTTTCTAGTAGATGGATATTACCAAGTGGCTACTCCATACTGAGTTTCATTGTTATGCGGCATTTAGTTCCAAAGCTATACGAAACCATAAATTTCAAATGTATGGGCGGTGCCACGCCTCGTTGTCCAATGCACACCCAATTTTGACAGTCACGATTAAATAGAAAGATGTTACGGAGTTTCATTGGTTTGTGACTAATAGTTCAAAAGTTATGTCGAAAATTTGGGATACTGAAAAAGTGCCACGCCCCTCGTCCAACGCTCATAAAATTTTCTTTCACAGTCACAAAACTGTCAAATATATTTCTTGCAAATAGATATAAATCGTGAAAAATTTTCCACGCACTTCGTTGTGTTACGTAACAAATGCAGAATGAAATTTCAAATTGATGCGACACTTCATGTTAATGACTTCACTTTAATGAACGACGGTTAAATTATTTGGATTTTATTCAAACAAAAGTACTAAAATCGTGATTAAAAAATGGGGGGTAGGAGGGTAGGGGGTAGGAGGGTGAAAAATACTTAACTACCTATTATCATACCTACCAAATATAAAAAAAATTCATTAGATCGGTCGAGCCAATTTGGAGGAGTTCGACCACAAACATTGTGACACCAGCTTTTTATATACAGGGTATTTCTTTAGCTGTATGAGAAGTTTTGATGGTTGTTGTCTATGGTTTGACGGTTGAGAATGTGAAACTGTGTTGACATTTCTGTTCACTAAGGTTTGGCAATCCATGATCAATCGTTTAACGCCAAAACAACGCTTCCAAATTTTGGAAATTAACTTTGAAAAAAATAAATGTGTTCGCGAAGTTCATAGATCATTTCGTCCATTTTCCGGTTAACATAATCGGCCCAGTAAGCAAGCAGTTATTGATCGTTTTCGCACTTATTTTACTCTTCTCGATTCAAAACCATCAACAAAACAAAGAAATGTGCGTACCGAAGAGAATATGGCTGCTGTAGCGCGAAGTGTTAAAGAAGACGCCGAAATGTCGATTCGTCGCCGTTCTTAACTTGTTGGCATTTGGCTTACGTGCCTGTAAAATACAGCTCGTGCAAGAATTAAAGTCAAATGACCATCGTTTACGTCACATTTTTGCTGATTGGGCTAATTTGAAACGGTCCGAAGTGAGCATTTTTACCGAAGAATTGTGTTTAGTAATCAAGCTAATTTCTGGTTAAATGTCTTCGCCAATAAGTTAAATTACCATATATATTACGAGCGAAGACAATCATCAAGCCATTAACGAATCACCAGTGCATCCATTAACTGGCGCGAAAAATGTAAACAAAAGAGCTTTTGGCGTCAACTTCAGTGCTTTTTTGAAAAAACATACTTTTAGCTTTCTCACACTGTCGATATCAAAAGTTTTACAGCTTTCATCGCGTATGATATATCATACGTTGTCATTAATGGGTTAATAAAACAATACAAATGTTAGAAACTTTGGCTGAAAATAAAAGTAATGTTTTAGTTAGTAGTTCACGAACGAACTAGTTCAATTGACTTGTTCGTACTCATAAACTATGTAAAGTAGTTTGTTCATTCTCGTTCTTTTAGTTATTTTAGTTCAATCCATTTTGGAGCGAGTCAGATCGAAATGAACGAGAAGAAAACTTAGTCAACAATGATTTGAGTCCGCGCTGATACAATTTGTGTGTTGGATTCTTTATTGAAATGGTGAAGTTTGGGGCTGCTACTGTGACAGTTTTTAACATAATTTTACATTGCCTTTAAAGGGGAGTGAGGTCAGTTTTGATGCGCTACTGTTAGTAGAAGAATATCTATTAAAAATTATATTGAAAAATGTCAAGAAATAACAAAATGGCGGCCGTTTTCCGGAAGCACCTTCAAAAAAGTTTGGTTTTGCGGTGAACAGCATAGCCGCTCAGCGGATCAACTGAAATAAAAAAACAAGATTCCCGAGATAACGCTGTCGAGTTATTTTTTAAATTTTTTTGTTTTAGATTTTTGACAGCACATGAAAGTCAAAAAATCGATTTTCGACCAAAAAAAACGGCATATTTCTTACTGTTAAATGAAAAATAAGCAAAGAAAAAATAAAATCTCGACAGCGTTACCTCATGAATTTAGTTGTGAATGAGTGGACCAAATTTTAAAACGATCGGTTCAGCCGTTTTGGCTGGAGAGTGTTCACCGACTTTGAAAACACGACTTGTTGGAAAATCGCTTTAAAGTCTTGAGCACTGTATGAGTCATGTATGAGGGTTAGTTGCCTAAACGGCCGTAACTTCGTGAGTTTTGCTCCGATTCATCTCAAATGTTCACAGAATATTCTTAAAAGGTTCTCTATTCAAAAAATCAAATAAAAAAAATTATAAATAAAGTTTAAGAACGTTACCCCCTCCTTAATGCAAACATATTGGCCCTATGCGCACAATTATCGTAAGCGCCAATTTTTCGAAAATTTTTTTTGCTCCAATTATTAATTTAGCATCAGATAGAGGTTTTCACACACCTATTTTATTGAAAATGGGAAAATAATACTAAAATCGTGCATCAAAAATAAATAAATTCAAAACACACATTAAAAAAAACACAACAAAATGTTTCCTGCAAAATTTCCATTTTGGCACTTACAATAATTGAAAGCATAGGGGACGATATGAGAATCAGAAGTAGTTATTTGTTAGAGTAACCCTCCGTCGGTCAGATGTTCCGATAACCTTTGGACGGACGGATGTGGTCTGGCCAGAACCCTATACATTTACATGTATTTATATGGGATAATAGCGTTAAAAATAAAAATAAATAAATAACTGGTCATTTCAGCCCTTGAAAGGACTTTAACCTAGCTTCTTATGATCAATTGTGTTATGCGTGCTATTAAGTTTGTACACAATTGAACGACTTACAGGATTAACGCCCACTCCGAACGGCAATGAACGGAATGTTCTTGTTCTCAATAAGCTTTACATGGCATTTTGATTACGCTCTGAGGTTTGCCATAGTCTGCAAAAAGGTGGCGGCCGTACAGAAAAATCATTCTAATTCAAATAATTTTCTGTCGCTGCTGGGATTCGAACCCGGATCTCCAGGTTCGTTGACATAGAGGCCACGCACTTTAACCAACTATGCCACAAATAGCGTTATTGGTGTCAAATTCAAACGTGATTACAAATCATGTATGTTTATAGTTTCAGTTCTTTCTTGCTTTCGCAGGCTTTCGCATGTGTTGAACAACGCGATAAAAGAAGAATATTGAAGAAATTGTTGCCAAATGTAAAAAAAATCTCTTTTTATATTAATACATTTTTGTGTTTTATTTCAAAGTTATAAATAAAGTTGTTAAGTCTTCTTCCTCCGGCAAATAATCTAAATCGTTTTCGTCATCATCGTCTGTGGTAAAATTACGATCGAAGGTATCCTCATCAGTGTCTGCTGATAATGGCGTTGCCAATCTTTCATGAACATCCGCATCAATACTTCTTTGTCGTGTATAATAAATGAATTCAATTTCATCACACATTTTGAAGATTGCAGTTACAACAATTCGGAGTGCAAAATGTTTATAAATAAATATTTGTAAAATATTTTAACGTTCAACAAATTTACAAACAAAATCTACAATCACAAAAATTTTGGTGCGTAAAATATGTTTTACTAGCTATACCCGGCGCGCGTTGCTGCACCCAGCAAGTATATTGGAAATGATAAGTAAATTCAAAACTTTTATTAATCCCTTAGTCTGACACCACGCTCATGTTCCACTGCCCGTTACAGTTTCCCAGTAGCAGAACATCACTCCCAGGTGACAATTCCATTATGAGTTTCAATGTCCTGTGATTTAAGCTTCCATAGCTATTCTGTATAGAGAATCGAGCCACACCCCCTTTTCCAATGCACAAACCGGTTTTCCAGTAGAAAGACTTTGGCAATTAGCAACTCCATACTGAGTTTTATTGTCATGCGACGTTTTGTTCCATAACCCCTTTTCCTATGCCCGTCCCAGTTCTCTTGTTTATTTATAAAAAAACTTATTGAATCACACGTTTGTTCCTTTTGTTCATTTATAAATTACAGGAAAACCACCGTCAAAGCATGTGTAGAAAAGTTGCATGCAGCGAAACAAATAAACATACTTTCATACATACACACATCAAGTCGGATTGAATCTCATTCTCATCAAAAAAATCCTCAACATTCTAAAGGTGGTCAGTGAATCCCCTTTTAACAAAACTGTGTTAGATTAATTCTCCACATCAAAACTACTTTGAACATATTAGAATGTACTTCGATCCAATTAGCTTTAAGCGCACCAAAGTATGTATGTATATGTATTTGTTTGTTTGTTTTGTTGTTTTATGCTTGCTGAGAACAAAAAAAGAGTATAGAGAGCAACATGCAGTTTATTGAGGCTCTCGCAGCACAAACGCATGAAAAGCTAACGATCAAGCAATGCATGGCATTGTGGATGATTTTTGAAATTGAAATTTCGTAAAGAAAATAACCAATGAACCTTTTGTAGCACAAATGTGATATTTTAAAACTTATTTCAAAAAAATCGGACCAGTACTTCTGTAGTTTTGCGGACACAAAAAATTTTCACTTTCATTTTATATAATAGTATAGATATAGATAATCACTCGTTTGTTAAACATTCAACGTTCAAAAGTCAACTTAAATTGACTTTTGAATTGACGGAAATAACGCTATTTACACTGTGCCTAACCAAGCAAGCTTTACCTTTTTCCCGTTAAAATTTGAATTCTTACATTAGTTGTAAAAATATTATATTATTGTGAGCGATAGAAGTAAAAAGAGAACTTCTACAAAAACTACATTTGCAAAGTAAATGAGAAAAGAGAATTCAGTTTGTGCAAACAAATAACAAAAAAAAAAATAAATAAATAACTGGCCATTTCAGCCCTTAAAAGGACTTTGACCTAGCTTCTTATGATCAATTGTGTTGTGCGTGTTATTAAGTTTGTACACAATTGACCGAGAAATGGACCTACATGCTTAACGCCGACTCCGAACGGCGATGAACGGAATGTTCTTATTCTCAAGAAGCTTTACATGGCATTTTGATTACTCTCTGAGTTTTGCCATTGTCTGCAGAGAGGTGGCGGCCGTACAGAAAAATTATTTTAATTCAAATAATTTTCTGTCGCTGCTGGGATTTGAACCCGGGTCTCCAAGGTTCTTTGACATAGCGACCACGCACTTTAACCAACTACGCCACGGACGCCACAAACAAATAACAAAAGAAGAGAAAAAAGAGACACTGCTAAGGAAATATAAGACGTAGTTTGAATGATAAATTACAAAGAAAGTGTGAAAAAATCATGTAAATTGATCAAATCGCATCAAATTTCCTACATTTTCATACAAAATACATAAGGGTCTGGCCAGACTACATTCGACCGTCCGAGGTGGTAAAAAGTTACATCCTTGTTAAAATGCTTGTTTACATTTTTTTTGTCCTTATATTTTTATAGATCGATGGACAATACAATTTTAGGGAAAGTCAAGAAATCGATAAAGATCTGGCCTGAACCATCTGACCGACGGAGGGTTAAATAGGAAATAAATACGTAAAGTTTCATATAATAAAACTTAAAATATAAAAGAATTGTTTCTTGTACAACATTTGTTGATACTTTTACGAGGTAGGTTGTAAGCTATTTAATGAGTTACAGCCCTGGTAAGGTAAAGTTTGTTTTGTCAATTGAACGACCGTTAGGATTTCGTAAGATAAATTCAATTCAACTGTTCAGTAATTGAAGAAGCATTCGGGGCTGTCATAGAAACCAAGACGGTTTTGCTTTTTGTCGGAATTGCAAACCAATTCTGATTTCATTTGGTGTCACAAAATCGTTTTGGTTTAGATCTTTTCGAACATAAACAAAACCGATGTTCGAATCAGCTGTTTCTCACATTTTGTCTGTGTATGTGGAAATTTTATTAATTTCATTAGTTCACAATTTTATTAAATTTAAGTGTTTTTTCTGTTTATGTTATATAAGAAGCAATAAATAAGCATAAAATGGGTTCAGCTATTGTAGCCTCTTTATTAATAGAAGAAAGGAGCTCAGAAAAGGTGAAAAGAAGAGTTTTGATAGATTGCAGCAATCCACTTAAGCTGCCTGCGTCGGCGTAAGCAAAGTTTTCTTTTACTGTGCAGTTATCTAGATCTATAAATATATTTTTTTTTTGTAGATTTATTTATTTATTTTTATAAAAGAACAAGAATTTACTTACATTTCAACGAAATATCAACTAGCAAGAGAAAAAAAACTCGCGCAAATTAAATCTGTCAACGGTTAGATGCTTGGTTTGATTCCGATAAGAAAATCGATAATATTGGTTTCTGTGACACCTAAAACCGATATTAATTCCGATAAAACCAATAATGTCGGAATTCATGACACCAAAGTAAAATTTTTGGCGTTTTTAAAACCAATTCCGACAGCTATTGGATTCTATGACAGCCCCGATTCATGGTTTTTGCGTCGCATCAGCTTTTTTTAATTTTAATTAAATTTTTTTATATTGTTTTTAAAATTACCTTTAAAGTTAATCAAAGATTTTTTAAATGTCATCCAAAAGGAAACATAGTGCAATTTGGAATCATTATAATGAGTACAGCGAAAAAAAGGCCAAATGCAAATATTGTGCAATGACATTGAGTTTTGCTGGAGGATCGGTGGGCAATCTCAGGCGTCATATGAAAGTGAAGCATCCTACGACTCTTATGGAAATAGAACGACAGCCATTGAAGGTTGAATCAGAACCACACCAATATACAGAAGCCTGCGGTTCTACTGTTCCTGCATCGAATGTCTTTGCTACGTTCTTGTCGTCGCAACCACATACAACAGAATTTATTCAAAGAACACCACCTGTTCGAAAAGTGGAACAAATTGATAAGCAAGTTGTCAATATGATCGCAAAGGGACATCACGCTTTAAGAATTGTGGAAGAACCTGAATTTAGAAAATTAATTGAAGTAGTATCTTATTGTCCTGGATATCAATTGCCAACAAGAAAGACAATTTCTAACAATATTTTGCCGAATATTTTCAATGAACTCGTTGCGAAAGTTAAAGAGAGAGTACGTGCTGCTCCTGCAGTATGTCTCACAACAGATGGGTGGACCTCACGTAATAACGAGAGCTATATTGCAGTTACAGCTCATTTCATTGATTCTGCAACGAAACTTTGTTCTGCATTAATTGCGTGCCATCAATACAGCGACAAACGTACCACCGAAAATTTATGCAACTTTTTGAAAGAAACTGTGTCTGATTGGCATATTTCCAATAAAATAACTGCTGTTGTTAGCGATAATACTGCCAATATTATCGCATCTGTACGATTAGGTGAGTGGCATTCTGTGGGATGTTTTGCTCATCTGTTGAATCTAATTGTACAGAAAGCCACAAAAGAGATTCCTGAAACAATTTTCAAAGTTAAGGCCATTGTAGAATACTTTCACAGAAGTACACAAGGATCTAAAAAATTGAAAGAAACGCAAAGGCGAATGAATATTCCAGAGCTTAAATTGAAGCAAGATGTTGTGACACGATGGAATTCTACATTTGATATGCTGGAACGAATTTTAGCAACAAAAGACGCAATAATTGCTACGATTGCGCTTTTGCGAAGTGATCTAGCACTAGATTGCCAAGACTGGGTCATCATAGAGGAGGTTTTACATATTCTTAAACCTTTCTATGAAGTGACAAATGAAATCTGTGCAGAAAAAAATATTTCTTTGTCAAAGGTTATTGTCTTTTGCAATTTGATCCAAGGCTTTCTTTCTAAATGCTGTCCAAAAAATTATAAAGTTACTTCATTCCTGTCTGTTTTGAGCGATGGGATGGTGAATCAGTTTCAAGACTTGGAACGAAACGTTCTGTACGCTGAATGTACAATATTGGATCCTCGGTTTAAGCAGAAAGGTTTCAAAAACCAAACAGCATATGAAAGTGCTTTACAATGCCTCCGGACCAAAATTGGTAATGTTATATTACCTAATCATTATAACAATTTTGAAACTGAAGTTTGTACGGAACCTAGCATTTGGAATGACTACGATCAAGAACTAAAAAAAACAAGAAGACCAGAAAATAGAACTGCAGCAGGAATTCGTGAATTAGATAAATATCTAAATGAAGAGTATTTGGAACGCAAGAAAGATCCTTTGCTTTGGTGGGATGAGAGAAAACATGTGTATCCTCGTGTCTATTGCTACGTTTTAAAAAGATTCTGCATTGTCGCTACTTCTATACCATGTGAGCGCGTATTTTCAGCTACTGGACAGATGATAAACGAACGAAGAACTTTATTAACACCAGAAAAAGTTTTAAGTTCAGTTTTTTTACATAGTAATATGTGAAGATTGTGAAATAAAAATGTGTGCTATAAATATCTAAATAGTTATAAGATTTGAATAATAATGTTGAATTTTAAATATGAATTTAATTTAATTCATGGGTATAAGTCTGAATTTAAAATAATTCATTCATTTCGATTTTAAAAATTATTTACCACTGAATTTATTATAAAAACTTAATTTGAATTGCAAAACAACAAACATATGAACCCAAAATTTCAATTTTTTTTTTATTTATTTATTTTATCTTTTTATTTTAAAATAATTACGATAAACTTATTAAAAAATGTGTTTATAGTTGTATATGGTTTAAAGAGTTGCTCGAAATATTTCAATACTTATAACATTTAATATAACAACATTGAAGTTAAAATTAGAATTTAATATGAAAAAAAATACAATCTCTGTAATTTAATTTTTTTTTTTAAATATTACTAAATGTTTAATAAAAATTGTATTTCACTTTAATTTTCAAAATTACATAAGCTTTATTTATATATTTTATTTTAACTTTAACACAAAAAGATTATGAATTCCATTTCTGATTCTTTAGATAAAATGTATACAATTTATCAAAATTCTTATACAAAATAATAAAACTGAATTTAATTTATATATAATATATTATATGAAAAAGTATTAAAAAGCTAATATAAAATATGAATTCAATAGAAGTTGAAGTATACCAGAAGTATAAAGATGATTAAATTAAAGTGTTAAAATTGATGCCTATAATATTTATTAAATTAAATAAAGAGCCTCACTTTTTAACTATCCACAAAACTAGTTTCGTTTTAATTTTGTTTATGTAGTATTGTAACGAACCCTCTGTTCGATTACCTAAGTGCTGAGGTATACCCAGCGGTTGGCCCAAAGTTCTTACAAAAAAAAAAGAGATTTGAGTTTGAATTTTGATTAAATTATTTAATTTATTATTAAAGAATTATTTCTTAAAATAAACTCCCAAATGTGTATTACACACTTTGGGTAATGATTTATATTTACTTTTCTAACACCTTGAAGTATACAACGCTTCTTGGTTATGCTAAAGATAAACTATATAAGGAATTTTCTAACGCCTCGAAATGTACAACGCTTCTCGGGTATGCTAAGCTACTAGTCAGAAGAAATATGTTAAGTACAACACACGACTACACAGACTGAAGACCTAACCAAAAAAGACAATTTGCTCCGTAACGAGTGAAGACGCAAATGTTCGCTTAAATGCATTTCAATGTTGTAACCCAAAATGAACAAACGTAAACTTATCGAAACTAAACGAAACGATTTGACGAGACATTATGTTCCGTAACCACCGAACTTTTAAGCGGGAAGTTCATTCACTGCATTTGCATATGCGTCCGTCTACTCGCTACGCTAGCGTGACCCCTAAACCTCACCCAAAAGATCTGAAAAAAATCTTATAAATACTTTACTCCATAAGCTATCAAAAAATGCCTGAGCAAAAAAATTTTTTGGGTCAGCCTAAACTACATTACATAACTAACGATCTAAAACAGCTTTGACCCGAAATACATTCACAAAAGCAAAAGCACGAATATGTCTCACATACAGCACGACGAAAGCTTCAGTTTGAAATTCTCCGTCACGCAGTCAATATCTATGCTGCTCTTCTGCTTATGCTCTCAGTTTTATCAGATCGTCTTCTTACACTGAATAAAATTTTATTTTATTTAATTTATGTAAAATTTAATTTTCACTAATTTACACATGATTTTTTAATCAAGTAATTTAATTTCTCAATACTTTACTTTATTTTAACACATATGTTTGTCTTTGTAATAATTTTCTTTTATTAATACATCCATCATTTTTAATTGAAATAAGTAGTTTAAAGAAATAAGAAGACTGCATTTATCTCATTAAATTTATACTTGTCTTTACCTAGTCGTTTCCATTCTCTTCATTTATTTTTTCTTAGCCCGAATCTTTTTTCATATAATTTTACTTTATCAACCTTTGTGAATTCCATAAATAAACTTGAAATATAAACTGTGTGCAGAAGCAAGTCAACTTGCTTAAATATTTTTGCAAATAAAAAATAACAATTTTCTTTCAGTGAAAGCTTAAAAGCTCGCTAGTGTTAAAGCAAAATGAGAATGGGGCAAAGCTGTTTAACACTGATCTAAAACACCAAATGAACCAGGGCTGCCAGGTGGAAATAAGAAAATTAAATATAAAATAGCAAGCTTTAATGCCAAGAAAAAATATATTGGTTATTAGAAAAACTAACTACATTTATTTTTTTTTTTATATCCTTAATTTTTAATTTGCCATTTTTTACAAAGCTGAATGTGTGCAAATGCAGTTGGAAAACGTTAAAATTTATATCATATATGGAAAAATATAACTAACTTTGAAGACTTTTGTTGATTATTTCATGCGAAAGGAACATATTAATAGTCTAATAGTATTTTTGGTGTAGACTTAAATGATTTCGATCATTTTTTTTAACTTGATGAGCTACATTTAGGGCTATTCATAGATAGTAAAATTAAAAATAAAACTTGAAACATACAGTCAAGAAAAATAACATTCAAAACATTTTCACTATTGGTTCCCTTGTGCCATTTTTTCCACACGTATTTCTCAATCCGAGTGGAATAATCTTGACCAAGAATATAGGTCGTTAAGAAATAGAAATTTTTCAAATATACTATCAGAAATCATTCAGGAATTCTGAAACGTTTGATTCTCCATTGATTCGGATGATGTTTCCAAAAAAACAAAAAACAAAATAAAAGTGTCGTTTATTTTTTGCTTTCCCCATAGCAGAGAAGTGCTGAAAAGGCTTTCTCAGCTATTAATTTAAATAAAACAAAAGTAAGTAAGTCTCTTGACAATACCACTATATGCGGAGTTCTCATCAGTAAATCTTTAATTAAGGGGACACATAGGTTACAAATTTTAAAAAAAATTTTTTTTGGGAATTTTTTTCATAGATGGAAAAAAGATATCGTTTTCAAATTTTGCACATATATTTATTAACATTTAAAAAATACAAAAAATTTTTTTTAAAAATTTCTGAAACGGTTTTTGACGTTGTTTGATTTTTTTTAAAAAAATGTCAAAAAATTGTCAGTGTGCAGGATATCACCAGTCTGGAACATCTGAGGAAAAAATAAAAAAAAAACAAATTAATCCTTATTTAAGTGGCCACCGCCTGAACTAGGATAATTTTTATCCGCCGAAAAAAAAGAAGATGGCGGCCATTTGAAAAAAAATCGATTTTCTTCGGCGGATAAAAATTATCCTAGTTCAGGCGGTGGCCACTTAAATAAGGATTAATTTGTTTTTTTTTTATTTTTTCCTCAGATGTTCCAGACTGGTGATATCCTGCACACCGTCAATTTTTTGACATTTTTAAAAAAAAAATCAAATAACGTCAAAAACCTCTTCAAAAATTAAAATTTTTTGTATTCATTAAATGTTAGTAAATATATGTGCAAAATTTGAAAAGGATTTCTTTTTTCCTTCTATGAAAAAAAATTCCCGAAAAAATTTTTTTTTATATCTTTAACCTATATGTCCCCTTAAATATAAAAATTGCTTGCAATTGAAGTATATACAGAATTTTCAAGTTTTTATAATATAAAGAATACTTGTTTACTTGGTTTGATAATATTTATAATAGAGTGGAACGAATTTTTAACCTCATGGGCTTCATATATTAAAAAAATAATTTCTGCATCTTTAGTTCTTTTCTGCAACAGAACTTTTGACTGCGCCCTAGGGTTTATTTATTTAATTGCCAGACTAATTTTAGGAGCTAATTTTTTTGAGGCAATTCTCTTCATTAACGCATAAATAACAACTTGTCAAGAGTTCCCTATGATACCATGTGTGCGCTAGAAGATATTCAGGTTTAAAGATCTCCGAAATTGGTCATTCGCTTATATTTCCGCTCCTCTTTGTAGGACAGAAAATATGCTCAGAACAAAATTTTAGATCAGATAATTCTCTACTAAAGTGCGAAACCTGGCAACACTGAAACGAACTAAAAGACCTAAGGCTGGAAGTTCAATCACTCCATTTGCATATGCTGACGTAATTTTTACAAGAAAATTATGGCAGAGTTCAATAATTGCATTTTACGTTCAGAGTAAGCAGGGCTACAATATTATAAAACCTTTGGTATGTTCTTAATGTTGAGTTTTAATCGTATTTACACAAAAATACTTAAAATGTCTTCATTTACCATTTAAAAAATCTTAAATCCTGAGTATAAAAAGTTCTTTTGAGAAATTAACAATAAAAAAAATTATAAAAATTTCTAATATTTATGTAAGGGAGAGGGCTGGGTTGTGAACTGGGTTGATCTTTCAACTGCTAAATTTGTCTTTTGACATGACTCAATTTTTGCAAATACACCAAAGTGTACAGATGTATTGCTTGTGCCAGCGACAGACATCATGCTTGAAAATCGACTGCGAAAACTTTTTTATTTTATCAAAGTGCTATCCAAGTGAGTGAATTTATTCGAAAAAGGTGAGTGTAATGCATATTTATTTAGTGTTTTGATTCTATTATACGAGCCAATATTTGGTTATGTCGAAATATGGTTGGAAGTGTCGTTGTGTTTGACGTTTCCAAAATAGAGTTATTGTTGTTGTGAGCCACTGTGGTGGCTGCGTTATGAACCATCCGTTTTTCATACTAGATTTGTTCTACAACTGTCAAATACCGTTGAATATATGGAAATAAAGTGTTTTTATGCCATTTTACTCGGTTTTTGTTAATTATTTTTTAATTTTTAGCCATGTTAACCTCAAAAAAAACCGGCGCATTACCAAAAAAGGCTGCCGCAGCCAAAGAAATGAAATTTGATGCGTTGTTGGATGCCATTAAAGACATTTTACTGAGGAAAAAAGCCATACGAGCAGCTGCCTGTAAATATGATGTCGATAGGATCACGTTGACCCGTCATGCGAAGAAAGTTGCCGACCATTTCACAGATATTTCCTCTGTCAGTGATATTGATTTGTTGGAATTTATCCGTATTTCCAATAAGCACATTCCATCGAACATGGTATGTTTTTTATCGTTGTTAATATATTTTTCCATATGTGAATGGCATTTTAAGGGATTTTCCTTGACTTTTTCAGGTGTTCTCACTCTCGCAAGAAAAAGACCTCGTGGAATATATCCTGAAGTGCGTCAATCATTATTACGGCCTCAGCATTAATGAATTGAAGGAATTGGCGTATCAGTTGGCAGTCAAACTCCAAGTGGATTATCCGGTCTCTTGGAAAGACGATTCGATGGCTGGCCGTATGTGGTACCGAGGGTTCATGAAGCGCCATCCCGAGCTAGCGCTGAGAACCCCCGAGCAGACATCACTTAACCGAATCAAATCTTTCTGCAAGGAAAATGTAGACAAGTTTTTTGCAAATTTGGGTCAGTTGCTCGACAAACACCACTTTGACAGCACCTGTATTTACAACATGGATGAAAGTGGGTTTTCAACGGTGCCCACAAAGATTGGCAAAGTCATTGCCTTGAAAGGGATGAGGCGCGTTGGGAAGTTGGAAGCTGCTGAACGAGGCACAACTGTCACGATGGCTCTCACTGTGAGTGCGAGTGGCAATTATATTCCTCCGTATTTCTTGTTTCCGCGCAAGAACATGCAGGCATGTTTCTTGGATAATGCTGCAAGTGGTGCGGTAGGATATGCCAATGGCTCTGGATGGATGTGCCAACCAGAGTTTGTGCGTTTCATCGAACATTTCATCAATTTTGCCAAGCCGACAGGCGCTTCGCCAGTTTTGTTGTTGTTAAACAACCACACGTCCCATCTGTCGATTTATGGCTTGGATTTAGCGGCTGCACATGGGGTTCATATCCTTTCGTTCCCTCCTCACTGTAGCCATAAGTTGCAGCCACTTGACGCTTCGGTATTTGGACTAGTCAAGACTTACTACAAGTCTCAATGTTCCGCTTGGCAGAAAAACAATACCAATAAGGTAGGATTGACATGATCACTCTAATTTTCACAAATTTTTCTTCTTTTTCTAGACTAGTCTTTTAAATACTTGATATTTTTACTCAAATTTTCGAGATTTTTTCTGCATTTTAAAGATTTTTCGTTCGAATTTAAAGTAGTTTTTTAAAAAATTAACATGTTTTGCAACAGGTCTTGGAAATTCGTCACATTGCCGGTCTTGTTTGTACGACTTTGGATTTGGCTTTGACGCCAAAAATAATAAAATCAGGATTTACGGTGACTGGTATTCAACCATTCAACCCTGATATTTTTACCGACGCTGATTTTGTCCAGGATGTTGAGGTAAACGCTGGTGAAGTTCAAGTCGATGCTGATCTCGGTGAAGAAGAACAACGACAAATTATTTCGATCCAATGAACGTCGGGCGTGAAGAAGAGCCATCCACTCTCGCTCTGTATTAGCCAGGAAGGACCAGTGTTTCGTCGCTTCTGGATAAAATTGGATCATTGCAAGTAGCCACCCCAAAGAAATCATCGAAACGTAGCCAAAATTGAGAGCTGCGAGTTGACTTCTAAAGACAAAATTGATGATCTGAAGCAGAGAAAAACAGCAGCAAAGTCAAAATCACCAGCAAAAGCATCGCTGAAAAAGGCACAACCAACACCATCCAAGCGTCCTAAGCAAAAAACCATCAAAACCATCTGGTCAGGATATTGATTTTGGCACTATTTGTTTGAGGTTTTTGCCTAAAGAACTGACACTCAAAAACGAATCCATAGAATGCAACACAATTGGCCAGCCTATTCACTTGAAGAGCGCCAATATGGGAAGGAGTTCGTATTTCACAAGCATACATTGCGACACCGATTTGGATGATGATTAAGAAAACTATGATTGAACACTTCCATTCATTACGATTTTTTAGTCTAAGTCATTGTAACTTGTTTTGCCTCTTGAGGCTTTCTGAATAAATAAAATCTCAACTTATTTTAAAATTATTGGTGTTTTACTTCGTATTTTCCGACTTTTATTGAGATTTGCCAGATGGTTCACATCCCAGCCACTTTTTTGGAAGAGCCAAAAAGCACTTTTTTAGAAAATTGGCAGTAGAGTTAAATTTTAATCAAGACGATTATCTGTTTGCGTAAAAAAGTTGCGTTGTATATTCACCTTTCCAACGGTATCTTGGATTATTCGATATCTTTATTCTGTGAAAAGTAAAAACCCAAAAACAAAACTCTGTTCACAACCCAGCCCACTCCCCTATCTCTAAGTAAATATCTTCTAAGTCCACGTTAATGATTAATTCGTTCATATAGTTAATTTTAATTTTAATTTTACAGACATGATCATAAACGAGTAAACAAAACGAACTAAAAGACCTAATGAACTAAAAGGTATAACGATCTAACACACCTAACGATCTAAAACACCAAACGAACTAAAAGACCTTGGGTATTTTCGGAAATGCATAACAATTTACGATATGCGCACAATTGGCAACACTGCAGATTTGAAATATGATGCAACTGATTGAAATTATGACATTTTGAGTATATTTGCACATTAGAACGCGTTCTTTGCTGCTGTAAACAAAATGGAATTATTATTAAATTTCATAGTTGATAACATGTGAGAAAAAAATTGATAATGTTTTCTTGAATTTAAGGAAAAGGACACTTACAAATTTAAGAATAAAACGCTTTATTTTAAAAATATGGCAATAAAAAGAAAAGTTCCTAAGAACAAAGGCTTTTTTAGAACAATAAAATCATATCCCGATGATATATTTTATTCTCATTTTTGAATGAACCGATAGTTTATAACAAAAGATGTTTTAATTGTAGGCTTCGAAAGCCGCTTTACAACCGTTTTGGAGAACTGCAAGGCTTGGTCGTTGTGGCTATTCTTTGGACAATTGTCTATATGTTACATTATGCCCAGCGGGAAATAAAATGGCGCATCAAGAAATTGTGCATTTTTGCCCAGTCTTGGAATGCTGTAAGGATGCGCACTTCATGTGTCCTTAAAAGCAGTGAGTTTGATGCTATTGTTTTTGGTAGTTATTTCGAATATTGCTCAAATTCGATTTTCACGAGAGAGGGAGAATTAGTAGCTTCTCACAATTCAATTGAAAAGAACGTAGGTGGAGAAAATCATTTGAAATTTAATTTTCGAACATTGCGTAAGATCTGTTGGTTCGAAATTCCTTTGTTTTAGTTTACAGCGAACAACCCCCGTACGCGTGTGCATTAAAGTGTTTTTTAAAGATATTTTTCAATATAAATAAGCTATTAAAGCCTGTAAACGCTGTAAACCAGGTAATAATAAAATTAAAAGAAAGATGTGTGGAGTAAGCTATAGGTAAATGCGACGGCTAGTTGCAAGGGAAAGACAGACACAAATAGACTCGACCGAGGAAACGACTTCTGAAGAAGTAAATTTATATAGTGTTTTTGACAGCGATGTTTTTGAAAATAATATAATGGAAGAAGAACATCACAATGATGTCGAACTTATATCAGATGATATAAGCCATTGCATTGAAATCGATAAAAAATCTATATCGGATGAAATTAGAGAGTGGTGTGTTGAACACAAAATACGAAGGCAAGCTTGTGATGGCGTATTCAAAATAGTTAAAAACGCAGGTGCTGATGTGCCGTTACCAAGAAAAACATTGCTAGGGTCTAAATTACAACAAATTAATATAATAACAGTCCCTCCAAGAAATTACTTTCATTTCGACTTCAAAAAATCACTTGAAATGTTGAGCCTTCGTTTTTTTGAAGAATTCGATGTGTTGCTTATTGATGTCGACATTGATGGATTGCCTTTGTACAAGAGTTCAGGGACCATAGCTGAGGCCATGGCCAATTTGGGTGCCATTTCAAAAAACGCTAGTATAAAGCCATTTTTGATTGGTGCTTATGTTGGCACAAGAAAACCCGAAAATATAAATGACTTTTTACTACCGTTTGTTGATGAAATAAAACATTTAAATAAAGGTGGGTTAATAATCAACGGAAAAGTTGTTCACATTAAAATAAATGCTTTTATTTGTGATGCTCCCGCTATGGCTTGTGTGGCAGTGACTGTAGGTCCCACAAATAGTAACGGTTGTTCTAAATGCAATCAGACTGTCACAGTCAAAAGTAGAAGCTTGACATACGCTACATCCATTTCTTCATTTAGAACAGATGAATATTTCAGATTGCGAGTAGATAAAAATCATCACTCAATGAACTTTTGGGAAAACAGCAATATTTAGAGGAATTAAATATAGACATGATATCACAATTCCCGTTGGACGTCATGCATCTTATAGATTAAGGGCTCACAAAAAAAAAATTTTAATAATCATTTGGAAGAATAATCATTTATGCCAAAAACTGACTTATATTTAAAAAGAAAATTGATATTCCATTCTTTAGTCATTCAAAATCATATTCCCAAGGAATTTTGTCGAAAACCGCGTTCATTTGACGATCTTTGCAGGTGGAAAGCTGTTGAATTTCGGAAAATAATTTTATATACCGGAATTGTCCTATTTAAAGATATTTTAGATAAAGATTTATAACTTCTTACTGCTTCATTCCATGTACCGACTTATTTCTTGTCCTAGAAGTTGCCAAGGTAATTTACCCTGTTCTCAAGAACTTGCTGAAATATTTGTAGAAAACTTCAAGACTCACTATGGTGAAAATAAAATATCTTATAATGTGCACAGTATTTTACATATTTCTGAATGTGAATAGATTCGAAAATTTTATGCAAACTTTAAAAGCAGACGTCTGTCAACCAACAAAAATCTTAGAGCAGATAAATAACCGGGAGTTAGAAAAATATAGATTCCAAAAATCCAAAAATCAAAAGTATGGACCTAAAAATTTAACAACATCAAAAATAAATTGCTCAGAAATATACTGGAATTATTAGCATGAGTTATATTTTCTTAGTGGCAGTGCTCCAAATAGTTTTTGTTACATCAAACCATTATTGCCTATCAAATTTTAAAGATTTAGCACAGAAGAAGGACAGAACTTTATGTTTGGACTACAATTTTTATAAACAACAGATTTTTTCGAAGAACCCTTGCAATCATCAGTAGCTTTAGGAATTAGTTTTGCGAAAAAAATAGATAGTAATAAAGAAAAATTCAGAATGACTGATATTTTATGCAATGCTGTGACATTGCCTTATAGAGATGCGCTGGTCTTAATTCCTATTCTCCATCACGGTAAAATCATTTAATCGACCGTAAACATGTTGTCGTTTCAACATCAACAACCATCATCACCATAACGACAACATCAACATCAACATCAACAACCATCATCACCACAACGACAACGACATCCTTTTTTTTTAACCATCGACACCGACAAAATTGTCTTCACCAATAACAATTTCTATTTCATTTGATCATAGTCTTGATATAAGCTATATTTTTATATAGATCTTTTCATATCTTCAGGTTTTGTAAAAAAATGAAAAGACACAAGATTCGCTGCAACTTCTCTGAAAATGACAAAGAAAACGACAAATTTACTCAGTTAAATAAAACATGCCACGATCTGGGTAAATTTTACTAACTAAAACAATTTCGGAGCGTAATTTGTTTTTCACAAAATGTATATTGAAATTTTTCTAGAAAATGAAAACAAAGCTCTCAAAAAAGAAAATGAAAAATTAGAGGAGGATATTCGTAATGATAAGTTCCAAATAAAAAAAACTCTGGAAATGCAAAACCAGATATTAGCTAAGCACACCGTTCTGCTGCAAAAACTAGTTGATGGAGCTTTTCCAGCTAAAGAGGATTTAGAAATTTTCCCTTTAAAATCTGAAGCTGAGTTGAGAGAAATCGAGGAAAACATTGACTCTTTCGATAAAATAAAGTTGGTAAGTTTAATTTTGACAGTAATTAAATAATATGATCTCTTAAGTTTAACATTCTATTTGTTTATTTTCAGGTAAACTACATCAAAAGATTTGTTGGCAGTTCACGTAACATTTCAAAATGTGTGCCTCTGTTTTTTACCAAGGAGTTTTTGCTGAAGGTAAACTGGGACGGATACCAGAAGAAATTGAGCATAAAATCGTGCAAACTATTTAGTAAATTTGTTTTTGGTAAGTAATTATCGTACAGTTTCTTCTAGATTTCTGAATTCTTTAATATAATTTTTATTGTTTTCTTATTCTCTTAATCGTGGTGAAATCAAACAATAATATTTGATAACGTTTAGAACAGTTTCTTACCTACCCTGCTTAACATACTTTTAATAATCAATTAAATATTTTCATTTCAGAAGCAGTAAAATCAGAGAGACTGGGTATCATCGATTTCGAAGCTGCCATGCGAAAGGGGTTTCGCAATGCAAAAAATAATGTTTATAAACATAAAATGAATGATCAGGCCGATGCATCTTCGTCACAAAAATATTAAAATAAAATTCTTATTTATACAAAAACAAAAATTTTAATAAAAAAAAATAAAACTAGAGTTAAATTTTTATTTATTGAAGGAAAAAATAAAACTAGAGTTAAAGATTATTTTTTTGAAGGAAAAAAATGTAGACTGCTGATGTTAATTTCGATACTTTGCGCTTTGTTGGTTTTGCGCTTTGTTGGTTTTGCGCTGCTCACAAAATATACGCATGTGCAGAGTGCCACAAGCAAAAAAATTTTTGAATTTCAAAATAAATAACGTTTAACGGAGACGAAAAGTAAAGAAAAGAAAAACAACATTTGCACTGGAAAGTGTTGTTTTCCTTTTCTGAACTTTTGTTGCCGCCAAACCGCTCGCCTCTTTATGGCTGAATTACAATACTGCGTTAGGTCGGTCGGCCTTTGACAGCTAGACTAGAAACAATGATTTCTTATGAAGCAACACAAAATTGACTTCATGCCATGGTATAATAATACATGGTAGCATTGACAGTTGCTTGGGAAATCATATACTGTCAAAAAATATACTCAAAAAGAGAGCGCTCACAATCCGCCATTGAAAACACAAGCAATGTTGAAAACGTTGAAGTGAAAAAAAACAACAACCACAGCAGCTGCTGATGTATTTCCACAAAAAGCTGTTTTTGACAGTTTATGTTTTCCTGTTGAAGAGAAAATAAGCAGTTGTCAATGCTACCATGTATTATTATACCATGACTTCATGCATTGCGTCGACCTCATCCCGTAAAAATGAATTTGAGGGGGTGACGTACGATCAACGCTATGAGTAGAGACATGCTCTACTAGCTCGTGCTTTTGACATTCCATATTAACGCTGGGTTGCATTTTCGTTGAGAAATGCTAAAATGTGGGTATTGTTGGATTCCGATGGAAAACTAAGATTTTCATAGGATTATCGTGAGAATTTATATTTTGATGCGAGTTTTTTTTAAATTGATAAAATTTTTTAAATGAACATGCTGCTTAAGTAGTATAATAATGATTTTGATGAATTTTGTATGATATTAAATTATTCAATTGTATATCCTATTAAAATGTATGCATTTTTTAGTATATTATAAATAATATGATAAGGGTATTCATGCAAAATGGCTTATATATTGGGCAATTAGATATTTTAATGAGGTTGGTTGAAGACGAATACCCTTATATCAGTGTTTGAATAATATAACACATAAAGGAATGTTGTATTTGTACTTTGAAAAAATAATAGTACATGCAAATTTATTGCTGCTAGCAAGATTTGCAATTGCCCTCAAAATGTCAAATGATTAATATTAAAGCATAATAAGAATGAAATAATAAATCTTAGACATGTGCATGAATGTGTTTGAAAAAAATTTTCAGCTGTGAACACTTGTGCAGTTCATTTTGTTTTTGTTAAGTTGTACCGAAGTACTCACTAATTACAAGTGATTCAGCGAGCATTGTACAAGGGGGCGTTGCAGCTCGAATCTGCAATATCGAATAACTTTATATAGGTCGCACAATATTGGTATAAGGTGTCCGGCCTCGATTTACATGTGCCGTTCAACTGGTAAAATTTTATGGGCGTTGGGCAAAGGGCGTGGCACTTTTTCGGCTGCCCAAATTGTGGGTATAACTTTCGGACTATTAGTCAAACATCAATGAAACTCGGTAAGAATGTACTATTTAGTCTTGTCCTTTGACTGAAAAAATTGAGTGAGCATTGGACAAGGGGGCATGGCACCGCCCATATAAGTCAAACTTATAGTATCAAATAGCTTTGGAGTTAAATGCCGCATAATAATGAAACTTGGTATGGAGTTGCCACTTGGTAATGTCCATCTACTAGAAAACCGAGACGGGCATTGTACAAGGGGGTGTGGCTCCGCCCATACATGCCAAAGTTTTGATATCGAATAGCTATGAAAATTAAAGTCGCATAACATTGAAACTCACAATGGAGTTCCACTTGGTGATATCCTTCTACGCCTATAGTAGGCATATTGTAGTTTTAGGCGATTTTGTAAAAAGTTTAAACTACAGCACCAACTCGTGTCTAAGTTGGATCAAAGAAGATAGTGCCAAAATAGTCACCGTACCTCAAAACCACAATATACCAATTTTCATTCTAATCACATAAAGAATTGTACTACAGCGCCCTCTGGTGTTCAATATGGGTCAAAAAAGACAGCAGCAAAACACTCAGTGTACATGAAAACCACTATATACCGATTTTCTTAAAATTTGTACTTAAGCGCCCTCTGGTGTTCAAGGTGGATAAAAATTGATTGAAATTGCCCCAAAACACGCACCGTACCAAAAAACTTCTATACACAAATTTACATGAATATTTCCAAATTGCTTTCGTTTAATCAAAGAAATATTTTTTGCCATAAAAACTGAAATGTGTTTCCAGAAATTTAATTTTAAATTTTAATTCAATTTCACATTTTATCAATAAATTGGAAAGCGTTCATTTATTTTGAAGCTTCTAGTCCGAATTTTCACATTAATGTGTGACATTTTTCATTATTTCGCAGATTATATTAAACTTAATAAAAAGATCTTAGCTTTCTAAAGTAGGTTTTATGGCTCTTAATGATTTTATGACAATATCTTTTAAGTTTTCATTGATTAAAATTATAATTGCATGATTTCTGAAAAAAGAGACGTTTTGTGGGATTTTTAGTATAGCTGCTTTTATTGGCATCACCAAAATGATAGACGCACGATCTGTCAACGCAACATTGAGTTTTGCAAAGTTTGAGGTCGTCCGTTTTGACAGCTTATATCGTAAAGTTTTTACAACGGAGACCAACGTACGGTCAGCGCACGACCGACCTAACGCAGTATTGTAATTCAGCTATTAGTGCTTCTTTATCACAAAAAAAGTTCGTTCTGCATCCACAACAATGAACCAACAAGACAAGATCAAGCAATCAGCAGTGCAAGAAAAAAGAATAAAAAGAACAATAAAAGCTATATTGCATACGTTTTTCATGCAAAACATGTGAAAACTTAGATAAAAGTGGAAAATTATAAAATTAACAAGTTTAATTCGCGAAAAAAGTGTTTGAATAATTCGTTTGTTCATATTTTCATGCTATATTAAGCTGTTAATTTTTTAAAATAATTTTTCACATCCAATCACGTAAACAAAAGAATTTGTGACCGATGACGTCAGACCTATCAGGTTTGTTTTGTTTACAATATGGCGGATCTTTTGTTTGCATGATCTTTATTTCTTGATTCATGATCCACAACCATGGTATAATAATGCAAGGTAGTATTGACAGTTGTTTGGGAAACCAGCATCTGTCAAAAACAGTTGTTCGTGCAACAAACAAATATGTACGTTAAATAAACAATTATAATAATGAAAGTTATAAAAAAATTATGTGTGATATGTGTTTAACGTTTTCCAGCCGTGGTGTTTTAATTTTAATTGAAAACTTCTTTAATTTCGTCCATATGCATCTGCAGCTGCTGAGGTTGCTGCATTTGAACGTTTTCAACATTTTGTTTATGTTTGCATTTAAAAACACAAAGTTCATAAGTTATCTTCGTTGTAGTAATAATAATTCACTATTGATTTAATAAAATAGGCAATATTTTGTAAGCAAATGTTTGGTTATTTGCAAGCGCTGAAACATAAACAATGGCGAAAACATAAGCAATAATTGAACGCTCTCTTTCTTGACTTTTTTTGACAGATGCTGGTTTCTCAAGCAACTGTCAAAGCTACCTTGTATTATTATACCATGGCCATGGCCAACTGCTTATTATCTCTTCTACAAGAAAACATCTCCTGTCAAAAACAGCTTTTTGTTGTAATGCATCTGCAGCTGCTGTGGTCTGTGATGTTAACATAATTTGTTGAAATTACTGTGTTAGGCACGAAAAATTACTGTTTTTGATGCAAAATTACTGTGAATTGGAACAAAAATTACTGTGGAATTACTGTACACCTATCCCTCATTTTACAGGGTAGATAGGTTCCTGAGAAATCCGTGTAAAACGAAAATTACATTTTTTAAAAAATCAGAGAAAGATGATTATCAGTAAGAATCAAATATTTCTTCTATTTCTGAATGGTAAAAAGTCACTTTAATCACAACCTAAAAACCGTATAAGATCGAAAATGTGCTAAACGAGAACCTTGTAAAACGTGGGATAGGCGTAAAACTAAAACCCTAAAAAATCAATTAAAATGAAAATTTTTATATAATTATGTGTATATAACTGAAAAAATCCGAAGACATTTTTCAATTTCATGAATTGCACCTAGTGAATTTATCTTATCTTTATAATTTTATACACTTATTAGTTCTTAGAACGTAAATATAACAAAAATAATAATACTTAAATGTATTTCTGAGTCTTCAGTTGTTATAAATATAATAATCAACCGTAACAAATATGTTTGAATAATTAATACATTTAAAAAAATAAAGAATTTTAGATCTTATTCATCTAAATATATCTACATAAATCTACAAATAGCCATGTGTACACTATAATTTGCAAAGTTAGCAACACGTCTTTTTATTTTGCACTAAATTCCAGGGATGATGAAATTATGAGAAGAACAGAGATGTTACTGAAATTAACAAGAAATTATGAGAAGAACAGAGATGTTGATTTTAACAAATTTTTCCTCAAAAAAATTTATATTTTTTGTCGGCCATTGAAATTACTTGATATTTCGAAAAATTACTGTGGTACTGTATGCGCAGTCAAATTACTGTAGAAAACAGTAATTACTGTGCCGTTAACATCAGTGGCTGTGGTTGTTGTTTTTTTTTTCACTTCAACGTTTTCAACATTGTTTGTGTTTTCAATGGCGGATTGTGAGCGCTCTTTTTTTTGAGTATTTTTTTTTTACAGGAGATGTTTTCCCAAACAACTGTCAATGGCTATGTTCACACGTCAGTCAAATGATTGAATCAGTCAAAATTTGTTGTTGCTTTCCTATATAAAAAAAAAAATGAACTTTATCTCAGAGCGAAAATGAACTCCAAATTCTTCTCTCGTCAGTCAAAATTTTGATTGAGCTGTAGACCTGGATCAATCAGTCAAATGGTTGCATTATTTTAATTGTTTGTTGTTTAGTAGGAAACTATGTCAAGAAAAGTAGTTAATTAGTAGTTTTTTGGGTACAAATGTAGTTTTTTGAAGAGAAAATTATGTAATCTGTAACCCTTGCGAACAAAATGAAATGCAACACAACTTTTCTATTAAAAAATTTAAAATCGGACTTCGTTTATTGTGTTGTGTTTACTTTCTGTTTACAGCAAGATACAAATTTACAAAATAGTAGGTAGCAGAAACGTAACAAATGGCGTCGTCAGAGCATCAATCAAAAAATCGTGTGTGAGCAGGCGTCAATCAAAATTTTCAGAGAGAGTCAAAGAGAGTAAAAAATCGTGATGAACTTCAGTCATTTGACTGACGTGTGAACATAGCCAATGCTACCTGGTATTATTATACCATGGCTGCATCCTCAACGCTTCTTTCCAGCACAAAAAAAGAAATGAGCTTTCCACAAAAAAAATGATCATAGAGCTTCATACGTTGTGCATCATCATGAGCGGGTATGGGCACCACTACATTTAAAGCTTCTGTGTTTGCCTTTTGTCTTTGATTTGTTGTTGCGTTTTGTGTTACTACATAAGCCTTTGCTCTCAATTCTTGCTCTCAGCGCTCCAAGACCGCTCTCTGCCCATAGTTGATCATGAGCGGGAATGGGCACCACTACATTTAAAGCTTCTGTGTTGTTGCGATTTGTGTTGCTACCAGTGTTGCCATTTTTTTTTAAAAAAAAACTTTAATTTCCTGAAAAAAAAACTTGTTTTTTGGTGAAAAAACTTGATATTAAAAATTAACTAAAACATGTGTTTTTAAAATGTGTGCTTTAAAATTTTTGGCAATTCGCTTTGTTCTCTCGTTGTCCCGTTATTTTGGCTACTTAAATTCTCAAGAAAATACGGAAAACTTGATCGTCAACTCTGAATATATATAAACTGAAGCGTCAAGTTTAAAAAGGAATCCCAAAAATTTACCGCCAAGACTCGAAGAAGGGAAACCGAGACAAATAACAGAAACAATGACAGCAACAATAATAGCAACAGCGCTGCCATAAAAAAAAAGTTTGAAAAGGAGTGAAAATTAGTAGTAGCAGCTTCAAATGATACTTACGTTTTTGTAGTAACATACAATTTAGTTTATCTATTTGATTCGTAGATTCACTAAAATAGAAAGCATCGTTTTAAGGGGGAAAGTATACGCAGCACTTTTTTTTTCAAAAAAGTTGTGGTTTTTCAAGAATATGTGGTGAAAATTTCAAGCCGATATCTCAAAAACTAACAAAGTTATAGCCTAGTGAGTCAACCGCCTTCTAGAGCGCGCAGTTGGCCCTTATTTTCAAACGCGTTTTTCTCGAAACTATGTTTTCAATGTCGGTGACCAAAATTTCTCGAAGCTCAATGAACCGATCGCTTTGATTTTTTTGCAGGCTTGTTTTATTCATAATAATCTCGTACTTGTCACACGATTTTTTTTCGTAGCTTCATTCATTTTTTATAGGCAAAATAATGACGAATTTTTGGTCGAAAATCGTTAATTTATGTTCGGAAATCCGCCGGAAATCAATATTTTCAAAATAAGCTATGACAAGTACGAGTTTTAAGTATCTAGTTTAATAATATATTTAATTTTTTTGTTTCAGTTGAATTTAGGAGGAGCAATCTTGGTCACCTCATTTTCAGAGCGCTCTACAAATAATGCTGTATCTACCTTAATATTAATTTTTTTTTAATAAAAAACCACTAAACATACTCTTGAATGTGTATATTTAAAGGTATAAAAACTCTCATTTAAAAATATCCCTTAGGTTTCCTTAAAAAAATGTACAAACATGGCCCTTTTTCTTCGGCTGCTGGGTATATTTCCCCCCTTAATCGTAAAAACTTGAAAAACTGGGTAAAATAAAATAAAACTTTATTTTTTTAGGGAAAAACTTGAAAACTTTCTACCCTCTCAAAAAACTGGCAAAACAAGTTTTATCTGCCCACATGGCAACACTGGTTTCTACATAAGCCTTTGCTCTCAATTCTTGCTCTCAGCGCTCTAAGAGCGCTCTCTGCCCATAGCTGATCATGAGTGTTTCAGCGCTGTTCTGACCCGCCGATCACCTTGCGAGAACTTTAGGATCGCTTCAACATTGGAAGTAGTACTGCGCATTATATGTTCATGAAAGCAATTAAAGCCATTTGTTGTTTAAAAAACGAAATAAAAATACCGTCTATTGAACAACAAGGAGCATTAATGAAGAATTTTGAAAATTTTAGAGATTATCCATTTCCTTTCGTTTATATCCAGGAAGCTGTCACGATGCTTATATATGGAAAAATAACCCTATTTTCCAGGCAATAACATCTGGTCAGTTCCAGATGTCACCAAGTGCTATTATATTAGGGGACTCTGCTTACCCTCTTTCTAAATTTCTGATGGTTCTATACAGAGACAGTGGACATCTCACTTGGGAACAAAGAACATTCAATAAACGCCTGTGTTCAACACGAGTAGTTATTGAATAAGCATTCGGAATTTTCAAGAAAAAATTCAAAATCTTAATTTATATTGATTTATATAATTTAAAAGACATTTCAAATATCGTACTTGCCTGTGCTATTTTGCATAATTTCATCATAAATAATGGAAATCCTCCAGAATATATTGACGACACAGCCATAAATATAAAAATCGACAATGCAATAGAGATGCTACAAGATGTTCGTTCCGTAGAACCGGATGATGTAAACGGAATGGAAAGGAGAAATTACTTAACTCCTCTATTTTCTTCATAAGTAAAAATTGAAATAATCAACTTTTTTAAAAATCTTTTTTATTTTAAAAATTCAATAATTATTTACATTTTTAATTGATCAAAAAACTTAAAATATTTAATTTTATAATGACTAAAAAGGTACATATTTGTAATAATATGTTTTTTCGAAGTGCTCCTGTACGGGAAAATCTTCTAATCAGCTTCTACTACTTGAAGAATGATTTGTTTTTCGTTCTCGGACGTAGTTAGTTGAATCCGTTCATGAGATTGTACGATTTATCCAAATACAACGAGTTGAAAAAAGTAGGTGTTTGCGGTGACGAAGTTTTATATTTTTAATTTAGAAATTTCCATTGAATTTGTATTGATAGTAGCTTTCTTAAGTTCTTCGGTGCAGCAGATTTGGACAAAAAGTTGGGTAAAGCGGACAACCTCAGTTTCTTACAAATCGATCCCAGCCTATAGACCAACAACGAAAATTTTTGGGAGCTGAAGAAACCGTCAGAAATATTTCCTTTGTTGAGAGGGCCATCGATATCATGAACGGATTCAATGAGAAGCTAACTACTAACTACGAATATTCACATTTCACAAATTCACATTTATCTAAAAAGTACATTCATATAATAAATCATATTTCGTTTAAGTATTGTTCGATTTGGAAAATTGAATTCTTTAAATATTATTTACATTAAAAAGGCTTCACAACTAAAGTGTTTAATTTTGAAAAGAATATCATTATCTACAAGATTGAGAGATTTGAAATAATAAATGAGTGGAAAAAATCAATGATATTCGCGTTTATTTGCTCCTGGTGACTGCAAATTTAATTTCATGCCAAATATGAGTACGGAATCTAATTCAGCAACCAATTTTACATGGGGATAGATTTTTTTTTGTAATTTTCGTGTGGGTTTAATGCAAGTATGAAAATTAATAAATTCACATTAACTCTGAGGGCCCGAAAAACACGTTTTTACCTGTAGCTCATCCAGTTTATGAAAAGTGTGGTCTTTTTTGGACGTTTTACTATTTTTATGGAAGCACCTTTCATATGAGGGGGGGCACGGAGTATCAGACGCTTAGAAGGATTGGACTGTATCTAATATACATTTTATATGCCTGGAGGACGATCCTCACAAGGCAACGCGTGAGGGTCAAGGGGGCGATCTTCACATGGCAACGTGTCTGACTGCCTCAACCTGGTGAGGCCAGCATTATCCATGTCGAACTCGTCTCAAGTCGACTCAAACCTCTGCGTGGTGTCCTCTAGAAACGGCAAACTGGCAACCGTTAGTTTGACGGCTAATCTGAGCGGCGGGCTCCCCCTGCCTTTAAAGGGTTGTGCGTTGGGTTTGATGCCCACCACGTAAAAACAAAATTTCAATGAAACGACAAAGAAATAAGATAAAAATGATCCCCAAATCTGATGACGACTACCGCAAACGAAAAACTGACAATGATTTACGGATATGCACCTGGAACGTCCGAACCCTTAATTGGGATGGTGCCTCTATCCAACTGATAGATATCTTAGAATGATACAAAGCTGATATCACTGCAATCCAAGAAATGCGATGGAAGGGACAGGGTTGCTCACGGCAAGCATCCTGTGATATCTACTACAGCGGCCATGCGGAGAAGCACGAATTTGGATGCGGATTCGTGGTTGGCAAGCGACTACGACATCATGTTCTGCGATTCACACCTGTGAACGAACGACTTGCAATAATCCGTGTCAAGGCAAGATTTTTCAACATAAGCCTGATTTGTGCGCACGCTCCGACAGAAGATAAGAACGATGAGACCAAAGACAGCTTCTACGAGCGCCTTGAAGAGGCCTATGAGCGCAGCCCCCGCCACGACACAAAAATCGTGCTTGGTGACTTCAACGCCAAGGTGGGAAAAGAAAATATCTTTGGTCCAACAGTCGGAAAGTTCAGCCTCCACGACAATACCTCCGATAACGGAATGAGGCTGATTGACTTTGCCGCAGCGCGAAACATGGTCGTTAGTAGCACTAGATTCAAGCATCTCAATATTCATAAAGCAACTTGGCTGTCTCCTGATCAAAAGACGCGCAACCAAATTGATCACGTTTTGATTGACGGAAGGCACTCTTCTAGTGTTTTAGATGTACGCACGATCCGTGGTGCCAATATAGACTCGGATCATTATCTTGTCGCAGCCAAGATCCGTACACGCCTGTGCGCAACCAAGAATGCGCGCAATCCAGCACAAAGAAAGCTAGACGTCGAAAAGCTGCAATCAAAGCAAACAGCCGAAGACTTCGCTACTCGACTCTCACTCCTGCTTCAAGAAAGCACTCCTCCGATCGACGATATATGCGCGCAGTGGAATCACATTTCCCACTCTATGCGTACGGCTGCCGAAGAGGTGATTGGCTATCACCGCCCTCGCCGAAACCAGTGGCACGACCAAGAGTGTCGCGACGCCACTGCAGAAAAAGATGCCGCCTACAAAGCCACCCTGCAGTCGGTTGTAACGCGTGCTGCTAAGGAGCGATACAAAGAGAAGAGGAGGGAAGAGAGACGCATTTTCAGGCGAAAGAAAAGGGAAGCGGAAATGCGTGAGTGCGAGAAAATTGAGATGCATGGTGACAGGAATGAGGTCCGAAAATTTTTCGAAAAAATAAGACGCCTGGCCGATGGTTTCAAGACCGGGGCCTCTTCCTGCAAGGATGAAAATGGGAATCTAGTGACAGATATCCAGAGTACACTGATGATGTGGAGGGAACACTTCTCTAGGCTTCTGAATGGCGACGACGACAACAATCCCGCCAATAGAGATGATATTCCGGAATCCCCAATTTTGGACGACAGCGTTGAAGTTCCGCTGCCCGACCATAGTGAAGTCTTGAAAGCTATAGCTCGGCTTAAAAACAACAAAGCCGCAGGAGCCGATGGCTTACCTGCTGAGCTCTTCAAGAATGGAGGCGAAGCTCTATTTAAATGCATTCATGAGCTTCTATGCAGAATATGGTCGGAAGAATGCATTCCAAACGATTGGAACCTCAGTGTGCTCTGCCCAATCCACAAGAAAAGCGATCCCACAATTTGCGCCAACTACCGTGGGATAAGCCTTCTGAATATCGCATATAAGGTCCTGTCGAGCGTACTATGTGAAAGACTGAAGCCCATCGTAAACCAGCTGATTGGACCTTATCAGTGTGGCTTCAGACCTGGCAAATCCACCATAGACCAGATATTTACGCTACGACAAATCTTGGAGAAGACCCTAGAAAAACAAATCGACACACCATCAAAGCCGCCTTCGACAGTCCAATAAGGAATCATCTATATTCCACCATGTCTGAATTTGGTATTCCTGCAAAGCTCATCCGCCTTTGCAGAATGACACTGAGCAACACCAGCAGCACAGTTAAAATTGGAAAGGACCTCACTCCTCCATTCGATACCAAACGAGGTTTCAGACAAGGTGATTCCTTATCGTGCGACTTTTTCAACCTGATGATGGAGAAGATCATCCGAGCTGCTGATTTGAGACGCAGCGGCACGATATTCTACAAAAGTATTATGCTGCTGGCGTATGCTGATGATATCGATATCATTGGCCATAATACGCGCGAAGTCAGCGCAGCATTCTCCAGGTTAGCGAAAGAGTCGAGTCGAATGGGTCTTGTAGTGAACGCAGATAAGACGAAATACCTAGTGTCAACAAATAAACAGTCCCAGCGTCTTGGAAACCACGTCACTGTTGACAACATCTCCTTCGAGGTTGTTAAGGACTTCGTCTACCTGGGATCCAGCGTAAACTCTTTCAACGATGTCAGTATTGAGATAAAGCGAAGGATAACTCTTGCCAACAGGTGTTACTTTGGGCTGAGTAGGCAATTGAGAAGCAGAGCCCTCTCTCGACGAACAAAACTCACGCTCTATAAGTCACTAATCATGCCCGTCCTATTATATGCAGCACAAACCTGGACGTTGAGCAGTTCTGATGAAAAGACTTTGGGAGCCTTCGAGAGAAAGATCCTTCGTAAGATCTTCGGTCCAATCTGCGTCAATGGCGAGTACCGAATTCGATGGAACCACGAGCTGTATGAGCTGTACGCTGACATCGACATAGTTAAGCGTATCAAAATCGAGCGGCTCCGCTGGCTAGGTCATGTTGAGCGAATGGAAAACGACGCTCCAGCGAAAAAAATATTCGATTCGGTGCCCGGTGGTGGTCAACGCAGAAGAGGACGCCCACATCTTCGTTGGAAGGATCAGGTGTTGGATAACCTGACTACACTTGGTGTTTCCAACTGGCGCCAGCAAGCGCAGAACAGAAATGGCTGGCGCAATTTCTTATACGAGGCCAAAACCGACTTACGGTTGTAAGCGCCAGATAAGTAAGTAAGTAAGTAAGTAATGCCAGGGACAAATTCAATTTTTTTTTATATTATTTTTTATATCGTTTAATAAAAATTTTCAAAATTTATAAATTAAACTGACTTGTTATCAAACGTTGGCATTATGAATGAGATTTAAGGGCCTCCGGGAGTATTTTGAAAAAAGAAATTACTCTTTTTTGAAATTGGTTTTTGAAGCCGTATTTTATTTAGGACCAATTTTTTTTTACATTATTAAAGTATAACTATTCAAGATTTGGTCTGACATTTTGGTCCAAAAATTTTCGTCAATAAGGTAGAAAAGTGCAATGCCGCGAAAGACCTTAAATTTGCGGTGAGCAAGGTTGCTCAAAAACTACTCATCCGATTGCAACCAAATTTTCGACACTTACTTAAGGACTCGTTAAGGGGCGTTTAATCGTTCGATTTTTTTTATTTTAGTATTCGTATCTTTTGATTTATAACCTAAAACGACCTCAATTTTATGCACAAGAAATGAAAATTTTCTTTTTACGACCGCCATTTTGTCAAAAATTAATATTTCTTTAAAAATCAACGATTAAATGCCCAAGAACTCTTTACTAAACCGGAAATATTATTTTTTTATTTTTTCAGATGAACTAGTCTCCAGATGTTTTGCTCACCGCTAAATTAAAGCTCTTACGCGGCATTGTCAAATAATTTTCTACCACCTAAAAGAGTTGGTAACAATATTCACCGGTAACGCTTGGTCGCAGAATACCAACAGAGTGTTCAAGTTACTAAAAGCTGAATTTCTACGGTAACAAGATTAATGTTACCTCGACAGAATTGATCTGTAAATGTTCTATCCTCATTACTTATCAACTGAAATTAAAGTTTCGTCAATATTTACGACTTGAAGTTGTAATTGATGGTAGAGAAGTGCGTGAATGAGATTTGCCTTATAACTTGAATTGACTGAGGTCATAAAACTTGTCTCTGATTCAAATATTCCTTTGGCTTTCCACCACACTTAGAACATCCTACACGTGTTTCACTTGATTGCCCTTTCCGTCCCACTTATCTATCACCCATTACGAACCAAGGCAGACTTGACTGAATAGGTATTCCACCTGAAATCCTTGGTTCAAAGCTAAAAAAAAAACTTTTGATTCCTATTGCGTATTAAAATATTTAAAAAAAAAATATCGGCCCAGCCTAGTGCACAGCCACCGTTTATCGCGGCGTTGGATATGTTCTAACGGGATCGTAAATATTTCCTTTGTTTGAAACTCAATTTTGCATGGACAACGTTATTCTTGTTTATGTTTTGTTTTGTATCAAGAATAGTGCAGTGTGAAGTTGTGAATTTTTAATCTGTGATAATTGTGGCATTATTGCAAGTAAAATAACATTTTATAACACAAATAATAAAAGAAAAATAAACGGATAACATAATCCGTAAATAATAAAAAATAAACGGATAACAAAGAGGGAAGCTGAAAAAATTACCTCCACCAAAAATGTTAAGTTAAAAAGTGAGCAAAATATGAGTGAGTAGATTTCAACAAGTCAAGAAATGATAGCAATTTTGACACTTATTTTAAAAATGATGAAAATGACGAAAGTTAAATAAGTTGTACTAGCAGTGAAAGTGAGGAGGTGAATATAATCTGTGCGAAGAATAAAGAAGGGGGCTGTTGAATTTGCTATAAGTTTGGCACACAGGCTTGGCTAATAATACTCGCCAATGTTATAAATTCAAGTTATTTTTTTGCTATAGGCATCTATGAAGGTGAACCACAAAATAGTTTTGAAATTTTTTATCAGAATTCATATCAGAACTGAATGTTCTTACATAAGAAGGTTTAGTTTTGCTAATAAGTTGCTTCATATAATTGTTCGATGCTTTGTAATGGATACGCCAGCAAAGGCATTCGTTTAAGGTACTAAAGGGCATAGTGGATGTTTTTCTTGTGTTCGGTGCACAAACAAAGATGAAATGGTAAAGAATCATCTTTTTTTTTTGCTCCAACTTTATATTTAGAAGCAATGAATCTTGAGTTTGAGTTTTTTTTTTAACTTGTTAAAAGCTTAATTTGAATTGGAAAGAGTTGAATTTGAAATGTAAAAGGTTGAGTTTGAAGTTAAAACCCTGTGTATTCATATTTTCTTTATTTTAAGTCAAAATGTTTTTGCTCCAGAAGTGACCTGTCCATCGAGTATATTAAAAGAGATTCTAGACGAAAGTAAGGGTTTAAAGACAGAAGTCAAGGAACTGAAGGACGAAATGAAGGAAAACAAAAAAACAATTGCCAGGCTAACCGAAGAAGTCATTGCGGTTAAGTTGGAGAATAGGAAGCATCACAATGCAACAACGTACGTGCATGTAAAAAAATTTGACCAACTACCATTTCATACCAAGGCGGATTTGGAAAATTTTGACGAAGAATTGCAAAAAAATGATGAAATGCTTGATCAGTTTGTATGTTAAATCGATTTTCATTATTGTTTTTTTTTTTTGTAATTTTCAATTTTTTTTAGAAACAATTTATTGGAAAAATTGGCGGAGATGACCAATCGCAGTTTATAAGATTGGCCGTTAGAAAGGTTTTTTCGGATGACTTGGCTACGTATTTCAGTTGGAGAGGAACAACGGAGAAATCTAGTGCCGAGAGATGCTTTTGCATATCAATAATTAAGAGTAAGAACGAAGAGTTTTTAATTCCAAACAAGAACTAACATAATGCTTTTTATCCGTAGATATTTCTCATCTCAAATTCAAGGGCAATGATAAGGAGATGAATTCCATTTTACAAAAACATTTCGTGCACGCAAAAGGACGCGTAACCAAGCGAAAGCGGCATTAAAATAAACAAATCATTAATTTTTTAATTAATTAAAAATAAAGAAAAAATTTAAGAAATCTTTATTTCTATATTATTATTACGCAAGCGCTTTTTTTGTGATGACCATCAAATCTATACCATAAATGCGATTTTCATAAACGGGGTATCAATAGAAAGGTCTTGCTCTGCAGATATGCAATAAGGTCTTACTTTTTCTTAAATCTTGTGTTTTTAAACAAGAAAACCCAAAACAATCTTATGCCATGTCTACACAGAGAGTTCAGTTTGAGTTTCCAGTACAAAGTTGAGTTTTGCCACTGAACGCAACATAAACTCTTTAGTTCTCTAATACAATTTTGAAGGAAGAAACGAAATGTCACACTTAACACAATTCTGCCGACGCATTTCTGTGTGAACAGCTATGGTAAACTTAAAACTAAACTCAAGCTAAACTCTCTGTGTAGACCACCGTTGTCAGATTGGGCGATTTATCGCCAATTGGGCGCTTTTTTTCTTGTTTTTGCGCTTAAATTTTAAGGAAGTCGCCTGGCGATTTTTTGGGCGATTTTTGTAAAAACCACGCTTTTTCATAAACTCATCTAATGTGTGTGGGAAAAATGTTTGGCAATATTTGTAAGTTGGCATTCATCTTTCTTTCCTTGCCACATTCTAATGCATTTGTGGAACGTATTTTCTCCGTCAACAGAATGAAATTAGATATGCTAACTTCAATCATTCGAGTAAAATGCTTCATGAAGGCTCAAAACTGTTGTTGCAAGTCGCTGCCAATATCCGATGATATGATTTCAAAAATGAATAAATCAATGTATGATCTAAACAATACTTCGGGAATTGACAAAACGGAGGAAGCGTTTAATAGGCTGAAGTATTTAATAGAATGGAACTACGTTTTTTGTAAAAAGTTTTTATTTTCAAAGTTACATATTGAAAAATTCTAAATAGTTATAGTCTCTAAAAAAAATGTTCTTTAACAATCAAAATTCTCGTATAAAATAAAGTATCTTTTTTATAATTTTTTACAGATTCAATATTATTTCAATAAATATGAAAATTAGAACTTTTATATATATAATACTATTAACAGCTCTCAATATCATTTGAAAAAAATGTATATAATTTTTTTGTTCTTTTCTAATATAATAAATTTCTTAGAAAGAATTGCGATTTTGGCGATTTTTTTTTTCATTGGGCGATTTTGGGCGATATTTTTTTAAATCTCGCGCTTTTCTCAAAAAAGTTCTGGCAACACTGGTGTAGACATGGCATTATACGAAGAAATTTAGATTTATATTTACTGCCTGAAACTATGTGATACATTTTTCTGAAATTTTCCAATTTCATATTATTGTATAAATTAAGTAGTTGAGCAAAGTGAAAAACGTACTAATATATTTATTTCGATACATTAGCGGCAAAATACCAACTTCATGCAAAATCGCTATTCCAGAAGCTTTTACTGGCATCGCCGCCAGCTCGGTTGAAGAAGTGCTTACCTTGCACAGCCAATTCAAACATCCTATATCTCATCTTGAAACATCTGTATAAGGTGTTAAACCCAATTTTACGCACGGAAGGCACTTTGATAGTAGTGCTCATCTTGTCATTATTGATGAAGCAAGTATGATTCCTGCAGTAGTACTGACAGTTATTGATAGTATGTTTCAGTGTATTACCAGATATATCGTAAACTGTTTTTTTGCTGGAAAAGTTGTTGTATTTCTGGTGATTTCAAGGAAACAGTTCAAGTAGTCCTTCATTCCAAACGTGCTGTGACAGCTACTATGGCGAGCTTCTGAAGATAGTGCCGGTCAATTAATTCTTGATAAGCGTCTTTTAGGTCACGGTTTGCCGATTGATTTTAATTATGATGATCTACAAAACGACATAAACAGTGGTGCCATTCAAGAAAAAGCTATTCTTGCACCTACAAGAATATGGTTCTTAAATTAATTTGTTGGTTATTGAACTCTTATCTTTTCCGAAATACAATCGTTTTTGATTAAGTGGACGCACAAATAAACTTCCCAAAGGAGTTCCCCTTAATAGCATTGAAGTAAGTGGTCTTCTGCGACACTACTTTACGCTCAAAACAGATGCAATTCTCAATAGAACCTGGCTACAGATTATAAATCTTTACAATAATATTACTGATTGCATTGTAACTTTCTTTCAGGTACAAGTATTTGTGAGCGAATTATTATACCAAAAATTAAACTCATTCCATCGGAAACATTTTGACGTGACAAGGTTACGTTCTACCGCGCAGGTTTCCAAAAAAATCGAAAAGGGCATTTTTTCAAAACGCAACGGCGTTGCATTGAATTGTATGATAGAAAGAATAAAAGTAAAGGATAATTCTTTGTTTTTATAACAAAAATAAAAACAAAATTAAAGACGTCTTCCGGACTCCGAGGGAGCTTCTTAAGCAATGCAACTGCGAATTTGTTACATGGAATTATTACTCGCTGAGTATTACTGCTAAACTAAGAAATATGGTACGCTATTACAGGCTTAACCCATTGCATTGAATTATTACTTCGTAAGTATATGAGCTACGCTCAATGTTTAAAAACGAAAATGAAGGATTAACACTTGGCCTCATGACAAAAATAAAAAAATCTGAGGCCAGGTCTTGAAGATAGCAGCTTATCAAACAGAAATGTCGTATCGTTGCATGAAATTATAACTCGCTCAGGAGATAGCAACAGTACATTTTATTTTACGACAGAATAGATGTTCCATTCAGCCTCACAACCAAAAAATTGAAAAAGCTATTGTCATATTCCAGAGTGGCAACTATATAATGCAGTAAAAATACAACAACAATGAAAACACGTTGCATGGAATTTTAACTCTGTGGCTACTGAAGCAACGGCAAATTTTATGGAACTAAAATGAAGGTGAGGTCTTTGGGCACACGATGAAAAAAAAAACAAAAAAAAATTGACGGCGTCATGAGGCTCCTCAGGAAACAGCTTAATGTAATGCATCATTGTTGCATGGATTAATTGTATGCAGCTAAGGCAAAGTTAATGCACCACAGAAAGTACAACCAATGTAAAAGCAAAAGTAAAAGCAAAATAAAAATCAAAACCAAAAGCAAAATAAAAATCAAAATCAAAAGAAAAGTAAAAGTAAAAGTAAAAGCAAAACCAAAACCAAAATCAAATACAACAACAACAACAACAAAAACGAAAACAAGAATGATTCGTCTTTGGCGGTTGGTTTTGCGAATTTTTCCAAAGACTTCCGGCAAACAAATGGTCGTGTACCATTCAGAAATGCCCGTCCTACGTTGCTCAAGCGGAACAGTGGCCACATGACCCATTCGGTTGAAGAAACAGGCGACCATTTGCTTCGCTTCATGCGCGAACAACTTTTGTTGGATTTGCTTCGTCTTGGAATACCCACACGGTCGATTACTGTTTTGTGTCCGGCTCATACGCATATATCCATGCTTCGTCACCTGTCAGGATTTTATACACGTCTTTTGAAGCACCACGATTGAACTTTTTAATCGTTTCCTTACACCAATCGCCGCGAGACTTTTTTTGAGCGATTCATAAATTATGGGGTATCCAACGAAAGCAAATTTTTATTAACTGATAAGTGTTCATGCAAAATCGAATGTATTCAAGTGCAAGGATGCCTATATCTCACAATATGTCACAAGACGATCTTGCATTATGAGTTCACGTACTGCATTGATGTTTTGTGGCACAACAACCGATTTTGGACGACCTTAACGGAATTCGTCGGCGACCGAACTACGACCACGATTGAGTTCACTTTACCAGCGATATACTGCGGTTATTGATGGTGCTTTATCGTCACAGAAAGAACTGAGTTCATCGACTTCTTGTTGAGATAATCCACGTCGAAAGTTGTGAAAATAATCCAACAAAAACATTCTCTTAAAATTTCCATTTTTTTTTAACAAATTGATTTTCTTAACTCACTGTAAACAAAACAAATACTACTTGTACATCAAAACGTTGTGAGTACATTTATTTTGTCAAATGTCAAATGTCAGACTTTATTATGGTGATGCCAGATTTTAGCTATTGACATTAGTGTTGCCAGTTCCCGAAATATAAATAGTACCCCTCATATAAGAGTATTCTACTATGGCGGCGTGGCAAAGTGCGTTCAACACTTCGTAGACCACTCGATGTCGATTTGAGTCCAGGTTCGAACCAGTGATGCCAACTCAAAGAGAGTAAAAATACACAAATGCTATTGTACATAGAAAATCCGTGTAAGCAAATTTATCAATTTTTCAATTCAAAACTAACAACTTATAAAATTACTTAATTTAAGTCGTAAAAAGTTTTTTAAAAATTTGTTGCGTAGTTTTTAAAATTTGCATTTGCAAATGCATATCTTGCATTTGTGCATTTTTTTTATGTTAAAAAAAAAACATTTTCATTTCAAGTTGAAAACGAAAAATGGCCCGCTTTCTTATTCTGCTTGATAAACCGAATGACAATTGAACCGTTACCAACTTTGCTTGCGTTTGCAACTTTCAGGGCTGCACATTATTATTATTTGAAACTGTTGATAAGCGCAGAGTTTTAACAAATTAAGTTAATATATTTTTGAATAATAAGTACATTTTTTACTGTTCAAATTAATTTTGACATAAAATTTGGTAAAAAAAAAATTTGGAAAAAGCGAAATCTACGAAAATTTTGTGCGAAATTCTTAAAAATCCGTAGATTTACCTTATTTTGCCAGTGTTGTCCGTTTATCTGTGCAAGGCTTAAAAATCCGTAGAAATCCATAATTTCCGAGTAGTTGCCACCACTGGTTTAAACCCCAGCTAACATAGAGCATTTTTTTAATTGATTAAATTTTCTGATCAGTCATCTGCAGACAATGGCAAGCCTCGAAGGGTGAAAAATTCCACGTAAAGTTTCTTGAGAACATGCACATTAGCCGTTCGGAGTCGGGATAGAACTAGTAGTTCGGGTTCTCGACCATTTGTCTAAAAACATTTAATAACACGCACCACACAATTTGATCACAAGAAGTCAAAGGCCTTCCAAGGGCTAAAATTTCCAATTTGTTTGTTTTGTTTTGTGATTTTTTTTTTTTTGTGTATTATATTAAAAATACAGCGGGTTATTTCAAGTGTTTAGGATTGAATCTAGTTATCATTTTTAATTAATAAATTCAATTAAAATATTTATACATACTTGCCATAGATTGAGCTCAAATGGTATGTGCATGCAATAAGTTCTATTTATTTTTCCATAGCTGTATACTTGTATACATATGTATATAATAACATATAATCATTTCATTCTTTTCCAGTAATAAAAAAATGACTGAACGAATGTGCATTCAAAAGTTGCGGGAACTGCTTCGGCAAGAAGAATATAAAAGAGTAATAAATGATGATGGGTCAGTAGTGGCTCCAAAGTCAGCAGTTTTTTCTGAATTGTCCGGTATAATTGGAAATACGAATCCATTATCGGCAAAAAACATATACACGATATTACTATTGAATCGATATCAAATGCATAGTTTCATACTTAATCTTTATAATATTGATTATAAGAAAAGAGTACCGATTAAAAGCACTCTTGTTGATTCCAGTACCGAAACATTATCATTTACTATTGATATATCAACAATCTGGAAGGATATAGAGGTTGAAGAAGTGAATTATAACTATCAAAAAAGAGGCTCAAGATCTATATGCACTCTAAAACGAAAAACCTGGACCAACTTTTTGTTTGAAGAAATTTTTAAAAGTACGAAAATAAAGTGTCCTCTGGCATTTAAATATAATAAAGTAAGCGAAACAGGATATGCAGTGAAAGTTGCAGCTATTTGTTCAGAATGTATTTGCAAATTCACGGGATTTGTCGCAAATAAACCAGTCGAGAATGAAGCTATTTTGATGGAATGTCGACTAGATAATTATGATGCATCATTTGTACATAAGAAAAAACGACAACTTAAAGGATCCAAAAGAGAAGAAGTTGGAAAAGATCTTGTAGAGGGAAAAATTTTACCATCAATTTGGCGAAGCAGAGAAGCAGATAAGCTGATGGTGTGCGGTGATCAGGAACCACCGCATTTGTTTGGAGCATCAACATTAAGAAAAGTGAAACAAGAACGTCAAGATCATTTATTAGCTATAAAAACGGAAAATGCTTCTGACATTCCGCTCAATCTAAAATGTAAACCTAAATCAGAAGGTGCTCCATAGATCTTTAAATGAATTCAAATTGAACGCACCTTATCGTGAAAGTTGATCTCAGCGCAGACCAAAAAAAAAAAAAAAAGAGAGTGTTGAAAATAATTTAAGTTTATGAAATATATTTTAATATGAGTGAACTTTTTGCACCTTTATGTAAATAAATATGATTTAAAATAAAGATAGATTCACTCTGTATCGTATTCGAAAATTGTTGTATTATTTATTAAAAACCAATACATAATAGTTTTTAGGAAATAACTAAAAAATATTTCAACAAAACTTGCAAATTCAAATACAAGATTCATTACTACGTTTTGATGCCAATTGTGGAAATTACTCTAATTGATAGAATAAAGAATATGAGAACATTAAAATGAAACACGGAGAAAAAATCAAGCATTCTATGCTTGAATCAAGCAAATAGGCTATCAGTTTATACTCAAGCGTACATTTTTCAATATATGTATATTATAATATATATATTATACTCAATTAATATTTTGATAGACCGAGAAAAAAACTTGTGCAAAATTAACAAAAAACCTAGTATAATTTATACGATGGCTTTGGCAGTTTTCAGCTCCTAAGTTTTTGGTCAAAACACCTAGATAGATAGATATGTTTGCGGCGAGCTAATTCAGCTCTGGCACTGCGGCATCTGTGATGCCTATTGTGCCATACCTTTTCTTTGCTTAAAGCAGTTCGTTTGCTTTAGTTTTTTTTAGAAAACATAGTATGTTTTCGAGGTTGAGGATCGCAAGGTGTCCTTGAGAGACTATTTTGCTATTTAGGATTCTCTTTCTTATATGGAGAAGAGCTGTACATTCAGTGAGAATATGTCTGGAGGTTTCTTCATCCTCAAGGCATAATCTACATAATGAATCAGTAGCGAGATTAATTTTTTGTAGGTGTTTCTTTAGTTTACAGTGTCCAGTTATAATTCCGGTCATCATCTTTAAGTCTTTCTTCCCTAAGTTGATAAGAAATTTCGATTTCTTGGGAGAAAGTTCTGGAAATATTTGCTTAGTGCACATCTGTCCTAAGCAGTTCTTCCAAATGTATTGAGATTCGCGGAATGAGGTTGTTTTGACGTGTTGCTTAAAGAGATTCTTACCAACCCCATAGAACGGTTCCGTTCCTATGAGTGGTGATGCTGATCCCTGTTTGGCTAGGGAGTCTGCTCTTTCATTCCTGGCAAAACCACAGTGGGCAGGAATCCACTGTAGAGTAACTTTGTTGTTTTGCGCAGCCAGGTCGTTGAGGACGTCGACAGTCTCCAGCGCTAGCTTGGATTTTATAATGGGTGATGTCAGAGCTTTAAGGGCAGCTTGACTATCAGTGAAGACGAAAAGTGATTTGCCCCTAACATTGCTCAGACAGTGCAGTCTGATACATCTGTAAATGATAAGGATTTCCGCTTGAAAGATTGTGGTAAATAGACCTGCACTGAAGAAGTGGCTCTCATTGGAGTGTTCTCCAAAGACCCCTGCTCCCATACCTTTCTCCATTTTGGAGCCATCTGTGTACCACACAAGGTCGTTTTCGGAAGGGCTTAGTTTCTCGTGTTCCCAATTGGATCTGGGGGGGGGGGGGGTAACTACGATGAAGTTTTTGTTAAAGCGGCTTTTGGGAAGCATGTCATCTAATGGCATGCAGATTTCCTTTTTTCGCTTTAGGGTTGTAATTAAGGTGAGGTGTCCCTTTAAGGGATGGTTTGGGACAGTATTACCCAGATGGAAAAGTCTGTGAAGGCTGAGCTTCGCCTCCATCTGGATGTGTATGTGGATTGGGGTGAACCCTAAGATGACATTGAGGGCTGCTGTTGGCGTGGATCTTATGCAGCCTGTCATACATATCCCTACACATCTTTGGACTCGTCCTTACCGCTTGATGGTTGATCCTTCTAGGGTTTGCGACCACCACACTACAGACGCATATGTAAGTGCGGGTCTGACGATCAAAGTGTAGAGATTGTACATCATCTTAGGGCTTAACCCCCCAGTTTTTGCCGCAAATTCTTCTGCAGGTCCACAATGAGTCTATTGATCTGCTGATGATGCGGTCTATGTGGAGGTTCCAGGACAGTTTGCTGTCCAGGATCACTCCCAGGTACTTTGCTGAGTTGGAAAAATCGACTTTTTCCCCAAAAAGTACCGAGCAAGTAAGATTGAGCTTGCGTCGTTTTGTAAAAGGAACAATAACTGTCTTTTTTGGGTTTACGGAGAGGCCTTCGTTATTGTCAAAACACTTAAGTTTTACTTGTTAATGTGTAATATGTAATGTGTAAATTACATAATGCTTCGTTAATTTATCATCTAAATCAATATCGATAAGTTATCAAGTTAACACCTATGTTTTACTTGTTAACTTACCGATATTGATTTAGATGATAAATTAGCGAAGTATTATGTAATTTACACATTACAGCTTCGATAATTTATATAAGCGTGCTTGCTTATTCTGCCGAACATAGTGTTCAAGTTTTCAACAAAAAACTTTGTTGAACTATCAAAATTAATTAGATAAATAAATAAAAAGAAGTATAAAATATACATCTACTAAGGTTAATTACTGTATATTGATTTTGTACAAAAATATCCAAAGACAAGTATGAAATGTACATATACTTAGGTAAAATTGTGTATGTTGCTGTTGTACAAAATTGCCCAAGCACTTAGATGGAACTTCTAAATAAAATGAACCAAATTTATTTTTAAAGAAAACTGTTTTGTTTAATATAAATAAACATACATTTACAAAGTTTACAACATAGATTTACAAAGTAGAAAAAGTTATGCATTTAGATCGCTTATAAATATATCTAATTTAGTTCCAAAAAAATGCACTCAAGAAGCATTGGCTTAACATCTAGGCTGTATAATTTTCATTACAAAAACCAAACGAGAACTATGACAAACCGGGAGTATTCAGCGATAAATTTTGCTCATACCATTTTGATAAAGTGTCAAAGTTTTCGGTGGTTTACCTATACTATTGGTAAAATGTTATATACTTGGCTTGGGTGAATCAAACATGTTTTTATTGGCAGGGTATCGAAGTATGTGCTTTCAAAGCAATGTATTAAACAATATATAACTTTGGTGAATAACCATAAGTTTCTAAATTCCATACAATTTTCTTTGCCCAAGCCGGCTTAGGTGATTTTACTATTGCTTTTTTCTCGGTGTAGAATTGAGCAAATGTAAAATAAATGGTATTAACCTTCAGACGACCGGAAAACCGATATATCGGCTTTGGATGAAAATCAATAAGTTTTTGTCATTAACAAAATCCAGGGCATTTTTGGGGTTGCTGATCACGAGTCTGGGGTCACACTATAGATCACGATGTGTTATATAGTGTGAGTTTTAAAACTCGGAGCGATACGATGTGTTGTAATGGTGTGAGCTATTAAACTCGGAGCAAAAATTCGAAGTTTCGAAAAGGCGTAAGCCAGAGTAAATTCAGAGCGAATAAATAATGTGAAGTAATTGAAGGCGTAAGCTCGATGTATTAAATGAAGCATTAAGGGCATGAAGAGACTCACCTTAGTCGCCTATCCTAAGGTGGTCTCAGATTGTTCAGGTGGATTATGGGCGTGATGAGTTCCACTTCCGCCAAAAATGGTCCCGGAGCGTTCAGGGTGAATTTGGGCACGAAGAGAATTCTCGATTCAATTCAAGGTATTGCTATGATTGCCAACGCAGTAGTGCAAAAACTTGAACGTCATTTGGTGGCTCAAGGTTGATCTTGGTGTAGTAAGTGTTGCATTATATTCTTCACAGTCATGCGTGATACGCTATATTTAAATGTGTGTGAGTGCTACACTGAACCAAATATTGTTCTTAAAATCAAAGAATCTCTTTCATAAAGCGAAATTCATTGATTTTTAAGAACTATTCATTGCCCCAAAGAACGAATTCTTTGGTTCAATGAATCGTTCTTCTTAATTTTAAGGAACAGTTCATTGTTCGTGTTCATTAAAATTTTGTTCCAGTTCTTGTGTTGTAATATCTAAAAAACCATTAGAGAATTTTATCTCAATAAGAAACTGATTTTTTAAAATATATCTTGATATTGTTTTAACATTTCTAAGGACAGACTAACTTATTGTAACAGTTGTATGTGTCATAAATTAATCATTTTTCTTAATAACATATCAAAGAAATAACGTAAGAACAGAGATTCATTGAACCAAGGAACTCGTACTTTGGACCAATTTTAATGTATAATACATTGGGACAAAGAACTTTTTCTTTGTTATTAAGTACGTTTTTGGTTCTGTGTATGTCGGGGTAAATCCTTTAGGCCAAGAGATATCACTCTTTTTTTTCTCGACACTTTTGGAATTTCTGACGGATTGGCAGGAGGAGCTTTTAAAAAGTTCAATTCTGAAGGTATTTTGGAACCAGAGAAAAGAAGGTTCAAAGTAAAATAAATAAGGAAGAACAATGATTGACGACAATATGGTCGCTGTGAGAAAAGTGCCTTCCATATAGACATCTACCTGATATACTCTTCACGAAGAAGAATGTACTATACTAGGATAAAAACTACTCACTTGTGAGACCTACCGATAAATCTTCAAATCGTATAAACTTAAACAAGCCCAAAAAATGCGCCGATGAAGAAAAAAAATTTATGAAAAAACACCACGACTTACTCATAAAAAAATAAGAAAATGCAATCAAAAGAAGATAGGATTTGCATTCATTTTTATCTTGTAGGTTGTCCATTTCACGTCTAAATGAGCTGGAGGACCACTAACTTATATAAAACTAGCTATTTATAAGCTTGCAATATATAAACTAAGAATATTTCCGCTGCGATTCTACACCTGAGACGGATCCAAGGAAATTCGTTTGGAATTTGAACATGCATATGTATGTACATAAGGCACTCTTTGACATAGAATATATTAAAATTAAGTCGGATAGCTGTGGAAGAGAGAGCTGTAGAATAATAGATTTACAAACTCATCGAACATTAAAGAGTATTGACCATTACGAATCAGTTCAGTCGCAAAAATGTGAGTTACAAGAAACAAACCAACACCATGGAACTACATAAATCAAACCACTTTTGAGTTTGAACTATGCGAACAAAATATCATTCCATCTCGTTACCAATATTTCCATAAGGATGTTAAAACTTCTGAAGAGACGGCAGATATTCTTCCAGAGCACAACCAGGATGTAGAAGTTGTAAAGTTGTGACGAAATTTGTGAACTTTAGATCCTATTTGCTGTTAAATGTGGGAATATGCCTGACTTTATGCCTGATTTGACATATGTAACTTTACTATCGAAAATGAAAACAAATCTTAAAATTTACAAGTTTTTGAAGTATTTTATTTATCTATATAGTATAGTTAATTATAATAATGAACTATTATAACTAAGAAGATAATACAAGCAATTAGCTGCCAGGGCTGCCAGGACTCGTTTTCAAAGTAAAGACTATTATTTCTAACGTAAGATCATTTCCAGCAAACATTGATTTTTGAGAATGATTTGATATCAAATGTATTTCTCAAATGTCAAACGTTTGATATCGATTTGAGATGGATTTGAGAATGATAGCATTCTCAACTAAAAAAGGACTTTATTCTCAAATGAGAAATAGGTTTATTCTCAAATTGATTCCAACTGTTCAGAAAAACATTTATTCCCAAATCAACCTTAAATCGAACTCAAATATTAATTCAAACATTCAAATATTAATTCAATTTGAAAATGATTTGAGAATCACATTTGGAATCAAATGTCCAAATTCATGTTCAAATTACACGAGTTACGTTACGAACTCGAGGAAGGAACTGCTCCTCATCCCCATATTCTCCAAATTTGGTGCTCAGCGACTATTATCTGTTCCTAAACTTAAAACACGTGGCTCCAGCGAAGGAGATTTGTGACGAATGAACAGGTCGAATTGGAAACTGAAGCATATTTCCGGAGATCTTGGGAAATCTTGCTATTCAAAGGGCATCAAAATGTTAGAAAATCGTTGGAATAAGTGTTTCTTGCTGAAGGGGGACTGTGTGGAAGAATAAGCAATAATTTCTGAAAAATCGTGTGTTTTCTCTGTTAGGCCGGCAGCATCTTAAACGCACTTGTAAAGCCATTATTATCAATACAAATTGAAGGATTTGGAAATAATGGTGGGGACAAATGTATATGTGGATACCAATTTCTCCAAATAGATGATTTCTTTACAGATCCTGCCTGCTCAAAATTGTTTTTGACTAGAAAATGGTTTATTACTCAATCCAATTTTACACCAACGGCTTTTCTAATTTGATTTTGTCTTATCTGATTCCACATACTATTTCGTTCTTTTTTATCTTGCCGATTTTTGATATTTCGTTATTGGTTTTTCTTTCTTGATTAACCAATTTTTTAATATTAATTTTTAGCATGTCACCAAGTATGTTTCGACCCAGTGTTGATTTTGGACAAGAGCGCAGTGATTTGTTTTTCATAAAACAAAAACTTGAATATTTAGGTAAATAAATAATGCAAATAAAAATATCCTTAAAAAAAACACAATTTATCCTTTATTTCAGAAAACGATAATAAATTTTTAAAAGCAAAATTTACGGATTTAACTGCAATGATGGCAAAAAATTCTGATTTTTTGGAAAGATTATGCGCTCATGCATTTGCAAAACCTTCTGACATAAATTTTTTCCCAATAAAATCAAAGGAGGATTTCGAAGAAATTGAAGGAAAAATTGATACCTTCTCTGAAACAGAATTGGTATGATTAAATTACTTTTATAATAAAGCATATCGTCCTTACAAATGTGAAGTTGCGAATCTGAAAAATTAAATTTTTCTTTTACGATTATATCCTATTGCTTAAGTGAAGCTTTATGCTGTGCCAAACGGTGAGCAACACGCATAAGATAATGTAAAAATATTAAATATTGTAAGAAGAACAATAATGATGGCTGATGGCAGCAATTCGATGTTAAGTAAAAGAGGTTTTCTTTTCGTTCTCTTGAAAAGTAATGATTATCAAATTCACAACTTCACGCTTGTAACGACGATATATTCAAAATAATATAAATCTAGTTTTATTCCCTTTGCAGCTAAAATATATACGCGAGACAATAGGCTCCACTTCAATATCACAGGCGGTCACAAATTTATTTACTGAAAATTTTATGCTTCAGATCAATTGGGACGGTCACCACAAGAAACAAGGAATAAAAAATTCCAAGCTGTTTTCTACACATGTTTTTAGTAAGTAAAATAATATAATCTCAATAAATAACTTTGCAAAAATGTCAATTGTAAATCACACAAACTTAATACTATAAACTTAATAAATAAATAAAAAATTACAAATTCCTTTTGCAGATGCTGTTAAAACTGAACAATTTGGTTTCCAGGATTATGAAGCAGCTTTTAAAAATGGCCTTCGAACATTCAAAAATCGTTGTTATCGAAAAACTTTCAGAAGTAAAAACGAAAAGCAAAAAAACAAACAGAATATGCTAAAAAAAGAACATCCTGAGGAAAACACTACAAGCGTCCTAGACTGATTTTTTTGTTTTGTTAAGCCCATGATACAATTACAAGGTAGGCTCATTTTAAGATGGCTGCTCAATTGAGAAATTTTCCAACAACAACAATTAGAAAAACTAAAAATTACCAGCTGATTTTGACAACTAGCGCACCCTGCTCTCCAATATGAGCCTACCTTGTAATTGTATCATGTATTTATTTTTTTGTTTAATTGATTGATTGAACTTATAAACATATTTAAATCATAAAAAATATAAGTAAGCTATTCATTAATTTTTATATTTTAAATAAAAAAAGAAATAAACACCAAATTGAAATAAACATTAAAAAAAGAAATTGACTATTTACTAAATAAATAATTTTTAGTTTTTTTTTATTCATGTGCAAAAGTGCATATGTACCAGAAATGAAATGTATGTTACATTTTTCTTAAATCTTTTACGCATAAAATACGATGAGGAATGTTTCTGTATGGAAGCCTTCCAATTTTTCCCAGAGGGTTCTAAAATTTAAATTTTTGTGCCAATTTCTGATTTTTTTTTTATATTTAAGGTGAAAAGCTTCAATGGCGATTTTTGATAGGTCAGGTTTTTGTGTTTTATGATGTTCTGCGAAGCTATAAATACTATGTTGAACATTTTGTTAGTAGAAGTAATGAAAATGATATCATTAAATGATATCATTTAATTGATATAATTAAATGGGGTTTTTGACTCTCTCTTGACCTCTGTGTGAATATTAGGAGGCAATAATGTTTCCCAATTTTAAAGAAAATTAAATTTGAAAGAATTTTACTGAATATCTTAAATCAAAATTTTATTTTGTTTAGGAGTTAAAGAAAATTAATATAAAATAGTATAAAATGTGACCTTGAAAATTGTATTTGAGCTAACCCAGAAAAATTCCTTGGACGATATGTTGTACCTATGGACCAATGGCTATCAGAGACCATCGGAGTTTTGCAGTTATTGTGTCGCACAATGTTTTAAATGGGCGTTACAAACGGTGTGACGTAGTTAACACATTATGGTGTAAGCTTGGGGTTATACATGTTTATTAGGCCGGGTCGGTCTCCATAAAAAAAAAATGTGTTCGATAAACTCGGTCAAAAATGTACCTTGGCTCATTGTGGTACCCTCCTCAAAACGATTTCGAGCTGTGTTAACCCTTAGGCTTCCTGGAATTTTTTTAAAAAAGTACTTTTTTTGGTCAAAAACCCACTTTTTCTATGGACAAGTTTTTTTTTCGCTGTATTTTCAAAATTAAAACTTCAAAAATGATTACTATCTGCATAAAAACTCTGAGAAATTTGCTCGTTCTGTATTTTTTTTAGTCTTTTTTGAATACATTTCGATGCGATTTCGACTTAAATCTTCATAACTACGCTATATCTCGTCCGATTGATGTCGTTTAACCAACGGTGGAAAGGTAATAAAATATCCTTAACATATCAGGGGCTTAATTGTTCATTTTTGAACAAAGTTAAAATTTCAAAAAATTTTAAAAAAATTATGGAATAAAATTTCAAATCAAAATTTTTATGCAGATAGTAATCATTTTTAAAGCTTTAATTTTGGTTTTTTTTTTTTAAATACAGCGAAACAAAAAAATTTTCCATACAAAAAGTGGGTTTTTGACCAAAAAAAGTACTTTTTAAAAAAATTCCACGAAGCCTAAGGGTTAACACATTGCGAAATCGTTTTGTGGAGGGTACAACAATGACCCAAGGTTCATTTTAGACCGAGTTTATCGAACATTTTTTTTAGCGACACACCCTAATGTTTATATGAATCGACTATTCCATCCTATTGTTAATTTCGTTTAACTACATTCGTTTTTTCGAGATCTTAAATATTTTTAAGTACATTTTTTTGTGCCTTTTTTACATGGATATGTGTTATTGTTTATGCAGAAATATGCTACGAGTTCACGTCCGCAAGTTGAGAGATAATACCGATCCTTTCCAAATACCCGAGGAACGTTTTATTGAGCTCTTTCGTTTCAATAAAGAAATTGCCAATGAATTATTAAATGAAATAAGTCCACATATGAAAAGTGGCATAAGAAAAACCTACATTCCAAAAACTATCAGATTGGCTGCGGCATTACACTTTTATGCCAAAGGGTCACACCAAAGGGAAATTGGGCAAGATTTTGTTTGTCCCATATCAAAGACAATGATATGTCGAATAATAAAGGAGATTTCAACAATTATTCAAGATAAGTTGATGAACAAGTATGTGAAGTTTCCTACCTCTCTAGAGGAACTTAATAGAATTCGACAAAGGTAAGAAAAGTATTATATCATAATAAAGAAGAAGTAAAATTAATGTTTTATGCTCTATTGCAGGTTCTTCAATTGCACTGGTTTTCCTGGAACTATTGGTGCAATGGACTGCGTACATGTCAAAATAAAAAAGCCAGCAGCTTATATTGAACATTGCTATCGTAATCGCAAGGGATTTTTTTCCAAAAATGTTCAACTAATCTGCGACTGGGATCTTAATATTTTGGGATGTTATGCGCGTTTCGGAGGAAGTTCAGATGATGCGTCTATTTGGGAAAACAGTAGAGTTAAGGAATATTTAGAGAACCGTCATCTCAAAGAGAAGATTAGCACAAGTTGGTTGATTGGTGATTCATATTATCCACTACAGCCATGGTTGATGACTCCATACCGTAATCCTGATAATGACGGCCAGGAGAGATTTAATTATTGTCATGCAAAGGCTCGGAATTGTGTTGTGCGATTGCAAGGTGTGTTGAAAAACCTGTTTGCCTGCCTGTCTCACGAACACGGTCTTCTTGTCGATCCATCATTTTCTAGTGTCATCATAAACGCTTGCTGCACTCTACACAATTACAGAAAATTGCATAATTTACCTATTCCTGATGTTATTGTTGAAGAGGAAAGCGAAACGGAAGACCCGCCGAATACTTCAAATTTAGATAAAACCTCTTTATTGTGTGTGGGTAGTGAAGTTCGCGATGACATTGTAAGAAATTATTTTGAAACATAAAAAGTAAATGGACACATTAGTTTATAGAATTATAGATTTACGATTAATTGTTTTTATTGGAAATATTAGAATAAAACTTCAGCCTAAGATTAACCCTCTAACTCTCCATATTTATTTGGTTCAAAAATAAAAAAGTAAGTCAAGGACACTAAAAAAAAAATATTTGTCGTCTCAAAATTACGATTAGGTAGATATGTATTTTAGCATGTGCATTCAATAAATTGGGCCCTGCCTGTTCTGCTCTCCTAAGAAAGAAAGTCACATCTCCATTTAAGTAGTTTTGAGATATTTAGCTTTGACGTTTTTTGGAGCGAAGCTCCCATGGAACAACTTGCATGAAGAATGTTTAAAGGAGTAGAACTCTGAAATGGGTTGACCGATTTTAATATTTCTTTTTCTAAACTGTTCTACTGATCTTAACTTAGGTGCCTGCGAAGCCCAAATTTGGAAATTCTGTTTAGTTTAGAAATTTATTGAAAAAAAGATACAGTAGTTTCGACTATGTCGTAACACAAGACGTAGAATTAGTCAATTCGCTTTTGATGACATCTTTTTAAAAACTATTTAGCAAAATATTTATTCCATAAACCTGAGCATATGACCTTTAAAAGAGTGCCGGAAAGGGTTAATAGGTATAACCTACCCCCATTACTTTTGCAAAAGGAATATTTTTGCCTTTGACACCTATTCCCTCCGACCACTCCTTGGGGGGGCTCCCATACAAATTTTATGTTTTTTGTATATTTATTCCATACACCTCAGCATATGACCTTCAAGAGAGTGCCGGAGAGGGTTAATGTATATGACCGAACCCCATTAATTTTGTAAAAGCAACATTTTTGCCTTTGACACCTTTTCCCTCTGACCACTCCTTAGGGGGGCTCCCATACAAATTTTATGGTTTTTGTGCCGGATATGTATCACTGACCCCCATTAATTTTGCAAAAGGAGCATTTTTTCCTTTGACACATATTCCCTCCGACCGCTCCTTAGGGGGGCTCCCATACAAATTTTATGGTTTTTGTTTATTTATTCCATACACCTGAGCATATGACCTTTAAAAGAGTGCCGGAAAGGGTTAATATGTATCACCGACCCCCATTATTTTTGCAAAAGGAACATTTTTGCCTTTGACACCTATTCCCTCCGACCACTCCTTAGGGGGGCTCCCATACAAATTTTATAGTTTTTGTTTATTTATTCCATACACCTGAGCATATTACCTTTAAAAGAGTGCCGGAAAGGGTTAATATGTATTACCGACCCCCATTATTTTTGCAAAAGGAACATTTTTGCCTTTGACACCTATTCCCTCCGACCACTCCTTAGGGGGGCTCCCATACAAATTTTATGGTTTTGTCGATAAAACCGGAAGCTGTCGATAAATAGGTAGCAGACTTAAGCAAACAAAAACATCAAATGTTGGCTTTATATTTCATGTAATTGTGTAAAATTTATATAAGTTAGAGAGTTCTAACATGAATTTTTGTCGCATTGAGGATCAAGCAGACCAACAAGTGCTAACATCAATATTGTACGATCAGTACTTTAGGCACACCAAAGGCTCAAAAAGTTATATAAATACCGACACCTGATCACTATCAACCACCCTTCTTAACTCCGAGAATGACGTATTCTACGTCAAAAATATTTCCATATCTTTCTTTGTTGATACATATTCGCTTAATTCAGTTTGCTGCTTGCCTGCTTCTGTATGTATACGTCGTTCGCTTCGCTCGCTCGCTATAAATAACCGAACAGCATGGAACAACAACAACAACAAAAACATTAAGGCGAATGTTGTTCGCTGCAACAGCTGTTTATTACTAACTAAAATAAATAACTGCTATACTGAAGTTTGTAAATATGTAGATGCAAATACATTAAAATTAAATTGTTTAATGTTTTTATTTACATGTGTTGGTTAATCCTGTAAAATAAAAGATATTTGCAATTTTTTTCATTTTTCATTACTTGGTGACTGGTAGGCTTATTAGCTTTCGTTGCTTCCACTAAGAATGTGCTGATTTTAACACCAACTCATAAAGCCATTATCAGATTCTTTCAATTCATGACTATAACTTATGGTGTTTTCGTTTCGTTTAGGGTTGAGTGGAACACTTGAAAAATGTTGCACTGTGGTAGGGCAACATTTTTTTGTAGAAACGACAACACCAATAGATTTAAATTCAAATAATTATAATTAGAAAAAAAACCAAAAAATGCTATAAAATCGTCTTTAGCAGTTTTAATAAAATGAAGTTTTTCGACAATATTTGGAAATAATTCTAAGCCTCCATTCCTATCCATGTTGCGATAAATATCACGATATTCTAATTTGTAGGTCCTAGGATCTAGGATATTGTGATATTGATCGCGACATGGATTGAAATATAGACTTAGAAATGTTTTTAAACATTGTCAACATTTAGTCCTTAAAACTGAACTAGACGGTTACGTATATTCAGAAGCATCAAGAGGGAGCACTCAGCATTTGAATAGAGATAAAAGTCGAGTCTTTTTGTTCACATTGCTTTAAACAACAATTTAACACAACAATTAGCAATACTAAATTAAATAAGGAAAGTGTTCGTAATGAACCAGATAATGAGGCAAATTGGACAGAACAACAAACTTTCAGGGAATGATCACTAAGAGTATCATTAGAAGAACTGTCTACAAATCAAATTTTTAATGAACAATCAGCGTTCATCTTTTCTTTACACTGGACCCCCGGTAATCCGGCCCCAGACTAATTTGACACCCCCTGTAATCCAATATGTCTATTATTATTAACTATTTTTTTGACAATCTTCGCTAATATAGATAATGCATTATTGAACAGGTTACTTACTTGTACTTGTATTGATTGATATATATTATGATTTTATTCATAATTTTTGATTATTTTAGTATGTACATTTATTTGTACACAATTATTTCCTAATGTAAAGTTATTATTTTTTGTAAGTTCTATAGCATTAATAACGTCAATTTTATAATAAAACGTAAGCTTTCTATTGTATTGTTTAATTTACTAAATTTGACACACATAATGGAGTATGATTTGTACTTCAGAGTATAACATATATAACCTTATCAATTTTTTTTTAAGCTTTGAACCAAGGTTTTTAGGTGTAATACCTATTAAGTCAAGTCTGCTTTGGTTCGAAATGGGGTGGTAGATTACTGTGAGAGAAGGGGCAATCAATTCAATTCGAGTAATAAGGCAATCTCATCCACAAACTACGACTCCAAGTCGTAAATATTGATGAGTTTTCAATTTCAGCCGATTACTTAATGAAAGAAAATTGCAAACGCGAAAGGTCAAAGCGTAGGATCATGGCCTAGCTGGAATTCAAACCCGGGACCTCTGGGGTGGCAGTTGATCACGTTTGACGCACATTTACCGCATTTGTGACATCAATGTTACCATTTGTTACTTTGTGGCCAAATTGTATGTAAACGGTAAACTTCCGGTACATTTTTAGACACATTTTTGAAAATGTTTAACGTGAATAATCACAAAAACCGCTGAAATTGAAGAATACAACATTAAGAAGCTGAAAAATGTTGGCAATGCTGTGACAATCATCAATGCTTTACGCACCCACGAGCGTTGTCAGACTCCTTCGACGATGCAAGAGGCTTAAGCCAAAAATTGATACTTAAATTAATGAGTCAAAATCTTTTTCTATTGGTAGGACTGTGCAATGGGCCATAGGTGAGGTTGTTGAACTTTTCTATAACAATTGCGAAAGTGGCCGATTTATAGAGGAATTTCCTTTGTGCATTATGATCAAGTTTCCAAATTATTCTGGACTAAAATACAACAATTTAAATATTTTACTTATTTCTTCCGTAATAGTATCATTCAAAAAAGGATCAAACAATTTTACTCGCAAGAAATTTTCACTACAACTTGCGTATGCCTTTAATATTAAAAATCGCAAGGATTAATTCTCAATCAAGCAGTTTTCGATATTAGAGAAAGGAAATTTACGTTATATTCCTTATGATAGGCTATTCCTTATGATAAGAAAATAAATAAAAAGAAAGGATTGGTTCAAAAACACCGAATACAATAAAATATTGTATTTCAACTAAAATATATTAACATTTTTTTTGTAATTGAATGTTTGAGATCTAGTAATTTTATTGACAAAAAGTAGAATCCTCATTAATTGAAATAACAAAACCTATTTAATATCTTTGCTTATATAGTTTTTACAAAAATCTATTGGAGCTAGCAACTCAACTAAATTGCCTCCACAACGTACCAATTTAAGTGGCTAGCTAGCAAACGCGTAAGTGTTTGCTAAGCGACTGCTACGACCTAGTTATCATTTGTTTTTTGCACTAAAAGTGGGGATGTCACCTAAAGTTTTTCAAGTCGGAAATCGGTATTTTTAGCTTAACACTTTAAAAAATCATAAACTCTTTCACGGTTCCGAATCTCCCCTTATCTCAATTTTGGTATATTGGCGTCTGTGACTTGCTTTCTTAGGATGGCAGTTTAGGCGGACCTGGGTCATCAGCAGTATGAAAATATGTCACATTTGTGATGTTTCACAGGAAAAGAAATCTTAACTTCCAGGAATCAAAGTTCGTTTATTTTTACATTTCCTTAGAGTACATTTAATTTTAACGAAAAGGCACCTCTATCACCAAAAAAATACAAAAATTAGCTAACTTATAGCATTTTGAAGGTCTAGCATGCACAGTGGCGGACCTAGAATTCAGGCTAAGCTAACAGTTTTGTAGCCCAAGGGAGGGCTAAAACGGCTTTTAGGGCTTACTTTAATTTTTTCTCATACAAAAAGTTTTCCAAGGGGGGAAGGGTGCGGACTAAGGCCCTTTCAGCCCAAATGTAGATCCGCCACTGAGCATGCATATCTCAAGTTTTAAGATATTGAGGATCAAACTTTGACAATTAAGGGCCAGTTTTTCAGTGCGAGTTTAAACTCTAGTCAAGTTAGGCAAAAAAGAAACACATAATATGATAATTTGAGTCAATTTAACTTCAACGAATGCTAAAATATCTAGTTGAACCAAGTTTAAACGTCCAATTTTGGTGAGTTAACCTCGGTTTAACTTGACAAGAGTTTAAACTCGCACTGAAAAACTGGCCCTAAGAGACCTTAACTTCCCCATTTAAAATGCGTGGCAGAAGATAAGTTTTTCTTTCATTAAGGAGGTAAATGTTGGGGAAAGTCTCTTTTTTTTATTTCTGATTAAACTGATTGCAAAATGCTCAGAACATGTCTGGGCAGTAGCCTTAACCTAAGACCTTGTGCGACCATCTGTCTCATTTGCTCGGGACATGTCCCTGAATTTTGCCAAATGTCCTGGTGTCCCCAAATCGGACCAAATGTCCTCGAATTCTGCGAGAATTTTTTTTATTCATCAGTTCGGTTATTTGAATAAATTTATAACTGCTGAAAAAATTCAGGAATGGAAACGAGTAAAAGAACCATGTGATATGCGCTGGGTGGAGTGCTTAATTTCAATTTGCGACAAAAAACGTGCCGTACAAACTTTTAGGATATATGGTCCAATATATCTATTGCTTACCCGGTACATCTGCTTTAGTCAAATAAGTACTTTGGAAAGCGTTATATTCATGAAATGTAACATGACGTTCAGTTTTATGGACTTGCTTTGTATGGAGTTGTTTGACTTGCTTCAAAAAAAGCCAGAAATGGTGAAAAAGGTTGTTGGTAGCGATTTTTTGTATTTCCGAATTGTCCTCTGATTTGCCAATGAATAATGTCTCCCACTTTGAGCCAATGTCTTAAAATTTTTAACAGAATGTCCGCGAATACCACAAAAGTGAAATGGTCATACTATAAAAATCGATAAAATTTACACAACCGTATATTTTTAGCTCTCCCGAAAAATTTGGTTTAGCAAGATAAGATAAGGGACCTTATCGAGTGAAATATCACATTTAACATAACAACCATAATTGGCCATTTCAGCCCTTGAAAGGACTTTGACCTAGCTTCTTATGATCTATTGTGTTGTGCGTGTTATTAAGTTTGTACACAATTGACCGAGAACCGGACCTACAGGTTTAACACCGACTCCGAACGGCGATGAACGGAATGTTCTTATTCTCAAGAAGCTTTACATGGCATTTTGATTACTCTCTGAGGTTTGCCATTGTCTGCAGAGAGGTGGCGGCCGTACAGAAAAATTATTTTAATTCAAATAATTTTCTGTCGCTGCCGGGGTTCGAATCCGGGTCTCAGGTTCGTTGACATAGAGACCACTCACTTTAACCAACTACGCCACGGACACCACAAAATATCACATTTAGTGAATGAAAAAATTTTTTATTGAATAAAAAGAATATGAAAGTAATGGTACATCTATTAAGGAGTATGAGAAGTTAAGAAGCAAGACTTTATAGTCGAATTGCAGAGGTTCAAATTTTACTTTGACATTTATCCCAGTAGCTAACACATTTTTTCGCCTGATCTGTCGGCAAACGCACACCAATGACTGATATTGTAATAGCGTACGTCATCTGTTGGAGTGTAAGCCTTCTTTGCTTTAGGCGGTTGTGTGGTAACTGGTCGGAAATTTAGTATTTGAGAAGCTTGTTCTCGTTCTTGCAAACGATGGAAAAGAACGTAAACGTTTAAGATTGCAAACATCCAAATGGGGGGAATCGAAATTTAATGTGTCCTTGACGGACATATTTATTCAATCTGAGCGTTAATACTGGTATATTTCCTCTTGAGCTAAAAAAGTCAATAGTCATTTCGCTTTTTAAGAAAGGCGATCGCACTGACAAACAAAACTACCGTCTAATCTCACTAGTGCCGACTATTGCAAAATTATTCGAAAAATCTATTAAAAAAAAGGATGCTTGATTTTATGTCAAGTAATTCTTTTCTTAGTCCGAAGCAATAAGACTTCAGGTCTATCTACCGAGCCTGCTTTGTTAGACTTCTACTCGCATATTCATAAAGGTTTTGGTGACAAATTTTTTTGTTCTTCGTTATTTGTGGACAACACTAAAACTTTTGACATGGTCGACCATAAGATTCTATTAAATAAGCTACATGCCGCGGGCTTAAGGGAATTTATATTTAAATGGTTTGAATCTTGTCTGAAAGATAGATCACAAAGAGTAAAAATTGGTGAAACGTTAAGTAAATATGTTGATCTGAAACTTGGGGATCCACAAGGTTCGGTCCTTGGACCCATTTTCTTTTCATTTTTCATTTTCCAAAATCTGAAAGGCAGAATAACTGCCTTTGCTGATGATCTCGGCATTTTGTTCAAATCATCGACTACTTTTAATTTAGTTTGCGACATTAACCATGATCTAGACATTATAAGGAAATGGTTTTTGATACACAAGCTTATAATCCGTAAAAAAACAAAACTTATGTTTTACAACTTAACTTCGTCTAACCCCCCGAATGTGGATGTAATTCATCACTATTCCTGTTGTAAATTTAAAATTTGAAATAATGAACCCAGCTGAGTTGATAATCTTTCTTGCTGCACCAACTGTTTTGAATCGTGCTGCAACAATTGAATCAGTGCATCATTACATCAGTATAAATACTTAGGAATAATAATCGATAGCAAATTAAATTGGCATGAACACATTTTATCACTTAAAACACATCTCCGGTCTGTGGTTAGGAAATTCTATCTTCTTATTAAGCTATGTTCTGCTAAGGTGCTGAAAATGTTCTATTGTGGACTTTTCCATTCAAAGTTATCTTATGATTTTACTTGGGGCGCAGCATACAGCAATATGCTGTTGGGTCCTTTGTTAACTTTACAAAAATGTGTCGTCAGGAAAATAGCAAATGTAATAAAATTAACGTCTTCTTTTTCTTTATTCAAGTCTTTCCATATTTTACCTACACGGTATTTATTTTATTTCCAAACTTTAAAAATTATTTTTGATAACACCGGAATACCTCCTATTAGTAACTTTAGTCAAAGATGAGTTTATAACATTAACGTTACATATTACCGCATAACTAGCTATCGCAACAGCTTTTCTATTGTTTCATGTCGTTTGTATAATAAGCTGCCTAATCACCTTAAATGTTTAATATACAAACATACATTTTTGAAACAAGAAAAATGTTTGCTTTTTAATTATGATTTTTCTGAAATTAAATCAGTCCCTAATGCACTTATATAAAAGCTATTGAAAATTAATTTCTCTTGTCTTTTGTTTTCCTTTTTATAGTACCTTCCACTAATGGTTGAATCAATAAGGTTGTCTCGGGGCTGATCGCATTCTCTTCATAGAACCCACAATTGTCAAAATCAATAAAAAGCAACAACAATAACTTCGTCGGATTAACATGTTATCAATTTTCACTTTCAGATTTTGTATGAGCTGTTAACTTCGATTTGACATTTATGGGCACTCGCTCTCACCCTTGCGACGACCTTAGGTCTGTTTCCGTACTCGTTTCAAGCAAAGTTCGAGTAATAGAGAGTAATTTGATTACACTGAACAAATGAGTAAAACAATTTTTTCATATAAAGTAACTCCCTAAAACCAAGTTTTGTGCGACATTTTATCATCAATTCTGAATAAGTACGAAATTAACCCTTTAACACATTTTAAGTTTTGACTTATTTCTGGCATTTAAGTTGAACTTTCAGCTTTGATGTATTCAGAGACTTATAGTAGAATTTTATGATAAATTTTTTTGTAGAGCATTTTAACCCATTATATCCTTGTTTTATGGGTCTTTTTTGCCTTTTATTACAAAAAGGTCAAAAAAGACCCATCAATTGAGAAGTTAGGGGGTTAAAATGTTCCACAAAAATATTTCTCGTAGTATTTTACATAAATCCTCAGAAAACATCCTAAACCCAAAATGTAAGGATAACATGACTTCCTATGCCGATTCACTATAAGAATGTTCAAAAAGGGGGGAAAATTAAATCCCCCCTAAAATAAAACTCAGACGTAAACTTTCAAAACGCCGATACACGTATATTGTTTTTTTATCCCTTTACCAGAATTCATTGTTGGAACCTTCTTATTTTGGAAAAAAATTGATTTTGTTGTTCAGTGTAATTACACTGTACAACAATTTGCATCTTTTGAAAAACCCCGCCCACTTTGTTATCGGTTCTTTATATATGCGTATACGCTGATCACGAATATACAATTATTTTTTTCGGGTGACCTCTAGTTTGGTCCCTACATGACTTTGAAATTTTAAAGGAAAACTATCTTTGAATAATTGTTTAGTATAGAATTTTATGTCCTATCATAACAAATTTGGTATCAAATTAAAGAGAATAAAGTAAAGAAAATTAAAAACATATTAATTAAAAAAGTTGACGAAAAAAGGACATGAAAAATGTCCTTTATATTCTAAAATCCTTTATATCCTTGAAGTTATTTGTCCAATTAAAACAAAAAAATTTTTTTGATAAAATATAATATATTTACTATAGTTCTAAAGTTTATTTTAGACGGTCATAAACATAACAACAACGAAATTCAATTTATATAAAGTAACTCATACGAAATGTTGCACAATTGCTGATTTCTAAAATACTTTAAAAATTTATTAAAAATAAACCAATGAAGCGATTTTAATGAAATTTTGCAGAACTATAGTAAATATATTATATTTTATCAACAAATATGTTTTGTTTCAATTGGACAAAAAACTTCAAGGATATAAAGGATTTTAGAATATAAAGGACATTTTTCATATTCTTTTTTCGTCAACTTTTTTAATTAATATGTTTTTAATTTTCTTTACTTTATTATCTTTAATTTGATACCAAATTTGTTATAATGGAACATAAACTTCTATACTAAACAATTATTCAAAGATAGTTTTCCTTTAAAATTTCAAAGTCATGTAGGGACCAAACTAGAGGTGACCCGAAAAAAATATATTTATATTTTTCGTGATCAGCGTACACGCAAATATAAATAACCGATAACAAAGTGGGCGGGTTTTTTTTTCGTGTTGTACCGTGTTATTAAAGCAAAATGCCAACATTTTTAAAAGTAAACTGCAACAATAAAATTAAATTAATTAAAGTACCGGAGTTGAGCTTAGAAATTCTAAACCAAACGCTTCAAACAAGCTTTGCAATTTCGGAGGTCAATGTTATATCACGACTGAAAAGATCAAAATAGACAACGATCGACTATATTCAACAATTCATAAGAGACTCGAATTGCATTTTAAATATCAACGGTAAGAGTACAGGTTAATAGCAAAACTGCCATTGAAGACTTGCTCAGTTTGCAAAAACGGTTCTTGAAGTGCAATTCTTACCTACTCCTTACGGGATTTCTACTGCTAAACCGCAATTAGATCATTAAATTACTATCGTTATAAAAAAATCACTGAAAAAGAAAAAAAAATGTAATTTTTACATTTTTGGTAAAAAAAAAAATATATTAAACTATATACACGTGGTACACCCTTAAAACAAAAGTAAATGGGCCGATCCACGTCAAATTTAACACTCATATATTAAAACTTATTTTCTATGGAATGAATATATTTATATTTAGACTAATCGCAAATTTAAACTGCATCATTTGGGTACTACGGCCACTATTTACTTTTTTAATAATTTGTTTTGTAAAAAATTAAAATGCACACGTCAATAGATTTTTACAAATTTTGAAATTGTTTGCTTTTCTAGTTATTTTTTTATAGCGATTTGAATTTCTCGAAACTCGCCCACTTTTGTATTGATTCTACATACCCACCTGCCCTGCGTACCAAATATTTGTAGCCTTCATGGTCCCTATCTACCGGCAATCGGGCTAGTGCTTTAGGAGTTATTGATATTCATACAAAAACAAAAAAAAGAAAAAACCAACCGTTAAAGTTGCTGTTTAACTGTAAAAAACCCTTTTAAGTGCATAGCAAAGTACATTCAATTTTATGTTTTATTTTCTTACAATTTTTTTGTTGGCAACAATTTGAATGCAGCAACAATTCGCAGTGTGATACATGTGGAACACAACGGTTTAATATCGGACGCTTTGGAGATATCTGAAAATTTGGAAAATGAATACGTAAGTTATTGCAAGTTGAAAGCTTTATTGAATTTCGAAGTTATTTTTTTTTTAATTGTATTTAAATAGGAATTACAAAAGCTTTTGGAAAAGGATCACAAAATAATATTTCAAAACTATCAAGTCAAGCGGATTTTGACGAATTTTGAAAGGGTCAAAATTAGCAAGACCATAATCCAGCACATGCTGAAAAATCCTACTCGAGTGTAAGTAAATTCTGTCTTGTCAAGTGTTCAATGCATTGCAATTATTAACAACTTTTGCAGTATTTCTACAGTCGAGTTACAAAACATCAGCGAAACAATATGCAAAATTTTTAAGGAAGAGCTGCCCACAACATTCTACTCAAAATATTGCGAAGGGCGCCATGCAAGTGGAAAATTGCACGATGCCTATAATAATTATCGCTGTTCGTTGGCAGCTGCAGGGCTGATTGTTCGTCGCTCGAAATCAAAAACACCAGTCTGCAAAGCGTTGGACTTGGATAAAGGTATTTCAATATTTGAATTTTATTCTAATTTTAAGAAGTTTTCGGTCCTTGGAAAACATTTCGGTTCTTGAAATGTTTCTGATCGTTTCTGATTTTATAGAAAAATTTTACTTTCGCATTAGATCGACTTATAAAAATATCTCTAAATATATTAATCTAATCTGCTGTAACGTTCGGTAGGCCGTAATAGGAAGTTGGGTTAGAAGTAATTAATGCAGGACACATGGCATAGACCGTTATGCTAAGGCTTGCCATAATTTTTTTAAAACAAGTCCGGACACTTTTTGAGTTGTTTTTTGTGGAGGGGGGGGGGGCATGAGTAGATGACATCCACAATTTTACTTCACTTGTACAATTCATGTTTTTTACGATAAAGCTTGCAGCAAGAATTCTTAACTTAATTATATAAGAAGCTGTTGATTTTTTCTTATCTTCTTTGATACCTTTGATGCTTTCAAATTAGTAGGAATATAAAACAATTAGGAAGTATGAATTCATTTATATTTTATGAAATATTTAAAAATAAACAAGTTCTTGAAGAAATAATTGAAGAATGAATATAAAAACGTACCAAAAACCCACAATAAATAATTGTATGAAAATAAAAATAAAATAAAAACTAAAATGAATTTTGCACTAAATATGTATCAAATGCTGGGCTACTTAGTACAAAGTAGTACTAAAACACCTACAAAAACAAATCGCAACATTTCGCAAATCAAGAAGGGTCAAAACAAATCAATACTAACTGCAAACAACAATCGTAAATATAACAACGATATGATTAACAGTTCATAAAATTATTTTATTAGTTTCTTACACAGGGTGTTTCAGCTACTTTCTTAAAGATCACTTTGTGTTCACACTAGAAATTTTTTCTAGGAAAGAGATATTATAATTATTTTTTCAATTTGTTGGGTCCAAGTCCGGACAAAATCACAAGTCCGGACAAAATCACAAGTCCGGACAAAGTCCGCACATGGTTGAAAATTCCGGACAATCCGGACTAAATCCTGACGTATGGCAAGCCTAGTTATGCTCCTTAATAAAAAACACTCTTGTAAAGGGTGTTCAAACACCTCTTATAAAGGGTGTTCCATTAAGACGTGTGTTACTTTGATTTTGAATTAAACGCAAAAGGTTAAGAATTTCTTCGAAAGGTCACATAATAGGATGATGTGTGGAAAATTATTTCGCGGATTTGTTCACCGGATTTTTTCATATTTCATTCTTTCGGCCATATTTAAGATGACATTTTGCAACATGTAATCCGGAATGGCCCGAATCACCGATGTAATATTGCTTTTCAAGTCTGCAATTGTCTTCGGATCATTCACGTAGACTTTATCTTTCATGTAACCCCACGGAAAATGTCAAATGACGTCAAATCGCATGATCTGCGCAGCGAATTCATATCACCGCGACGAGCAATTACACGGTTGGGGAATTTGCGACACAAAAAGTCCAAATTGAGGCGAGTTGTGTGTGGTGTAGCGCCGGCCTGTTGAAACCACATATCGCTCAGAAACTGAGCTTTTATCTCCGGCAAAAAAAAGTCTTCCAACATAGTGTGGAACCGCTCAGAATTGACATTTTCGGTGTTTTCGTCCTCATCTTCGAAACAAAACGGCCCGATGATGCCTCCGACCCATAAACCGAACCAAACAGTGAGTTGCTGTAGATGCATTGGCTTCTCCACGATCACTTGTGGATTTTCCGAGCCCCAGATACGGCTCGTTAATATAGCCGCCGAGGTGGAAATGAGCCTCGTCCGAAAAGATGATTTTTTGCAAAAAATTTAAGATTCAAAATTCGATGCGTTGTTTCTTTGTGTAGCGATCGACAACTAAAATCCTATACTTTCACAATGACAATAACACAAAATATGGCGGACAAGGGGCGATAATGCAGATTTTAATAGATAATAAAGTACTACACCTACTATTGCTACCCTACCACTTACCAAAAGTTACACATGTAATTAACGGTCATACGGTAACGATTGACTAGATAATAATTTAGCTTAAAAAGGATATTTTAGAGTTGGTTATAATGTGAAGTTCAGTTTTTTTATAACTTCTCCTGACTCCATATTTTGATTGTTTAAACCATTTTTATTAAATGATTTTATTGGTTATTTGAAGCTGTTACCACACAAAGCGAATCTGAGGAACTCAATAGCGCGCTTCAACTTCTTTCTATAGAACTTGATTGCGACAAATGCAAATGCGCTTGGCAAACCACTTTTACACATCGCCAAAACATATTAAAGGAAAAAACTCTAACTCTTGATTATATTAAGAAATTTCCAGTGCTGGAGCAAGAAGACGGCTATCAGTTGGTAAGACAATCTGTCAATACTTAGTATTGCTTTGTTTCAAAATTTTGATTTGTGAGTTTTTGTGCAAACATTAACTAATTCCGAAAATTTTCTGTTTAAATTTTTCATAGTACCTTATGGATGTTGCGGCGAAATTTAATACCGATGTTTCCATAGAACTTCCAGCGGAGTTCCTCGATAACATTTCCGCTAGCATTAGAAAGTTAAAGTCCAAGTCTGCATTGAAAGTATTGGAATTAATTGCAATAGAACCGGAAGGTATTTAAAAACGTTTTTATTAGCCAACTTTCTAGTTTGTCTACTTGGTACAAATTTTGAAATTATTTTAAATGAACATCTTAAATATAAAGAACTTACAATTATAGTAATTTTTATGAACTAATTGAGTTTCACTGCAGAGCAAAAATCATTATAAAAAAAAATAATTTTATAAAAAAAAGAAAAAATATTATAAAAAAAACAATTCACCGTATCTTTCAGTTTCAAAAAAATCACTACTGTCGTTGATGCTGCTCCCTTATTTGTTTCCGGCGTCTTTACAAAGAAACACAAAAGGCTTAGTTAAGCCGACAAAGGTGGAGTGCGCTGATACTTTTGTATGCCATTTCCAGGTGATTTAACTTAATTGACTTACGTATTTATTATTATATTTAAATGGACATATGTTAAAAATATTTACACGTTTACAGGATATCGCCTCAGCAGATAGTGGTGTACGGCGCCTAACAGAAGCAGCCGCGAAAAAAAACAATGAAATTCATCCGTTTATAGTACTGATTGCCTCCCCTATCCAGTTAGCTTGGGTGAACATTGCACATATCAGATACTCCTTTGAAGATATTGGCAAAGCTTTTAAATGTGCAATTGCTGCGTACTTGGCGTTGAATATAAAATACCCAACATATTCTGAGAAAGCCTGGTTTTTCCTCCAAAAATACATTTTTCGCATTTCAACAACACATGATAGAAGCTTGGAAAACAAGGTTAAGACATTTGCTAAAGATCTTAATATAATATAATTTTAATAACAATGACAATAACCTCCTACAGTTCTTTTCATTGTGAAGGCATTTTTCAATTAAAAAATTTAATTTCTCATTTAAGAAGCTTACATATAAATAGATATAGATGCTCCCATTGTAAACGAACTTTTACAAAATATTTACACATTTTTAAGACACATTAAATCACAATTCAGTAAATGAAATTTCAATTGAAATTATATAATCAAATGACCTGCTACCTCAAATGCGAACTATCTCTGAAATTTGTAGGCGAAAAGATATACCCGTAGATCAATATATCTTAAGAGTAACTAAATACATGATATACTTCTACTGTTAGAGTACAATCCCAAGGAAATATTCTATATAAAGTACTTTTTGAAAATTTTTCCGCTTAGACTTTTTTGTTATTAAGAAAAAAATTTTAATAATTTAGTTGTGATTTATTGGAGGGGACAAATTGGTTACAAATTGAAAAAAAAAATTTTTTTTCGGGAATTTTTTTTCATAGAAGGAAAAAAGATATCGGTTTCAAATTTTGCACATATATTTATTCATATTTAGAGAATACAAAAAATTTTTGAAATGGTTTTTGACGTTATTTGAGTTTTTTAAAAAATGTCAAAAAATTGATGGTGTGCAGGATATCACCAGTCTGGAACATCTGAGGAAAAAATAAAAAAAAAACAAATTTATCCTTGTTTAAGTCGCCACCGCCTGAACTAGAATAATTTTTATCCGCCGAAGAAAAACAAAATGACGACCGATTTTGTAACCTCGAAAATCGATTTTCTTTTTCAAATGGCCGCCATTTTCTTTTTTTTCGGCGGATAAAACTTATCCTAGTTCAGGCGGTGGCCACTTAAACAAGGATTAATTTTTTTTTATTTTTTCCTCAGATGTTCCAGACTGGTGATATCCTGCACACCGTCAATTTTTTGACATTTTTTTAAAAAAAAATCCAATAACGTCTAAAACCACTTCAAAAATTTTGAAAAAGCTTTTTTGTATTCTTTAAATGTTAATAAATATATGTGCAAAATTTGAAAACGATATCTTTTTCCTTCTATAAAAAAAATTAACGGAAAAAAATTTTTTTTTTAAATTTGTAACCTATATGTCCCCTTAAACAAAATTAAATTTTCCGACCCAAATATAATTACGTATTTCTGGCAATCGTATTTTTTCAAAAATAAAATATCAAGTTTGTAACCCTTAACAATCTTTTGGGATCCAGGACATCTTTTCAGAAAATAGGCGGTAAAGTTACGCTAAAGTTCCATGCATTTCAGAACATCTTCAATCGAAGTTAGATTATATTTTTCATTGATGCTTTTTTATTGACGGAAGATCGTAAAAAATTTGGAAATCGATGATTATTTCAACTGTTGGTTAATTCACTCAACGACTTATCAGATCAATTTAAAATATCTAATAATAAATATGATAAAGGAATGATGATACTCTCATTAGTTGTTGGTGATAGCTTGGGAGTGCATTCTGCTCTCAGCTTCAAAGAATCCTTCAGCTCAAATTATTGTTGTCATTTTTGCAATATTCACAAAAGTAAATCAACTGAATGCTGCATGCTTAATGAAAAAATTGCATCATTGAATTTTGTATTCTGCAACGACTGTGTGAACAGAAATAATTTTTTGGTGATCCTCTTTTATGATTCAGTTTGGAATAAATTAAAATATTTCTACGTTACATCTAACTGCAGTGTCGATATTATACACGATCTTTTAGAAAGCATTTGTCACAATGACTTTTACTTAGAAGAGCTAAATTTTCGAATTTTCACTTCAAGCTTTGAGCTTTTGGAAACTAACAAATCATCACTTCTGAATTGGGACCAACAAACATAAAGAAAAATAAAATTAAAATGGGTGTCATCGAAATGCTCACATTTGTAAAGAACTTTGCTTTATATACTGGCGATAAAGCAGAGATCCAAAATAACTATTATTTATTTTTTTGAGGGTCGAAAAAGTTATCGATATTTTGAAAAATACTTTTTACGTTGCTTATTTTCTAATTATTTTCAATTTGTATTTTTACATTGTCTCATTTTACATGAAATTTTGACGTAGAATACGTCATTCTCGGAGGTTAGTAGGGTGGTTGATAGTGATCAGGCGGCGGTTGATAGCGTTTTTAGGTCACACTTTGATCCTTTGGTGTGCCTAAAGTACAGATCGTACAATGTTGATGTAAGCACTTGTTGGTCTGCTTGATCCTCACTGGGAGAAAAATTCATGTTTGAACTCTCTAACTTATATAAATTGTACACAATTACATGAAATATAAAGCCAACATTTGATGTTTTTGTTTGCTGTGCGCATGGTTCTTGTTTAAGATTGCTACCTATTTATCGACGGTTTCAAGTTTTTTCGACGGTGAAGACAGCGCCCCTAGCGTAGTGTAGATAATTAGCGTAGGGTTATAATTAAAAAAAAACATCCTTTTGGGGGTTGTTGTTTTAAACGGCTGTTGTTTTCAACAGAAAAATTAATTTTGAGGGGCATGCTTTTTTAACAGAATCGAGCACTACCGATTTCCATTTAAAAAAAGCGCCAGCGGAGGCGCGGCATGGATTTATAATTGTTATTTAATTGTGAGAGGGAAGGGTAGTTGTAAGCCATTGAATGCGAAATCTATCACATAAAACCACCCAACAAAACAAGTTGAAAAAATTTTACCCACTTTTTCTATGTTTTAGGTTCAATAAGAAGTTTATAACTCGATTGTTTCTAATTTAAGTATTATATAATTCTACGTCTTGTGTTACGACATAGTCGAAACTGCTGTATCTTTTTTTTTACGTTGTCGATAAGAGCTATTTAAGAGAAATACATTTTTACGTTATTTGATAGGCATTATAGCTGAATTACAATACTGCGTTAGGTCGGTCGGCCTTTGACCGTACTTTGGTCTCCGTTGTAAAAACTTTACGATATAAGCTGTCAAAACGGACGACCTCAAACTTTGCAAAACTAAATGTTGCGTTGACAGATCGTGCGTCTGTCATTTTGGTGATGCCAATAAAAGCAGCTATACTAAAAATCCCACAAAACGTCCCTTTTTCCGAAATCATGCAATTATAATTGTAATCAATGAAAAATTAAAAGATAGTGTAAAGCATTTTTAAAATTATTTGCTCTCAGTTGAGGACAAATATTGTGAAAAATAATTAAAAATACTTCAAAAATTTGGATAATATGTCAAAAAAATTCAAAATTATAAAAAAATTCAAAAGAAAAACAAAATAAATACAAGAAAATTGGTCAAAACATTTCAAAATATTTACAAAACAAGATAATAAAATGACGATGTTTTCAGTGCAGAGAGTAGCTTCGAAAAAACAACGATGTTTAAACATCAAAATGTTGACGAAATTGTGACAAATAAATGAAAAGTCATTGAATTTATCAAATACACAAACCATTATTGACACTCTTGGTGCCAAATTGCAGACAATACAATAAGCTTTCAGAAAAATTTGAAATTAATGAAATCCGTTAAGTATTTCAGATTTTAAAGATATTTGCATGTAAAAGTAATTTTATTTTTTACATAAAACCATTTTTTTCTTCAAAATTAACCTTTATTACTATAGATTAAAGACAATATATTATTAAAGCTTGGAAATTAATCTTTCATTTGGTGTATAAAATTTAAGATTTACTTGAACTTTTATCGTGTTTTTCTATGATATAATGATTGCCCTTGTACGAAATGCTCTAAAAAATAGGGTAGATAACGATTTCTGGAACGCCACGATTCGACAGTGCATTTCAGAAGTTCTCTTCATAAAAATAAGAATGGCTGAAGGTTTTCTAGTAGATGGACATTACCAAGTGGCAGCTCCATACCAAGTTTCATTATTATGTGGCATTTAACTCCAAAGCTATTTGATACCATAAGTTTGACTTATATGGGCGGTGCCATGCCCCCTTGTCCAATGCTCTCTCAATTTTTCCAGTCAAAGGACAAGACTAAATAGTACATTCTTACCGAGTTTCATTGATGTGTGACTAATAGTTCGAAAGTTATACCCACAATTTGGGAAGCCGAAAAAGTGCCACACCCTTTTCCCAACGCCCATAAAATTTTGCCAGTGGAACGGCACATGTAAATCGAGGCCGAACACCTAATTCCAATGTTATGCGACCTATAATTCCAAAGTTATTCAATATTGCAGACTCGAGCTGCCACGCCCCCTTGTACAATGCTCGCTGAATCACTTGTAATTAGTGAGTACTTGGGTACAACTTTACAAAAACAAAGTGAACGGCATTTGCCAATCTACCTTACCACAACATTCCTTTGTGTGTTATAGTTATTATTCAAACAATGATATTAAGGGTATTCGTCCTCAACCAACCTCATTAAAATATCTAATTGACCAATATATAAGTTTGCCATTTTGCATGAATACCCTTATTATTTATAATATACTAAAAAATGCATAAATTTTAATATGAAATACAATTGAATAATATTAATATCATGCTAAATTCATCAAAATCATTTTTATACTACTTAAGCAGCATGTTAATTTAAAAAATTTGATCAATTTAAAAAAAACTCGCATCAAAATATAAATTCCCACGATAATCCTATGAAAATCTGAGTTTTCCATCGGAATCCAAGAATACCCACATTTTAGCATTGCTCAACGAAAATGCAACCCAGCGTTAATATGGAATGTCAAAAGCACGACCTAGCTTGAGCATGTCGCTACTCATAGCGTTGATCGTACGTCACCCCATCAAATTCATATTTACGGGATGAGGTCGACGCAATGCATGAGGTCATATTTTGTGTTGCTTGATAAGAACCCATTGTTTCTAGTCGAGCTGTCAAAGGCCGACCGACCTAACGCAGTATTGTAATTCAGCCATAATGTAATAGCATGTTTCCACGGCACTCTGAATCAAGTGTTTTGGCTTGCGAATTAAGTTTGTGAAATACCCTGTCCTCACGAAGAAATCTTAATTCAGTTTGTCAGCTGAAACTATGTAGAGCTGAAAGCAATACTCACTTTGACAGCTGACTTTGACTTTGTATTTTATTTGTCTCTCTTCTATTGCTGTTTTCGATTAATTTTCAATAAAAATTAGAGATAAAACCAATTTCTACTTGATTCGGATGGTAATTCAAACTGATTACCTTTGAATGAGGTAATTCAACTTGTCAAATGTTGTATGGCGAATTAGCTAATTCGGAACATAGTTCTGCCTCGAATTACGAATTAGAGCTGAATTACGTTGTTCAGGGTACCGTGGAAACATGCTATAACTGTTAGAAGGCAACATAAAAAATACAAATTGAATATAAACGTTATCAACAACGAAAAAATATTACTTCATTTATAATTGTTATCAGAGAGAATATAAGTTTCTGTTGAGAATAACAGTTACTTAAAGATCAAAATTTTTCTTCTTGCAATAAAACAATACAATTTTTTTAAATATTTCTTATAACAATTATGTCTCTGCGATAAAGTTCCTCAAGAATTCGCTGAGTGGAATCTTTACTTACTTCTATGAGAAATCATCGATATCTGCTTCCTGGAAAGTATTCACATATAGCTTCATAAGTATTCGCAATACTTAATAGAAAGTCATCATTCTATTTATGTAAACATTTAGAATGAGAAACTAGCTCCAAAATTTCACTTTCTCCTTTATTACCCAGAAATAATGTCTTGAATCGAACCGTTGAAACATATTTCCTTTTTAAAATTTGAGTCCTTTATCAGAACTTTAAACAAATCTCTTATTCAAGGTAATAACTTAATATAAGCTATTACTACAAAATATTCTATTAAAATTTCTCACTTTTAGTTAAATCACGGTAATACCGGAAATACTGTACAACGTGGATTGTACTAATGTCGAGAGTGTAACCTTCGCAAAATTCAATGGTCAGTTAATAAGACCCGGGTGTATTATATTTTTTTTTTCTAAAACTGAGGTAGCACGAATTGATTATAACATATTATAAATTATAAATATAAATTATTTATTGTAGTTTCCATACATGATATTTTTTGTTTTGACCCACATTTTTAAATGTTCATTATTGAAAAAAATAATATGTATACAGCCTTGCCTACAGAATCCGTAAATTTATCCATTATTACAAAAGAAAATATAAAAGAAAATTGTAGACCTATAAATATTAATAAAATTTTATATGAATCTTTATAAAACTCATAAATTTGAATATTATTATTTTAAAAAGGTAATAAACACATTTTATGTTTAAAAATAAATATGGCTTGTAATTTTTATAAAGATTTCTTTGCGGTAAGTAAACTTAGTGATGATTATGCTGCAAAAGCAGTTTTTAGAAACCGTTCTGAACATTTTTAAATTTTAGAAAAAGGAGTTTGCTGCACTATAAATTGATTTGTGCCAAATGGAATTTTTCATTTGTGGCAATTGGTTTTCATTTCCTGCAGTAATTTTGAAACGTTCACGTCAAACAAAATTTCGTTTGGCATAAACGAAGTCCATAGCAATTTGTTTATTAAAAACGTTTTGGGGCATTTGCTGCAACGATAAATTTAAGTTCATTTATGCGAAATGAACTTAAATTTTCTGTTCATGGCAATTGGGTTTTAATTCCTGCAAGTATTTCTAAACGTTTACGTCAAATAAAATTTCATTTAGCGTTTTTAAGTTCCGTCAAGTGTTCAAGAATAGTAACAATATACAACACACCGCTTGAGACAAGCAAACCTTTCCGTTGTACGCAACTATTTTTCGTTTTCGGAAAGATATGTTTTTAATTTGATGACAACTGAATATTCGTTTACGGCAAATGCAGCTCGCAACCGCAGTATAGTTGGTGAATTTTTCGGTTGTGGTAAACGAAAAATTTCTTTGCGTGTGTGGTGATGTAGAAGTGGTTTGAACTACTGCAGCTGTATTTTTTCAGCATTTCCTTGCACCAATCGACACGAACCTTTTTTTCGAGCAACCGTCAAAGTATACGGTATGGGGTGCGGATTCCAGCCAGTCCATGGTGTTCTACGTTTTTAGCTTTCTGTATTTTTCTATACTTATCTAAAATCTACTGAAATGCAAATTTCATTAATATTAACGACTAGAAGTTGTAGTTGATTGTAGAGATTTTTTATCCATGGTAGAAGGAAATAAATGTGTAACTCAGGTTTGAGGTTACATATCTTCCTTACGTATAAAGTTCACACATATAGCCCGTGTGAAACCAAAGTTAGGAAAGTATGTATGGAAAATTTGTCTTTTCGCTTCCCTACATCACAATTTTCCACATTAAAGTAACTCCTGAACAAAAATTATTGTTTGCAAATAAAAAAAAATTTATATTATTTATATTTTTGTATTACTTTGCCAACTTCCAGTTTTAAGAAGATATAACCCCTTATATTGTGTAGTTTGTTAAGCATTTATATACATAGCTACCCCACAGTATTTCAGTAAGTGTAATGTAAATAAGTTTGAATAAATATATAAATGTTTCTCTATACCGCTCTCCCCCATCCCCTACCCTGCCTATCCTACAAAATTGCTGTTCATATATTTATAAATCTATTACATTTATGAAAAAAATAAATAATTTTTCAATTCAGAAAAGAAGTGGGTTTATTAATTGAAGTATGCAAACCAGGCTATGGAACTACCCCTGATTGCAACACTGCACGAAAATTTTTAAAAATCAGGATATATCAGCTGATATAACAGGAATTCATGTAGCGTTAATAAAAAACTTATACTAGTCTTTCAGAAATTTCTTGATGAAACCCGAGAATTATATAAATTTATATGACTGGCCAGGTAGCGTTCACAAAATTTTTTACCATATACGCAATACGCGAAAGTCATCAAGGGTTTCTACAAACAGAGATCATATACATATGTTACTGATTTCTTCAGATCCTGTAATAAACACCTCAAAAATCCTTTAAGAAAACAAATTTATAAAGCCAGTGATGCAATAATTTCTTATGCAACAGGAAGATACACTTGAAGAAAACAGTGCGACTACTGATGTATTTTCATATAACGACTCAGAACCATCGGATTCATAAAACAAAGCCCAAAAATCAAATTATCAAAGTTGCTTTGTATTTTTTTAAAATTTAGGTTAAGTTTAAATGTACCTACATATATTTTTTGCTTATTTTTTTAATATAGAATTGGAGTAAAGGAAATAATAGCAATGAATATAATTTTTAAATACAATTTTAGGAGGAATCATTATTTAAAATAAAAAAATTTAGGTTTATAAGTGGCGTCCGTGGCGTAGTTGGTTAAAGTGCGTGGCCGCTATGTCAACGAACTTGGAGACCCAGGTTCGAACCCCAGCAGCAACAGAAAATTATTTGAATTAAAATAATTTTTCTGTACGGCTGCCACCTCTCTGCAGACAATGGCAAACCTCAGAGAGTATTTAAAATGCCATGTAAAGCTTCTTGAGAACAAGAACATTTCGTTCATCGCCGTTCCGAGTCAGCGTTAAACATGTAGGTCCGGTTCTCGGTCAATTGTGTACAAACTTAATAACACACACAACAAAATTGATCATAAGAAGCTAGGTCAAAGTCCTTTCAAGGGCTGAAATGGCCAGTTATTTATTTTATTTTTTTTTTATTTACGTTTATAAAGTACTTTTTTGAGAAGATTCACTTTAAACTTAAAAATTGTGTTTCTATTTGTAACACAAATTTTTACTATGTAGTGTCGCATGTTATTAGAAAGGCCATGAACTTATCTTCCTAAAACTCCTTTGCAAAAAGTTCTACGTCAAAAATTTTCACTGAAAGATCGTTTTTAGTGACATAACTTCCAGAAAATTCAGAATAGCCCGTAGCTCCCCAAGGGTTCAAAATAGACTCTTCACACATTTGTTTTATTTCTTTTTGCATCCCCTATCGTTTAAAATCATAAAATAATTTTTTTCTGTCTTAATTGTATAGGACGCCCCACTGTGTGTCGGTCGATGTTTTCTGCCAAAAAGATGGTGTGTGCCGATTTGCTTTTCTAGGGTCTTCTCCAAGATTTGTCGTAGCGTAAATATCTGGTCTATGGTGGATTAACTCCTAAACTAAGTAAAATTTTGATTTTCATCTGATACAGAAAGTTCTTCAATTGAATTAATTTTTCTGTTCGTTCGTCACCTCTCTGTAGACAATGGCAAACCTCAGAGAGTAAATCATGCCATGTAAAGCTTCTTGAGAGCATGCACATTAGCTGTTCGGAGTCGGCATAAAACTAGTAGGTCCAGTTCTCGATCAATTGTGTACAAACATTCTATAACACGCACAACACAATTTGGTCATAAGAAGTTCGGTCAAAGTCCTGTCAAGGGCTGGAATAGCCAGTTTATTTTATTTTTTTTTTTTTTTTGATAATAAAAATAGGTTAGTTGCTTCACATCAATATGAAATATTATTAATAAACCGTTTCTATTTTATTTATCAATTTTAAAGTATGAAAAAGACCAACAGTCGACAATTCCACAAGATGGTGCAGCTAATGGAGCAAAATCCTAATGTTGCCACTGGCCTCGGAAAATTTGGTCCCACAAAAACAAACCATAAGGAGTCGTGGCAAAATTTTGCGGTTCAACTAAATTCACTCGGGCCTCCTTTACGCGAAGGAAAAGAATGGCATAAAGTAAGCACTGCAACTTTAAACAGATATATTTAGTGTAAAACAACATTTTAGGTTTGGTTAGACTACAGACTGAAAACCAAAAAGAAGATTTCGGCCATTCGAAATGAAGCAATCGCGACTGGTGGGGGACCCAGCCAACAACTAAGCCTTTCTCCTTTGGAGCTGGCCGTCGATGCTCTACTCAACATGAGGCATGCTGCAGACCATACTGCACAAAGTGTTGGTGACATCAATGTTTATCCTCCTTTTCCCACTGATGAACACATTGCCCAAGCTGTTGAGATTGACGAAGAGGAGTATGTAGAAGAATTAGCTGCTGACGAAAATACTCCCCCTGTGAGGAAATCCACTAAGCAAGAATCTGTCGATAGAGATAAGGAGCGTCTGCAGTTTTTAAAAGCGCAAACAGATGCTCAAGCGGAGTTGCTTCAAACAATTAAAAATATTGAACCAAATCTGCAAGAAATAGCAAGGTACACAAGAAAGTGTTATGAATTAAAAAAAGAAAAAGTGGGCTTTTTAAAAGCTAAAGAAGAAAGAAAAGAACGTGAGATATTAGAAACAAACCGACGGCACAAGGAAAATTTAGAACTCAACTTGCAACTTCTACAAATAAAGATAAAGAGGAACGATGGAGTGTAGATCATGTTGATTTAAATGCATCACTGAATTTATTTTTTATTTTATTTGTTTATTTTATATCCATTATAATAAAAAATCGTACCAAATGAAGAATGAAAATGAAACTATATGAAAATATGTTTTACTTAAATCTAGTAAGAAATTATCTTCAACTGCGCCAAAGTAAAAATACCCCACGACCGAACCAAAGTATATTCAAAGTCTTACAGCCTTTTTATGTATTCCGAAAAGAGATCTGTCGTTCGTGTGGGACACAATAAGCAATACATTTTATCATATAAAAAAAATATTGTTGCTCGTTTCATTCACGAACGAGAGTTCTCTTTTCGGAATACATAAAGATACGGTTAAGCTGTCAATAAAATCTTATCTGTAAGACTAATGTTAACGGCACAGTAATTACTGTTTTCTACAGTAATTTGACTGTTCATACAGTACGACAGTAATTTTTTGAAAAATCAAGTAATTTCAATGGCCGGCCAAAAATATAACGTTTATTTAGAAAAAGTTTATTAAAATCACATTTATAACATCTCTGTTCTTCTCATAATGTAACCATCCTGGAATTGCTAATTGCGTTGCTAACTTTGCAAATAATAGTGTATACATGGCTAACACTAACAACCGTTCAGTTCTAAAGAATGCATTTTGAGCTGTTAAAAAGATCTATGCAAGATCATTTAGATGAATAATATCTTAAATTCTTAATTTTTTGTAATGTATTAAGTATTCAAACATATATGTATGTTGTTACGTTTGTATGAAGAAATATATTTTTGTGGCGGTCGTGGCCGAGTGCGTTAAAGTGCCTGAACCAGTCGGTGAAAATTTTCGAGTCGCGAGGCCCGAGGTTCGAATCCGCTACTAGACACAGAAATATTTTCGATTGAAATAAATTGTTCTGATCTGTCGTCACCTCTGCAGACAATGGTAAACCTCAAAGAGTAAATAAAGTCATATAAAGCGTATTGAGAACATGTAGATTCGGCATAAAACTAGGAGGTCCAGTTATCGATCAATTGTGTACAATTGAAATTGGGCCAAAGAATGTGGTTGAAATGGCTAGTTTATTATTATATTATATTATTTTTTTTTTAAATAGTTGATTTACAATTTAATAGTCTCGTAACCCGAAACACTTTCTTGAGCATTCATATGCATTTTTTATATTGTTTAATTTAATCGTTAAGTGATCAATAAACTGGATACACACAAAATCGTATTAGTTCTCTCGTTCTTATTCTTAGCAGCAGAAGAATTTATTTTAACCGATCCCAGCGACCCAACATTTTTGTTATATTCCCGTTCTATGAACTAATAAGTTAACTTATAAAGTCAAGTTACAGTCACTAGGTCCAATTTATGAAATGGAAAACTAATGTTGGACTTTGTCATTTTGAAATTTATTAACAGAAAAAAGTTCCCGTACAGTTATATAAATATAATTAAACAACTGTATGAAAATTACCATTTTAATTGATTTTATATTTGTTTCAGTTATACAGTAATTCCACAGTAATTTTTGTTCCAATTCACAGTAGTTTTGCATCAAAAACAGTAATTTTTCGTGCCTGACACAGTAATTTCAACAAATTATGTTAACATCACTGATCTGTAAATGCATTTTCGTCATAGTTTTAACAGAAAATATTCGCTTTGGTTTTTTGATGAAGTTGTAGTTTTCACTCGATTTTTTATATACACAGAGTACATGTTATATCACGAATTCCACGAAAAAGTCAACCTCATAGGTCAAAAATCAAATTGTAAAGAGAGAAGAGAAACTATATACAATATATTCTATCGAATTCGGACAACACGTTTTAAGTTGAATTTTTCAAGATAACGGTAGTTTTTCTGTTTTTTTTTTACTTTCGCGTGGTGAATAAATTGAGCGAAAATTTTGCAGTTTTATTTTGATATTTGCCGTGAGGGCGTGCGCTGTTTATTACAACAATAAAAAAAAAATATTTGCTTCAAATTTTTTAATATTTTCCTAATAATCATACATATATATGAATAAATATTTATCAACGACATACCGTGTTAAGAGCAGTTAAATAAATTAAGAAAATATGTAGCATGTGCGTGCCAATATTGATATAAGTTTCAATGCAGACTCTAATATAAGAAATTTTTTGCGGAAAATGCTGTTATGTGTGGATATTGAGATGGCAAACCAGATTGAAAAACATTTTTTTTACTATTTCCATTAAAAAAAATTCCACGCGTTTCGCACATGTTACACTTTTTTCTATAAAACAATGTAGTTTTTACACACTACGGGGTCGTTCATAAATTACGTTACCAATTTAAAGGGAAGGAGGGGCTTTAAAATGTATTACGATTAGTAATGATATGGGCGGTCTCATATATAGCAAAGTGACCAAAAATAAAACAACTCGAAAAAATTGAAATTAATACACCCTTCATTTAAAAAATTTCCATCCTTACATCTGCATTAGACGGTTAAACGTCTAAATTGACGGTTAACTATTGACAAGTGTCAATATGAATTCTCATAAGTGAGTTTTATTTAATTTAACCCTTAAATGCCCAGTGTATCTTTTTGGATACAACCGAGAAAATAAGCTATTTATTTTAAAATATTGCAAAAATTAAAATGCTGGATATGTAGTTTCACTCAGAAAATTTCATATATAAAACAAAAATTTAATTATTGGCATAACTTTGTTTGTTTGGGAAATATTGACCGTCAAATTAAAAAGTTTTTTCATTTTTATGGAAAGTTCGGTTTTTGACATTTAAACTATCATCTTGACATCTGACATCTTTTAAACTATTAACAATTTTAGAGTATCATTTAACAAACAAATTTAGAGTTATCATAAAAAGAATCGCTTTCCACGTTTTTGCCTTGAACTCCTACAACCAAGCTGATTGATGGTATACGTCAGAATGCCCACTGTATCTTTTTGGATGCAACCATGTTTTCTTTAAACAAAAATTTTTTCCAAAAAAAATAAAAACGGGGTCGTGTTCAGGGGATCATTTAGCACAACATAATTTTAATGATATCGGTGTTGTTGGGCATTTAAGGGTACAAATAAATAGGAATATAAATTATTATTCAAATAAATCTTTTTTAAGGAATCATATTCACAAAAACACTGAAATTGGTGATGTACGGGTGCAGCCTTTACGGGTACTCTCTCAAAGGCCAGGCGAATTTCTTTGCATAAGAAATGAGAATACACCTGAATAGGTCCACATGGAATCTGTTGAAGAATTTGAAGAGTCCCCAAAGTTCCAGCTCCTTCAATTCCAGTGATTGAGAGCATCGACTTTTGGATCGAATAAAATAGAATAGGTTTTATCGATTAAAATATCTGATTTTCAAATTTTTTTCTTAAATGTAAATAGTCATGACATAAAAGAGATTAAAAAAAAGAAAATAAGAAATTTTTAATAATTTTTTTTTGCATTTCAGTTTTTAGTAAATATGGTCGAAGGTGACAGTAATATGAACGTACGGTGTAATTGTGCGTGACGAATGTAACATGTGCGTGACGGTGTTTAAAGTTGAAAAAATTGTTTTATAATTTTTTTTTTCTCAAATAACTTAGCTACTAATATAATCTACGATAACCTCTTATTGCTGTAAAAAAATATGAAAATTCTATCTGAAGTCAATTCGCAGAAATTTCAGATGGAAGCTGACATCAAATTTTTAAAGGGAAAATTTTGTAGCACGTGCGTACGCTACATTTTGCTTTATATCACCGAAATTCATAAGTGGATTCATAAAACCTTTACACATTTTAAATATACCGTAAAATTAATTAATAAAAATTGCAAACCAGTTTTCGCAAAAATTTCTTCTTAAGTAAATCAGTTGCAATTATTCGCAAGCTGTAACAGTGCGTGACATGGAATTCATGATATATCAAAGTTCATATGCAAAATTTCAAGTTCATATATTAATTTTTGTGGAATTTTTAGAGATTTTTCCGTTTTGATAAAGTCACTTTGTATGGGAGGTAGGCATAGTTTTCATCCGATTTGGCTCATTTTCGAACTTGACCTTTATTTTTTAGATGCAAGCCTAAATATCGAATTTCGTGATGATAGCTTGAAAATTACGGCTGTAATCGAGATCACAGCCAGACAGACAGACGGACAGACAGACTGACATGGCTAAATCGACTCGGATGCTGATGCTGATCAAGAATATATATACTTTTCTATACCTGCCGCGACTACTTATGGGCGTTACAAACGGAGTGACAAAATTAATATACCCCGTTTACGTTTTTTAAACGTGGGGGTACAAAAAATTACCAAAGCAAATGTTTAAATGAGATCAAATAAAGCAAAATGAGATGGAAGCCACATTTAAGAAATTATAGAAACTTTAGTGATATGTAAAAATTAAGAAGAAAAATAACATGCTCGCTCAAATGCAATAAAAAAATTGGTTTGAAGAATTTTACAATTTTAAATTAGATATTTTTATATTTCTTAACTATTGTTTCTACATACTACTAGAGGTCGTTATAAACATCGTCCAAAATACACAACAATTAATACACAATAAGGCAATTTTTCGAATCTGATGTTGGAAAAGGTGTACTTTGATATTTTTTTTAATGAAATATATCAACTTCTATTTTTAAGGAGTCTTGTTTGTTTATCGACTCTATGGGGGGTTTAACCCCATAGTTTTATAAAATTTGATAAGTCGAAAAACTACTAGAAGCGTATTAGTGTTAGTGGCTATTTTGTATGATTCTGAATTCGGGTTGTATGGATGTTATAGAAAAATGTTTTATGAAGGTGTTTAAAAAAATATTTATAAATTCAATTTTTGCTTTCAATATGCGTTCTTATCGCTACACAGAAATGTAACGAAAATTTTCAATAGTTAGTCTTGTTTTAAAGGGCGCTAAATACTAATTTGACAGTTAAACTTAAATATAATTTAAAATTTTTAAGGTGATAGAGTGGAAAACAGAAAGCGAGCATCCCGTGCCACCGCAGAGCAATACAAGCTTATGCTGGACTTTTTTGAGAAAAACAAAGGTTTCCCCGAAAATAAATTTGTTGTCCATCATGGAAGACGTTTAGCATCAGATAAATGGGAACAATTGGCAGCGCTCCTCAACGGAGCGCGTATCCGAGGCGCTGAAAAGACAGCAGCTCAATGGCAGGTGGTAAGAAATCGGAAGGTATTCGAAAAAGTTTTTCTCTTCTTATGGGTCTTTTAATTCCAGGTTTGGCGTGATCTAAAAAGTCGAACTTGTGTAAAGGCTAGAGAGCTGAGAAAACAAATGGTAACAAGTGGAGGTAAATTAATACTCACCGAATTGGAAATGCGGGTCCTAGGCATTATTGGGCTTGAGTTCCAGCAAGAAGAAGAAGCGGTCAGTTGAACTGTTATTTCCAACTGCGATTGCTTATGATTTTGTTTTTGTAGTATCAGCAAATTAGCTTTGAATCAGTCGATCTGGGTGAACTGGAGGAAATTTCAAGGGAACCCAAACCTGTGAAGGTCAAGAAGTTGGTCAAAGATATAGAAATATTGGATTACATGACGGAGGTCGAGGAGCAAACAAATATGCCAACAGAAAAAAAGGAAGAGCCAAAAAATGTAAAATCTGCACCATCCTTCAAAAAAATTCCAAAGAACGAGAGTTGTGACTGTTACAAAAACTATTTTTCGAATGTTGTGAAGCAGCAGGCGGATGCTGCAACGGTGAGTTTTTAGTTTTTTTCTGTGGTTTATTATTTAAACTTGTTCGATATAAACTCTCAGGTACTATCAGATGCAGCGAAGCAGCTGACAGAAGCCGCAAAACAGCAAGCAGAAGCTACAATGCAGCAAGCAAAAGCTACATTAATACAAGCTCAAGCATATGAACGTCTAGCATCCGTTCTGGAACAGCTAACGGAACATATAAAGGAGAAATTTTTAAAAAAATAAATTTATAAATTTTATCTGTACTCAATTTTGACTAAGCAAAACAAAAAAAAAATATTTAAAATGCACCTAATTTAAAAATTCACATGTTTTATTTTCTACCTGTTGTACCTCAACGAAAAAATTCTCAGAACCCAAAACTTTCGTCTGTTTTATTGTGCCTCTTTCTAAAGAGTGTTTTTTAAGCCAGTATATTTTTAAGCTAGTATATTAAGCTAACTACAGACGGTAATATCTGACAAAGCAGTCTGACATGCAAACTATCAGCATAGTTTTTGTTCAGTAGTCTCATGGTTGAATTAATAAGGTCGTCGCAAGCGTGAGAGCGAGTGCCCGTAAATGTCAAATCAAAGTGTCCAAAATCTGAAAACGAGATGACATGTCGTCTGAAAATTAAAACGAAATTGATGACATGTAAAGCCAATGAAGTTGTTGTTGCTTTTCATTGATTTTGACAATTGTGGGTACGATCAGCCCCGAGATAACCTTATATATTCAACCATGAGTAGTAGTAGTCTTTGCAATTGTATATTGACATAACTAACATACATGCTTTAGAATACAAATTTCAGTGAATGAGCCCAAAATCTCAGCGGCATTAGATTCGATGTTTTATCCAAAAATTTTGTTCAGCATTTGGAATTTCATTTGGCTCAGTGAGTATGTTATAAGCAAAATTGTCGTATTTGGATCGATAAGTGGAGGCATCGGAACACACTTTTTAAAAAATGAGGATAACCAACTTATTACAGGCAACGCATAACTTTGTTTCTGGGATAACGTTGATCAGATCGAGGCTTTTTGGTTTTGCCCGAACTTTTGTTTAAAAACTAATTGTTAATTAAATTCCCTGTTTTCTTGTGAAAATAAAAAGTTGTGCTTCGTTAAAAGTCTCCGTCTGAACATATCTAGCACACCCTCTTCAAAACTTCACTTTTGAAGAGGGTGTGCGATATCTTCTGTTAACATCATCCGTCTTAACATCGTCTACTTCCAATATTTGTATGAACTGAGATATAGATAATTTTATCCCGCCTTAATCCAGCTTGGCCTACTTGATCTCTCAAACCTGATCACTTCTTAGTTTTTTACAATTTGATATAGATTTGGATAAAGCTACTTTGTATGGCAGGTAAGTCAACTCCAACTTGAAAATTCTAGGCTAAAGTGATTTTAACCCTTTTACTATCTATAAGTATTCGATACAATTCTTTTAAGATTTATTCCCAGAAAATATTTCTTTGTTTGCAGTGGGGGAATTGAACAAACTCCCTTCGATTGGCGCTTCTATACTCTAACTACCGAACGAATAGCGTTCGTTACGTAATGTCGCTAAGTCAATTACTATGTTTCCATGGCAAGTTAACTCGGGGTTTACTCCAAAGAACTAAGGGCCAGTTTTTCAGTGCTGGTTTAAACTCTAGTCAAATTAAACCGAGGTTAACTCACCAAAATTGGACGTTTAAACTCGGTTTAAGCAAAATAAAAACACATTATATGATAATTTAAGTCAATTCAACTTAAACGAATGCAACAATATCTAGTTAAACCGAATTTTAACGTCCCTTTTTGGTGAGTTAAGCTCGGTTTAATTTGACTAGAGTTTAAACCAGCACTGAAAAACTGGCCCTAAGAGATAAGGAAGCGGTGAAGTTGAACAGAAATGAAGTATTTTACAAATACGATGAAGTTAATTCAAACACATAAACATTCAAACAGGACCGCATTAGGTTATATCGTAAAGAAAGGCGAAAACATTTTGGTGTTCGGACGTATTTTTATTATTTAGTTTTAATTGTACTTACACACCAGTTATGAGGTACACAATATTAAAATATAAAATAAAATATTTTTCAGTCAAAAATAACAATTAAAATTAGACTTTTATTTTTTCGGTTGAAAGGAAACACTCCTTTTTTTATTGTCTCAGTTCATGTGAATGTGTATTTGAAATCATAGATATTTTATAAAAATGTCAAAAATACGGGACAAATTTTGTCCCGACAAGACACTTAAAAAATTATGCAAAATACGACTAGCCATTCGGCTCATTAGCATATTTTCGGGTGCAAAAAACGTGTACCGGGTAAGCAAGTATTGAATATAGGATATCACTGTCATACATATATATTTGACCGGAAAAAGAAGTCATATTTTAACATTTATTTTTGACCGAAAAAATAAGTGATATTTTAACTTCTATTTTTAGCCGAAAAATAAACATTTTATCTGTTATTTTTGACCGAATAAATAAAAGTAAATAATAACAAAAAAAAAAACAAAACAAAAAAATCGGTACAAAAACCATTATTTATTTGAAAAAATTTATAACAGTTACGGTCCCTGACTAAAACTTATCTTCAATCGAAAAAAATACGGCCCTATCGCTTGCCACCCTAACGAATGAATGCGCTCATGAAGCTGAACTTGTGTTTTGACAGAAGCTCTTGCACATGACTCATGCACAGAAATGGCGGGAAACCAACAAACTATAAAGCAAGATTACCTGTGAAATGAAACCTACTTATTTTTGTGAACTTTCACAACTTTTCACGGCAAAACGCATGCTTATTTAATTAGTTATTTTATTTATGTTCGTTTTAATACAATTTATAGCGATGACAATCGCTAATTATTTAATATTTTAATGTTTTTTCACCACTCATTTTCTTTGTTTTGATGTGCAAGAGCTTATGTCAAAAAATCATGCTCTATCTCGCTTGAAAAATTCTTCAACACACGCATAGTATGTGTGAGTAGAACACCACTTCCTTATATTTTATTTCTATGGTTTACTCGGGGTTAACTCGCTATGGAAACGCGAGTTGAGTTGAGTTTCGTTAAATCCACGAAACTCCACGAAACTCTACGAAACTTGTAAGATTTAACTGGGTTCTATCTGTCAAAGTGAATGCTGCCATTTAGTATCCATTTCGCTAGTAAAACAATAACAAAAATGCAAATGAAATTGACAAGTTCGACTCAACTCGATGCTGTGCATGGAAACACTATTTTAGTTTAGTGATTTAGTGCATTTAGTGGATTTAAAATAAAATATTAAAATATTTAAACAGAATAAATAAAAAATATATTAAAATTATGCACGAATTTTTTTATATATCTTTCAAATATTTAAAAAAAAAATAAAACTATCGCATTTAAAAATATTTATATAAAAATATTGAAATTAAAAATAATTTATTTGAATATTTCCCACGAGATGCGTCCGTCAAATGCCATTTGGTAGTATATTTTATATTCTTTTTTCGTTCTCTAATTTATACTATTTTTGACAGTTATTGCAGTATTATGGCAACAAATGTCAAAATAGTTCAAATTAGAGAAAGAAAACTTGAAACTAAAATTAAGGGGCAAAGAAAAATATGCAGGCAACTGACAACCGGCGCAAGACATTAGTGAGAAAATGTCCGGTTGTCACTCAAACCCTACACAAATATATTGTGCGATCATCAATCGCACTCACGACTAAACTTTGCCAAAAATCCAGGCTATATTACCCTTGCAACAAAAACTAAATGAGAACTATAAAGCTGCAAATGCAATAAATAAACTGCAGGAACAGTGCGATGCAGTTGCTGCTTGTCGGAATATGTGTGCACGTGTGCGATGCTGTTGCTGCTCGCTTGTTTGGAATATGTGTGTACGTGTGTGGTATAAAAAGAATTCAAATACTAGAAAAAAACGAGTTGTAAGGAAAACATATGGTTTATCAACGTAAATATTTAAATAAAATTTATACTGAGGCGTGGATAATGCTAAAACATTTGTCCACTTCATACAGCGAAAAGCAACGCTGATCTGACAACTGCTCCTATTCTGGACCATGATACAATTATGCAAGGTAGTTGTAACAGTTCTTTTGTCTTGCACCAACTGTCAAAAGTAGCATAGCTTAGAGAACGAAAAAAGTAAAAAAGAAAATAGAAAGTAAAATATACAGGCAAATAACAGTCGGTACGAGACTCTCGTGAGAAAATGGTTCGTTGTCACTCCTACCTTGTATAATTGTGTCATGTTCTGGACTAGTTCTCAGTCGATTTCTCCGAGAGAGGATCGCAAACTGACAACCGCTTTGGTTCTGTTCGGGCTCTTAAACTACTTGTTAGTATTTTCTAATAACTCAAAAAATTAACAAGTCTAAAAAAATTATTATTTTCGCAAAATTTACCACTTTTAGTCACAAATTACCTATTTTACCTCTGCCCAAAAAATGAGTCAAAAATTACCTCAATGAGGGAAATTTACCTCAATCTGGCAACACTGGTCCGATGAAAGACGAAAATTTTTGACTTTTTGCTCGGTCCATTCGACATGCGTACGACATGTGCGATCGTTTGTGTGCTTGTCCATCCAACTTAGTGCATTTTCTCATTCGATAAAAGTTTTTGAGTGAGAAACATCAAGCGGCAAAATGACAAATGTAATAAAAGTAGATTTTTAGAAGGAATTTTTTGAGCTGTATAGAAGGCTCACAGTGACTTTGAAAAATAAAAGAGGAATTCATAAAAATAAAATTTGTAAATATATCAAGCACTGCAAAAGTGCTCGATGTTTACTTGCTGGTAACTTTAAAATAATGAAGTCCATCCAACATGTGCGACCGTTTGAGACCAACGAAAAATAGTGCCGTTATTTTTCGAACTACATGTCCATCCGACATGTAGTATCGTTTGGGGTGCCCTAAAGATAACAAGATGGGAAACTTCTGTGGGGAATCTGAAATTGCAAAAAGTAAACACACATCCGAGAGAAACCACTTCACCACAAATAGTGAGGTGAATATGTCAGTTTCGGGTTTTGTTCCTTAACCCTTCCAACACGTTTGTTATTGATTGGCTTTATAACGAAAAAAAAATAGCTAAAGTTCTCTAAATATTCTTATATATGCTAAAAATATTTATTTTTGTGCTTTAGCTTCATGTTTAATAAGATTTTATACATAAAAAACCACATTATTTCCTCACGAAAAGCAACAGATTTGTGCATGTAACGTAAAGGTTAAAAATATCAGCTGGGTGAATTTATGAATGAAATGTTTTTTTTTCCATTCAACTGTTAGAAGTAGTGTTGCCAATTTATCTTCTTTAGGATAGCTTTTAATTTTTCCTTTTATTAGGTTTTTAATTTTTATTTCGATTTTAGGATAGCTACGCCTAAATTTATCTTATAAATCTACAACGATGATCATAGGAAATTAATTGGGTCTACGGAAGTCAAAACATATAAGCTGGTAAAATTAATTGATTCATAGTCTGAATTTTAAGAAATAATATGGTTAAAATAATAAAAGCATGTGTAATTAAATATTTAATTCGAAGAGGATATTGGCACACACCGATTTACGTGGCATTTTTTAATTAATAAATTTTAATATAAGCTTTAATATTACGATTTTAACTTAATTACGATTTGCTCAAGGACTTTGGCAGTTAAAAGTTTATTAAAACTCTGTTGGAGTTCTCAGCTTTATTGTCTTCTTGGTTAGACATGCTAACTATTCAATCTTCTGCTTCTTCTAAATTTGCCTTTAAACATAGAAATAGTATATAATTTGAAGTAGTATCATTACTTTAAACTTAATATATTATGCAAATACATAATCAAAGCCGTTTAACAAATTTTATAGATAAAACAAATGCTAGTTCGTACCAAATAAAATTTATTCCAACCAAGCAAATTTTCAAAGAAAATAATGATAGTTGACAACTCTGATGTGATGAAAAATAACATAACTTTTACAAAACGGTCGTGCTGAAAATAAAAAGCTATTTACAAAGAAAACAAGTGGCAAAATTTGCAAACTTTGTTTGGCGATTAAGATTGAATTAAGAAAATGCATGTAATTATTTGAGTGTTAAACAGATTCCTGTAACATAACTTAAAGATTTAAATATTCAAACACTCAATCCACACATTATTTTTCTTGTTTGTAAACGAAGTTTCAGCAGAAAAATGCAAAACAAGAACAAGAGCGTTCCTTTTTTAAATTTCACCTCGAATAGCGGTGGTTTGTGTCAAATAGTGGGGGTTTGTGTAAAATAAAAATTTTTCAAAAATGTTGACAAATACAACAACTGAAGAAATTGGCAAACTTTAAACGCATGTATGAACTAAAATAAAGAGACTTAGTAATAAGTTTTGGTTGCAAACAGTTTATGTTTGCGGCCGATGAAGAACAAGAGTAAAATTCAGGGTTGATTTTTCGTCGCACTAATACATACATGCAAATCTTTTTTGAGGTTATGTTTTTAAGTTTTCCATCTTGTTATCTTTGGCTAATACGGAATATCTACAAAACTATTGTTATTTCTTTCGTAACGATCATTCTTACATAAAAAATATATAATTCTTCTGTTCTAATTCAAACTGTTCTTTTTGTTGTCATTTCATCACAAAACCTCGAAAAATATAACATAAACATAAACAACTGCTTTTGCAACAACATTTGATCGGCATTCAATGAATTTATTTTGCATGCTGGTAGATTACATTTGACATTTCTTTCAAATTAATTACTTTTTCTCCTACACTTTATTTCAACAACGTTTTCCTACAACTATTTTCTTCATACTGTTAAAGTACAATAGTGCCACCAACAGCGTACAACAATGAACACATTTTGCACGCTTTTGAAAATGTTCGTCCTCTTCCACTCTCAACAGTTTCACATTGAAAGCAATAATAAAATCGTTTGAACGCTGATGAAACGATTACCGTGTAACATCAGCCTAAAATTGAAATATCGCTTGTTCAATTTTCAAACGATGTAGAAAGTGCAACACTGTGCATCGCCATCCATGGCTTGAATTTAAGCAGTTGGCAACGTATTTAAAAGTATATCGGCATCATCTCGAAATTTTCATTCAATTTCATTGAATTCTCAAAATAAGAAAGTACATTTCATAAAATAATTGCGGCTCAAAAGTTAAAAGACAAACAAAATGATTAAATTGGAGCGCAGTAATTTGCAGGCTATTTGTCGAACCTGTTTGCAGCGTTTGGAAGCAACATCAGCGACACCATCCAAATACGGCATACGCGAGACACCGAATCTGATGAAACTTTTAATTCTTTGTACGACGTTGAATATAAACGAGGATACCGATGAAATCTATCCACAATTATTGTGTTCCAAATGCTATCAGACACTACAGGAATTCCAGCGCTTTCGTGATATGGCGTTGCAGTCGAATGAGATGCTCCGCGAAATAGTAGAGAATGAAGATGGTGTTTTTATAACTCCCAGCAAAAGCAACGCGCAGGAAGAAAAGTACACAATTGAAATAAAATCTGAGGCTACAACCGACGAAGAGTTCATTGACACATTTAAAGCGGTAAGTAGCGGCAACCACACATTCTTAAAAAATATGTAAATTATTGCTCATATATCATGGAATAGGAGGAAACTGAGTTAACATCCTCATTTTATGGATACGACGTAGAAGAAGCCAATGTCCCTAGTGCCAGTTTAAATAACACTAACAATAATAATATGGAAACTTGTGATGATGAAAATACTGCATCATCTGATGCTCAAAATTGTGGTGACGCTATTTTTGAAGAAGCGTCAACTTCAGCGCGTGCGATTAAACGCAAGAGTAATGTGGATGGCAACGACTCGGAAGTGCAGGCAAAAAAAAGGTTAGCGGGTAAGTTTTTTAAAGTTTAAAAGCAAATTTAAGAGCCAGAAAGCAAAACTGAATTCGTACTTAAGATAGAAAACCGAACTTTTTTGAAAAACAATCAGACAATTCATAAGATGTTCTAAAGTTGTATGTTGTAAGCCACAGTTGTATAAAAATACAACCTTTGTGAAGGAGTTGGAGTTGTATGTCATATTATTTACAACTCCAGATCACTTGTTCCAGAGTTTAGATACAGTTGGATTAAAAATCTGCAGTTATTTTAAATCTGCTTATAATTAACAGTGTCAAAATCAAAGTAAATCTTTCTAATGTAGAACTAATGTAAGAGACTTAAATGTCAAACAAAAACAAAATGAGATGATACAAGTACCTTTTTCCATTAGATATTATGTTTTTGATATATGGATCAATTGTAAAGTAATTTGATTACCTTTGTATCATTTACTTAAATAATTTAACTGTTAACATTTTTCGACACGTGACGAATTTTGTAAATACCATGTTTTATACCATCTTTAAATTTAGTTCTGAATTAAACAAAAATAAAATGTTAGCTTATGTGGTTAGATGCAGTCAGAGGGATGAAAAAACAAGTATTTTTAATAATTATATTATCAATCATTTTATAAAAGTAACAATATTATTTATTTATTTTCATCTACTGGGCTATGCCCTTACAGATTACCATACTTAAAAATACTTGAACAACTAATATAACAAATTTCTAATTAAAGCTAAAGAAGTTCAAAACATCGTTTTTTAATTCTCAAGATTATGCAAATTTAAGAATTTACAGCGAAAATTGTAAGAAGGTATATTTTCAAATGATTATATACGACGCAAGGCAAATCTTGAAATCCTCTTTTGAATCCTTTCGAATCGACTAACGTCATAAGCATAATCGGATTCCAAACAACACAAGCATATTCCAAAATAGATCTTACCAATGTTACAAATAGTGTTTTTGAAGTAAATGTTTCTTTGCAATTTTGCTTCAAAAGTCCTAGTTTAGAATTAGCTTTAGCTAAGACACATTCCTTATGGGAATCAAAAGAAAGTTTTGAATCGAAAAATACACCAAGGTCTTTAGCTAAATTTTCACGTTTAAAGGTACAATTGGGTTCATATTCATAATCAAAAGTATAAGGTAAATCTTTACGAGTACAAGTAAGGATTTTACATTTGCTAAATTATAGCAACTTAACTTAAATCGTTGTTTTTACACCAAGTAATAAATAATTTGATATCTTCTTGGAACTTAGCGCAGTCATCTAATGGCGTTTTCTTTTCTCGGCAAAAAATTCTGTCCTCTGAGAGTGCAGAATATTTCACATTTTGATCTGAACTCAAAAAATGTTGACCTGTTCTTAGTCGAGAAAAGATCTGTTACTTTTGAGAACAATTTTTATAATATTTTTTTTTTTGTCATCCGTGAAAAGCTCAAACTTTAATGAAATGTCAATGATAACGTTTAATTAATACCAACATTCAGTTGGTAGCATTTGAGGGCAGAATTTAAAACCGTCGATCTTGAGAGTGCAAAAATTCTGCATTTTTTATACTTTCGAGGTCAACATTTCAGAGAAAAGAACACGATTTAATTTACAGGTCAGACTTTTTTCGAGGAAAGAACACATAAAGGGCAGAATTCGCAAAGAGGGCAAAAAAATGCAGAATTTTTTTGAGAAAAGAAAACGCAATAAATCTCGTTTTGTAATGAACATTTTCACATCATCTGCATAAAGCAAAAATTTACAGAATGAAAAAACGCAAGACACATCATTGATAAATAAAATTAATAAGAGAGGACCAAGGTGGCTACCTTGCGGAACACCAGATTTAACATCAATTATTCTAGAGTGACTGTTAACTTTTTTTACAACCAGTTTCCTGTTTTTAAATAAGAAATAATCCACTCTAAACAAACTGAATGAATTTCCAATGTATTTAACTTTTTTATTAAAAAATTGTGATTCAAACTGTCAAATATCTTCACAAAGTCCGTGTATAGTACATCGACTTGCAAGCGTTTTTCTATTGAATCTACACAATAGTTGGTAAATATTGCTAGATTAGATGTCGTAGATCTACCACAAAAACCATGCTGATAAATTTAATATTATATCATTATGAAATTGATTTGAAAAGAAAATATATGTAATTTATATTAAAAGTTATAGCTATATGTAACGGTCCGTGTTCCACGTGTAGTACTTTGCGGTCACCGTCATAACTTTCCAACAGTTCACCTGATATCATTTTAATAAAAAAAATGAGTATTTTATAGTTAATCTAGTGCATGATCGAAGTTTTTTTAAATAAACAAAATGGCGGCCTCCGACAATTTACTCTCGAATTTTCAGAAAAGAACGAACAGTAAATTGTTTAGAAAAAATGGAAGTTTTGAAAAAAACAAAAATCCTTCGATCAGACACAAATGTAATATGTTTTAAAAAGATGTATAAATTTTATTGAAATCCACCTAGTGGGTTTTTAATAATAGTGGTCACCGACCTTATAAACATGGTTTTGAAAAAAAAGCGCATTTAAATTTGTACAGTCAATTTATGTAAAGAAAGGAAAATCATTTTATTCAATTACACCAGATCATCTATTTCTGGGCCATATAATAATTCTTCAGCCGATGTAGAAGCTTACAAAATTTCGATTTGCTGTTGTCTACGTTGCATTCTGCCTTCTCGAGTGTTATCATTAGCACGGTTACCTGCTACCTTCATACGCACAGCATCCGTTTTTTCGGCATACCGATGAGAATTAGACCCACAATTTAGTCCTAGTACATTCTTAATTATCAATAATGAATGTATACCTTCATGAAACGTACCAGCAGCAATGTATGCAGCAATCTGTACAATGGTATAACTAGTATTTATAGTTTTTGAGCACATTTTCCATACTAGTTTGGAATTTGTAAATGTATGTATTTATGACAATAGATCCGAAAAATTGGTTGTTTACAGCTGCCGCCAGCTACCTGCAAAAATTTGTAAAACAAAATTTATTAAAACAAAATAAAAACATGCTTGATGAATGTACTCTAACGAGAACTTTCAGAATCGCAATAGCTCCTTAGTTAGACGTTTTGCAACACTTGTTTCATTCTTCGTTCAGTCATTTTTTTGATGGAAATTTAGCGATGAATAAGCTATGGGGATATTTCTGAATAGCAGTTATCGCTAAAATTAATTTTAAAATAAAAACTAGTAAGAAATTATCTTCTACTAGGCCGGAGTTCAAATACCCCCGAAGTTAATTTTTGTGAAATTTTACCTTTTTGATAAAATCATTTCGTATGGGGACGTGGTTTTTATTCGAGTTCGTTTAATTTTTGTACTCGGAGTACATGTTAAATATAAAAGCTCATATGCAAATTTTCAAGTCCATATATTGATTTTTGTTGAATTCTAAGATATTTTACCGTTTTGATAAAGTCACCTTGTATGGGAGGTAGGCGTAGTTTTCATCCGATTTGGCGCATTTTCGAACTTGATCTTTAATTTTTAGATACAAGCTTAAATATCGAATTTCGTGACCATAGCTTGAAAATTACGCCTGTCATCGTGATCACAGACAGACAGACGGATCATAATATTGTTCATATGATTGTATTGTATCATTTCAACCCAGTGGCGAAAGAAGTCTTTGAAGACGTTGGCTTTGTGGCCGTCGTTGAGGACACCGGAGTTTTTTTCAATGCTGATTTTTTGCTGGAACTGTTCTCATAAATTCAGCACGCTCTTTTTTAAAAACTCTTGTCAATAAAATTCCTGATAGCCTTGGATTTTTCAGTACAATGGTACTTTTTCAGTACAATTTTATTATAAAAAGTACGTAAGTATCACGAAGACATTTTTAGTACAATCTCATAGTACTATCATATCGACTTTATTGGCCTTTATTTTTAATTTCATAAAGTTTTCAGTGCCTTTTTTGTGCATTTTTGCAACCATTTGTACAACACATTCAAACGAATTCAAAGTCTTAAAGCTTTTTCTACGTGTGAATTTTGAGAAAAAGGGAGAGCTAATACAAATGAATTTACAGTGGACCCTAAACAAGTGCGTGTGCGCGGTTTCACTGTCAAAATCAGCTCATGCACATACATTTTGTATGAAGCCTACCGAAACACGCGCCGGACTACCGCAACGTGATTCGAATTTCCAATTTTGACAATGCGTTTTCGCAATGCGCATTTTCGATCCAAAATTTAATCAAATCAAAGGGCAGAAATCGTCCGCTTGTTGATTCAATTTCATTTTTAACTCTTCCAGTCCCAAAGTTGCCTGTGAGCAACTTTTGATTTTGTGGTTTTATTTCTAGTTTGGGAGCCCCTGATTTTTTACAATAAATTTTTAATGGTATATTGAAATGTGGTGAATAAGAGAAAAAAAAAATAAAAAATACGAAAATTAATTTTTATAACATGCTTTTCAAAGTTATTCCGAGTCAATCATGTGCGCGACCACGCAACTGCGCGACTTCAAAAAACATCAAATTAAAAAAAATTATATTTTTAAATATTTCCGAAAATTTTCTAAAGCCAAAGGAAATTAAATATAAAAGTACAGATGTAAGAGATCTTATTAACATTTTTAGTTAGACGAAATATGTGATATTTAAGCGCTAGAATTTGTACAAAATTTTTTAAATTTTTGTAAAAATTGTTGTGGTATTTTTCAGGAAAGCAATACGGCTTTCAAACTTCGTACTCAGCTTATTTAGGTCAAAAACTGATTCTCAACGAAGTTTGGAATGTTTGGCACCACCGGGAAATAATTTGGGGCTGCAAGGGTTAATTCAAACAAAAGATTTATTAAAAGCCACTGGGCAATGTTGCTATAACATGAAAATTTAGAGTGCTATGCATTTTGAATGTACAGTACTATATTTATTTAACTATATTGATTGTTTGTCCATTTTTGTTAATATTTTTTATTTTAAATAAATTATTAAAAATCTCAAAAAAGTTTCTTTATTCATGGAGAAAAAAAAAATGAGTACAATTTGATGCCAAATATATCGTGGCTCTCCCATACAGTTGAACTTCCCTGTGGACCTGAAAATGAGTTCGCTTTATAGAAAATTCGTTAAAAAGAACACACTAAAAGTGGAATGATAAGCTGTGTTCTAGAAGTTAATTCATTATAGCGAGAATTTCGTTGTACAGCAGTTTTGTTTTGCGGAAGTTCGATTGTAAATATTTGCTCGGTTGTAACTTCTGGGTCGATGATTTGCTTCACCGCACTTTCAATAAAAGAGCCCAATATCTGAATTTCGAAACCATTTTAGATGAAATGATTACCAAAATGGATAAGATCAATGCTAGGTTAGATACAATTGAGGAAAAACAAAAAAAGCTAGCTGAATTGCTGGCTGAAACGAATGTGCTATTACGGCAAAGTCTGGGACTCGATGGAATTGAGTGGCAGCAAAAGTTCCCCTTAAAAACTGACGAGGAAATGGTAAAAATGAATGAAAATTTACTTGGGGAAAAGCGTGCCGAAATAGTACGAGCTATAAATATATTAACATTTGTTAATAATTGTTATAAACAATAAATCTTCTTTCTTAGATCATTGGTATGAAGAAAATTATGGGTGGCCAGTTGTCTAATATCGAGGCCGTTCTTTCAAAATCAATAATTTTTGATTATAACTACGACGGTATTAAAGAAAAGAAGCCTTTGAAGAATTTTCAAGCAATTATAGATGGATTGTTTGGTACGTAGAAACATGTTTTTGTAATTAAAATTTTATTAGAGTTTTTCTAAACAGTCCAATACAGCTTAAGTACATTCTTCATATTAACAATATTACTGAAATCAAAAAGTCACATTTAATAGCTTTCATTTAGAAAATATTAAGCAAAATCCTTTATTTTATTTGCAGAGGCTACTTCTGGTGAAACCCATAATAAAATCGATTTCATAAAAAATTTTCGCTCAGCACTAAAGCTAACAAAAAATAAACTTCATAAACAGGATTACAGGGCCAAGAACTAATGACTTTTTTTATTTTTTCAATAATCATTACATAATCCGTACTTGATATAAATAAATAGATAAAAAAATTAATTTAAAAATTGAATTTGATTAAAATTAATCAACTTTTCATAAAAATAAATAACGAGCCAAAACATACAAATAAATATAACTCTTATATATAAAATAAAAAGGTCACCTTTTCATTTATTTTTCAGTCATGACATGCATGTTAAAAGGAGTCCACAAATATTACATTGATTAGAAAAATGTAAGCTATTTTATGCATTCTTTAGTCATGTAACATAATTTTTAAACAAATATTTTATGCTTGAAAACACATACACTATGCTGGGTTATTTGATGCATTTTTCTTGCTGGGTTATTTAAATTGAAGCAGCGGAAAACAAAATGGAATGAGAGAGCGACAAGAGGCATTAGCGGGTATGGGCAGAGAGCGCTCCGGGAGCGTTGAGCGTAAGAATAGAGAGCAAAAGCTTATGTAGTAGCACAAAAGGCAACAACAAATCAAAGACAAAAGAGAAACACAGAAACAGTACAGAAGCTTTAAATGTAGTGGTGCCCATACCCGGGCATTAGGCATGAAATGCGAGAAGGGGAAGAGGCATAAAGCGAGGGGTAGTAGAGCGGAATGAGCACAAAGTAAAGAGAGCATGACGAGGCAGAAAACGAGAGCACGGTTTTGAGCGAACGCGTACATTTAACGAGACGTGGATCCCATTCGTCCTCGAAGATGTGGCGAAGTATATATAGTCTTGCAAGACGTTTTGCTAATTTGTTTAAAAAAGTCTTCGAGGACAGCTATGGAAGTGGATCGATCCGTCGTCTATAACGGATCCAGTGTCTTGAATACGGCATCAAAGACGGATCGAACCGTTCGACACTGGGAATCCTAATATTATTAAATATGAAAAAATAAAAAGAATTCTTAAAGTTAGATATTTTTAACTTAAAATTTTGCTATCGCAGCTTTTCTCATTTCTTAGTTATGGTCCTAAATGTATTTCACATATATAGGAGTGCTATGCCTACTTATCCAATCCCACCGAAATTTTGCAAGAAAAAATTCTTGATTACATATTAGTTATCCACCAATGGTTCTATTAGCGTTGCTGTTAACATATGTTAAATTACAGCGCGAAATGTGTTCAAGTTGCAACGCCTACTTATTCAATCGCGCCGAAATTTTTTATACTTTTTCGAAATCACATACTAAACAACTTCGTTTGATAATTAGATAGATTAGACTAATTTTTTAGATATAGCGCAAAATGTATTTAAAGTGTATGGCAGCTGCCACACTCACTTGTCCAAAATTTCTGAAATACTTTTTTTTGTACTTTCCTACACCTTAAACATCAAAAACTATCAAAAAATCCACAAAAGAATTTTTTCCGTCTAACTTGTACCAATTGCATCACTGTTGCGAGCCCCCGAATATTCCGATGCTTGCCTTTTCCTTTCTGCAATTTAAATTGATATATTTTCTTTTTATGTTTCATTCGGCCTCATTCCCCCACGAATTCCTTTTTTTATATGGGTTTTTCTCCATGTCGAATTAAATTTTTTACCGAAAATGACATCGTGTGGCGTAGATTTTATTTATATCGTATTTATAGAAAAAATCAGTGATGACATCGATATGCCGTTATTATTTTCTACCACTTTTTATCGTAATTAACGGTGCATTCTCGATTTATGCATAAATCATGTCCAAATTAAGTAATTTCACCGTGGGAATTCTGTTAACGAAATTACTTCGAAATTAAGTAAGTTATCATAAATCCTCATCGAAATAAAGATGCAATCGGCGTTAGTACTTATTTTTTCGACAATTAATCAAAGAAATGGCACCACAAGGTGTAATTTCTGTAAACAAAAAAATCGATATGGACAAAAACCTTATAACAGATCAGCGGTAACATTTATCTTGTTACCGAAGAAATTCAACTTTTGGTAACTTGAACACCCTGTTGGTATTCTGCAACCAAGCGTTACCGGTGAATATTGTTACCATCTCTTTAAGTGGTAACAAGCAAAACAGAAGACATTTTTTTAGCTTGCATTGGTACATTAAAAAAAGTGCTCGTGTTTTGAGTAATTATTTTACTTTTAAAATCCTTAAATCGAAATTGGAGCAAATAAAAATAAAAAACAATGTCAAATTCACTGTTGCTGCTTCTTCAGCACTTACATAAAATTAAAACCTAATGTCTAGTTACTTGTCTAATCGGTTGCAAAGAGTTAAAGTTGGGAATACATTCTCGCAGTTCAGACTGGTACAAAGTGGTGTTCCACAAGGTTCCATTGTTGGTCCACTTTTATTCTCTATATTTATTAATGACATATTTTCTGTCTGCAAACTTTCATCTGTTCATGCATATGCTGATGATGTTTAACTGTATCTTTCTGGCCGTATCTGGCTACTTGATGATCTGCGCAGTAGAATGAATGATGATCGGCTATAGGCAGAGAGTGCTCTGGGAGCGTTAAGAGCACGAATTGAGAGCAAAGGATTATATAGCAACACAAAACGCAACAACAAATCAAAGACAAGAGACAAACACAGAAACAACACAGAAGCTTTAAATGTAGTGGTGCCCATACCCGATGATGATCTTTACAACATCAGTAAGTGGGCCAAAGGCAATGGTCTTCAATGGAACGCTGCGAAATCGTATGTTCTACCTATATGTAAACATAAAATTTGTGATAATGATATCCCTGACTTGTGGATTGGGACAAACAAGCTAAAATTAGTATCGAGAGTCCTCAATCTGGGTTTTTATATAAACTTCTCTGTCGTGTACTGATCATATCAATAGTGTAGTCCAAAAAGTGTATTATGTCCTGCATTATTTGAGAATGTCTGCTAGTGTGTCCCCGTCAATGTTAGACTTAAGTTGGTTATACAGTTGGTTCTTCCCGTGATAACTTATGCAGAGTTGGTGCATAGTAGGCTCTACTCCTCCTCTCAGTTAAAATTACAAGTTGCCTTTAATTATGCTACGCACTATGTACATATATGGGTTGCGTAGGTTTGATCACTTATCTAGTTACAGAAATGCTATACTACCAGAAACTGTATTTATCTTCATTAGCTGATCCACACTAAAAAACCATCCTACTTATATGATAAATTACAATTTAGTTTATCTAGACGAAGTAATGTCCTCATAGTTCCAAGACATATTTTATTAAACTCCTCGCGCTTGTTTTTCATTAACGCCATCAGACTGTGGAACGCTTTGCCACGTAGATTTAGAGAGGTCACAGGGAGAGGTGTCTTTAAGCATCTTTAAGCATATATTTTAACCTATTTTTCTCCCTCCTAAATTTTTTCACTCTTTCTTATAGTACGTTCACACCTAGGCTAATTTGCTCATTTCGGCCAAAAAACGCAAATGAGATGCGTAATGAGCTCATTTCCCATAGAAATATTAATTTGAATATCCAACTCATTTCAACAAATTGAGTAGCAAATGAGATAATTTCACGTTAAACACAGCTCTGAGCATATTAAACTGCTTTGTGAACATACCTTTCAAAGCAAAATGTAAGAAAAATTTGTACACAGAAAAATTTTATCAAAACAAAATATGAAAATACAACAAAAACAACCGTCAAACAAAATGAGATTTATAAGTGTGAACACTTTTTAATGAGATATTCAAATTTGCTCATTTGGCTTAGGTGTGAACGTAATATAAGACTTTACGATTAGAAAACTTAAAGCACATTTCGCACATAATTATTATAATTATCATCTATATATTAATACGCAAACAAAACAGTTTGTGTTCCCTTTTTTTCTGTGTTACCTTCAACATTTTCACATAATACTTATATCGATGGATAGGTATTTTCGAGTAGATTTGCACAATATAATTTTTATTCGCATATGTTGTCATTAAGATAGGTAAAACTGAGCAAATGTAAAATGCTTTTTTTACCAATGGGACAATGAGAAACTGCAAAGCGACAAAGCTCTGTTGAACATCGCTGCTGTAGCTTACAAAAGCAAGAGTAGAATGCAGGAGGGACGCAAACATTTAAAAAGAGCTGAGTAGCATTATTGTTGTTGTTGTTTTTGTGGTTGTTGCTTTCTCTTAATTTCTCTCAGCGTTAAAAAAAACAGTTAAACTGGTGCTTGCTTCTATTATCTTGGGAATTATCATTTATCTTGATTTATTTGTTATACTTTTCTACCGTTTATTTACTTACTTTACATTTAATTTATTTATTTACTTTAAATGAATATTATATGTTGAATAAATTTTTGTTATTGACGCATATGCTTCCTTTTTGTCCTTTACCACTATTTTCCTCATAGCGTCAAGGTAAGCATTAAGAATTTACATGCACATGCAAATTAATAACAATTCATTATGTGAAAAACAACTTGAGTTTCGTTACCTTATATGTAGAAACAGATGGCCGAATTTCGGCCACAGGCGATACTAGTTATTATAATTGTTTGTTTAACGCTCATTTTTTGCAGAATTTATTTATTTTATCACATTCGCTACACTTTTGTTGCATGAAAAACTGTTTTTGACAGATGCTATTTTTTGTAGCTGAGAAAATCAGCACTTATCAAAGCTAACGGTATAATTGTATCATGTGTTATTACCAAGGTGAACGTCACTTACAAATTTCCCTTCGACTGTCAAAATATATTGACAAATAGAAATAAATAATAAGAAACAAGTAGAAACTGCAGAATAGTGCCAAATCGATTGCACTCAATAAAAAATTGTTGTAAAATATTGTTTTTGACAAGTGTAGGTAAAATTTATGTGAGAGTGGTAAATGTTCGCTATGACCATGTAAAATACATCGTGACCTTGTTGATTATACCATTAAGTGGGATTTTTTTTATTCGGCTGAAGTTGTGTGTATGCAACACTGCTTATAGTGTTTTGTTGTAGCTTCATCTTGTTAAAATTTTTTCTACTTGAATTTGTAATTGTCTTCAATGAAATAATTCTAGAAATATACAACTAAAAGTGAATAAAATGTTTAAATTAGACCCAAATAATATGCAGTCATTTTGTCGAATATGTTTAGATTGCTTACAATCTACGGCAGAGGCTGTGACGGCGTCTTCTGTAAAGTACAACATACGGGAGACGCCGAATCTTATGAAGCTTTTAATTCTATGCACAACGTTGAATATCAACGAAGATACAGATGCAGCCTACCCGCAGCAGGTGTGTCAAAAATGCTACATGTCGCTACAAGAGATCCAGCGCTTTCGTGATTTGGCGTTACAATCGAATGATATGCTCCAAGGAATTGTGGAAAATGAATATAGTGTAGAGGTTACACCAAACGAAAATAGCACAGAACATGAAGAACTTGCAAAAGCCAAATGTGAATATTCTACTGATAAGAACTTTTCAAATGATCATTTTAAAGCTGTAAGTGGATTTTTGTTTTTTTTTTTATACATGTAAAAGGCTGAACTCAAATTTTTTACAATGCATAGTCGCAAACAGAACTATCGGAGTCTTACTTTGTTATGCCACAAAAAGAAATTGAATATGATGAATTTTTAGATAACACAGTGCGACACGAAAAAATAACTTCAAGTATCTCAATGGTTTATAATAGTGGATGGTCTATATATTATGCCCTCATACTCAGTTTTATCGGATTAGGTCAAATAAGAGAGAAATTCAAGGTCAAACTTCACCTTTAAGTCACAAATTTTTTCTTATAACTCCCAAACTAAATTCAAATTCTATGTAGTAACTGCATCTAAATATTTGCAATGGATGATTCTTTACATTTTGAGACCATTTTTTGCTCAAAAAGTTACGTAAGGGGCTTAATATTTTCTTCGAAAACAGGGCTTTTAAAAAAAAAAAAATGTTCAATAGTTCAGTTACTTTCTATTTGTCTTCAAAAACAATCAGATTTTGCTGAATTTTTGCATACACCTTAAGTAAAATAAAATAACCCACCTCTGAAAAGATCACAACAATTACATGTGTGCATCCAAAGATATTCGGATTCAAAGATTACCAACGGTGGTAACTTCGTTAATGTAAGCCCTAGCGTAAAATCATTTGAATGAAACTTATAGACCCAACAATTTTCTTCAAAACTGCCCTTAACATTTTAACCGAAAGAGTTACTGTTTTAAAGATATGCGCATAAATGTGTAATTACAACATATATGAAAAATTAAAACGGTTAAATTAAAAAAATTTTTTTTATTTCTATTTCTTCTCAAGTTCATATATTTTTCATATATGTTGTAATTACACATTTACGCGCATATCTTTAAAACGTTAACTCTTTCGGTTAAAATGTTAAGGACAGTTTTGAAGAAAATTGTTGGGTCTATAAGTTTCATTCAAATGATTTTACGCTAGGGCTTACATTAACGAAGTTACCACCGTTGGTAATCTTTGAATCCGAATATCTTTGGATGCACACATGTAATTGTTGTGATCTTTTCAGAGGTGGGTTATTTTATTTTACTTAAGGTGTATGCAAAAATTCAGCAAAATCTGATTGTTTTTGAAGACAAATAGAAAGTAACTGAACTATTGAACATTTTTTTTTTTTTAAAAGCCCTGTTTTCGAAGAAAATATTAAACCCCTTACGTAACTTTTTGAGCAAAAAATGGTCTCAAAATGTAAAGAATCATCCATTGCAAATATTTAGATGCAGTTACTACATAGAATTTGAATTTAGTTTGGGAGTTATAAGAAAAAATTTGTGACTTAAAGGTGAAGTTTGACCTTGAATTTCTCTCTTATTTGACCTAATCCGATAAAACTGAGTATGAGGGCATAATATATAGACCATCCACTATTATAAACCATTTAGATATTTGAAGTTATTCCAATTGACCCTTAAATTGTCGCACAGTGTAATAGTAGCGAAATTAAAATAGAACCTGCAATGTTTGATAACGAATCATATATCAGTCCTGCGGTAGTTGTTGCTGCAAAAGTAAAAGACTGCTCTGCCGATACAGTTGACCATGCCTCGACATCCACAGCTGCAGCAAAACGGAAGCGATGTGATGATGGTGATACAGACACACTCCAATGTCCATTGGAAGATTGTAAAGTGGAATTTAAAACGAAAAAAGCTTTAGAGACATACACCAAATATGTCCATGGCACAGGTTAGTTTGATTTGTAGGAATAATTGTACTTTAGGCCCATGCTCCTTTTTTTTTGTTTCTTTTTCTAAATGTGTATTTGAAGCTCCTAAATCTAATGCTGCAAAAAGAAAGGTTGGTCTCAAATGGTTCAGGAGATAAAAATCGTGAAAGTCTGAAATATTTACATATTTTTTATATAGAAGACTAGGATATCTTATTCTATTAATAGAAATATATATATCTGTTTAAAGCGAAAAATATGATCGTTTAAATGCTTAAGAACATACATCTTTTTGTAAGTGATCGAGAAAAATATGTAAAGTTAATAAAATGAATGAAAATTTATGAAATATGCGCGACTTGTACTAAAATTTTTCATGAAGTTTTAATATTATAAGGAACGAGCGCCGCAGACGAAAAATTTTTATTAAAAATCTCTCTTACGTAGGTTTATAATATGAGTGCCGCAGGCAAAAAATTTTTTACCTGCTCATGAATGTAAAAGTTTTGTCCGAATCACCGAATCTTTTCTGTATATCTATAATCCGATTAGAGCCAATATTTTATCGGCAACACAATATTCAGACACAGTTTCGAAATAAATTCATTAAATAAATGATTTCTTCATAAAACGAAACTATGCTGCATTACACGTTTAATATACAGCATTAATGATAGGAAAAGGTAAAATTAGCTTCCACGCACTTAAAAATTTGCACTGAATTTTAAAACTTTCACAACTTTTATCTCCTAAACCATTCGAGACCGACCTTTTTTTTGCACCATAAAGCTTAGGAGGCCCATATCTACTATATAAAAATAAGTCGGGTTTTCCTTCCTGACGCTATAACTCCAGAACGCACGAACCGATTTCTACGGTTTTGCATTCGTTGGAAAGGTCTCGGGCTCCGTGAGGTTTATAGCAAAGAGGTTTTTGAAAAAATTCACGGAATATTGGACGAGGGGGCGTGGCACCTCCCATACAACCCAAATCTACGGTAGCGAATAGCTCTGAACTTATAGGTAACATAGCATCGGAATTCGGTGTTCTACCTCAATTTAAAAGAGCCGTTCTACAGGTAAACTTTTATGGGCGTTGAATGTGGGGCGTGGCACTTTTACAGCAGACCAAATTTTCGGTATAACTTTCAAGCTATAGGTCACACATCAATGAAACGTGGTAGGAGCGTACTATTTAGTCGCGTCCTTCGACTAGCAAAATTGAGCAAGGGGTGTGGCACCGCCCATGATATCGAATAGCTTTGGAACTAAATGCCGTATAATAATGAAATGCAGTATGGAGTTTCCACTTGGTGATATATTTCTACTATAAAACTGGGATGGGCTTTGGAAAAGGGGGTGTGGCTACGCCCATACACTTAAATTTTTTGATATCAGATAGCTTTGGAACTAAATGTCGTTTAACAACGAAATTCAGTATGGAATTACTATTGGGTGAGATAGAGATAGAGATAGAGATAGAGAGAGATAGATATATAAGAGGCTGTGGCTCCGCCCATACAGTTAAAACTTGAATTTTCGAATAGCTTTGAAAGTAAAAGTAGCAATACTTACATAGAAACTCAAAATGGAGTTACTATTTGTTGATCTCCTGCAACTGGGAAACTGTAACGGGCAGTGGAAAATAACAGTGGTGTCAAACTATGAGTCTAAGAAAAGTTTTGAATACACCTATTATGTTCCCATATAGTTGCAGGGTGCAGCAACGCGCGCCGGGAAAAGGCTAGTACATATTATAAAAATTAAAAAAAAAATATTTAAGCATGGGCTCTAAGCTCACAAGCGAGATAAGTGCAGTTACTGCATTAGTTATCATTGTTATCATTGATACAGTCAGTTATGTACTATTGCATTAAGGAAGGTTTTAGGCAAAAGCGGTTAAAAATAAGGCATATTTTAGAAAATGTTTTCTAAAAAAGTTTGTTATATAAATATTATGTTATAAAAAATTTCATATGCATGCTAATTTTGCATCATATGCATCAAAAAAATCTTTTTTAAGATATATTTTTCAAACATAAAGATGGCGCTGAATTTGGTGTACTTAAATTTGGTGAAAATCGGGCCATATCAAAACTCGTCTCGAGATTGTTTGAAAAAAAAGTCCCTTGAATTAACATGTTTTACCAAAATCGAATGAAAATATGCAAAATTAACCCTTCGCGTGAGACATGGTTTTTTAGTAACTTTGCGTAAAACATGGGCTCTCTTGTCTCTTGTCCATCCAAGCATTAAAGGGTGAAAATGGATCAAAAAACAAAAAAATGTACATACATAATTTGGACATATAATTTGGTATTCAAAGAATAATATGTTAAAAGAAATTTATTGTTTTTATAATAAATTATATAATTTATTTATATATTTATTTATATATTTATTTATATATTTATTTATTTTATAATTTATTACAAAAAATATAAACATTATTATTAAATGTTGTTATTTCGTTTTTTTATAAGCCTGGCTAAATAATCATAACTTTCGGTGTAAAAAATATGACTCAAAAATTCCCACTGGATATAAAAATCAAAATTTGAAACTATAAGAAAAAGTAGAGTTGGCGGTGTCGTGGACACACTCGCAACTTTTGACGTGACAGTGTTTCTTTATACTCCTATTTTATGTCCAAACTCTTGTTTTAATCCATGACCAAATTCTTAACTTAATCAAATATACAGAATCTCTTTCCTAGTTTGGAAAGGTGTGTTTTAGGTGTGTCTTAATTTTTGTCCTAATCTATATTCTAATTCATATCAAAGTTCTTTTCCGGTTTCATAGTCCGGTTTCATTGTATTATTTTGTTGTTTGTGAGCAATGTTGGTTGCCACACAAAAACTGTTGAAATCATAACTAGATTTTTGTTGGTGTCTGTTGTTGTTGTTGTTGTTATTGTTGTTGGTGTTGATGCTGGTGTTGGTGTTGCTTTTTTTTATTTGCTTCTCCATTGGTTGTGCTCTTCCTTGATGCATTAACTATGCCTTAGCTGCATGCAACTAATACAGCAAAAGTGATGCATATGTTTTACATTAGGCGGTTCCCTAAGGGCCCTCATGACACCGTCAGTTTTTGTTTTTATTTTTATCATGTGCCCGAAGACCTCCCCTCCATTTTTGTTCCTTAAAATTAACCGTTACGCCAGTAGTCACAGAGTAAAAATTCCACGCAACGTTTTTACATGGTTGTACCATTTTTACTGCATTATGTGGTTGCCATCCTGAAATCGACGATAAGGATTTTGTTTTGTATTTTAGTTGTAAGGTGTAATAACACATCTATAATGTCGTTAAACAAAATTTACCGTAGAAAGTCTCCTGAGTCAGAAATAATTGCAGGCAACGATATTACATTTCTTAATCTTACATTTACATAAGCTGTTATCTTCACGACCTGACGACGTCAGAATTTTTTTTTTTATTTTTGTCTGAAGGCCAAGTATAAATCCTTTATTTTTCTTTTTAAACATTTATCGTAGCTTGTATATTCACCGAGTGAAAATTCAATGGAACGCCATTGCATGAATGTTTCATTGTTGATTTTTGAGAGGCTCTGTCTGTATCCCAATGACGTCAGAAATTTTTTGTCTAATTTTGTTGTGAGGGCTTAGAGCTGGCCTTTATTGGTGTATTATATTTTTAATCCTAGCGCTAATACTCAGCAAGAAATAATTCTATGTAACAAATTTTCAGTTGCGTTGCTTTAGCAGCTCCCACCGTGTCGCGATCAGAGAAATGCAATGAGTATCCGATAGAAATCGGATACTCGAATCATACTCGAGTTACTTGTTGTTCTCTACCCTATCCGTACTCAATAAAATATGTACAATATTTATACTCATTCCACTCATTAGCATATTTTCGGGTGTAAGTACATACTTATACCCGAGCGCGGCGTGACCCGAAGCACTCAGACTCGTATTCAATGAGTGCGTCGAGTTAGAGTCTTGAAAAGGCGCTATATCCGAGTATTTTCGGGTATATTTTGAGTGTACTCTGCGTACTGCTTTTTCTCTGCCAACGTCTCTAAGCGACAATAAGTAAAAGCTAACGCTCGCATATTTTGTTTGAGTTTTATGCTGAAGATTTGTTGTTGATATTTTATTTCGTTGTTAGTGTTTCGTTGTTAATGGTTTCGTTAGATAAAAAAAAAAAAAAAAAACAGCACTTCATAAACAAAAAGAAAAAACAACACAAGACGAACACGTGTTTTTCTGTTTCTAACTAAGTGCTCAGAAAAAAGAAGCACAAAGCAAATACAAAAAAACTCATTCGTTCTCACTGCTACGCTCTTCTGCGCTCTGCTATATCAGTGGCAGAATGGCCCGAGTGATTTGAGTATTTGCGTCGAACCCGAGTGTTTGGGTAAGTAGAATAAGTATCAACAAGACGACAACAACCATAAGTATAAATAAACCGAAAAATCCGAACTTTACCCGATCCGACTCGTGATTTAGGATACTCATATTAATTTGAGCCGCCGCATTGCAGCTTCGTATAAGTGAGTATGAGTCGGGTTGCGTGCGATATGGGTTGAGTAGGTTTTTGTACTTATTTTTTTCGGATATACTTAGAGTCACAAAAAAGCTACCCGTTGCAGATCACTGGTCCCGATGATGTTTTGAATTTTTTTTTTTTTTTTCAAAGAATTAACCTTTACGGTCGTGCTATTTTTTTAATCCTAGCTATTATACTCAGCGAGTAACAATTCAATGCAACGCCGATGAATTTTGAAACAATGCCTTTTTTTGTGGCTACCTGAGCAATAAAACTTTACTTCGTCACGTCAAAAGTATTTGACAAAATTAGATCCCATTCTGCAATTTTTATGGTAAAATTTATAAATGTTAACCTTTATTTTGCCGTTAAAAAAATTGAAATTAAAATGGTCGAAGTTGTTAAAAAAAAATATTTTAAATACTTACTTCCGGTTTAAAACTGGAAAAAAATAAAATTTCATAATAATTTAATTAAAAAAAAATTTTTTAATATACCACGTTTTTAAATCAAACTAAAAAGTATAAAAAAATTTCTGCTAGAGTGGCTTTTAGTTCTCATAAAAACGTGGGGCGCATGCTCTGGGGAATATTAAGGAGTTAAGAAAACCTTAGTTAAGAAAGCATTTGTCAACTAACATATTCAAATTTTTAATTGCTAATAAATTATAGAGAGGAAAACTTTTAACAAAAAAACTTGCCAGCCTTGATAACTTCGATAACATTAAAATTGAAGAATTCTGAAACCCAAGTCTTTCTGGATTGAACGCAATAGATGTCTACAAACTTGAATATGCCCTCCATGCAAGGTCTTCTACCCTGACAGTCAAGGGACCTGAGTTAAGAAATCATTTGTTCATTACGTATTAGAATTGTTAATAACACTTCTCACTATTCTCTATAGCATGCGCTTTTATGAGAACTAAAAGCCCCCACTCTAGCAGAAATTATTTTATTCTTTTTAGTTTGATTTAAAAACGTGGTATATTAAAAAAATTTTTTTTAATTAAATTATTATTTTCTGTTTTTTAGTCTTTGTCCCTTTTTTTTACACGCAGTGGTGTATTTTAAAAAATCTCAATTTGTTTCATAAAAAAAAAAAAAATTTTATTCACATTGTTGAGGCTCGAACTCATTACCCAGCGTATGATAAGGCGATCACTTTACGTTTTGAGCTACAAAGCTCACAGTAAGATACATTCTGAATGAGGTAATAAATTTACTTCAGTTGTGAATTTTTGAAATTTGAAAATGTCAATGAGCTTTTCAATATTTTTTGTTTGATTTTCAATATGTATGTATGTATGTATGTATGTATCAAATAATTTCGAATTTTAGCCAAACAGATAAATGCACATACAAACAAATTAGATAATATTGTGTTGTCATCCAGATCTGAGCTACATTTTAAGTTTCAAAACTCTAGCTCATCGGGAAGTTGGTCAAAAATCGATTCCAAGAGTTGTACGGGACAGACAAATGAAGTGAAGCTAATAAAAACGTTTTAAAAACTGATTAGAAAATCGAAAAGAACAGTTAATTTCCCAAAAAAAATTACATTCTTTGTTTTGCAATAATTGTCTTCAATTGAAAAGAACAGTTAATTTCCCAAAAAAAATTACATTCTTTGTTTTGCAATAATTGTCTTCAATATGAAAACTAAATTTCAAAAAACCCTTCCGTCAATCTGGTGAATTCTATAGCATCCCATATCTTAACAGCTAAACCTCAAATTAAAAAAGTATTATGTGAACACGTTCATATTCCCTATAAGTATAAATATGCCCAATATGAACGAATTTCAGAACCTTATTATTATGTCGTTGTCCTCTTCAAATGAAATGCCCCTTATATGCATTATTTTCAGGGGTTGCAAAGTGATTTCTTTGAGAGTTTGCGGCCGATAAAGAACAAGAGCGACGTTGAGGGTTGATTTTTCGTCGCACTAATACATGCAAACCTTTTTTGAGGTTATGTTTTTCAAGTTTCCTATCTTGTTAACTTTGGTTTGAAATTCTCCGTCGAGCAGTAATATCTATGCTGCTCGTCTGTTTATGCGCTCAGTTCTATCAGATCGTTTTCTTACACTGAATAAAATTTTCTTAAAACGTGGCTCAATATATTTTTATTTCAGCAAAATTATGGCATGGCGCAATGCATGGTGTGCGGTATTAAAGTAGCAATAAAAAAGTATAACGCATTATAAAACTCAAGCTAAGTAATCAAAATATGAATCATATGTATACATACTTTTTATTGATTCTTTTTTTTTACTTTGAGTTATTGATCTTAAGTCTGTATTTGAGTCTTTTTTTATTTCTATATTCGTTTAAAAATGAATACCTTATTTTTCAATGAATGAATATATTTTACAACTTGAAATATAAACTGTGTGTCTTTTTGCAAAATACCACGCAATTTTCTTTCAGTGAAAGCTTAAAAGATTTCTAGTGTAAAAGCAAAATGAGAATGTATTTGTGGGGCAAAGCTGTTTAACACTGATATAAAGTATTAAAAAGAATATCATTTCAATCGTGATTAAGGGAGTTAATCGATTTGCCAAGTGAAAGAAAACTATTAATTAAAATTCCGTCCTTGAATTATTTCTTTATTAGGGAAACAACGAAGTTTTGTTTAATTTTAAATAAATTTTTCTGACCGGTCGTCACCTCTCTGCAGGCAATGGCAAATCTCAGAGGTTATGGTAATAACGCCATGTAAAACTTCTTGAGATAATGCACATTAGCCGTTTGGAGTCGGCACAAAACTAGTAGGGACTAAAGTACTTGTAAAAAAAAACCGGATGCGTAAATTTAACCACTAGTATCGTCTGTGGTCGAAATTCGACTATATGAAAATCGATTATTCTCTTGTTTTTTTTTTATTCTTAATAAAAATTCCATACATTATATGAATTCCAGAAAAAAGAGTTGAATGTCAACTATACGATTCTTTTATACTTCTATATACAATATGTTATACTTCAAAAATATGCAAGAAAAAAAAATCGATGTAGTTGAAAGTTACAATTGTTTATGTTTAGTTTAGTTTATGTTTTGACCGTGGGAAGTTTGTCCAAAATTAGTGAAATTTTACACCGTGGTGATAACCCAAATCAGCTGAATAACTCAGCTGAATCATAAATCATGCATAATGCTATCCCTTTCACACCGAAGTTTCCAATGACTCCTTTTACATTGGTCAAGACTTCAAATCAAGTCTGTGAGTTTGTTGATGAAAGACGCGGACATCATCGTGAGAGAGGGTAAGGTTAAAAGGAAATAGCAAAGAACTGAATTCAAGTCTTGACCAATGTAAAAGGGGTAAATCTCTTTAGGGGTTTTCGGAATGTCCTACATGTAGGATAGAAATGTGGAACGGCAGAATAACGGGAAAGTCTGTTCGAGCTTTCAAACTATCATACATGTCGGATGGACTTAATTTTTTTCAGCGTTCAAGAAGATAGCATCGTGCAATGGCAACACAATTTCTTGTTGCTCTTATAGTACGTTTACATACGAGGTTAAAACAAACAAGATTAAGAAAAATCCCCTTTTGTAATCTATACTGCTTACACTAGTGGGAAAGAGATTAATTTTGACATTTCGTTACTTTGTTTTGTTTTAGGTTATTTACCTTCAATAAATTCGTTTTTAGTCAGTTTCTTTCAATAAAGCAGTTAAAATATTAATATGTCTGCAATGATTTCTTCATCAGATTGTGCATTGAATGAAGATGAATTAATAATTCAATTGCTTAATTTTACAACAAATGTGAATGCAAAAAGAACCACTTTAAAGCAATTAAAAAGGAAACGACATGCACACTTAGCAAATATACTAGCTGCGCTAAATAAGAGAAATGCATTGTATCGTTCAATAATGAACCAGAAAATACCCAAGAGATTGTGGATTGTTGTAAGAAATGTTGTTACTATTATTTTGGAATCCTATTAAAGTTTTAATTTTAGGAAAGATATGGATCGTTCTGGGAAGACGATGTCCCTCGAAATGATGCAGCTTTTTTTAAGGAAAGTTTTAGAATGGACAGAAGTTCCTTTGAGATGTTGTGTCGGAAATTAAAAGATATGGCCAGGAAAGACACTTCCTTTAGGAACTGCATTGCCCTTGACAAACGAGTTGCTATTGCCCTCTACACTCTAAGTTCCTCAGCAGAATACAGAGCAATAGGAAGACTATTTGGTGTCTCTAAAGCGAGTGTCTGCCAAATTTTAAATGAATTTTGCATTAGAGTGTGGGAAGTGCTTGCCCCTGAATATCTAAGCGAAAGAATATTTACTCAGGAAAAAATTGAAGAGTGTATAAAAGGGTTCGAGAAAATTGGATTTCCACAGTGTTTTGGAGCTTTGGGTAAGGTTACAAGCTTAATCTAATGTCTTGAATATCCACAATTTAAATCTTAAAGATGGTTGCCATATCGAAGTAAGACCTTCGGCTGAAGATGCTGTCGATTACTATAATTATAAGGGATGGTATTCCATTGTGTTACTGGCGCTTGTTGATTACAGGTAAACTTTAAATAAAATTTTAAAATATAAAATGTTTCAAGTTTTCCTTTAGATCTAGATTCTTATATATCAACGTTGGAGCTCCAGGGCGTTGCAACGACTCCCAAATTTTTGAGCAATCAGCTTTAAAAAAGAACATTAAAAACCCTCTTTTCAAGCAAAATGCCAAACAAATAAATGGAGTAAAGGTTCCAGTAATAATTTTGGGTGATTCTGCTTTTCGCTTTACGGATTCTTTAATGAAGCCCTATCCATTTTGTACTGCTGCCGAAGAAAAGGAAAAAGTATTTAATTATAGATTGTCCAAAGTACGAAGAGTTGTAGAGAATGCTTTCGAACATTTAAAAGCTCGTTTTAGGCGAGTTGGATCAGGCATAGACAACAACATTAAAAATGCAACATCAATTATTAAATGCTGTTGTGTCTTGCACAATTTTGTAAACGAACGCAAAGACAAAATTAAAGAGAATTGGATTCAAAACCATCAGCATTTTGAAAACCAAAGTCAGAGAATTCAACCTGAATGTACAGATAATTTCACTGATCACAATCCTAAAGCAGAGGAAATTCGAAACGCAATCGCTGTGTATTTTGGTTTGTTTATTTATTTTTTTTTCGCTATAAACTTGAAGAAATTGTTCAAAATATTATTTCTTCGCTTTTCTACCTCAAGCATTTCTTTTTGAATTTGAATGGCCTACTTGTCACATTCCTTAATCCCCTCCAATCCATCTGCTACTGCTTTATTGATTTCCTCAAGGAAATCTTGATGAGAACCACTTAACTTGAGTTTCTTCTTTTCAGGCTCACAACAGGAAGAAGATTCCTCATTGCTGCTCTGATTTTGCAGTAACGACGAGTGCAAATATGGCGTGAAGATCACTTCATCATCGAGGTACTCCGCATTATAACTTTCTGGCACAACATTTAATGAAACTAAAAATCAATTTAAAAACAACATTACAACATTTTTTAACAATAAAAATATTTCACTTCATTAAAACCTGAGCTTTCTTCGGTCTGGGTCTCCAAGTCTAAGCTTTTTGAAAGCTCACAGAATGCTGTGGACCCTATCAAACCACGTCCAGGTTGACTGTGATCCACCTGATGGGCCAGTTTTATTTTTTTCTTCTCTGTAAATAGAAAAAAAACATACGTAAATAACTTGTAGACACATCTCTTTCTTTATCACCTGTACTTGTTTGTCAAGTTATGAATTTTAATTTTAACTTCAGCTCCTTGGAGGACAAAGCCCTTTTCTTGGAGCTCGGCGGTAATTTCTTGGTGAATGTGACTGTTTCGCTTGTTACCTCTGAATTGGGGCATTTTGTTCTCCCAGAGTTGAAGCAAAATTCCTTCGCTGCATCGGTACCAAGTGAAACGTGATTTGCGTTTTAGTTCGGACCTTTAATTAGAAAAATGTAAATAATACTTTTAAAATAAATAACCATGTTTTATATGAATTTTGTTTTTCAATAAAAAATACTTACGTTGTTGCTTCAGCCATATTTATGCAAATTTGACATTTCACTTTATTCCCACTTGCAGTGTTGCAATCACAGGGTTTCAAATTGAGAAATTCCCAATATATACAGAGTTGCAACCTTTTTTTTTTTGAAGATTATAAAGGAGATTAATTTGTAATCTACTTCAGAACGAGATTAAGTTTTGTATGGCTAATCTCGCAAAAATCAACAAGATTAGCGAGTTAATCTCATCAAAGGGTTTAATCTCATAAGTAAACGTAGTATAATAATTGATGAAGTCTTGGAAGAAGAGGAAATAGAACAAAACTTCTATAAAGTTCAAAGAACCAAAATACAGTATGCGAAATAGCTGCCATTTTAATATTTTCAACTATTTTAATATTGCGCTTTGCCCCCTTTTACATTGATCAGGACTTGAAACCAACTTTTTTGACATTCTCTTTTAGACTTGATGAGCCTTTTACATTGTTCAAGAATTGAATTAAATTTTATTTCTTCTGTGCCTGTTTTCTATATAGTAAAGCCTTACAATTTGACCCCTTTTAGATTGATCAAGACTTGAAATTAACTTTTTTTTACGTTCTCTTTGGCCCATGTTACACGGTGCTCGTTTGCTCGGCGTGCAATGAACACTTTTATTCTCTTTTCTCAATTTGCACGTTGGTAGGTCACACGACAGAACTATGCACGCCTAGCTAGTTTTGACATTTCATTCAGTTCCTTGCTTTTTCTCCTACACTTTATTCCAACAAGGGTTTCCTACAACAATTTTCTTCATACTGTTATAGTAAATACATAGTAGCACTTTTCTTCACAAAATGTACTTTTCAGCTACTTAAACGCCTAAATCTTTCATTTCACCACCCAGCAACACTGTTGCACGGTGCTCGCTGCCATGTACTCCGAGCAAAAATGAACATATTTTGCTCGGTCTACAAAGTGTTCATCCTCTCACAGTCTCACTGATTTTTGATAGTTTTGCATTGGAAACAACAACAAAATTATTTGCACGCCGAGCAAACGAGCACCGTGTAACATGGGCCTTTTAGACTTGACGAAACCTTTTACATTGGTCAAGGATTGAGTTATGGTGCAAAAGAGATGCGTTTTTTATTGCTTTAATATGTTTGCTCTGCTCATACACATGCAATATGTTCGCAGGCTTACAATTTTCAGCTACAGAACACCAAACGCATGCAAGCAAACGAAAAATAATGTGAAGCGCTTTGTCCATGGTATAATAATACAAGGTAGCATTGACAATTGCTTATTATCTCTTCTACAAGAAAACATCTCCTGTCAAAAACAACTGTTTGTGCAAATGCATCAGCAGCTGCTGAAGTTGTTGTTTTTTTTCACTTCTACGTTTTGAACATTGCTTGTGTTTTCAATGGCCGATTGTGAACGCTCTCTTTTTGAGTATATTTTTTGACAGGAGATGTTTTCCCAATCAACTGTCAATGCTACCTTGTATAATTGTACCATGGCTTTGTCAAAACAGCGAAAAGCACAAAAGGAATACAAAAATATGTCAAAAAATTTACGGTACAGCGCAAGTGTTCTCTTACCCTTTCGTCGCTTCCGATGTGTGGCGAATTGTCTACAAACTCACAGACTTCAATTCAAGTCTTGACCAATGTAAAAGGGGTATTTGTGTATCGTTTTCTTTATATGTTCAATCCACGACGGTTTTTTAGAGAAAATGTATGAAGTCTGATGAACGTGCGTTCATACTTACTACATGTAGGACGGACTAACAGTAAAAATCAAAACATTTTGGTTTTCATCCTACATGTCGGACGGACCGCAGCATTTGCTTTCGCACAACCTACATGTCCATCCGACTTGCCAAGTTGATCCTATATGTAGGATAGTCCGAAAACCCCCCTTTTATCTTTGACTCTATGCAGTGCGGTGATCGGCTATTCGGCGGTACTACAAGTTAAAGATCGACTTCGTTAACATCGGCAAACGGTGTTACGAGTGAACGCTTCCGAATGACGAAAACACCGCATACAACTGCCTGTTCGTTGACTTCGGGTAAGCGGTGTTACGAGTGAAGCTGCGGAATGATAAAAACACCGCAACAAAAGACATTCATTATATAAAAATTCAATGTCACCGCGCTGATTGATAACTCCAATGATATCTTTTGTGTATGTATTAATTTTGTCTTTTTTTACGTGTTCGCCTATTGCAAACGGTGAGCTGCTTCGAGTGACCCCAGTGGTACTGTATTGCAGCTTTCGTATAAAACAAACACGTAATGCAAAAAATAATTGGTTTAAGTATGCATTACTTGGTAATGCAACCATTCATCGTAAAGTAAATTTACCTTATGTAATTTTTGGGTTAAATTTAGGGTTAATGTTGTTGTTTTAGGAGGATATTGACCAGCGCTCTGTGGAGTATTCGACTCTAAAACGCGGAATTTTTTTCACAAATTTAAAAAAAAAAGAAAACCAAAATTCGAAAGAGAACAAAATTCTAATCCTGATCAGATTTTTTTAAGTTCTAGAGCTAAAATTTGTGGCTCCTGGACATCGTACGACGTCGGAAAGTTTAATAAATTACGTGCGTTTTTATCGTTGTTTTGCGATTTTAATATGTTTACAAAATATTTTTTTTAGTAAAAATGTATTAAAATAAAATTTTTTTGTTATTGAACATACTATATAATAAGCCATTTTTGGATTATTTTAAACAATTTTATTATAAATATTTATATTAAAAATACTAATTTAAAATTGCAAAATCCTTTTTTTTAATATGTTTTTTTTTTTTTGCACCAAACAAAATTTGGAGTTGAATATTTGGGAAGTTAAGCAACAAATCAAAAATCACAATTAAATTAAAAGGTCCTTCTTTCAGTTAAAAAAAACTTTGCATTGTTTGGTATTCAGCCATTTAGCTGCAAGAACAATAAAGAACAAAAAAAATAATTTTTTTTTGCTGCATTTTCTTAAATAAAACAGTAATTAAAATTTCGTTTTTAAATTATTTCAACAGACTTCGCATAATGTCGGATAACTCAAATTTTATAGCTGGACAAATCGCCAAAGGCGCTTACACCTTGTTGGACCGACACAAGGGTAAAAGTTACATCTGGAATGTTTTGTCAAATATCTTGAAAGAAGACAAAACCGTTGTGGATGGATGGGTATATTGCCGCAGTTGCAGCAAGTTGCTTAAATTCAGCGGTAATCAGTCATCCAACCTGAATCGCCATAAGTGTTGCCAAGCCCTTAAACAGCCAACAGTTTTAAAGACTGTTGCAGCGGGTGACAAAACAAATGCAATTGATGCATGTGCAACATGGCTAATTGAAGACTGTCGGCCATTTTCGGCTATCACTGGCTCGGGCTTTGAAAAGCTGGTGCATTTTTTCATCAAAATAGGTGCAACATACGGAGAAAACGTAGACGTTCAGGACTTACTGCCTGATCCAACAACAATTTCTCGTAAGTTGCAGAAGTCAGCTGATGAAACGAAAGGCCGATTAAGAAGCGAAATAATCGAAGTTGTCAATAGTGGTGGTGCATCTGCAACAATTGAGTTGTGGTCTGACGGTTATGTGAAGCGGAATTTTTTAGGCGTCATGTTGCACTACCACAAAAATTTAAAACTATTGGATATTGTCCTAGGAATGAAATCAATGGATTTTGAAAGATCTACGAAGGATAATATTGTGAAGAAGTTAAATTCGTTGTTTAGTCAGTTTGGTGTGCAAAATACTGCAGCAATCAAATTCGTAACAGACAAAGGATCTAATATTGGAAAAGCTCTGAAACACCACACGCACTTGAATAGCAGCAGCCACTTATTTGCAAATGTGCTAGAAAAAGCTTTTGAAGAAACAACAGATCTAACAGAGCTACAACAGTGTTGCAAAAAAATTGTTAAGTATTTCAAAAAAGCAAACTTGCAGCACAGGCTTCCAACTTCTCTAAAGAGCGAGTGTCCTTCACGGTGGAATTCGAATTACACAATGTTTAAATCTATCTTTGATAATTGGTTTAAAATAACTGAATTACTTAGAGCAACAGAAGAAAGCCAACGACTATTGCACATAAATATTTCGACGCTGAAATGTCTAGTAGAACTCTGTGGGGACTTCGAAATCGTTTTTAAGAAAATGCAACTATGCCGCTCTCCCTCTCTGTGTTTTGTAATTCCATCGATCAAAAAAATTAAAGGACTTTGTGCACCTAACAGGGCAGACATAGCTCCTATTTCGGATTTTAAGGCAAAAATCATTGAGAATATTGACGAAATTTGGGTAGCAAATTTGAGTATATGGCATAAGACTGCATTTTTTTTATATCCACCGGCTGCAAGTATGCAACCAAATGATCTTAATGAAATAAAAAATTTTTGCATTTCTAGCATTAATGGTTTGAAAAATGCTTCAACAACTTCTGTTTTACAGTCAGCTTCATCAATGTTTGTATCGGATACTGCTCCTTCAGCAATTAAACTTGATCCGACTATCCATATTGCACCGTCACCTTCTTCAGTTTCATCAATCACTCCTAGTGACGCTTTCGACAATATTTCAAGTTACACAGCTACAACTTCTGCAGATCCATCACCATCCCTGAAACAAGACATTCAGTTTTTCTTTCCGGAGTTATTGAGACAATCAGCTATATCGACGCCAGAAACTCCTGCACAAGAAGTAGAGAAATACTGCTCAGAAATAGTTAGAATGACAGCTGCTTTTGACTTGATGGAATGGTGGCGAATCAATTCAAACGTCTATCCACACTTATCGAAATTTGCCCTCCAAGTACATTCGATTCCTGCTAGCAGTGCAGCGGCAGAACGAGCATTTTCGTTAGCTGGTAATATCATCACAGAAAAACGAAACCGACTAGGACCGCAAACAGTCGACAATTTATTATTTTTGCATTCCTTTAATAAAAATTTGAACTGTACATCTAAGTAGTAGTATGTAAGTCATTTTCTATATTTATATTATGTTACTTTAATAAAGAAAAAATAATAAAATTAAAAATATTTGTTTCCTCTTTCGGTATGTTTCTTTTACTGCCACGAAGTAGGTAGCAACAGAATTTCCCACTGAAACAGCACATACTGTGGCGAGAAAAACCATTCGGATGTTTCCACTTTTCCACTAAAATTGCTGTAAAATTTAAAAAAATAAGTACCAGTATCACTAAATTTTGTGAGTTTATTTCTTTTCTATTGTAGAATAAAATGCATTTACACATAAAAGTTAATAAAAAAAATAAAAAATAATTAAAAAAAGAACAAACTCCTTCAGTACAGTTTTGTGCGATGCACTTAACATCGTAAAACACATGGTTGTGTTCTTTTTGACGACAAGCTATAGCTGTAAATTAACCGTTATTTGTATTTTAATGATTTGGAAGCGAAAAATTTCACAATTTATGCTAGTATTGTCAGTTCAAATTGGTAGTTATTTGCGAAAGCATCTTGAATCAGTTTGTCCTTTATTTTATGTTGTTTCAACACGTGAAATTCCTTAAAAGCTGAAGCTAGCTGCAAGCACTATTATAGCTATTAGGAAACGACAAGTTTCTGCTGCACCAAACGTTGGAGGACGTCCACGGTTGCTGACAAACTCTGATGCTCGATAAATTACAAGGTTAGCCAAATAAGATAAAAAAGCACCAAAACAGTCTGTAATTGCAATTAATAATAATGTCAGTGAGTAAACTGCTCGCAGGGCTCTTGGGAGTATTGGTTTTGTGTCATCCGTGAAACAAAAGAAACTGTTTTGAGATATAAAAATTGGAGCGTTGATAAGTGGAATTATGACAAAAAAAACAACCTTAACATTCTTAAGACTAGTTTGTCCGACTTCGTAGACAGAAGAGCTTATCCGGAGGAAGAGGTCGTTTTCCAACAGGATAACGACCCAAAGCATACCGCCAAAATTGTTTCATATTGGTTATGTAGCTAACGTTTTCAAGTGTTGCAGTGGGCAGCACAAAGATCTTAACCTGATCTAAAATGTGTGCGCAATTGTGTAAAAAAGGTTGAAAAAGTACCAAAAAGCGCCTGGTAATATGAAAGAACTTTGAAGCAGAGTTTAAACTGAATGGAGAAACATTCCAAATGGAATTTTGGAGAATTTAGTCGAAAGTATGCCGAAAAGTGTGGAAAGTGTAATAAAACGCAAAATTCTGTGGACAAAATATTGAAAATTTAGTATTAAAAACCATATTTTGCTAAAGGGCAAAACTGTACTGAATGAGTTTGTTTTAATTTTTTTAGTATTTTTTTTTTTATTTGTTATTGACTTTTATGTGCAAGAACATTTTATTTTAAAGTAAAAAAGAAATTAACTCACAAAATTTAGTGACACTGGAACTTATTTTTAAAATTTTACAACAATTTTAGTGCAAAAGTGAAAAAATCCGAAAAGTTTTGCTCGCCACTGTAGCTAAAATGGCGGTGTTTACAGTGTTTTCAGCCGAAATCGACGAACAGGCGGTAGTAAACAAACGAAGAATCCATACGCACAATGATCGCTAATGGCCAACTCACACGGGATTGCTTGATTGGCAATCAATGAACTTTTCTTGCTCTCTTTCACATGCTGATTGTTGGTAGCTCACATGACACGCCAATCATAATTTTACATTTCTTTGAACATTTTATTTCGTAACCTAGCAACACTATTCAGATTGCTGATTGCCGGCATGTACATATATCCCCAACTCACACGGTTATTGGCAATCAAACAATCTAATCGTTTGTTTGTTGCTTTCAATGTGAAACTATCAAAAGCTCTGAGAGCCGGAGCGGATGAACACAGATTGCAGCAATCTAAATTTGTTCATTTTGAGATTGCTGTACATGTCGGCAATCAGCAATCTGAATAGTGTTGCTAGGTTACGAAATAAAATGTTCAAGGAAATGCAAAATTATGATTGGCGTGTCGTGTGTGCTACCAACAATCAGCATGTGAAAGAGAGTAAGAAAAGTTCATTGACTGACAATCAAGCAATCCCGTGTGAGTTGGCCAAAACAAAAATCATGGTTTTATTTACGCAGCCTTTAAACGCCAATTTCGTTTAAAACGCCAATACGTTGTCTTGTTTAAAGCCCGTTTAAAGTTACGCTGCCTCTAAAATGTGTTTATGAATAAGGCTGTAAAACGTTATTCATAACGACTTTCAGGTCTTACGAAACTTTGCTTAGGAGCTGCGTAACTTAAACGCCAAAAGTTGCGTTTAAAGGCTAAGTAAGTCTAACATTTTCAGTAATCAACTGACCGAAAATGGAATTTAAACTTAATGATCTGTCATAGTTAATTTTCGGTTGCATTTTCTGTAAAAAATTACTGGAGTAGTGTTTGCATATATTTGAAATAACACTTGTTTGAAAAAACACATTTTAAGCGGAGTGCGAGCGGTAGCAATATACCGCTGCTGTTCTCTGATGCGTGGCAATGCAAAATTCGGGTTTCTACAACTGTGAACGTACAATTATTCTATAGATGTTCTCATTTGGAAAGTTAAGTTTAACGAGTTTATTTGTGAAAAAGTGAAAGTTACAGTGAAAATACTATACAAAATTAAAAACAAGTCTAGTAAATATAAGGTAAGTACTCGTATCTTAAAAAAAATTTAGTTGATTTTTATCAACGAAAATACCAAAATTTAAATTTTGGTAAAATAATTGAAACACTTGCGCACCTAGTTCAGAAGAAGACAATGTTATCCAGGAAAAAAATTAATAAATTTCGTTTTGTTTATTTTTCAATTATTCGTTACACACAAGGGTTAGAAAATGAAAAAAAAAAATATAGTAGGATTAAGCAAAAGATTAAAAAAAAAGTGAAAACTTGGAAATTTCTAACAAAACAGAATCTGATGACAATATTGCTAGCATGGCACCAAGTAAAGACCAAATCATCAATTAAGTTCATTTTGCAAATATTCAAATCTATGAAGCTAAAAGCGCACCAGAAAATAAATCATTAAGAGATGATTTAGCCAAATGGATAGTGCAATTTGGCGTTCCAATACATGCAACAGCAACCTAATTCAAATTGCTATTCCTATGACAGCTAGTTTTTTAAATCGATGACTTGCCATTATTTAAAGTTTAGGCCAGACTATGTAGCCAATTATTGTCAAAATTTCGAGAAATTAAATCTTTTTAATTGGAGCTTACTTCGGAAACAAAAAATCGGAAAACATCAATCGATATTTAAAAGCTTTTGTAATGAAAGTGCTTCATCTTAAAAATACCCGAAAAAATATTAATGGCAGATTATTGCATTTTGAAACAGAATTGTTTTCAGTTGATACTCCAGCAAGAGCGTTTATCACAGGTGTTGTTGGCTACACCTCAAGTGTCGGTTGCTAAGCAAGAAGCCACATGAATAAATAAAAGACTTTCCTATGAAACATCCAAAAGTGCAGCAAGAACGAATATAGATTTCTCTAATCATTCAGAAAATGAGTATCACTATCATACGTTAAAAAAAAGGCAGCAATATTTTCGAAAAAATAAATGTAAGAATGGGGGCAAAATTTCCTCTCGACGTCATGCTTCTTATTGACTTATCAGTTGGAAAAAATTATAAAATTAATTTGGCAAGGCAAAAATAAGAAGAAGTTGGCTTAAAGAAAATGTATACCTATCGAATTTTCTAGGCAGCCTAGAAGTTTTAACGAACTATGCAGGTGGAAGACTACCTAGTTTCAACAAATCTTACTTTACACTGGATTAGTACAGAATGATAGATACAACCAAATTTTGAAGAGTCGTTTAATTCATTCAAACAACTTGTCATCTACATTGCTGGTAACATGTCCCATGTGGAAGAAGAATTCAAAACTTCAGACATTGATTGCAAAATTGTTTGCTTGCCATTAGAAGATAAGTTCCTACTGATCCCTATGTTACATCGCTGTTACATTTAAAGTAAAGAAATAATTTTGTAGTACATTTAATGCTAATATTACTAATATTTTTTTTTTTTCTAGATGCTTCTCAGATGCTACCCAGCAAGCAGAAAACGAAACTAATTTATTACAAGCAGGTTAATACATACATACATCTTCGAAAAATCAAATGCAAAATATTCTTACATTAAACTTTTTTTTAGTTATTACCATTCAACAGACGGTATCATCGCTTTATAGCTTGACAGAAGAGGTGATATCGAAAGTTGACTCCCTCAATGCGAAGGTTACGCGGCAAGAAATCTTGTTGAGGGGCATTTCAGCAGAGTGCTTACCTGCAACCAAAGATTTTAAAATCTTTCCAATAAAATCTATTGATGCGTTGAAAGAAATTGATGCCAATATTGACAACCTTCCCAAGGCAGAACTAGTACGTTTTCATTTCAAATTTTTATAGCATAGATAATATTTGAAAACGAATTTTATTATATTTTAGATGGCATACATCAAAACTCAATTGGGTAATTATCCAATATCAAAATGTTTTTCAACTATTTTTTCTGAGGATATAATATTAAAAATTAACTGGGATGGCGCAAAAAATAGAGAACCTGTGAAAAACTTCAAACTTTTCTACAATTTCATTTTTGGTAGTCCGTTTTTTTCTTTCTTTACCAACACTTTTTAAGCTTATTTCTTATACTTTTATAGAAGCGGTTAAAACAGAGACGATGACATTTTTCGAATTTGGAAAAGAAATGAAGACTGGTTTCAAGGCTGCCAAAAATAAGTGTTATAAAAACACTTATAAATTAAAACAATCGAAGTAAATTAATTTTGCTTCTTTTAAATAATTAATAATTATTTATATGTAATTTAAATAATTATTTTTATAATGTAGTTTAAGTTTTTCTGTATTTTTATATATTTTTTTTTTAATACTTGTAAATTATTTAATTTTTTTAATTTTAGTTTTTTTACATTAATGTGAAATGTTAAATAAATTCAAGTTTTTCTGGACTCTTATTTTTTATTCACGATTCAGTGCACTTGAGGCCTTGAGGACTTGTGCACTTTAAAAAACAAAATACGCGTACGTCAAAAATCTGCACATCTGCAGTTCTACTATAGCCTTAAACTTGAGAACTTGAGGACTTGTGCAATTGTGCACATTGAAAAATTTGACAGCTTTGAAATAGTGATGCAACATTTGGGAGTTTATATACCAATTACTTGATAAATAAATTTTGTGATTTAACGCAAAATGTATTATTCGACTATTTGTACTCATAGATAAAAATATATAAATATTTTGTTTAAAGCAGTCAAAATTTTCTTTATTTATGCTTAGAAATTGGCATGGGCTATATGATTAAAAATACATAATTTAACATGGTTCAATAAGCCCCGAGACTAAGTTATAAAAAAACTTTTTTTGCAAATATTCTTCTTTATACATCAACATAGGTTTCTTCAAGAGCAATGCATTCATTCCACCACTTTTCTAATTTTTCAATACCGGTTTTGTAGAACGATTGTGCTTCGCCTCAAAATACGCTTCAGTTTCAGCCTTCAGCTCTTCATCGGAGCCAAATCTCTTGTCGGCAAGCATTTTTTTGAGGTCAGCAAAAATAGTCGCTGGGGGCCAAATCTGGCGAATACGGTGGATGAGGAACCAATTTTAGGGCCGGTTTTTCGCGATTTCATACTTCAAACGCTCCAACAACGCTATATAATAATCGCTGTTGATTGTTTTTCCCTTTTCGAGATAGTCGATGAACAAAATTCCTTGTGCATCCCAAAATACAGATGCCACCTTTCCAGTCGACTGTTGTGTTTTGGCCTGCTTTCATCGGTTGCTCTCCACTCAGCTGACGACAGTTTTGATTCCGGTGTGTAATGGTGGATCCATGTTTCATCCATTGTCACATACCGACGCAAAAATGCATGTTTTTTCTTTGTAAACAGTGCCAAACATATTTTCGAATCATCGACACGTTGTTGTTTTTGGTCCGGTGTGAGAAAACGCGGCATCCATTTGGAAAGCAGCTTTCTCATCGACAAATGTTCCTGTAATATTGTTCCCACACTGCCTTTCGATATCTTCAGAGCCGCAGCTAGCTCTCGCGACTTAACGGTCGGCCAATACCATTTCGTGTACTTTTTTTATGTTTTGTGGAACAACTGCCTCATTTGGGCGTCCTGAACGTTCAGCATCATTTGTGTTTGTACGACCAAGTTTAAAATCGGCAAATGGTTGCTTTTGAGGGAGTCCGAATAACACTTTCGAAGCCATTGCTCAGCTTGAACGGTATTTTTTCCCATAAAAAAAGTGATAAATCAACACACGGAATGGCTTTGAATCCATTATTTTGAAAATATCAACAGTAGCGCCACTTTAATCAGTGCAACTTCTGAACTTAACGTTAGATTGTCATGAAATTTATACACGTATTGTTTGAAGGTTGGAGCTATCGAAATATTATATCGATATTTCGTTAGAGGTGCCACCTAGTAGTTAGTCTCGGGACTTATTGGACCATGTTTTATATTCGATTAGAGATGAATGGCAAAAATAAAGTCAAGCTCTCCCAAAATCAATAATTTTTGTTTTAACACTTCTTTCGGGATATTTAAAATTAGTTTTTGAAAAAAATTCTTTTCCTTCCGATAGCAATAATTAACAGCGAACAAGACACATTTCAATACATTTTTCAATCAAAGCTGTGTTCAAGAAAACCTAACTGCACAACTGCACAAGTAACTGCACAACTGCACTGGCAAGTGCACTTAATCATGAATACCCCTAATATTTTTATTTTTTTTTTTAAATTAATGTTAAATTTTGAATTCTTTTAAGTTTTTCTGAATTCGTTTTATAAAAATAATTTTAATGAAATTACGCTTTATACAAGTTAAGGAAAATTAAAATTATGTAAATAAATAAAATTTATGAAAATAATAGAGTTTATTTATTGGATAGCAGACGTGCAAATTAATGTTGCGACATAATTGCAGCATCGATACAAGGTATTCCTACCGTGAGATGAATGCAGCATTGCTGCTACGGCAGTTCAATAGGCAGACATGCCGTCCTAGGACATGCCTATAAAAAAGATACATATAAGGGGTATGGAGGCGAGCATGTCTGCATACAGCAGAGCTCCTTTTAAAATTGGGATTTTACTATTCCTCGTGTTTGCTACAGTAACGATGTTCAACAAAGCTGTGTCACTATGTATTTTGTTGTCATTTCTCATTGCCCCATTGGGAAAAAAGGTTTTTACATTCTCTTAGTTTTGCCTATCTTAACCCTTTCCGTCCTTGTTAGCACATGCGTGTAGGCAAATTTAACTCTTTTTGAAGCGAAATTTATATATAACAGTCTTCTTTTCTTTTTCTTACTGCTTTATGCATCTCAATATTATTTGTTTTTTCTTTCGCTCATATGTTTATTTGTATACCCACACGTTTAAAAAACGTAAAAGCCATAGATTTAGCCATGTCCGTTTGTCTATCTGTCCGTCTGTCTGTGATCACAATTACAGCAGTAATTTTAAAGCTATCATCACGAAATTCGATATTTCACCTTGTATCTAAAAAATAAAGATCAAGTTCGAAAACGAGCCAGAGTAAATGAAAACCACGCCTACCTTCCATACAAAGTGACATTATCAAAACGGTAAAAACTCTTCGAATTCAACAAAAATTAATATATGTATGGACGTGAATTTTTGCACATGAGCTTTGATATTTAATATATTGCATATGAACTTTGACATATAACATGTACTCTGTGTATGGAATTCAACCAAATCGAATAAAAAGCACGCCCAGCTCACATACAAAGTGACTTTACCAAAAAGGTAAAGCTTTTAATTCAACAAAAATTAATATATCGACTTTAAATATTGCAAATAAGCTTTAATATTAAATACATACTCTGAGTATAAAAATCAACGAAATCGAGTGAAAACCACGCCTACCTCCCATACAAAATGACTATCAAAATACAAAAGCGAATATTTTCTGTTAAAACTATGACGAATATGTTTTTACAAACAAACATCTTATTTGCTGCTAAGACTTCCCAATAAACCAAACGGATTCGTTTCGAATTTGAGGTGAAACCGAGATCTCGTGTATTTAGTTCGGAAACGAACTTCGTTCTACTATCGTTTTCGAAACGAGATTTTTAGAATAATCGATTCGTTTTCAAAGCGATATTTTTGGAACAATCGGATCGTTTTCGAAATGAGATTTTTTAAATAATCGAATCGTTTTGGGATCGATTTTTTTTGAAATTTTCTTATTTTCTGAAATCACTTTCAATGAAATCAATGCATTTTTTAATAATATCTTTTTATTTTTTATTTATTTTTTATTTATTTTTAAAAATTTTGAATTATAACTTCAATGTACCTAAACATTGAAAACAAAATTAAAATTAACAAACCAAATAATAAACACATTTTGCAATAGTATTCAATCCAATTAAATTCAAATGTTTTTAACTAATTATAGTTTAATAATAAGTACTTATTTATAACAATGCTTTATGTATTTTATTTAATGAAATTTAGATTCTGAAGGTTAATCTAAAAGATATGATTTTTGATTAATATAAAGATAAGTTTAAATAATATTAGTCTGCCTTTAAAACGCTTAAGGGAGTGGTACAAATCTTTTGGTAAAAAAAATTTTTAATATTTTTTTTTAATCACATTTTTTAAATATCAATTTTAAACTTTTTGTGATATATTTATAAGTGTTTTAAGATAACAAAAAAAAGATTTTCTTTTATCACTTCTTCAGCCGGTAGAGGGCGATGACATCAAGCACTAAAAAAATTACTTGTCCGCTGCTGCAACTGAATGTCAGGAACGGCTAATCTGAAACAAAAAAAAATCAAATGGGTTATTATTGGTGACAACCTCTTTCTTGGGAATTAACCATATTTAGGGAAAAAAGTAAAAAAAAAAAATTTTAAATTTAAAAAAAATTTTGAAAATCGGGCTCTGTTTTTGGATACACCCTTTACATAGAGGAATTTTTTCCCTAAATATAGTTAATTTTTATATATGGTTAAATAAAGAATTTTTGCTTCTTCGAAAATTTCTATTGAAGAGTTTGTAAATTTTTGTTGAAATACGCCTGAAACGAAAGAAAAATTTACAATAAACTAGTATAAATGTTGTTTGAAGAATTGCCCAATATAGAAATTTTGTGCATAATTGTGGCAATGAACGCAATGAGCACAATGGTATCGTAAACCACATCATACAAATTTTGAAAATTTTTTTAACCTGCACCTCGTTTCTGAAATTTTTCTCACCCGTGTTCTCGCTGAAGTTTTCATTGTAGACGTAGTTTTAAGGTGTAATCACACAAACTTGGCTTGATTTGGCTATGGAATCCTGACGACAGAAAAATTGAGTGGCAAAAGTCATATAAACGAGGTGATGTTGGTATAAAAACAAATTTATTAGTATAACATCTCCCCATTTAAAATATTCGAAATGTTATTGTATCATTAAAATGTTTTCACGAAAACAGAACTGACTGAAATGTGGGTTACACCCATGATACAATTATACAGGTAGCATTGACAAGTATAGATTTTCTCAGCAACAAGGCAACGACCATTTGTCAAAAACAGTTGTTCGTGCAACAAGAATTAAACGAATGTAAAAATAAATAAATTCCGCAAAATATGTGCGTTAAATACACAATTATAATAATGAAAGTTGTGAAAAAATTATGTGTGATATGTGTTTAACGTTTTCCAGCCGTGGTGTTTTAATAATAATTGGAAACTTCTTTAATTTCGTCCATATGCATCTGCAGCTGCTGAGGTTGCTACATTTGAACGTTTTCAACATTTTTTCTTATGTTTGCACTTAATAACACAAAGTTCACAAGTTATCTTCGTTGTAGTAATAATAATTCACTATTGATTAAATAAAATAGGCAATATTTTGTAAGAAAATGTTTGGTTATTTGCAAGCGCTGAAACATAAACAATGGCGAAAACATAAGAAATAATTGAAAGCTCTCTTTCTAGACATTTTTTTTGACAGATGGTCGATGCCCAAGCAACTGTCAATACTACCTTATATTATTATACCATGGGTTACACCACTATTATGCTCATGTTGTCATTTGATACATACATCTTATCTTATGGCGGCTGCTGTTGTTAAATTTTTAGCAGCTTTTTTTGTCGTAGTGCCTAACCATCTGAAGTTTTGGGCAGCTCCATCGTCAAGCACGTTGTGCCAACTTTTTCTAACAAAATTTTGGGGATTTCCACTTACTTTTTCAAAGTTGCTTCTGGTAAAACTTGCTTTATGGGCTCATTTTAGGTAACTCTCCTCCTTTTAAACTCATTTCTGAGTGACAACACCTCTTCGGTTCGACGTCCTAATAAATTAATTGTATTTTCGTTGCTTTTTGCAGTTTTTTTTTATTTCAATTATTATTCCATCGTTGCCTTTATCACTTTCTAATAAAAATCATTTGAAAATAAAACATTTAAGCAATTAATTATAGATGAAGAGAAGCTATCCAGTAAAGGGTATATTTCCCACTGCAGTTCCCGGCCGGAAAGTGCTGGAGAAAGTTCCTGTAATTGCGAAGAAATATGTAGATATACTGTGAGCGTCAAAAGAAAGTGTACACGGTTGAGTTTTATATTTTCAATTTTATTTCAGTCTTTTGCAATACGGATTTATTAAACTTTTTATGTGTCTTTAAAAAAAGGCTTTATCGTTTCTCAATTTATAAAAAAGCAATAACAAAAATCTTACAATAACAAAATATATTAAACAAAAACCAAAAATACTTCACATTCGTCGAGTCAAAATAAAGTACAGTAAATAAATAAATACAAAAACTATGCATTTCAGTATTTTGCTTGCTTTCCTTTTGCTTTAATACAGCTTGCAACCTTTTCGGCATAGATTCCAATACATTTGCGGTTATTTGATTATCCTTTTTCTGATTTTTTGGTCCAGATGCTCCCACAAATGCTCGATGGGGTTAAGGTCCAGTGATTGGGGGGATGATCCAATTGTTTGTGCGTGTGGTAAATCAACCATTCCTTCACTATTTTTGTCGTGTGCTTGGGATCATTGTCTTGTTGAAAGATCCAAGTTTGATCCAAGCACAACTTCTCAACGCTGGGTGGAAAATTTTCTTTTAAAATGTTAAGGTAATCTGTTTTATTCATAGTGGGGTCTATGAATACCAAATTAACTACTCCTTTCGCAGCCATACATCCCCACACCATCACCGAACCCCCACCGTGCTTTACTGTGGATATAAAATTTTGTTCGGAAAATTCTTTATTTTTGGTCCTTCAAATTTTCACTGGTTTTTTTCTACCAAAGACTTCAAATGTGCTCTTGTCGCTAAACATCATAATCATTTTGACGCGACGAATATATTTTTTGTTATTGTAAGATTTTGTTGTTGTTTTTTTATAAATTGAGAAACAATAAAGCCATCTTAAAAAAATATAAATAGTTGGATCAAACGGTATTGCAAAAGACTGAAATTAAATTGAAAACATAAAACCCAATCGTGTACACTTTCTTTTGACGCTCACAGTATCTCGTCCTGTGCATCTATTTTCTTGCAATTCATTTTCTTTTTGCGTCTGCAGAGAAACTTTTTGTGTCCAGCAGCTTCAGTCACGGCTGGAAACTTCAGTAAGAAATGTATCTACCGGAAGGCTTCTCTTAACCTATTTAATCTACTTAATCTCTTTGTACTTTACCTGGCGTGGTGTAAAGTAAAAAAAAATTAACTTAAAAAATATTAAAATGCAAAAGTTTGTCGAAAGTTTAAGTAACGAGTAGGGAGTGATTTAATTTTGTTTTGTTTTTGACATTTAAATCTATGGTTGCCACGATTACTTTTTTTCTACAAATGTTGACACTTTAAATCAGCATCTGTTAAATGTAACAACACCATATTTCGTCTAAACAAATTATTTGTTCCTCCTCAGTCTCAACGCGTTAAATAAAAATTATAAAACTAAGAATGAGCAAAAATAAAAATGTTTTGAAAAGAGACGTTTCCGAAATTCTTAATTTTTACTTAAACGAAAACAGTCACAAAGATTTTGAAGTAAAAAGAAGGAAAACATGTATTAATGCAGAGGATAAACAGAGTGCTAACTTGGATTTTGATGTCGTTTTCCAGAATGAGGGCACGGAATATTTTGCAGCTTCATTAACGCAATCATCTGAAGCCACCGTAAATGTAATAGAAGAGCGTATACAAATGACAATAAACGAACAAATAGCACAGTGATCAATCGAGGAAAATGTCACTTCTCAGGCAATTACAAAATTGTTAAAAATGAAACTAGTCGTACCAAGTTTACCAAGCGATGCCCGAACAGTTAAAGGAACCCCAAGAAAAGTTCCCACAGTAACTTTACTAGAAGGAAGTTATGTTCACTATGTCATAAAGAATAACCTTACTGACCTTCTACAAAAATATAATATTAAAAGTGTTGATTTAGAACTTAACTTTGATATAGACGGTTTGCCTGTTTCTAAAAGTTGTGGAGCTCAAGTCTTACCCATATATTAATGAATGTAACTTATACGGAAACAGTCTTGTTAATAGGTGTTACGAAGGGTACTCCAAGCCGAAGAATATACATGAGTGAGTAGTATATCGATTCCTAAGAAACCTTTTTTCCACTGAGAATCTAAAATAATTATTAAAGGTACTTAAAAATGTTTAATGATGAACTGAATGAGCTTGTAGAGGATGGATTCGAATACTGTGCAAAATATTTCGTCGTAAAAATTGGTTGTTTTGTGTGTGATGCACCGGCTCGTGCGATGATTATGGGAATAAAAGGTCATTCCGGATTATATAGCTGTCACAAATACACTCAACGTGGCGAAAGGTTTCAACACAAAACAATTTTCAGGCCTTGTGAAAGTATCCTAAGACCCGATGAAGTATTTCGAAGCAGAAGACATCCAGAACATCATAATGAAACAGGCCCAAATATTTTGGAATTGCTACCAATTAATATGATCGACCAATTTCCAATGGACTACATGCACGTTGTATGTCTTGAAGTAATGAAGACATTTATCAAAACTTGGTCAAAAGACAGAAAGCAGCCGTACTCGATCAGCTGTAAAAAAATTCAACTTCTTAATTTAAGACTTAATAATATAAGAGCTGAAGTGCCTTACGAATTTTCTAGGAAGCCTAGGTCAGTTAATGAGATCGATAGGTGGAAGGCAACAGAGTTAAGAAGGTTTTTGTTATACATTGGCCCCATTTTGTTACGAAATGTCTTAGACTCCGACAGATTTAACCACTTTTTAAGCCTGAGTGTCGGAATAAATATCTTACTTTGTGAGACTAATATTAATGAAGCTGAAAAACTTTTATTTGATTTTGTTGAACAAGCTGCAATATTGTATAACGAAGGATTTTTGACGTACAACATGCATTGTCTACAACATTTAGCGGCCGATGTAAGAAATATTGGATCCCTACATAAATTCAGTGCATTTAAATACGAAAATTTCCTTCAGGAAATTAAGCGTAAGATAAAGAAGAAGAAACAATTTTGTGTTTAAATTTATAACAGAGTAGTAGAGCGAAGCATATGTGGAGGGCTAAAGAACAAGAAGTTTAAAGAAATTAAGGTCGTACTCTTTTGTGAAGACAGATTTTTATTATTCATCATCAAAACATCCTAATAAGTTTTTTAGTATAAATAAAAATATATACAAAATAGAATCTATAAAAAAAAAAATTGGAAATGAATATGCTGTTTACGGTTATAAAATAAATACACAACACCTCTTTCAGACTCTTCACGAATATCCTTTTATATGTATCAGTAATTATATTAAGTTGGAAGATGGAGTTTATGAACATGGTAGAAGATATTAAAATAAAACTAGGCAAAGAATTGTTTTTCATCCCCTTGGTACATTAAAATCTTTTAAATAAAGAAACAAAATTTAAAATATTGTTTTTATTAATATTCTCCACAAAAAAAAAGGCAAATTTTTTAAATAAAATATTTCTTAATATTCTCGGATTCATCTCAAATTCGAATCGAAAACGAGAACTCGGATCCGAGATCTCGGCTTCGTTTCGAAACCGAAACGAATCAAAGTACGCTCTGTGGTTTATTGGGTTTGAATATACTTTGGTTCGGCCGTGGGAGTATTTAAACTTCGGCCCAGTTGAATATCATTTCTTACCAGTTTTATTATGTGTTTGTAAACGTGCGTAATAGGTGCGTTTCGCAGTGCCCGAGAAAACAAATGTAAGTGCTATTATTTTGCATAAATCTAGCGAAATATATGAAGATTTTGTTATTTTTTTATAAAAGCATTAAATGATTTAATTATGTGCGAAATATATAAATATGTGCAAAGAATTGTTGAGTTTTTGCAAACAGAATATGTGCCTACACATATGTGTACTATGGGATTTTACTAACTCAATTCATCTTCGTTACAGCAAAAAAATATGAATTGGAAAACGAAGCTGATATGGAAGAAGTCTTTAAATTACTTTGTGATGTATCTGACGTTGAATCCGACAGTTCATCAAATGAATTTGAGGATGTGTTGGATACTCAGACTCCGCACTCCGATCTTGATGATGAAGGCAGGACGGATACTGATTTAGTCGATACAAATACCATCGATACTAATATCGTTGTTGAACCATTGCAAAAGACTGATAGACAATTTTTATGGAAAAGAGGAACATTTGACTCTTTTGTTAGTCCAATTCATGAAAATTTCCATCAGCCAATAAACCCCGTTCTACCACTACAGTACTTTGAAAGGTACTTTGCTGATGAGCATTTTCAGCAAGCAGCACAATACACCAATATGTATCACTTCCAAAAATTTGGCACTGAATTAAAAACAGATGCACTCGAAATTAAACAATTATATGGAGCGCATTTATATTTTGGTTGCATCAAACACCCTCGTTTGAGGATGTACTGGGAAGTACAGAAGTTCGGTTCAAACATCGTCTCTGCAAAAATTACACGAAATCGGTTGTTTCTTTTAAGAAAATGCCTACATTTTGTAGACACTGCAGAAACTCAAGGAGAAGCAAGTTCAAATTACCTCTGGAAGGTTCAACCAGTCATTGATGCTGTCAGATCGCGATGCCTTGCCATTCCAAGAAATTTCGCTAATTACTCGATAGATCAACAGATGATACCGCTGTTTGGAAGATTGCCGCGTGGACTGAGACAATATATACGCAATAAATCACGACCAGTTGGTCTGAGAAATTTTGTAATTACTTCGACAACTGGTACTATTTAAACTGATTTATTGACAAATATTAACTTATATCTACATATATTGTTTTATTTTTCAGGTATTGTTTTAGATTTTGAAGTTTACCAGGGTTCTAAAACTCCATTAACAGATCGATCTCTGGGTTTAGGTCCAAGCGTTATCCTGCGTTTGGTGAGGACTTTGCCAAATAATTCGTCAGTATTTTTTGACAGGTATTTTACTACGTTACCGCTTTTGGAGCGATTGGCGGAAACTAATGTGCATGGAACAGGCACGATTCAAGCAAACCGTTTACGCAAAGTTGATTTAGAGGATGATAAGTTTATGAAAAGGGGAGATTCTGATCAGATTATAAGATCAGATGAAAAAATTGTTTTGGTCAAATGGAGGGATAACGAATCCGTTACACTTGCTTCCACAGCATATGGCCAGGATCCAGTGGGTAGCGTGAAAAGGTGGAATAAGGAGCTGAGATGCCGGATAGAAGTGCCTTGTCCTGCCGTCGTAGTGGAGTATAATAAAAACGTGGGGGGAGTGGACGTTTGCGACCAAATGATGGAGTGCTACGGAACCTGGCTCAAGTCAAAAAAATGGACTTTAAAAGTAGCACTCCATTTTATTGATTTATCAGTAGTGAATGCTTGGATGGAGTACCGGCTTGATTGTCGGTCAAAAAAAATGCCACAAAAATCCGTCAAGAATCTACTCTCATTTCGATTGGAAATTGCAGAAGCTCTTCTCTGTACACCCAAAAGGAAATTCCATGAGTTGGATAAATCAAGCAGCAGTATTGAAGAAGAACAGATAAGAATAAACCTCAAATGTTCTCTTTTACCTGGAAGTAGCAAAAGGTTTGATGGAGGGGATCATTGGCCAGTGGTCGACAAATTGAAGACAGCTCGAGCGTGTCGGTTAGACCAATGTAATAGCCGTACTCGAACTCGGTGCAAAAAATGTGATGTTTATTTGTGCCTTTCTTCTGATAAAAATTGTTTTAATGCGTTTCATACGTTGGTATAATGTTATAAGTAGGACTAGGCAAGGCTAGTCTAGTTATAAGAAATCGATACCAATGAATTATTTTTGTTTTAATATTTGTGTTTAATGGTTGTGTAAAGCCATTTTTTACTGAAATAAAAATTTTTCTGTTTTTACCATATAAAACAAATCTTTTTTTTTTTTCGGAATTTAAAATCACAAGACACACATATGTGTTCGTCCTGTTTCTAAGAACATTTTACACACATAAAAAATACTTTTTTATGTTTTTAGGATAAATTATATACTGAAAATTTTATTGAAATCCGCCCGTTTTGAAATTGTTTGGGACGGAAAGGGTTAATGGCAACATACTTGAGTAAAAGTTATATTCTGCAAATCTCATCGATCAGAAAAAGTCTCAAACAAAGAGAGAGAGAGAAGGGAAAAGGTTTTCCATTAAGGACTTGACTACTTCGCGTTCAATGTTGGCTCTGAGTTCTTCCAACAGGCTACTTGACGTAGCCCCAAAGAAATAGTCTTGAGGCTCTAAATCGCACGAACGAGGCTGCCAATCGACTGGCCCATTTCTTGAGATAACACGCTCATCAAACTTACTCTTCAATAAATCGATTGTAACGTGTGCTGTGTGGCTTGTGGTACCGTTCTGTTGGAACCACATGTCGTTCAAGTCCATATCTTCCAATTCGGACCAAATATAATCGGTTCATGGCGCGATAACGATGGCCATTCACAGTAACGTTACGATCGTTACCTTCGACGAAAAAATATGATCCAATGACGCCGCCGGCATGCAAACCGCATCAAACAGTTATTTATTGTGGATGAAGTGGTAATTCATGAAGCACATGTGGATTTTCACCCGACCAATAACGCATATTTTGCTTATTGACGAACCCATTGAGCCATAAATAAACTTGGTGACTGAAGATGATTTTGCGATGAAATTCATAAATGCGTAAATTTTTATAATTTGCAGACGTTGTTCGTTCGTGTACTTTACCATGATGAAAATGTTAAGTTTACTGAATAAATTGATAGTGACAGTTTAATGATTAGTGAAAGGGTGAGTTCAGAAATTTAATTCAAAGTTGTCAAGTCCCTATTGGAGAACCCCGTACTTGTTCTCGAGTAAGAAAGGCAGAGTGATTCAAACTACAGCTTTGGGTATGGGAATACATTTTGAAATGCTTTTTTGGAATCGCATAATATTTTTTTCATTTTTAATTTTAGGCGCATTTGTGGCACAGTACCTTTCGAATGATATAAGTTTTATTCCTTTCTTTTTATCATAAATATTATATTAAAAAAAGTGTACGGCAACTTTCGATGTTTGCGTATTAATATTTAAGATTTAGCAGAGCAAAATGAGAGCAAAAAGAGAGCAGCGCATTAATTAGATTATATGATTAGATTATTATATGATATGATTAGATTATGATATAAATACATTATAGAATTGACTTCTGAAATAAATAATTTAAATTTAAAGGCTAAAAAATGTCGTTATTTAGTGGAGTTAATACTTATTATTCGAGAAATTTGTTTTATTACCATATATTGTCAATAACGCCAAAAATAAAAACTGGAAAAAATATAATATGGAAAATTAATAAAAAAAAAAAAAAATGGAGTTAATCGATTTGTCAAGTGAAGCATCCATATGTGGCTTGTGATCTACAATCTACTGATATTTTAAATGAATATGGATTTCAAGCTTTGGAACGATATCCCGTTGATCTTGGCACAAAAACAGCTTCAAAGAATTTCTCAATTATTGATAATCTGGCACATTCGACTGTCGTAAGACAAAGGCTCCAAGCTTTACGCTTCTCAAATTGAAAAATTCACTAGAAGCAATATTCACAATAGCCTTAATTCATATGCATCTTCGAAATTCGATCACAGCGGTTTACCGCTATCAGAGCATATTAAAGTTGTTGTTATTTTTGCTGTTTAGCTCCTCCCTTTTTCCACACTTACATTTTTAGGGTTCAGTTAGTTTAACTGATGGTACAAACTAAGATGGTGTGGAGACCATTTTTGTTATGAAAGACTTTGTTGTTTATGTGATTAACACACAACTAATAATTTTCTTAACATTTTTACGGGCGTGCTCTCCCAGGAATTTTTAATCTTAATATTTGAATACGGCCTTTCATTATTTATATTGAAAACAAATTATTTTTTTTTTGAGCTCTAGGCCAATCATGTTGACAACAAGACAACATGAAGAAGAAAAATCGAATTTCGATACGATCTAGGTTAACCTTGGTACAGTTTGCATCAAAAGTAGATAAGAACTCAGTTACAAAAATTCAAGCATTCTCTGCCAAAAATAAATTCCGGGTAACTTTCTCACAGTGGATCACAGTGTAAAGTCATACAAAGGCTACTGATGAGTTTGTGTAGCGGCCAATGAAACAGTCTGTATAGTCAAGTTGTGTGATTTGCTCTATACAGAGCAGTTGATGTTGCTGGTTGTTGCCTTCTTTGTTCTTCATGTTGTCTTGTTGTCAACATGATTAGCCTAGAGCTCAAAAATTTGTTTTCAAAGAATAAAAAATTGTAAAAATTGACAACAAAAAAGATTAATTGAAATGAATAATTAATCAAGTTTTTAAAATTAAATGTGAATTAAAATTTTATTTATAAATCAATTTTGCATTCATTTATGGATTTTTATGTCGTTATTCAGTTGTACTTAAAATTCTGAATATGAATGCAGATTTTACAGCTCTGAATACAGTTCAAGCAAAACATCCCTCACTAAGGTATCGCTGCCATAAATTTCACAACAGTTCAGTTTGCTGAATGTGACCGGTAATAACAAATGCAAGCAATGGCAGAAACTTGCTCTTGCTGCCTGTCTAATTACCCCTTCGGAGGGCGCGCACTGAAAAGTAACACAGGAGGGCGCGCCGCGGCAAATTTGCCGCAAGGTAATTTAAATAGTTTCGACTGGAATTTTTCCTATTTATAGCAAAAAATCATTTAAATAAAACAAGCCATTGCTTTCTATTGATTTTGAATTTTTTTTTTTTATTTGGAAACAAGCCATTGCTTTCTATTGATTTTGGATTTTTTTTTAATTCTTATTCATTAGCGTTGACAGAGGCGTTAATACATTCAACGCATTCTGAAATTTGTTTACAATGTTTTTTGCAGACATTTTTATTACAATTATTACAGAAAATGTTTGTTCCATTATAATAACACAAATATAACAAACTCCTAATTTCGGTTGTTGTTGCACAGCCGGTTCGCCTCGGTGTAGGTTTAAAAACATCAATATATCCTTAGATAATTTTTGTACTTATGGTTTATTGATATCACAACGTAACAAAATTTATACCCAACACAATTAAAAATTACACGTTTTTATGCACGTGCCTATACTTTTTACTCACATAAAACAATAATAGAAATTTTCACCTTCATCAAAACACTTTTTCCAATTAACTACAAGAAATGTCTGCAAGCTACACTTGATTTTTTTTGTTACACGAGAAAGCACGCCGCGGCAATTTAGCCGCAAAAACGAGACACTAATTTTCCAACACAAATAGCACCTAAACGAAATATCGTAGCAACCAGCGGTTAACGGTAAACCACGCTGCATCTCAAAACTTACAAAGTCACTTGAGTGGCAGCGGCCGGCTACCATTATAAATACTTGAAAAACACAAATAAAACAGTTTGCGGCTAATTTACCGCGGCGCGCCCTCCGAAGGGTTCAAATTAAATTGAAGCCGACGGCAACGTCGCGCGACAATGTTGAGCGACAAGTCTCCAAAATACGTCCCATAAGAAATACATGTAAAAAAAAGTGACAATTGGCGCTTGCCGCTCGTCGCGCGTATTGAGTTCGGGCTATAATACTGCCGGTTCCAAAGGCAGTTCTAGAGACTTTTCAGCTTCTTGAACGCTTTCTACAATACAGATGAAATAGAAATTTATTCGGAATTTGTCGGTTCCGCAACAAGCAAAAAGTTAAACCATTAATATTCAATCAATGCAAACACGCTACCAAAAAAGCACAGCTTTCAAAATTCAGAAATTCATTAATCAAAAAACAATTTAAATCAAAGACTTAAGTATTAAGTATTTTCTAGTTTTGGCAAAGTAAAATAAACAATAAGTTTAAAAAACTCAATCAAAAAGTTAAAATATTACAATAAAAAAACAAAATTTCAGCACTTTCGCGTAACACCGTTTAACACAATAATTTCTTAAATTGCTGGTGGTGGACAAAGTTCAGTTGAATGTATCGAACTGTTTTCGATAACTTAAGCTTGTTTGTGTTTTCGTTGCTGCTGTTTACACTTGTAGTTTGCACTTTTATAGAAAAAAAGACCAATGTGCAGCAAGTGTTCACAAATAGGCTATGTTATATTAATGCTAATATACTATTTTTGTATACTTTTTGGACCACAAAGGGGCCTGACTTAGCCCCACTTTTCTTGAGTGTCTTTGCCTTCATAGCACGTAAATGAGTAAAAACTTTCAAGCAGATCGCCTACTCAAACATGATCGCCTACTCACTATGTACACAGCCTAAGGCTGCGAACATAGTGAACGCGAGTTGCTGAGCCGAGCCGAAAAACATATAAGAGCAATACAGTACGCAAATCATGCATCTCTTTTACCCGAATGCGTTTTTGAGTTTCAATCGGCTCGGATCAGCAACTCGCGTCTACTATGTTCGCAGCCTATTGTCGGTCGTGCGCCGATCGTTTTTTATAACGACATTGTAAAAACTTTACGAGATGAGTGCCAGAATGCACGACCTTGTTGATTTAAGTCCCATTTCCAAAAACGCGTGAGATGCGTTGAGTTTTAGGCTGCGAACATAGTAGACGCGATCAGCAACTCGCTGATCCGAGCCGATTGAAACTCAAAATTCGGGTAAAAGAGATTCATGACTTGCGTACTGTATTGCTCTAATATGTTTTTCGGCTCGGCTCAGCAACTCGCGTTCACTATGTTCGCAGCCTTACGCTGCGGAAAAAAATCAATTTCCAATAGAACGTGTTAATGAACATATCGACTCATAACCGCCAAAATATCTTAAGCGCCAAAAAGAAAATTTTACAGGAGAAGGTTTTTTTTAATTATCTTTGCTATTAATTTTATCTTTTATCTCTTATCTCTTTGCTATTAATTTTATTTTAATAATTTTATCTCTTATATTGATTAATTTCTTTTAGAGAATTTCATCTTAAGCGACACTTTGCTGTCATGAAAAATGTAAACAAACATGTAGTGTGTACTTAAGCTAAAATTGCTTTTGGTTTAAATTCATAATCTAATTTCGTACACCTATGAAATTTTGACAGACGATGTAAACCATCGCAAATTATCGATTTTCATCAAAAAACATAAATCGGATATTATGTCGCTTAAGATATTTTGGCGGTTATGAGTCGATATGTATGATTGCCGCACTTCTGCTTAGCGAAGCATAATTTTGAATAGTACCCGGCTCAGTACATTTTGTAAGTAGGGTTTTGTTTGCGATGTTTTGTTTGAGTTCGACTGAACTTCCAATCTTTACAATCAAGGTATGGTACAGTTCACGCAACTATACACTCATATTTAAAAAAAAAAAGAATTTGAGGACATTTTGTCAATTTTATTGGAAATGGGGCTTTACTTTTCAATGTTGCTTTGGTGAGTCGTGCGTCTATCAATAAGATCAACTTAGGTGATGCCAATGTAGGCAGTCTCATAAGAAATTCCTACAAAAATGCTCTTTTGCCTAAATCACTCAATTTAAAATGGAAGTAGATTAAATTTTTTGTCGTCAATGAAAATTTAAAAAGTAGCGTTCAAAAAATCGGTTGCAGAAAATATATGTCCTTATAAGCAGTTTTAATAAAAAACATACATTACAAAACAAAAATCTGAACTTCTGCTCTTTTTAAATTTTATTTCTACAGAAAAAAGGTGTATAATTTTTAAAATGGGTGGAGCATATAATTTTGACTTTAAATTTATTAATTTGTTTAATTTGTTAATTAAGAAACGCGCTAAAACCATTAAAAATGTATTTTGAAGATATGGAAGACTTCATGGACCTTGCATTGCTTGGAATAATTGGGAGTGCCGCCTGCAAAGCCCATAAGGGACAGCAAGTGCAGTCAGTTCGAAATCAGTGGATTCAGGAGCTCAACTTGGCAAGGGACGTGAAAGGATTTTATGCTCAGAATCTTGAAAAAATGCAAAGGAAAGACCCGGAGCAATTTTTCAAAATAACAAGAATGACTCCAAACACATTTAAGCGTCTACGTGCTCTAATTGAACCGCATTTAGCGAAATTGTCATGGAGAGAGTCAATTTCACCATCTAGTGGGCTTTTCCTGGTTTTGCTGTAAGTTACATTTGCAATAAAAGTCAAACTTTTGTTTACTTTAAGTTTCTATTAAGGTACCTTGCACAAGGAGTTCCAAAACAAGTCCTTGCTTGGATATTTCGCCTTGGATTTTTAACAGTTGAAACCATTATATACGAAACTTGTGACGTAATTTGGAAAGTATTAATGCCATTGCATATACAACCACTGTCGAAAGATAATTGGAAGAAGAACGCTATAGATTTCGAAAATATATGGAATCTACCAAACTGTGTTGCTGCTGTAGACGGAAGACACGTTAACATCCGTTGTCCCCCAAAAGCCGGATCGGAGTACTATTACTATACCGAAGATCGTTCGATTGTTCTTCTCGCTGCATGTGATGCAAACTATGTTTTTGTCGCAGTAGACATTGGTGATTATGGAACTGAGTGTGATCTTGGGACTATATCGGAATACTCGTTCGGAAAAAAGTTATTAACAAACAATCTAAATCTTCCACCAGCTTCATATATAAGCAACACAAACATAAAATTTAATTATTTCCTAGTTGGTGATGCAACTTTTCCCCTAAAGCCGTATTTGATGAGGCCATATCCTGGAAAGATTTTAATTGGGAAAAGATTAAATTTCAATAAACGTATATCGCGTGCACGCAGAGTAATTGAAAACGCTTTCGGAATTCTCGTGGCGAGGTGGAGAATTTTAGAAACAACACTCAACATGATACCATCAAATGCAAAGAAAATAATCAAGTCGACAGTAGTTTTACATAACTTCATAAAAGTAAATGACGCAGCTTACTGTCCCAAAACCTTTGTTGATAACTCCGATGAAAATGATGTTATAATTCATCGAGGCCAGTGGAGGAATGAAATTAATCCTCTTACTCAAGCAGGAATTGGATCAAACTTCTCTTCTCAAGAATCTAATCATATGAGAGATATTTATAAGGATTACTTATATGATCCTTTTAAATAAAATATAGAAATAAATTAATAAATAAAATTTGTTTCCTTCTTCAGTATTCTCTGGTAATCCTGGTGTTACTCCGTCTTTTTTAATAAAAGTATTGGTTTTTAAGTTAAAGTTTCAAATTTGAACCTATGGTATGGTTAGTTGGTTCGAAAAAAATAAAAAATTTTGCATTTTTTTATAGATGTAATTGTTTAGAATATCATACTAAAAGAGCAAATCGAAATTCGTAATATTTTAAAAGTAATAAGCCTCCGAGCAGAGAGAACTTTTTTCATATCGAAAAAACTTTACTTGAAACTTTAAACGCGTTTTCTGAAAAACTATAATTTTCGAGCTTGCGACTATCATAACTGGGTCAATTTTAACGAATCTTATAGCATCTTTTATAAATCCCTGTACATCACTTTACGATGCTTTGTTGAAATTCGCAACTTATAAAACGCAACGGTTCACGTCATGATCTTAAAGACAAATTCACAAAGATGTGTTAGGTCGGTCGGTCTTTGAGCGTACATTGATCGACTTTGTAGAACTTTACGGGATGAACAGTCAAAAAGCACGACCTTATTATTTTGAAATCATAATGTTGCGATAGAGGGTTGAGCGCCTGTCACTTAGACCAACTTAGGTGATGCCAATGTACATTAGATATCACACAATAAGCCTATTTTCCCGAAATAACGCAATTTAAAATAGAAGGGGATTTTATTTGATTTATTCTGTGAAAACGCATAAATATTTTAAAGCAATAATTGAGTTATTCGTATAAAATTCATCAAAACATGAATTTTATGAATCTTATACTTTAAATCATATAATTTATAAACTGTGACATGGGATAATATAACAAATTCCATGAAACTCAAACCTACTCATCTCGTTAGGACGTACATTACTTTACCCCTTCGTATGATATTAACCCATTAACGCAACCCAATAACTTTTGGAGCCTTTGGTTGGCCTAAAGTACGATCGTACAATGTTGATGTTAGCACTTGTTGGTCTGCTTGATCCTCAATGCGACAAAAGTTCATGTTAGAACTCTCTAACTTATATAAATTTTACACAATTACATGAAATATAAAGCCAGCATTTGATGTTTTTGTTTGCTTAAACTTGCTACCTATTTATCGACAGTTTCCGGTTTTATCGACAAAGCCATAAAATTTGTATGGGAGCCCCCCTAAGGAGTGGTCGGAGGGAATAGGTGTCAAAGGCAAAAATGTTCCTTTTGCAAAAGTAATGGGGGTCGGTCATACATATTAACCCTCTCCGGCACTCTTTTAAAGGTCATATGCTCAGGTGTATGGAATAAATATTTTGCTAAATAGTTTTTAAAAAAGATGTCATCAAAAGCGAATTGACTAATTCTACGTCTTGTGTTACGACATAGTCGAAACTACTGTATCTTTTTTTGTGTTTTTTTATTATAATGTAATTAAATAGAGTAAAAGTAAGTTATAAAACAAAAAAATAAAAAATAGGATAGAAAAAAAGTTGGAAAATCACCTGTACACGGGTGTGTACAACGTGAGGATCAGGTATGAAATTTTAATTATGAAGTGTAAGACTTTGTCATTGAAAAATTTCTTAAACAGTAGGACTACACGTTTCAAGGAAATCTGATATGTATTGTTGTCTTTCTTGGATTACTTGTGTAATTTTATGAATTGTAGAATATGTAATATTTTTCTCCAAGCAGGAGTTTGAGCTCATTGTTTTTAGCTCGTTTTGAGGGGTGGAACATGGATAGAAAGGGTTCATCGTCGCAAATATTCCGCTTCGACTCTTCATCGAAATGTTGACGCCGTAATAATTCAACCATACCTGCGTGGAAATACCGAAGAAACCAAATCATCTTCTACACCTTCTTCCTTGACACTTACAACAGCAGGATCAGGTGGAACTACGATCAATTCAACTTGGTCTAATGAACTAATTGAACTAATTTCGAGACATCTTCAATAAACCACCACTTCCCAAATAAAAAATTAAAAAAAATTGGTAACCAATTCGCCCATTGTACACAAGCGTGTACACTAACATTGCTGAACACTTTTTGCTACATAATATTACAAAATTTGATATTATTTTATCTTATTCTAATAAATAACAACATAAACTTACCTTACATGGAAAGTTTAATAAATTTCGGGACAAATTTTTAAAATCTGGTAAAAACAATGACCGAATTAAGTTACTTTGAGAATAACATAAAAAAAAAATGCACAAATAGACATTTATTGTCGCGCGAACAGCCAATTTTGTTCTATTTCATAACTACTAGTGACATTAAAAGGAACTAGACTTGGCAGAAACAATTAATTCTGAATACAAAGGATTAGCAGATCATCACGAACAACAAAATGTTGAAGTAGATTAGCGATAGATCTAAGTAGATTAGCGATAGATCTTGTTATGCACTTTTGCAGACCAGAAATTTAATTAAATCTAAGAATAACTGTTACATTTTTAAAATTGGCCATGACCTAAAAAAAAAATCTGCCAAATGAAAACCCAGCTAAGGAAGAGCTTTAATTTAAGTATAGTTGTAAGCATTATGGCGTGTGGCACCGTGGGTAGAGTGCGTGACCCATACGCCAGAGTACCCTGGTTCTGGTTCCATCTGACACAGAAATTTTATTCAATTGAATTAATTTTTCTGTTCGGCCGTCACCTCTCTACAGGTAATTGCAAACCTCAAAGAGTAAATAATGACATGTAAAGCTTCTTGAGAACATGCCCATTAGCCGTTCGGAGTCCGCATAAAACTAGTAGGTCCAGTAGGTCCAGTTCTCGATCAATTGTGTACAAACATTTAATAACGCTTACAACAAAATTTGATCATAAGAAGTTCGGTCAAAGTCTTTTCCGGTGCTGAAATGGCCCTTATTTTTATTTTTATTTTTATAAGCATTATGATATGGGGGGATACAGGGATATGAAAAAAATCCGAGAATATTATTTTGTTATATTGAATTTGAAAATCCTTTGTTTATTGTTTTTTTATGATTTTTTATATAATTAAAATTAAATATATATCGCTCGTTTTCTGCAATAACGTTACAACTCAAATAACTAGATTTTTCAGGAGAAGCATTTTAAGTTTTGAACAGACAAAGGAAATTAAATCACCATTTTCAAAATATGGACAAAACATCAAATATACAAGTACTACTGTAATGTAAATGGTTTAATCCATACAGTGACAAAAAACTGGACATTATCGATATATAAAACGATCTCATCGGAAAAATATTAAGGTGAATCAATCACAAATTCTACTCTCCTTCAAAAATTAAAAAAGATATCGTTACCAAAATTGTACACAGCTTAGATCATGGTAACACGAATGTTGCTGTGTAATTAACTCAATTTTTATGTTATTTTGGATTGTAACGTTTTTGAAGAAAATGGGCGATATGTGCCTAAGGCTAGCAAAAGCTTATTTTATAATTTAAATAAAAAGTACTCTCGCATAAAAAAGTCCCCTCACTGCTGAAGAGAACAGCTGATATGGTTGACAACATGCCACAACCTGGTGAATCTTAAATTTTTAAAAACTTTCAATAATTTATTTTATATTTGACAACCCAAAACTGCTGTTGACTGATCGTGATAACATAGCTAACGCAATAACGTAGTGATTAATAAAATGCGTTAGCGTTGCGTTTCATCACGGTGATTTATACATTTTTTTTTAAGTTTTTAATGTTTTTTTTTTTTAAATACGTGTAATAAATCGTTGACCATAATCTCAACCATTGCATAATGTATTTTTTATTAACAAAAAAGTAACGAACATTTTCAGTAAAAATCAGAAAAAAAAATTTCAAACGCCAAAATTTGTGATTTTTTAATCAATTTCATAAAAAGTGGTCTATTTGTTCTAACTGGCCCACGTCGCACAGTGATGCGATTGGTACAAGTTTTTTATAGTTTTCGATGTTTTAGGTATGGAAAGTAAAAAAATATTTCAGACATTTTTGAAAAGTGGGCGTGGCAACTGCCATACAACTTAAACACATTTTGCGCTATATTTTAGAAATGAGATAAAGTACAATAACAAAATCAAACGTAGACGTCTAGAATGTGATTTCAAAAAAGTATAAAATAAATTACGGCCCACTTGAAAAAGTGGGTGTGGTATCTACCATACAACTTAAACACATTTTCCGGCTGTACTTTAACGTAAGTTAACAGCAGCGCTAATGGAACTATCGGTGGATAACTAATATGTAATCTTAAAAATTCTTGCAAAATTTTTTTAGGATTAGACATGTATGCGTAGAACCTACCATATACATATGTGAAATCTATTTAGGCCCATAACTAAGAAATGAGAAAAGCTGCTATAGCGAAATTTTAAGTTAAACGTTTCTAACTGTGAGAAATTTTTTATTTTTTAATATTTTAACAATATTAGGATTGATATAAGTAATACAATACATGATATGAATAATATTATAATCCGTCTGTCTGTGATCTCGATTACAGCCGTAATTTTCAAGCTGTCATCACGAAATTCGATATTTAACATTGTATTTAAAAAATAAAGAACAAGTTCGAAAATGTGCCAGAGCAGATGAAAACCACGCCTACCTCCCATACAAAGTGACTTTATCAAAACGTTAAAACCTCTTGAATTCCGCAAAAATTAATATATGAACTTCGAATTTTGCATATGAGCTTTGATATTTAATATGCACTCTGAGTATGAAATTCAACCATACAAAGTGACTTTATGACAACGATAAAATCTCTTGAAATTTCAAAAAAAAAAAGGTATTAAATTACTAAAATACACCCTTATTAAATCTCACAGACCTCAATTTATCTCAATGTCAATTTCTCAATATCACGATTATAAAAAAACAGTTGAAACCAGGTTATGAATTTAAAATAAATAGCATTTTTCATCTTAAGTAGAGCTCAAAGTAGACATAACAGTGGTTAAATAAAAAAAACAAATTTGCAATTTATATTTCGGGAATAGCAAATAATAACGAACATTTTTAAAGGAAAATGGCTTTATTGTTTTTAAAATATTCCCCTTGATGATCAATACACTTTTGCATTCGTTCAAACCATTTGTCATAGCAGTTTTTCCATTCCTCTTGAGACACCTTCAAAACATGGTTTTTGAACGCTTCAACTGCTTCTGCGGCGCTCGTAAATCGACCACGCAGTTTACCTTTGATATTCGGGAACAAGAAAAAGTTATTGGGTGCCAAATCAGGACTGTATGGAGGATGAGTCATCAATTCGACGTTTTGACTGCTCAAAAATGCACATGTTTGACGAGATGTGTGATAGCCCGCATTGTGATGATAGAGAATGATGGGAAAATGCCCAAAGTCGTGGTTTTCAAAAAAGTCGTAAATAATTCTTAGATAAGATTGTTTACCACATGCCTATTTCTGGAGAAGTAAAAATATTTTATTTTTTAATTTTTTTTTTTTTTTTTTGCAAAAATAAATTGTTAGGGCTTAAAAGTAAAAAAAAACTTTTTGAAACACGGGGTCAAAAGTAATGGGAATGTGTTGTTGTACAACTCCCTATTGTCTATCGCTCATTTAAAAAAAAAAGTCAACAACACATCCGTAAAACAGGTACAGTTCAGTTATTTTGAAGATATCCTAACCAAGAATCAACTGGTCAAAATGGATGCCAAATTCGTGTTTAGTGGGTCAAATTATTCATGAACAAACAGATAAGTCCCAATGACTTACAATTTGTGTCCCGAAGCCATACGAGATAAAAAGAACATATTTTTTCATTAAACTGACCTATAAGGATTATAAAGCTATATTATGACTGGGTAATGCTTTACACAAAAATTCGTAAAAAAAACTTTTATTTGTAAATGTATCCAAAATGCAGAGATTTGTGTTACAAAATATGATCTCACAAAAAAAAAACAAAGTCTCCGTGTTCCGATGCCTGATGTTTTTTTTAATTCATGATTGTAAAAAACTCTTGCACATTTAATATTAATAAAAATGTATTTGGTAAGGACATTAGACATGGGTAACGCAGCAAAATATGCTGCGCTGCTACACCAACCCCAGCGCAGTTTACTGTATCAGCGAAATGCGCTAACGCAATTGCGCCATGAAGCATTTTGAAATGCTATGATATCTGTATCATCAAAACCAGCGCAGGCTGTTTTTGATTTGGATCAGGCATGATTTTTTCGGTACAATTGTACTATTTTGGTACAATTTTACACCTTTCCTACTACCGAAGCGTTTTCGATACATTTTATTTCGCTCAGTGAAAGTGTGTACGTTATTGAATTGGCACATTTCCAGTTTCAAAATTTTAATAAAATGAAACATTTTTAAATTTACTTATTTTTCATATTTTTACAGCTCTGATGATTTACTGAGAAATCAATCAAATTCATATATAAATAATTTTCTAACATCTATTGTTGTTCCTGTGTTTTTATTTAACGAATACCTCCAAATTTGTTCATGGCTTGATTGTGGATTAAGGCGAGCATTCAGTGCAAATGTTTCTTTTGTGTTAAAAGTTTTCTTAAAAGTGATAATTTTTGTGCACACGCAAATTGAATACTTTATACGCATACACAAAACTTTTGATAGCAATCTTATTTTTTTGTTTTTTTTTTTTTTTTGAAGATGCACATAGAAGCCGCAACAATCTTTGGATAATGGTGAGAAAGATAAAGATTTGTCTCAAATGTATGCAAAAGTTATAAATGTATATTATTATAAGGATATCATTTATTTTCAATTCTAACGATCAACTAAATACCAAGCGAAAAAAGAGGTCATAGTTTCCTTAGAGGGAAAAGAAAATTCGTTATAAGGTAAAAAGCGCACGCTGGTGGTCTTCATCATATAGAACGTAATTCTTAAGCAAACGTTGTAATAATATTTTCTATTCAAAATTAATAAAAGCCAATGAAACAGACTTAATTTAGGAACAATTTTATCTTTAACAAAAACAAAAGAGATTTTTCAAATCTAGTGGAAAACAATGCCACAATATTGATTTTAGAAGTTATATATCAAATGAAAAATGTTCTGTTAAAAAAATTTAACTGATAGTTAAGAATTGCTTGACTGAGGATTTTACCATTAACTTATACGTTGTTTTTTTACTATAAAAAGAGCTCTTAACTTGTTGTTTATTAGTTCAGTTTGTTTATTAGTTATTAGTTTGTTCATTAGTTTAAGTTCTTATTTTTTACTTCTAAGCTTTTATTGTGGCGGCCGTGGCGCACTGGGTAGATTGCGTGACCCACGCGCCAAAGAACACTGGTTTAATTCCATCTGATACAGAAAGTTTTTCAATTGAATTAATTTTTCTGTTCGACCGTCACCTCTCTGTAGACAATGACAAACCGCAGAGAGTAAATAATGCCATGTAAAGTTTCTTGAGAACTTAGCCGTTTCTTGAGAATTCAGCCGTTCGGAGTCGGCATACAACTAGTAGATCCAGTTCTTGATCAATTGTGTAAAAACATTTAATAACAATGAATTTCAATTTTACGAATTTTATAAGACATGTTGAATACCTTATTAAAAATGTTTGTGATTTATTATAAAAATGAAAACCTTTTGTTAAAAAACACACAATTGAATTTAAATTTATTTTCCTTCATTTAGTACAATTCTCTCTGTATTGCTGTACCAAATTGAAAAACTCATTTATCAACCCTGATTTGGATAGCGCGATGCGTTATGTGGTCAATTTGTTGAATGCGGTGAGCTTTGTGGTGAAGTAGCAAGTTGGGCTAAGCGCATAAGGCCAAAACACATAGAAAGCATGCATGCCTCAAGCATGCATCATGCCTGTGAAGCATGCTTGGTTAAAGCACATAGAAAGCATGCATCGCTTATGTGATAAATTTCAAATATGTTAAACTGAATAGAAATTTTAGACAAAAAGTAGTGAAAATACATTAAATTTAATCAAAAACAACTAAAAATGGAATTTGAGGATATTTTATGCTTATTGGTTGTGTTGATATTGCTTTTATTTCACACATGTCTTCTGTCAATGCTTTGATGCCTGCAAAAAGTTAAAAGTTCGCCAACTTCAGGCATGCTTCAAGCATCATGCATGCGTGCATGCTTTTAATGTGGGCTACTTCATAAGAATATGTATATTCAATCACAAATGTCAGATGCTTGAAGCATGCATGCCTCCTATGTGCTTTGGCCTATATTGTCTTCACTTATTAAACATAAATGAAATTAATTAGAAAATCCTGAAACAATTTATCTATCGAAAGACTCATGTTGCTTATGAATTCATTTAATTATTCAATTAATATGAAGTATTACTGAACAAATAGCGTATTTTTAGCATTAACCAAAAATGAACAAATTTTATACTTCAAGCATGACTGCATGCTGTTCAACGTGAGTATTAGATATCAAACAATATGTATATACACATTTCTGGTATGCAAGACAAGTTGGAAGTTGGATGTTAGTTTCATTTCATGTACCTCATGGTGTAATAATAATAAGGTGTTAGTGAATTTTTGACAACACCAAGAATAGCTTTCTTTCTGTCAAAATATTGAGATCGAAAGAGAGGAGCCGTTGATAGTTGTTATATTCTATTATTTGTTTGAGTTGCTAGATGATGATGTTTTATAGTTTTTGTAGGTTATTGTGCGAATAAAGTTAAAGTAAATATTTAATTGAATTAATTGTGCCGTGTTGTGCTTACAAGAAGTTATTTCAGTTGTCTTCGCCCATTGGGCAAGTTCGCCGTTGAATGGTTTTGCCATTTTATCAAAAACGTGCGCTGGAAGGTGCCACCGACATGAAGTCTTGGCCAGCATGCAAATTGTTTTGCATTCACATCGACTGCTTCAAGAAAATATCGAATGCCATAAAAAAATGTTCAATACCTCATCTGATAATAGCCATCAAAAGAAGTGGACATGGCATTGAGCTTCGACCGACTGCACGTTATATGCTTTATTTTCATTCCAATTCACCATCAGCTGTTTTTGACAGGATCGGGGCGAAAAAATTTATCATATTGAGAGAGAACTGTCAAATTAACTAACACCTTATTATTATTACACCATGATGTACCTTAAAAGCAATGCAAATCTATAGAAAAAACCGTACATGAAGCAAATACAAATTCCTGCGATTTTGGGTTACTGCGCTATTTTTTAGCGCAATATTTAGCTTTAGCGCAAAACAAAAAGTAGCGCTGCTTAACATTTAGCAAGAAGATGTGCTCAGCGCAGTTTGAACTGAAAAAGATAAAAAAATTAAAATGTCATTAATTTTTCCAGGGACCACAAATAACGATTATCGCTATCAATCAATCCTTTTATAACAATTATTTTTTGTCGTTATTTTTTCGATCAGAAATAAAATTATTTTTTTGTCGTTTTTTTCAATCAGAAAAAAAAGTTATTTTTGCGATCAGAAATAAAAACCATTTTGTGATCGTTATTTTTTCGATCAGAAATATAAATGAATGATTGATCTATATTTTTCCGATCAGAAATAAAAATTACTTTTGATCGATATTTTTTAGACCAGAAATAAAAATCAATCATTGATCGATATTTTTTCGATCAGATTAAAAATATTATTTTTTGATCTATATTATATCGATCAAAAAAGTAACATGCATATTAAGATATAAATTATAATAAAATAAAACTTAAAAAAGCGCTATAACTCGAAAACAAAAGAAGATAGGAAAAAATAAAAGTGGTTTTGGCTTTTCTAAAGAGGGTGGGTGGCATCGAACTCTCGACGCACAGATGGAGGGGTTGGTCGATATGATAACCTTAAAAATTAGAAAAAACGCCATATCTTGAAAACGAAATAAGATGGGACACTACTTATATTTTGTACTTCTATTTCCTACAGCTATTTTCTATTAATATTTTCTTTAGTGTTCTAGTACTATTTTCCATCAATATTTTCTACTACTATGTTTTGCAACCATTTCATGCTACCAGTTTGTCTACTAATCCTTCTAATATTTTCTTGTCTAAGTTCTTATTCAAATTCTTGTCTTGGTCCTTATTCTAATCCTTGTCCTAATCCTTGACCAAATCTTTGCCTAACCTAATCCTTGTCCAAGTACTAATCCAAATCCTTTTCCAAATCCATGACTAAGATCTTGTCCTTATCTTCGTCAAAATCGTTGTTCACTTGGTAACGTGTGTTCGAAGCAATAACTTCTTTATTTTAACTCTAAACAGTTTTATTTGTAAATATTGATTTGATTGAAATTTCAATCGATATAATTTCAATCAAAAAATAATTTTTATTTCTGATTAGAAAAATATAGATCATTGATTCATTTCTATTTCTGATCGAAAAAATAACGGTCAGTAATAATTTTTATTGCGGATTGGAAAAAATTCCATTAAAAAAGAACTTTTATTTCTGCTTGAAAAAAATATCGATCAAGAAATGATTTTTATTTCTGATCGAAAAAATAACGATCAAAAATTTTTTTATTTCTGCTTGACAAATATCGATCAAAAAATAACAAAATGATTTTTATTTCTGTTCGAAAAAAATAAAGATCATATATAATTTATATTTATGATCGAAAAAATGACGATAAAAAATAATGTTAATATATGATCGAAAAAAGAATCGATCACAAATGAATGAAGATGATTTCTAATATAAACACAAATACTTAAGATGCGTCATTTAGATTATAGTTAAAAAAAAACAACTTGAGATTGGTAACCTGGAAAAAAATGCTACGCTGCTACACTAGCCCAAGATCAGTTCACTGTAGCAGCGTAATACTTTAACGCAATTGCGTCATGAAGCAGTTTGAAATATTATGATACCTGTATTATCAACATGTTTATCTGCGCAAGCTGTTTTTGAATTGAGTTATGTCTTGAATGCGGTGAGTTTTTAGAGTGCGCTTCAAACAAAACTAAAACATCAAAGGATTCTGGCATTGCAGCAAGTTTAAAGTTTGATTCAAGTTTGTTTGTACTCTTAAAATCGAACACGTTGGACATATTGAAAAAACCATTGCTTGTTCGGCAAAGCATCATAACAATCAAACACACTTCATATGTTTAACAGCATCTTCCTCGACAATGTTCGCTTCGAACATTTTATTTCCATGTTTAAGGCGACACAAAACTTGTGCAATTTTCGCTCGCTGCAAAAATATTTTCTCATTTTGCTTTGGGCGTGTAATTTGTATTATTGCGCTATTGCGTTACTTTTTTTAAAAGAAGTGAATTAGCGCAGTAACGCATTTAAGTGCTTCAACTCAATAGCGTAACGCAGCGCAGCGTTACCCATGTCTAAAGGACATAACTAGCTCGTAGAAAAAAAAAAAAAAAAAAATCCTACCTATGCAACAAATATGCAAAATATGCAAAATATATGCAAACGAATTTCATCAGATATGCAGATATCATGGAGGGAATAACAGAGGTAAGATAATGTTTATCAACAAACAATATTTTAAATAAATTATCGTTGTTTGAAATTAAAAAAAATCAATATGGTTTTTTTTCCTAATCCAAATCGAAATTTTAATAATGCTGTTGAATATTTTTTAATTCATAGTGGGTTATTTACCTTTACGTTACGAGCCGCTTTGCGTAAACGCTTAATTGTCATCCCTAAATAAATGCGGCGGCTTTATGTCAGAAGCGCAGGCAGCCAACAAATTTTTCACAGAAATAACAATATTTTCGAAGTCTGCAGCCAACTTTACTTCCTAACGCTCTGTCAAAATTGGATTTTCCAACTGCTCAGCGTTGCCGCCGCGTTATTATGGTTTGTCACATATAAATCGTATTGGCATGAGAAATTTTTGACAGATAAAAACGCTGCCGCGCGGATTTAGGTTTGACTGTTAGACTTAATTTTCCAAATCATTTTGTATAACCCATTATTTTTGGACAACGGCGATATGCATTTATATTAGATGATGACTCATTTCACGCCAAACCGGCCACCTAATTTTTTGATGTCACCGCTAAAAAAGAAATTATATATTTTGAAAGGTTTCTACGAGGTGCATCAAATCACATATTTTTTTTGTGGTCACACAAAGTACGAAAATTCATGCTTTTTCTGCTTTATGGTGATTTTTAAAAATTCATATCTCAGGACCTGAACAAGATATCTTTTTATTATGTTATTATATTATGTTACCAAAACAAAATAAAAAAAAAATTATATTTTTTCGACTTTTATGGAAAAGTTGCCGATTTCGATCTGTTCTGAGCCTATTCTGAGATCTCCCTCTCTGAGCCTAATTAACGGTAAACCAAGAAATTTTTCGGGTTTTCACAATAATAAATACATAATTGATCTGACAATCTATAATATTATAAAAATGCAGCCCAAATCATGTCTGTCTATCTGTCTGTCTGCAATTTTTTGTAACGTCATAACTTCAGAACCACTCAATCGATTACATTGCGGTTTTTTGCTATCGGTTAGAAATTTTTGGAAGAAGGTAACAAAATTTTACGAAATTCAAACATTTTTTTTTTGCGAATAGATTTTTTTGAAATGAAACTCAAATAAATTCATATTACTGTTCATATAGTTTTTAGTTCGTGTATTTACTTAATGGATTGTTTTGAAAAATATGTACCGACAAAAAAAGTAAGATATGTGTGTTAAATTTTGCAACTAAAAATCAATTATTTATTTTTTAAAAATGAGGTAAATAGCTTAGTGTCAATAACTTGGTTGGCTTAATAAAATGAATACAATGGAAACTATATTATTATATATTTCAAACTATACTGTTTATTTCAATCATTTACTTCTCATAATTTACTTAGTTAACATAACTACCGCCAACAAGAATAAGAAAAGCTCGGGCAAAGCCGTGTACTTCAGCAAGTTATTAATAAAATTTCAATATATATACTCGTACTACCCTCTAAATTGCTTTTATATTATATTTTGATTTGTTTAGCAATGGTAGTTTTGGCATATTTTGCATTTGTTTTGCATATGTTGCATATATTTTGCATAGTTTGCATATATTTTGGCATATATATGCATATGCATTTCATGCAAATATGCCAAAAAAATTTATATATGCATATTGTTTTCAACTCTATTTTCAATGAAACGAACTTTGGTGTCATCAGAATTTACTTATCTTAATCCTTCAAAAATATGCAAATATACAAAATCCGAGGTCTACTTATCAGAAGATTTGCTTGAAAAGTTCACAGTATGTTCCCAATGATATGTAAGTTCATATAAGTAAAACAAATTTCGAAACAAAAATATTCAAAGGTAAAAGGTGGCCTTTTACACGTGAACATTTTCGGGTGATGATTTTTTGCGACTTTTGGTGATGAAGCCGGGTATAGGGCTTCTGTAAAACACTAGTTAAATGAGTTCGAGCCTCATGAGTTCGATTCGACATTCTCTCTAAGAGGAATTTCGTGAAGGTGGTCCAAGAGCGGCTCTGGTAGCAGAAAACATCGATGCTGTGTGTGAACTGTTGGAAGCAGACTGACATATGACATACCCTAAAATGTAGTCATTCTTGGGTATTAGTGGAACTATTTTACGAAACGGGAAGATTTGTTCCCGAAAGTTCGGAAAGTTGTCCGCGGACGGAGCAAGCAAATGGTTGCCAGTTTTTTCAGAAAAACCGATCATATCGCGTCTGTACTACTTGATCAACGGAGAACTGTTAATGCTGAATGGTACACAACCATTTTTTGCCGGAAGTCTTCAAAGAATTGAGGAAAACCAAGCAGTGAAGGAAGATCATCCTCCATCACGTCAATGCGAGTTCCTACACATCAACTCAAGCAAAAGAATTTTTGAGCACTCAAGACGTGGAATTGATGGGTCATCCGCCTTACAGTCCCGACTTGGCACCCAATGACTTCTTCTTACTCCCGAAAGGCCTTTAAGGCCAACAGAAATCTGGTTTCGGTGGTACCAACTTTAGAGTGGCAAAACTGTTTCGAAAATTGCTTCAAACGAATGCAAAAGTGTATTGATCATCTTGAAGAATACTTAGAAAAACAATACAGGCTTCCTCCAATATAATGAACACCAATTTAACGAATTTCCAATACAACGAACCTTTTCATATGCATTTTTTTCAAACACCTACAATTACAGATGTTCGTAATATAGTCATCAATGTGTATAAAAAATGTATGTTGTATTGAAAATTCGTTAAATCAGTGTTTGTTACATTGGAACACTACTGTATAAGCATTTTCCCTGATTAATCACCTTTTTCATTGTTTAGGCGCAACACTTAAAATGCAACCTTCATAATGGTATGATGTGGATATGTTTAGGGTATGACATAAGTTTGGGAATGGTATTGGTATGGGTATGAAATTTGTATAGTAACAGTGTGATATGAAAATGGTACATTTAATATGTGAATTACAGTTCAAAATAACCTAAAATACAGGAAATTTGTATTGTTTTTTGTATTCGAGAAACTATAAAGAACAAAGTCGTAAAAAACAGAATTCTTCTATATAAAAATTAATGGATGGTCATATAAACATATAAACTTATCAGAGGATAAAAAAAGTAGAAGCAAAAAAAGTGTTAAAAATAAGTAGCTGCTTCCAAGTATTACGGAATAGTCGTTGAATAACTTAGATATTTGTGCCCATATGCGTGCGTCGTAAAGTGTTTAATAACTTTGTAACTCCGCTTATAACACTCATAAGCGAGGCAGTTTTTAAAAGTCACCTAGTTCCATTAAGCCATGTCAGTCTGTCCATCGTTTTGATAACAACTAGAATTTTTAAGTTGTATAAATTGATACATAGGCTTCTTAAAAAAATAAAGTCAAGTTCGAAAATTAGCTAAATCGTTTGAAAACCACGCCCCCTTCCATGCAAAGTGACTATCAAAACGGCAAAATCTCCTCAGCTTCCGTAAAATTCATGAACTTAAAGTGCTGATTATTAATAAACAGACTTACTTTGAAATTTTGGAAAATTTAAGTGAAAACTCCACCTACTTCCCGCACAAAGTGACATTATCAAAAAAGCAAAAACTTAAATTCCAAAAGTTAATTCATTGACTAGATATATTCCACATACATATACATTGATATTTAAAACATACAATGAGCTTGAAATTTGAAAGATTGGATGAAAACCGGGCCTATCTCTCATACAAACTGAGTGCTTAAACTATAAACGTAAGTCAAATATTTATCATATTTAAATTGTTGCATTTGTTTCTTTCGAATTTCAGAACAAACACGACAAATAAACATCAAATGGATACCCTCTTGGGTCTGATGCAAAGTCACCGTGATATTGCCTTGAGCTGCAATCAAAGAAAGAAGGAGGGAGTTGTTCAGTTCTGGAAAAAGGTAGAGCAACAACTTAATGCTGCAGGTCCTCCCTTCAAAAGAATTTCGGAATGGAGGAAAGTAAGTCTTCCAACGAATATTAATGAATCTGTTTGTATTAAAAATAAATTAAAACTATTTTAAACCAGGTGTGGTCTGATCAAAAGAAATACGTTAGAAATAAGGCCGCACGGAATTTAGATCTCAAAAATAAAAACCTTAATACCGAATACAGACTATCAGCTTATGAAGCAGCGGTCTTAAACCTCATCGGATCAAAAAAAGCGCCAGTTAATGATGTTCCCAAATTTGTTTTAAGGTTGGAGACTAAAGAGCGTGAAGATGAAACGAAAAAAAGTAGCGAAGATGCATCAAAATTATCCATATTGTTGACAACAGGCAAAAGTTATGAAAGTAACCAAAAGGACCAAAAAGAGCTATTGAAAGAAAAAAGTGAGTCGGAAATAAATAGCGAAACTATAGAGTCTACATCTTCAAAGGAATCCACAGACAAGGCAAGTCCTTCCAAAATTGAAGTAAAAAAATTCAAGGCTATCCAAGAAAAGTGTTTTGGTAGCATGTCCTCAACACTCGCAGAACTAAGACAAGAATATACCGGAGTTGCTGCTAGCGTCGTAAATATATATAAATCTCTTGACCAATCGAATGAATCTAGAAAAGAGCTATTAAGGGAAACTATTCGCCATAATAATGCGATGGAAATGATGCGGCAACGTGAAATCGATATAAAAGTCGAAAAGAATCGTCAGCTTATAAAAATCGAAGAGTTGAAATTAAAACTTTTACAAAAGAAAGAGTAAATTCCAACAGAAAACCGGAAGCCGTGAGGACATGACAAAAACTTGCCTGGCAAAGAATGTTAATATAAGACTACTCAAGTCGTTTGGTACTAGCTCGGATATATTTTTTAAATTAAAAAATAATATATTAGCGGTATTCTCTAAGTCTAGCACAATTGCTAAAGAGCACGCATTGTAAGAATCATCTGCAAAATATGTAACGGATCGAGTGCGACCTATCCTACAAGTGTGGCATGGAAAAAATAAACATCTAAATTACAAGCTGCACTTCTTGCTCATTTCACTTTCTATACGGCTGTGGGCTTTTCCTTTTTGCTGGTGGAGTACTTTCTTTTTTAATTTTTTTGATCTTAAAGAGTTAAGAGTATTTAAAGCATTAATTGAAAAAAAATCACCAAATAAATTACCTTTTGCTGCAAAATCCAAATATTATATCTAACTTATAACAAAAACATTCGACACAGGGTTGCATTTCGTATAATAACAATCCTGTATAATAACAACAATATTGCAAATATTGTACGGTTTGTATTTATTTGTATTTTGTTGTTGTGCCATTGCACGGATTGTACATTTCCTATTCTTGCACCGTGCAACGGCATATGCTAGGCATAGAGAATACCCGTATTGTAGTAATTGGCAAGAATCAAATAAATTGTGCATAAAAATACGTTAGTCTGTTAATGGATATAAATAGTATCTGTTTAGCTTTATAAAAAGTTCCGTTCTTTTTATTATATTTCTGCAAGCCTTTTCTTTGGGAGGTGATGTAGCTGCGCTCTACGTTTTCACATCCACATAAGAAACTTTTATGGTTTATCGTTTTTGTGTTTTTTAATAATAGTCACTTTTGAGTTATAACCCTCTCAGTAATCTAAGTGTCTAGACACAAATTGGAAACTTTTTGTTCTCCGAAAATCCAAATCCAAAATAGTTATTGAATTACAGAAAGGTTTCATCAACAACTTTTTGTGTGAAATTAATCATCTTATTTGTGAATACATAGTTTAAAAGTATATTCAAAGTCTTAAGCAGTCAATAAAATGTTTATTTGTAAAAACATTTCCATCATTGTTTTAACGGAAAATATTCGCTCATATATTTGCCCAAATCCGTGTCTTAATTCTTATCCTTACCTTTGTTGCAGTTCTTGTCCTCACTCTTGTCTTAATCGTTGTCTTAATTCTTGTTCTTATCCTTGTCTCAAACATTGTTTGCATCCTTGTCCAAATCTTTGTCATTATGCTTGTTCTTATCCTTGGAAATATCCATGTTACTTTTATATTATACATATTAAAATTTAATTACTTTTATGTATTTGTTCAATTATTATTGGATATTTCTTCGCAGAAAGCGACAATTTGATTATTTTTTTGTAACAATCACATCGCATAATAATTTATATTGTGTATTAATCAATACACAATTAAAAATTAATATAATTTATTATTAACATATTAGTACTTATTTGCTCCTTACAAAATTTTTTTATTTAGTGGATCACAGTGAAAAGTCATGCAAGACTACTGATGAGTTGGTGTAGCGGCTAACGAAAAAGTCTGTCTAGTCTGCTGTGTGATTTACTCTGTATAAATCCGTTGTTGTTGTTGGTTGTTGCCTTTATTGTCTTCATGTTGTCTTGTTGTCAACATACTTGGCCTAAAGCTCAAATTTGTTTTCAATACAAATAATGAAAGGTCACATTAAAAATTTAAAATTTTATAGGCTAAAAAATTTTTAAAATTATTTATAATGCAAATTTTGATAGAAATTCGGTCAAACAATGGGGATCCAAGAAGGTTTTGGCCCATCTTTTTTAAAAATAAAATATTCTACAAAATTTAGCCCGATGGGTACCCGGGTGGCAAAACGAGGGCTAGGAAAGACTGTCGCAAATCTTCCCATATCCTACAACAAATCTGCAATAAAATCGAATAACGAAATCCGGTTGTCGAAGTCAAGCGAGATAAGAATAAAAAATAATGTGCCCGTCATCAATTTACTGAACATCCCCATTATATGCGAAATTTTCTTTTGATTAATTTTTTATTTAGTTGTTAAGATTCACCCGAATATTTCAGCTTCTTATCCCAATTAAAATAAGCGGCTTTTTCAAAAATTCTGATGGGATCGAATTCATTGTTGGCAAAGTATTTTCTGAAGTTGAAAGCTATTTCACTGCGCCTTTTAGTCCATGTCAGATTTAGGGATAGCCTATGTAAAGGGTTTAAATAGTATTGCCTAGACATGTGCATTAGGGCGTATCGAATTAAATTTTTTTTCGAATTTCACATTCTAAGAGGTCTCAAAAGTTGCATGGGGCTGTCAAGATCACCCAAAGAAAAATTTTAAGGTAAAAATTATGTCTTCCACTCCCGCAAGGACAAAGTTATTTTTTGAAAAAAACAGTAAAAAATAACGACCTTAAAATGCTTTGACTTTTATAAAAAAAACTTATTGACTTACTTATCTGGAGCTTCCAACCGTTGGTCGGTTTTGGCGTCATATAAAAAATTGCGCCAGCCATTTCTGTTTTGCGCTTGCTGGTGCCAGTTGGAAACACCAAGCGTGGATCAGGTTATCCAACACCTGATCCTTCCAAAGAAGATGTGGGCGTCCTCTTCTGCATTGACCACTACCGGGCACCGAATCGAATATTTTTTCGCTGGGGCGTTGTTTTCCATTCACTCAACATGACCTAGCCAGCGGAGCCGCTCGATTTTAATGCACTTAACTATGTCGATGTCAGCGTACAGCTCATACAGCTCGTGGTTCCATCGAATTCGGTACTCGCCATTGACCCAGATTGGACCGAAGATCTTACGAAGGATCTTTCTCTCGAAAACTTCCAAAGTCTTTTCATCAGAACTGCTAAATGTCCAGGTTTGTGCTGCATATAATAGGACGGGCATGATTAGTGACTTTTAGAGCGTGAGCTTTGTTCGTCGAGAGAGGGCTCTGCTTCTCAATTGCCTACTCAGCCCAAAGTAACACATGTTGGCAAGAGAATACTGACATCGTTGAAAGAGTTTATGCTGGATCCCAGGTAGGCGAAGCCCTTAACAACCTCGAAGGAGATGTTGTCAACAGTGACGTGCTTTCCAAGACGCTGGGACTGTTTATTTGTTGACACTAGGTATTTCGTCTTATCTGCGTTCACTGCAAGACCCATTCGACTCGACTCTTTCGCTGGCCAATGATATCGATATCATCAGCATACGCCAGCAGCATAATACTTTTGTAGAATATAGTGCCACGTGCTTCTCAAATTAGCAGCTCGGACGATCTTCTCCATCATTAGGTTGAAAAAGTCGCACGATAAGGAATCACCTTGTCTGAAACCTCGTTTGGTATCGATGGAGGAGTGAGATCCCTCCCGAAAATCATCCTGCAAAGACGGATGAGCTTTGCAGGAATACCAAATTCAGACATTGTGGAACATATGGTGTCTGTGTCGATTTGTTTTTCTAGGGTCTTCTCCAAGATTTGTCGTAGCGTAAATATCTGGTCTATGGTGGGTTTGCCAGGTCTGAAGCCACACTGATAAGGTCCAATCAGCTGGTTTACGATGGGCTTCAGTCTTTCACATAATACACTCGACAGGACCTTATATGCGATATTAAGAAGGCTTATCCCACAGTAGTTGGCCCAAATGATGGGATCGCCTTTCTTGTGGATTGGGCAGAGCACACTGAGGTTCCAATCGTTTGGAATGCATTCTTCCGACCATACTCTGCATAGAAGCTCATGAATGCATTTAAATAGAGCTTCGCCTCCATTCTTGAAGAGATCAGCAGGTAAGCCATCGGCTCCTGCGGCTTTGCTGTTTTTAAGCCGAGCTATAGCTTTCAAGACTTCACGAAATATTTGCTGAATCCAAATTGAGAAAATTACCGTCGGTACCATTTCTGATACCCGAGATAGAAAATCTCATATTAATTTTTTTTTAAACAGTTAAAAAATTGCATTCAAGTATACATTTCTCATAAATCGGAAAATGCATATGCAGAAATTATGATAATTATTAATTCGCCAAATTTAAGGAATTCGTTAACTCTATAATTAATACCACCAAAATTAAGACTATTGGGCAACAATCAAAAGTACTGTGCTATCTCGATTACAACTTTAGCATCGAGTATCCTTCACACAGGACACTGTGGATAAAAATCGTGCATGGCATCGTGTTTAGCAATATATTGTTAGTTGAAGCCTATACTTAGTTTGACTTTAACACATTCGTAGTTTTTTTTTTTATAAAAGTCAAAGCTTTTTAAGATTGTTATTTTTTACTGTTTTTCTCAAAAAACAACTTTGTCCTTGCGGGACATGAAGACATTCTGTTTTTTTCTTAAAATTTTTTTTGGGTGATTTTGACTTGAGCTTTGAGCTAACTTTTGAGACCTCTTAGAATACTATCTAAATTTTTCAATACGTCCTAATTTACATAGGTGTATAACAAATCTGTTTTAAGACACTCACTCTGATTTCAAATAATTACTGTCGCATGCTCTAAGCTTTAACAACAAATAACAAATAAAAGCTTTAATAACAAATGCGCGTAGTGAAAAAGAAAAGAGAGTGCAATAGAGCGTGAACAAATATTGAAACGAAACTTCTGGTTAAGTTTCACTTTCCACTTACTTTTAGAAGACAATGGTCGCTTTGTAGTGGGACGGGCTACATTTTCGATTACAAAATATTTCAAATTGTAGTCAAGCTTCCTACAACCTCTCTTCAAAAGTTTGCGATTTGTACGAAAAACCGGCTAATTTTATAATTACAAAGTATGCTACGAGTAGTCGATCTTCCTTCTCCCATATACAGGTTCACTCACAAATTCATATATAAATAACATAACATAAGTGTACTGCCTTTCATATTTGAAATATCGGAGTACGTGCTCCGCAAATTTTCCGCTGGAGAAATGGAGATTTGAAGAGAAGCAACCAAAATGCAATATTTCTTAATCTCTCGAAAGAGTGCTTTATTATGCTGTGCGGTCATTTGCATGTTTACCATGGTATAATAATACAAGGTAGCATTGACAACTTCTTATTTTCTCTTCTACAAGAAAACATCTCCTGTTAAAAACAGCTTTTTGTGTAAATGCATCTGCAGCTGCTGTGGTTGTTTTTTTTTTTTCACTCCAACGTTTTGAACATTGTTTGTGTTTCCAATGGCGGATTGTGAGCGTTCTTTTTTTGAGTATATTTTTTGAAAGGAGATGGTTTCCCAAGCAACTGTCAATGCTACCTTGTATTATTATACCATGCATGTTTACTACATGCAAACTGGTTCACTACACATGTGCACTGTTGAAAAATTCGTTCAAACGAATTCATGCACATGTCTATTTCCCAACAAAAGACCTGAAATTCAAAGATGGAGTTGTTATTTCGTAACTGCACAACTTTTAAAAAAAGATACAGTATACCGTGTATACAGTAAAGAAGTGAAACTTCTTCTTTGTATACACTCATTCTTTTCTAGAATAAGAACGATTTTAGTGTAAAGGCTCGATTATGCAATCGTAAAGCTACGCAACGTAACGTGGCGTAGAGTTCTATCTGGAATAGAACCCATCGCTGCACTAGGGAGAAAACTCAGAGCGTAGCTTTATTGAAAGTTTGAGAGCGAGAGTATGATCGTGAGAAAATCAAGTGTTGCATATTCCGCATATTAAGAGAATAATTTCTTAAAAAGGGATTTTTTTATTTTACATAACTACAATGAGCGATTTTTTTGCCAATGGGAGCTTCAGGTGCATTTATAAATTTGTTTTTCAAAAATTTTTTTTGGCATATTAACAAGGAGTTTCACAGAACAATGTCACAACAAAAAATCTACCTCAACTGTAAACTTGATCTTAACTTTCATTTTTATTTCTGCCTTAAAAACTAAGAATCAAAAATTACCGGTTATTTTGTACTCAAAAACTATGGGACAAATTTTAGTTATTACTTTTGCCTTAAAAAAATTAAGCCTTATAAATACTTTTTTGTTCAAAACTTTAAATGTGAAAAGATAACTAAAACTTTCACACACACATTATACTTACTATTATTAATAGTAAATAGTTCGATATAAAATTATATAACTAAGATATGTATAAAATAGTTATCTATTGAAAGAACTTATTCCAACTTTTCTTGCGCACAGTGTCAAGTTGGCGTCATGAAATTGCACAATTATCGCAACTTGCATTTGCGTAAACTTGCATAAACTTTTATCTTATATTCTTTCAGTTCTTCTTTGCTTGTAAAATAAATTTTTAATGAAAAATCTATTAAAACAATATTTAAGGATACAAAGTGCATTAACCCACAATATCTAAGATTCAGAGACATAAAGCTTTATGTTTAGCAGTTTAATTGCGTTTCTTCAACGTTAACTATGTCAATTGCACGAATTTCTATTAGTTGCATTGAGCAAGGTCGTACTGTAGTTACTTTTTCTCCATACAAACATTTTTGACTCTACACTAATAGTTCGGGTGTAGAATTAAGTGCTAAGAAATTTTCGTTTCTACAGCATACTACGCTTTATTCAAGAAAGATAGAAAAATAGATTACGCATTGCGCAGGTCCGTTATGTTGTTTACTTTTCATTTTGACATTTCTAGCTACGAACAAAGTATTTTTTACGATCATGACGTCACGCTAGACCAAGTTTGTTTCTTGAATCTTTTGCCATTGTTTCATATTTGTTTACATTTTTAACAAGACTTGACAGAAAGCCATATCGTAAGCTCATATCGTAAGTCTATCGTAACGTAGATGCGCAGATCGTAGAAAATTATTTTTACTATCTGCGCAATCTATTTTTCTATCATTCTTGGGCTTTATTCATAAACATTTTTTCATTCGCTGCTCATGTTTGCATGGTTTGTGTCTGAACTAAAGAAAATCTCTACAAAAATTAAGAATTCCAATGGATTTGCAATGGCCGCCACATAAAAAAAATGCTGCAAAGGGCGCATATGGAGCATGTCTTTGATATTAAACGAAAAGACAAACAAAAAACATGGTTGCGAAAATGTTTATGAATAGCGTTTTCTTGTTTAAAGTTACACTGCCTCTAAAATGTGTTTATGAATAGGGCTGTTATATTTTCCCGCTAGGAGCGCTGTTTATTTTCCCGCTAGGCATCTACAGCAAAAGTAGTTTGATTAATTGGTATGTAGACTACATTTACATATGAAGACTTTAGCCCAGCATATAGCACGTTGGCTTTATAAAACTAAGATTGCAGGTTCGATACTCAGCGCTGACAAAGAAATTTTTTTCAGTCTTTTATACAATGTATATCTCTCTCATTCTATCTACTGTACAACATATCTTTCTTCTCTATCGTGTAACGAAATGAAGTAAATTGACCTTGAAATTTCACTCCTCAATATTCTCATTCAAATTTCGAAGCGCCGCCTAAGAAGTTTCACTTCAAAACCAATGGCTTTTAATAAAATACCGGAAAGAAAATACCCTTTCAAAGAAAATACCGGAAAAATTTCCCTCGCAAACAGAAAATAAATATTTGAAACAGAAATGTACGAATGTAGGTCAAGAATGTTATATTACCAGATTGCGCATTGCGCATGTCGTACATCTTTGTTATGAAGTTGGCTGCGAAAAATCGTGACGTAGCTCGGGTTTGTCAAAGTGTCTGAATGTAAATGTAGTCATAATTTATTTATGTATAGGGGGTTATTTATTTGTAAAGATGAAAAAACGTCGACATTTTCGTATTGAAACTTGGCGACTTGAAATGGAATTAATGTCATTATAAATATATTTGTGTTATGTTCTTTTGTTATGTTCTTCTTGCTTGCTATTTCGTAAAGACTTATTTAAAGTCTGGCAACTATCTGCAAACTGCCAAGTGGGTATGGCGTGCTATGGAAGTCCGCACACTAGCCGATCAAATAGTTTACCAACTGGTGGACATTCTGTTTGTTTTTGTTGTAATTTTATTTTTCGTTGAAAAGTGCTGCTTTTTGCAGTATGAATGGGGATAAGTGTTGCCTTTTGCAGATTGCAAATAGGAATAAACAAGTTTTATTTATTGTTATAAAAGATAGCGTTAGTGCCAGCAAAATGTTGAACGCTGCTTATTACCGGGCGTCTCGACTAGCCCGGTATGTATTCATAAAGGTTGAGACCCCGGATGACGTAGGCTGCGCAGTAGATTTTTTTCTCGACGCTTGGACTGCGCAATCCTTTTATCTATCATTCTTGAATGTAGGTAAAGTGAAGAAAACTATTATTATTAAACCATGAAAACTAAGTCACTTATTCTATTTTCTATTTTCAGATCAGATAAACGAGGAAAATTCGAAAGCACTGAATCAAATTCGAGAAGACATCTCTGAAATAAAGAACAGTTTTGCTTATCAACGCGAAATTTTGGACAAACTGGTGGGGAAACTATTGCCTAATCCATTCAATCTGAACATTCTTCCGTTTAAGAATCTTGACGAAGTTAAGAATGCCGACATTTATTTGGCTTCCCATTCGCAACGTGACTTGGTATGCATTCTGCAATAACTGTTATGAAAATGCGTTCAATGATTTTTTTTTACAGATATCATACGTCCAGTCTATCGTGGGAACAACTTCAATTCGCAAGGCTTTGCATTTTATTTTCGAAGAAGAAGCAGTTCTTCATGTAAACTGGGATGGCCGTCAAAAGAAATTTGCAGTTAAGACACTGAAATTTTTTACTGAAGTTCTATTCTGTAAGTATGAAGGATTTATTTATACTCTGAAAATGAATAATCTTTCATATTGTAGTTGCGGTTAATGGGCCGAAAATGTCATTAGCAACATACGAAATGGAAATGAAGGCTGGATTTCGCTCATTTAAGAATAGATATTATAGAAACCTAAGCATGAAAAAATCTTCGAAAGCAAAGGAACAGTAAATATTTATAAATATAAATAAAATTAAATATATACATAATATATATAAATAACAACTAATATATATATTATATATAAATAAATAATATAAATATAATACATAAATTTGAGTATAAACCTCAAATGTACAACATTTCATGAATACCTTGCATTTTTATTTTTTAAAACTTGTTGAGAAGGCTTTCAGTTGACTTTTACTACTTTTAATTACATACTAGAAAGAGAACATAGCCATGATACAATTATAAGGTAGGCCCAATTCGGGGACAAAAACAACGAAAAAACAAAGCAAAACAAAGAAAATCAAAACATTGGCGTATGTATAATGTAATTTTTAACAATTGACGTTTATTCGTCCAGCGATAGGGATGTATAATTTACTTTTAACAGTATGAATCTGGGTATTGGGTATTGAGTACCCAGATTTTATGTGGAATAATGTAAGAAAATTAAGCAAAAACCCTAAAAATTTAACAAAATGAGTTATGTTTTAAGATATAATACAAAATTAATTGTATGTCAGCTTTCAACGAAGCAAATAAAAGTGAACTTTTTATATAATTTCATTCGACTTCTTAGTTCGATTGTTCAGTAACCAACTTATTTGCATCGCTTTGTATTGTATTTTGACATTATACCTACGCCTTTGTTATTGTTTTGTTGTTGATTTGTAGTCACAGAAAGTGTGTTTTTCCTGGGCCTACCTTATAATTGTATCATGAACATAGCACTCAGTTCTCGCTATGTTTTCATATATACTACTAGCTGATATACCCGGAGTTACTCGGGTAACAAAATGTAAAATTTTTTAACAAAAGTAAACAATATAAGATTCTTGTAATCTTCAACATAGGGATTTATACCATGTTATTTTAAAATCGAATAAAATTAAAATTAAAAATTAAAATTAAAATTAAAATTTTTATATTTAGTCCTTGTTTTAATATTTTTAAAAATCAATATTGAAAAATAAGCTGCACTAATTTAATTATTAAATTAATTTAAAACTCATATTAAAGGTATATGTTTTTTCTATCGTTTGAAAATAAAGAGGTGCCGAGAAAATAGATTTATAGCGATAACTTTTGATCGGAAAGAAATATTGGTACAATTTTATGACACAAAACTATTCTTGGAGCTTAACTATTCTATAAAAAGAATAAAAACAATTTTTGAAAAAAAATAAATTTCTTTCTTTTCTTTCTAAAAAAAACTTGAACTTTATGATATTTAAAGCTATGGCATGATAAAATGCAATTTTGAATTTTTATTATTATAAAACAGAAACAGGTTTTGTGCCATTTTTTAGGGAATTCAATACTTTGAACCTTTTTTAAAAATAGATTAAAAATATACCGCTAACTAACGGTACCCTTTAAATAGTTTTTATTAAGAACTTGAATTGAATTTATAAAAAAAAAAAATATTTAATGAAATATATTCAAAAACAACGGAGTTATTTGCATCGAAAGTAAACATACGCATTTCTTATAATTTTTTGTTATTTTAAGGAAACGATGTTATTACAAAAAAGACGTTGTACTAAAATTTTATGCAATTTTGAAAATATGTGATTGTTTTTGGTGTCAAAATAACAAACATTTTTTTTTAATTAGTTAGACGTACATTTTCGCTAAAAAAGTATGCTAGTAGGTATATTTGCGTTTCTTGTAAAGGGGCGGAAGAAGCCCTTAGAGGTCGAAACTAAGTAACCATAACCTAATCTAGGATTCAAATAATATGTGTGCCGAATTTGACTTATATCCGCCCAGCCTTTAAGATTTGTATTCTGACAAAACAAACAGAAAATGATTTTTATTAATATACCTATAGATGAGATATATTTCACACAACCGTCATCTATTAAAAGTAATTCGTTTTAGCGATTTATTAAAGCGATTTAAAGTTTAGCGATAAATTTATTCTCAAAATTAAATAACTTTTTATAACTAACAAAAAGACGATTTTAAACGTAATAGATTTCACAAAACTGCACGGAATGAATAACAGTTATGCATGGCGCACGTGTTGACTATTGAAAGTAGTCCGAAGTGGCAATTCCCATACAAAATAACCAATTTCGACTTTTCTGCTGATCCTTCGAGTTTTTCGTAGTTTTCTTTTTTTCCTAACCCCAATCTGTATTAAGGCGAACAATAAAACAAAAATTATTAAAACCGACCGAGCCGTGTCCGAATTTTAGCAAGACTATCTGATTTTTATATATATAGAAGATTTAAAAGTAGCTCGTTTGGTGCTGTATAGAAGTAGAAAAATGGATTCGGCTAAGTTAAATTAAAAATGAATTTAAAATTATGTATTAATTACAATTGTGTGTATAATTATTATTAATTAATTATAATAGGACAAACCAAGCAGGCCAATGATGACTTTTGGGAGTAGTTGAGCAACCTTGCTCATTAATTTTATATATTTTTTGATCACGAAGATGAAGCTCTTTTGCCAAAGCAGTCTCCTTCAAACGTTTTTGCATTGATAAGAATAATTTACTTGTCAGATCCTATTTTTCTACATTCATCTATGATAGTTATGAAGCGTTGCCGTATTTTTTGTTCTAATATACCCTAAAGATGTTCTATGGGGTGAAGATCAGGGCTTTGGGGAGGATGGGGAATCATATTTTACATTGTAAAGCAACCATTTCCTCACAAGTCGGAATGTGTGCTTCGGGTCGTCCTGTACAAACCGAAAATCGTTTCCTAGATCCAAGTTCGTTGCGCTCATTTTAGGATTTTGTTTTAAAATGTTCAAATGCAATGTCCTGTCTATTGTAGTTTCCACAAAAACTAAATTCGTTATGCCTCCAGCTGATATCCCACCCCAAACCATTACAGATCCGTCTCAATGTTTGACTATAACTTTTAAATTTTTTAATTGAAGAGCAGTTTTTACTATAAATAAAAAATAAATAACTGGCCATTTCAGCCCATTTCAGCCATTTCAGTCCTTTCAGAAAGGACTTTGACCTAGCTTCTTATGATCAATTGTTTTGCATCAATTGTAGTTTTTACTGTCGGACCCAAAAATATTGTTTTTGCTTTCGTCCGTAAAAATAACTGCTTTCCAGAAATTATTTAACTTTCCAAGATATTTCTTGGCATATTCCAAACGAAGTTTCACATTCTTCCTAGATATAAAGGGCTTCTTTTCAGGAACACAAGCTTTGTACTGAATTGAATGCAAGAAATTTCGATGGTTTGGGGACTTACGGCAACGCTATCATAAAGCGTTTTCAATATCATTGGCAATTTTGACAGCACTTAACATATTTTGGGATTTTCCTTAACCAATGGTTAATAACCATACCTTCAATCTTCCGCTCCAATTGTTTGTCTAAGATTTTTGTCTAAGAAGACGTAAATTCTTCCTACGGAAGAATTAAATTCCGATTTGTTTTATGTTTTCAATCGCATATTGAACTGAAGAACGAGGTCGGGAAATAGTTTTCGATATCTCTCCTAAAAAGATATTGTCATGCAATGCAACTTCTTCATGTCAACTGGAATTTTCTTATGACTCATGATATTTATGTTACTGGTATTTTCTTATGACTCATGATATTTATTTAAAAACACACGCAATGAATAACACATTTGCACTACGTGCAAATAAGAGAATTAAGAGTCCATTTTACAAAAAAAATAACGGATTTTAAAAAAACTATATACGACCAAGAAACGGAGAGTGTACTCTCTTGGTTCACGGGCAATTAATTGAGTTTCTTTTCCAAAGTATGATCGGTTGTATATTTTTTACAATAACATAAAAGTAAAAATAGGACAACTTTTTTTTTCTTGACGCAAGAGAAGTAAATTTAAATCTTTCAAACAAAACTTATCTCATTTCTTTCGATTAAATATTTTTTTTGATACAGTCAAATTACTGTTAAGATTTCCTGTGTACGGACAATTGTTTGAGGCAGTGTAGTAATTTTATTTGTTCGGACGTTACGTTTCAGACGTCCCGTTTCGGACGTTGCGCAATTTTCCCTCTAGTTGAAAATTCTCATGAATGTTTTCAAAAATTGATTAATAACGTAAAGAAATATATTTACGCTTAAAAATCAACCCAGCAAACATTATGACTCTTAAAATACTCTTTTAAGACTCATATAAATGAGTTTTTATCGTCATAATGCGCTCAAAATAGACTCTTTTATGAGAACATTTTCGTAGGTTGTGGGCTTCAAAATACGATTCATAATAATGACTGCTTTATGTCTCATTTTGGACTCAAAGTGAAGACTCTTTTAAGACTCATAATAAATACTCTTTTAGAACTCATATAAATTAGTCTTTTTGGACTCAAAATAAAGACTCTTCGAAGAGCCATATTTAATACTCTTTTTAAGTATCATGTAATGGAATCTTTAAAGGCTCATATGAAGACTCTTTCAGAACTTATAGAAGTTATTATTTTAAGAGTCATAAGTCTCATGTTAAAGGCTCTTTAATGGTTTAAAAACTTTTTGTAAACACTAATTTCTGACATTGATATGATGTTAATAAAACCTCAGAAACTGCTTTTCGCCACTCTAGTGTACTACAAAAGACTTCGTCTTGTTGTACAACATTATCTAAATAAATAATAAAAACGCCCTTTGCGCGAAATTATCGTGTGTGCAATTTTTTTCATTTATTTAATAATATTAATAATAAAAATGAATATATTTCCATATTTTGTCATTCATCGTACTCATAAAACACGCATAAAAAATACTCTTTTTGGAGTCTTATTTCTGAGCAATCATTTTACAATCATATCAAGGACTCCTTTATGAGTCTATTTATGCCGTATAAATAAAACACGTGTAAGATATACTCTTTTTAGAATCATTGCTTTGAGGCACTCAGAAAATGTTTGCAGGGAAATTGTTTCATACATAGACTTTGAAATAATTCGAATTGTCAGTTGTTGCTGTTCTCACAGTTTTTTATTATAACATTTTTGAAATGTTGAAATGTGAAAACTTTTCAGTCCAGGAATATTTTTAATATTAATCCATAATTCATTTATTGAATATGTGTATTTGCCAGTGTATTTCTGGCAAAATTAAAGTTTCCCTTTCTTCTGCCTTGTACTTCTCACATAGAACCTGTAACACTTTGCGCTTTTTATTAATGTCTTATGACAATGCTCGATCTGCTTTTTGTACTGCATTTCCCAAGGTTTTCTTACATTGGTACGGCTCCACAATAGAGTATAACGAATTTTTAACCTCATGGCGCAGTCAAATATATAATTATATTTATTTTTAACAAATATATAAACCCTTGGGCGCAGTCAAAAGTTATGTCGCAGAAAAAAACTAAAGAATTTTATTTTTTAAGCGTAGTTTTCAAAAATATATGAAGCCCATGAAGATTTTTTGCTTCCATACATTTCGTTCCACTCTACTCCACAACCATTTTGGGGCTAACCTTTTCATTTCTTCTTTGAGGAAGGACTTTTTGCAGGTTGAAATTATCAATTTTATATTTATTGGCGATTGAAGGGTCATCTTCTATTTGCCTTTTTTATTTGCTGGCCAAAAGCTCTCTTTCTCTTAGCTTCTTTTTGGCGAAAATCGGCGTATTTTTTCGTCATTATTTATATAGTTTATAGCCGCACGTTTTCGGCATATGTATAAAAAATGACCAATATAGAAAAATTTCAATAAAACACTTGGTATCAAAACATACCGTTCGGACGTTACAAAAATGATCGATGTAATTAAGTAATTTGTTCACTTCTTCGCGAAAAATTTTTTGGTTCATTCTGAACAGCAACTTTAATTTGCTTAGAAAATTTGTTTATTATATTGATTTATAGTTTGCACTTTATGTTCTTCACATCAAACTAAGGCACTGTTTTCGTTGCGAACGTTAATTCAGTGGACGAATTCTATTTTGTAGATTTAACCGTTATCCATAAATCTTTTTCTGCTCTTAGGAATCAGATCGCAGAGTATAGAGAGTAAAGAGTTTCAAAGAAAGAAAAAAAATTTTGTAATTTAATTAAAAAAGCAGAACCTATCATCACAAATACGAGTAAAAAAAAATTGAAAACAAATTACTCCAATTGACACTAAATCTCGCATTTTTACTACAATGAAGAGAAAATAATCAAAGTCTTACTCTTGTATTCGACCGAAGAGATATTTAGCTTCTTATTTGCAATCAAACTTTCGTTAGTAATTTTATTTTTTCACCTCTGGTTGACCATTTTCTGGACAAACCCATATATGCCTCTCGTTGCAAACCAATCGTTCAGACTATAGCATTTGACAGCTATTTGCCATACATGAAGCAAGCAATTCGATATCGTTAAGACGATACTACAGTTTTAGAATTTCGTGAAGTAAAACTATCGTCAAGACGATATTGTTCAACGTTTCTCGTTATACTTGATGAGAGCCCAGGAAACAAAAAAATTTTAAAACGAGCGATTTAAAACTTCAGAATTTCAAAAGAGAATAATTTGAAAAACCAAACTATTGTTTTTTATACATATAATTTATATAAAAAAAATATTCTAATATAATACACTATATATAATGCACTTATTAGAATTTGGGCCCCACCTGATCAAAACTTAAAAACCATCTGTTTATTCATAACAAAAGTAGTGCACATTTGTTTTCTTTTATTTTTCAGATCAGATATTCTCTATTTCAAGAAAAGATTTCATCAACGAATGGTTAAGACATAGCAATAAAAAAAATGGAGGTCACATGTTGCAGTTTATTCTTTCAAGACTTAATTTAACCAATTTGCCTGAACATTCGCTGAAACATATAAAGCGAGTTGTTTCCTGTTTTATGTCAAGGTTGTATGAAAAATGGGTAAAAAGCAATAGAATCGTAGAGCGCTTTTTTAAAAAACATTCAGAGTGGGTGCAGAGAGGTGACATATTTTTTTATATTTCTCAAAACCCTCCGGAGTCAGAAGAAACTTCCAGCTATTCCGACAAAATAATTGATGATGAATCTAGAATCATGACAAGACAAAGGCATCGTATATATGACATGATCAAGTTTTGTAGTCTTCCTGAATTGGAAGCTATTGCCGAAGTATACGCAGAATTGACTTGCAATAGAGGATCGGCTAAAACTGTTAGTCAAGTTCCTGAAACTACTCAAACTAGCAGTGAAATTAGACAAGAGCTGACCCCGATGAATTTTAATAACTTAATAAATGAATCATTTAAACAAGAAAGCGATGATAATGATTTTTAGTTCTATGACATATTTGCTTCATCATTATTTATTTATCTATATTTGGTATTTTAATAAATTGATTTTTAAGAAGTGAAAAAATTGTTTTTTTTTCAACTTTGAAAGTAGTTTGTGAGGAACCCATAAAAGCTTTTTTTGTTATTGTTATTGTTATTATGGTATTTAATTTTATATTTTTTTCGAATATTTTAAAGCCTACGACGCTTTTTTGTGACTTATTGTTAAATTTCGGTAAATTTTAAAAAAAAAGAATCCAGAATGGCATACATGACAATATGCACTGGTGTATTGACTTTCATGGAAGATAAGTTTTTTCCCGAAACTTCATGATGAAAAACAAAGTACTCAATTCTATAAAAAAATACATTGAATTTATCGATATTCTCAATATATAAAGACCTTTATATAAATACAAGCAGATATATATATATAATATATATAAAAAGCAAAACGCTGCCTATGTGATGGCTAAAAACTCCAAAACAACTGAGCCCATAGAGCTGAAATTTTGGCAGTAGATTTTTTTCAAGATCGAGCTGGTTAAGGAAAAAAAAAACATTTCTGCCACACCCCCTTTTACCGCTCACAAATCAATAAAAATGCTACAGTTCCGACGGTTTTCGTCGTATTAGACTACATTTTGGTAATTTAGTTTGTATGCTCACTGTCGCCAACTGTACTTAAAATGGGTTGCCAAACCCCCTTCTACCGTGCACAAATCAATAAAAATTCTATATATCAGAAGGTTTTTGTGATATTCGACTAAAATTTGGTAATTTATTTTATATGCTCACTGTCGGCAACTGCGCTAAAACTGGGTAATGTCCATCTATTAGAAAACTGGGATGAGCATTGTATAAGGGGGTGTGGCTCCGTCCATACATTATACATTTGTAATAACGAATAGCTTTGGAAGTAAGAGTAACAGTTCTTACATACAAACTCAAAATGGAGTTACTATTTGGTGATGTCCTGCTACTGGGAAACTGTAACGGGCAGAGGAAAATGACAGTGGTGTCAAGCTATGGGTCAAAGAAAAGTTTCGAATATAATTATTATGTTCCGATATAGTTGCTGGGTACAGAAGTAGTTTATAAATTAAATACTTTTTGTTGAATAACTGTTAAATGCAGTGAATTCAATTTCTGCGTTTTCTTTTTAAATGAAGCACACACAAAACAATTCATGCAAACACTCAGCGAGTTCGCCGAGCTCGAAGTCAGCTCTTAGGAGTCGAGTTGAGCATCACAAGTTTAGACAAAAGCATTTGACAGCTATTTGCCATACATGAAGCAAGCAAAACGATATCGTTCAAACGATACTACAGTTTTAGAATTATATCGTCATAATCTACTGTCAAGACGACATCGTTCAACGATTCTCGTCATACTCGTACTTGATGAGGGTCCAGGCAACAAAAAATTTTAAATCGCGCTATTTAAAGCTTTAGAATTTAAAAAAAAAAATGAATTTGATAAATCAAACCAATGTTTTTTTTTTTATATATACTAATTTGAATTTGGACCTCACCTGATCAAAACTTAAAAACCATTTATTTATTCATGACAAAAGTAGTGCACATTTGTTTTCTTTTATTTTTCAGATAAGATATTCTCTATTTCAAGGAAAGATTTCATCAACGAATGGTTAAAGCATAACAATAAAAAAAATGGAAGTCACATGTTCCAGTTTATTCTTTCAAGATTTAATTTAACCAATTTGCCTGAACATTCGCTGAAATATATTAAACGAGTTGTTTCCTGTTTTATTTCAAGTGCTCATGAAAAATGGGTAAAGAGCAATAGACACGGAAAGCGCTTTTTGAAGAAAAATTCAGAGTGGATGCAGAGAGGTGAAATAATTTTTTACATTTCTGAAAACCCTCCGGAGTCATGTATGTCAGAAGAAACTTCCAGGTATTCCAGTAAAATAATTGATGATGAATCTAGAATCATGACAAGACAAAAACATCGTATATATGACATGATCAAGTTTTGTAGTCTTTCTGAATTGGAAGCTATTGCCGAAGTATACGCAGAAGTGACTTGCAATAGAGGATCGGCTAAGACTATTAGCCAAGTTCCTGAAACTACTCAAACTAGCAGTGAAATTAGACAAGAGCTGACCCCGATGAATCTTAATAACTTAATAAATGAATCATTTAAACATGAAAGCGATGATAATGATGCTTAGTTCTATTTTTAGTCATATTTAGTATTTTAATAAATTGTAAAGATCTTTTGTTACATAAACAGACCTATTCCGGTGAGTTCACAAAGTTCAACATATTTACAATAGTAAATATATTGACAATTGTCAATATTTCCTATTCTCGTTCAATTCTAAAAGATCTTTTCTTGACACAGTTGTCAATAGCAAAAAAGGTATTGACAGTGAATTTTGTATGCAGATATCCAGCTGCTGCTGGTTTGTTTGCTCATATTTTGTTCGCCAAATCAAATAAATAATTATGTTATAATTGAATAATAATATTTAAAACATATTAATAAAACAATAAGAACTAAAGAAAGAAAATAAAAATAAAGAAGAATAAAAATAAAAATTATTTCGTCCATTTTCTTGAAATAATTTAAACACTGTCAAAACAAAGTGTTCCTATTGATCAAATATGTTGCGGGGGTAATTGAAGTGCAAAATGAAATTTTTATATATTTGTTTCTTTAAATATTTTCAAGTGATTTAAAAACATTGAAGTGTTTAAAAAGATTGTGAAAAGAAAAAGTGTAGTTCTCTTTTGATTTAGAAAATATAGTGGTTAAAAGTTCCATCTTAAAAGTGTGCTATCTCTGAAAGTTTTGAACATATTTCATCGCAGCTGGTTTCATTGAAAAGGTAGTTTGATTACCTTTATTATACTTGCTAAAATTTTTACTAAATTTCTTGATGATTTTAAAAATATAACGATTTTAGTTTTTCCTAAGTTTTTTTTTCAATAAACTTATTTTTAAGAGAAAAATGCATTATAATGGCAGTCTTTAATTATTTTAATAAAAAAGTCATATTTTTATCCTTTAATTTGGTACATATTTTATTTTATAGTTACTGTTAAACTCTCAGAGTTATCACATTTTTAAGAATTAACTTTAAACCAATGTAAGTTCGAAAAGAAAAGAGAACAACTTTTTTTTGTGCCATTGTTTTAAAGGCTTCAATATTTAAATATATAATATCAAAAGAACTAACCAATTCTCAACGATAGATTCATATTTTCATTTAAAAAAAGGAACTTAACGAAATGAGGGTATTTTTTCAATAAACATGCAACACTCAACAGCTGCTTTCTGGCAACATGCATTTCACCTGTGGTGAATAAATAAAGCTTTTCATTTGTCAAGTGTTCGTCTGAATAGGTTTTACAAGTCAGGTTGACAAAATTTTAACAAATTATTTCTTGTAAATTGACAGCCAGAATAGGTCTGTAAATATCTAAATTTTTACTGTTGAAAGAAGCGTAAAATCGCTTCATGTGAATGTTTTTGTGAATAAAAATTACAAATGTGTAACTATTCTTATAGCAAACTAATATGTCGGTCAGATTGTTACTCAAATTGAAATTCTAAACTTGCGTCCTTAAAACACATTCAGGTAATCTTCTGAAATTCTCAATGCTAGAGCAAGCGATGGAAAGCAAATTCGTTTAAGCCACACTTAAAAAAAGTTTCGCTTCAAAATTCAAGATTAAGTTACTAAAAAGCACGATTAATTATATTAACCCATTAAAGACGGAGCAACTTTCTTTAGCATTTCTAACGAATTGATCACGTGTATATGGAAGAAATGTTTAAATTGGTTCTCTCAGTTGGTCAGATGATCACAATCAAGTGATGCCATATAGCGTCATCGGCCATCGATATTACAAAGGTTGAATAAAAAAGCGTTTTTTAAATACCAATTTTGATTTGTTATTTTGATATTTTATAAAAAATGTATAAAAAGAGTAAAAAAAGGAACTTACATATGTAGAATTGGAAATAGAAAATATACTTCATTTGGAGATGTGGTAATTTTTGAAACAAATTTTTCAACAAACAGCTCAGCCTCACAAATCTCAGATTTTATGCGAGACTATCTGTTACATGATGGAATTCCACATCGTTGCTTGGTAACTTTGATCGAATAATGCTCCAGTCCATCATATTGGTCTTCTTCCGGAACTTGGGATCTCTTTTTAAGTTCTTGTGTTGCCAACAGCCACAGAAACAGTACCTGCGGCAATAATGTTGGGTTATATCTTGCCGAAATTGAAAATCAGTTGCGAACAGCATTTCGATGTAGAAGCCACGGATTTTGAACTGCTACATCAAGTAGCCCTGTTAAAAAGGGACCACCGTCACTTCTTCTCTCGAATTCCTGCAAATACTCATAATGAGACAAATTTTGAAAATGTATTTTTTATTGAGACATGAGACATTGTGATTATTAATGCGTTAGTAACCGAGATTTTGATCCATGCGATCGGTGACCTCCCATATGTGGGTTGGAAAAATAAACTTCGGTTGTAAAAATGGTCTGTCGAGAGCAACACGTTTTTTTCAACTCAAATTTAACGACTTGCCTTTGAAACCAGATTTATCCGGAACTGGAATGGATTATCAATCCATTTTATTACGCAATTGCCGAGATTTTTGAAAGTTACGCTTGCAACTACGAGCCCAAACCACTATTAATTCGTACAGCAAGCACTTTTATGCCAATGTAACATGTAAGGGTACATATTTTATTAAATAATATTGATAACACTATTAAATTTATACTTTTCTGAAAGTTTGTTTTATTGTCTTTAATTTCATAAACAAATATGTGCACATATCATGATAAAAAGTTTTGAAAACAGAAATTAACGGAAAGTCCATTTATTTTGATAACAAAAATTTGACCACTATTAATTCGTACAGTGTATAAATTCAGCTAAAAACAACTCTAAAAATTAAAATGTAAACAAATAATGAAAATTTACCGTTTTATTAGAGTAAAGAAATGCAATTGAACAATAACACGATTTTTTTCGTGTTGTTTCTTTTTATTTGTGATTAATTGTTCAACGATGGCACTTGGTAAGCCAGTTTGTGAAGAAATTCGATTATAAATTATTGACAAAGTCAAATCGGGAAAAAGCTATAGCGAAATATCGGTTGAATGAAAGCTTCCCAGATCAACAGTATCAAGTATTGTTCAAAAATACAAAAAACTAGTAAGAAATGATCTTCGACTGGGCCGAAGTTAAAATACCCCCACGTCCGAACCGAAGTATATTCAAAGTCTTAAGCCGTCAATAAAATGTTTATTTGTATAAAACATTTTTGTTATACCTTCATAGTTTTAACAGAAAATATTCGCTTTCATTTTTTATAAAATCACTTTGTATGGGGGGTGGGTGTAGTTTTCACTCGATTTGGTGGAATTTTATACACAAAGTGCATGTTATATATCAAAGTTAATAAGCAAAATTTCAAGTCCATATATTATTTTTTGTGGAATTTAAACAGATTTTACCTTTTTTATGAAGTCACTTTGTATGGGAGGTAGGCGTGGTTTTTATCCGATTTGGTTGAATTTCATACTTAGAGTGCACTTTAAATATCGGAGCTCATATGCAAAATTTCAAGTCCATATATTAATTTTTGTGGAATTCTAAGAGATTTTACCGTTTTGATAAAGGCACTTTGTATGAGAGGTAGGCGTGGTTTTCATCCGATTTGGCTCATTTTCGAACTTGACCTTAGTTTTTTAGATAAAAGCTTAAATATTGAATTTCGTGATGATAGCTTGAAAATTACGGCTGTAATCGTGACGACAGACGGACAGACGGACAGACGGACAGACAGACGGACATGGCTAAATCAACTCGGGTGGTGATGCTGATCAATAATATATATACTTTTCTATACCTACCACGCCTCCTTATGGGCGTTACAAACGGAGTGACAAAATTAATATACCCCCATTTACGTTTTTTAAACGTGGGGGTATAAAAATGAGAATTGTAGCAATAACGTTGCAAACAGAGGCCGGGTCTCCAAAATAACGATTCGCGACAAAAGAGCTTTAGAAGTTATACTTAAAAAAAATCGTCGAGGCACTATTAGAGACATAGCTTCAGAGTTGTCAAAAAGAATTGGAAAAACCATTAAACGTGAATGGACGCGTCGACAAATGAAAGATATAGGTTATGGTGTTTATAAAGTAAGTTTAACACTCTACTACTGGTGATACGAAAAACATTTATTGAAACTTGAATTTTTTAGGCCAAAGAAAAGCCCTTACTTACTGTACTTCAAATGAAAAAACGTTTATTATGGGCAAAAAAAAGACGTTCTTGGGTACAAAGGCAATGGGACACCATTATATTTAGCGACGAATCGAAGTTTGACGTATGCGTCGGTGATGCCATTAAAAAGGGTGATTCGGAAAAGCACAGAGGCATATCATAAGACTGCTTAAAGCTTACTGTAAAGTTTCCAGCTAGCATTATGGTGTGGGGATGTATGTGCTCAAAGGATGTCGGTCAGCTTCACTTTATTAAGGGAACAGTAAATGCAGAAAAATATATTAATATATTGGAAGAACATCTCATTCCGTCAGTACCAAAGCTAGCTGACTGTGGCGAATATGTATTTCAACAAGACGGTGCATCATCCCATACAGCCAAAAAAACAAAAAAATGGCTACAAGAAAATGGTATTAGTGTTCTGTACTGGCCATCATCTAGCCCGGACTTTAACCCAATCGAAAACGTGTGGGCACTCATGAAAAGGAAGTTATGAAATGACCCACACCGCACTCTTAGCGGATTAAAAGCCAAAATTCAGGAAATTTGGGACTCTATAACCCCTGAAGAGTGTAAAAAATTAATAGATACAATGCCAAAGCGATTAGAAGCTGTTTTAAAAAGCAAAGGGGGTGTTACACAGTATTAAATTAGAAAATGTTCCACTGTACGAATTAATAGTGGTCAAATTTTTTTTATCAAAATAAATGGACTTTCCGTTAATTTCTGTTTTCAAAACTTTTTATCATGATATGTGCACAAATTTGTTTATGAAATTAAAGATAATAAAACAAACTTTCAGAAAAGTATAAATTTAAGAGTGTTGTCAATATTATTTAATAAAATATGTACCCTTACATGTTACATTGGCATAAAAGTGCTTGCTGTACGAATTAATAGTGGTTAGGGCTCGTATTCTACGATTTGCTTAGCTCATTATAGCGTTTGAGGTCAAAAAAGTTTATTAAAGAAGAATGAGTAACTCAGCAACCATGCAACTCAGCAACATTCATCCTACCATAAATAAATAATAATAAATAAACTGGCCATTTCAGCCCTTGAAAAGACTTTGACTGAACTTCTTATGATGAAATTGTGTTGTGCGTGTTATTGGACCTACTAGTTTTATGCGGACTCCAAACGGATAATGTGCATGCCCTCAAGAAGCTTTACATGGCATTTTTTACTCTCTGAGGTTTACCATTTTCTACAGATACAATGATTCTGTGTCATGTGGAAATTGAACCACTTAGGAGACGTGACATGGTAAATTTTGTTTTAAGAGGTGTGTTATTACGCCTCACAACTTAAATATAAAAAAATTCTTATCATCATGATTTCAGGGTGACAACCATATAATGCATTAAAAATCCTATAACAATAAAAAAAACTTAGCATGGGATTTAAACTGTGACTACTGGCGTAACAGTAAATTGCATGGAACGAAAATGAAGGTGAGATCTTCGGACACATGGTAAAAATAAAAAAAAAGATACAGTAGTTTCGACTATGTCGTAACACAAGACGTAGAATTATTCAATTCGCCTTTGAAGACATATTTTTTAAAAACTATTTAGCAAAATATTTATTCCATACACCTGAGCATATGATCTTTAAAAGAGTGCCGGGGAGGGTTAATATATATGACCGATCGACCATTACTTTTGCAAAAGAAACATTTTTGCCTTTGACACCTATTCCCTACGACCACTCCTTAGGGGGGCTCCCATACAAATTTTATGGTTTTTGTATATTTATTCCATACACGTGAGCATGTGACATTTAAGAGAGTGCTGGAAAGGGTTAATATGTATCACCGACCCCCATTACTCTTGCAAAAGGAACATTTTTGCCTTTGACACCTATTCCCTCCGACCACTCCTTAGGGGGGCTCCCATACAAATTTTATGGTTTTGTCGATAAAACCGGAAACTGTCGATAAATAGGTAGAAAACTTAAGCAATTATATATAATATATAATATGATTGAATATCCTCTTGTTTTAGATTTTGTTAATACTTTTTCTTCCATTTCAAATATTTGAAAAAAAAACCCCACATTTTTGGCACAAACACCCAAAAACATGACAAAATCACCCGAAATTTGGGGCATTTTTTCCTGGGAATTAATGCCTGATTTTGTTTGGATAATTTCAGCCTTTTTCACCATTTTTTTTTTTTGGGCGTAAGTTCATCGGGCGTAAATTCCGGGGGCCGTTCTCTTAACATTTCATATTTTCATTCCATTTTGATAAAAGATGTGCATTCCCACGTTTAAAAAACGTAAAAGGGGTATATTTATGTTGTAACGCCCATAAAAAGGCGTGGTAGGCATAGAAAAGTATATATACTCTTGATCAGCATTACCACCCGAGACGATTTAGCCACATCCGTCTGTCTGTGATCACGATTACAGCCGTAATTTTTTAGCTTTCATCACGAAATTCGATATTTAACCTTGTATCTTAAAAATAAAGATCAAATTCGAAAATAAGCCAAATCGGATGAAAACCACGCATACCTCCCATACAAAATGACTTTATCAGAAAACAAAAGCGTATCAACATTTGCTGCTTAAGACTTTGAATATACTTTGGTTCGGCCGTGTGGTATTTTATCTTCGGCACAGTCGAAGATTGTGGCGTCCGTGGCGTAGTTGGTTAAAGTGCGTGGCCGCTATGTCAAAGAACTTTGGAGACCCAGGTTCGAACCCCAGCAGCGACAGAAAATTATTTGAATTAAAATAATTTTTCTGTACGGCCGCCACCTCTCTGCAGACAATGGCAAACCTCAGAGAGTAATTAAAATGCCATGTAAAGCTTCTTGAGAACGAGAACATTCCGTTCATCGCCGTTCGGAGTCGGCGTTAAGCATGTAGGTCCGGTTCTCGGTCAATTGTGTACAAACTTAATAACACGCACAATACAATTGATCATAAGAAGCTAGGTCAAAGTCCTTTCAAGGGCTGAAATGGCCAGTTATTTATTTTTTTTTTTTATTTTACAGTCGAAGATCATTTCTTACTAGTTTTTAGAATATTTAACAATTTTAACGCGAAGAAGTTTTCGCCGAAATGAAGCACCCAAGTTTGTGCAAAAAGTTCGTCAGACTGGTATGCTAGTGGAAAGCACTCATGGTCCCCTTCGTCGTTCGCGCACAGACGAGAATGTGGCTGCTGTAGCCGAGAGTGTGAGACTCAATTCACGAATATCAACTCGCCATCGATCTCAACAGCTCATGATTTTACGCAATAGCTTGAGGCGAATTCTGCACAAATATGTCGGATTATTCGCTGACAAGATCCTATTGACTCAGCAATTGAAGGCGCACGACCATCTACTTCGTTATCGCTTCGCAGTTTGAGCCATAGAGCAGCTTGACTTGGATAACGATTTTGGGCGAAAAATTATCTTTTCGGACGAGGCGCATTTTCATCTCGACATGAATTTGGACGACCTCTGGTTCATGCAGGATGCCACACAGCCCATGCCACAATCGAACTTTTGCGCACCAAATTCCCAAATCGTGCTATCAGCCGTCTTGGCGATGTCAATTGGCCGCCTTGGAGCTGCGCTTTTACCCCTTTGGACTTTTTTTTTGTGGAATCTCGAAGGACCGATGGTATGCTAACAATCCGGAAACGATTCAAGCACTTAAGGCCAATATCATCCAAGCAATTCGTGAGCTTCAGCCCGAAGCCATCAACAAGGTTAGGTTAGGTTGACGTGGCTGTCTCCTATGAGACACACTTAGGCCAGTTTGGCCCGTTGTGATACCAGGGGTTAATTATTTCCACTCTATCTGAACCAGTTGGAGCTATTTATGAAGCTTTGTATTCGGAAGACCGAAGTTTTTGAGAGTTCGTCTAGGTCACTGTAGAACCAGTTACCTAGGAAGAGATGGCGCTTTCTGGCCAGCGATGGGCATGTGCAGAGAAGGTGTGTTGTGGATTCAACCTCCACCTCATCTCTGCAGCTTTTGCAGAAGTCGTTATGGGGAATATTCAGTCTTCGGGCATGGTTTCCAATCAGGCAGTGTCCTGTTAGAACGCCTATTACTATATTTATTTGGTCCCTTCTAAGGGATATTAGTTCTTTTGAGCGTCTTAAGTTCAGTGTTGGCCAAACTTGACGCGTTATACTGCATGTACTACCCGTTGACCACCTGATGTTGGTGTTTACAAGGGATAGCTCATTTATCAGTAGCTTACATGTTGCGAGAGGTATTCCAATTTGTTCCTTATCTGTCGATAGGGGTTTGGTGGTTCCGTTTCTAGCGAGTTCGTCTGCTTTGCAGTTACCTTGGAAGTTTCTATGTCCGGGGATCCAGCATAGGAATATATTGAGCTGTTCTGCCATCGCATTTAGAGATCTGCGGCAACTTAGGACTGTTTTTGATGTTATTTCAACAGATTCCAGGGCTTTCAAAGCGGCTTGACTATCAGATAGAATGCAAATATCTTTTGCTAATATTTCGTTCATCTGAAGCCAAGTGACTGCTTCATGTATGGCAGGGACTTCCGCTTGGAAGACACTGCAGTGGTCGGGGAGCCTAAAGGCATGGTTAATGTTTAGGGATTCAGAGTAGACTCCTCCCCCTACTTTGCCATCTAGTTTTGATCCATCAGTGTAGATTCTAGTGGCATTGTTTGATGGAGGGCTTCCAATCTCCCATTCGTATCTGGAGGGGATAGATACATCAAACTTTTTGTGGAATAAAAATTTTTTGAGTGATGTAGTCTATGTTCTTGGGTATTTGAGGAGTGAGTTTCCTGGTGTCAGAGTGTCCTATTGTGCCCTCTTTCCATTGGGAAGTGGCTTCTAGACGGATCGCTGTGTTTGCAGCTATTCGTTTTGTTAGGATATCTAGTGGAGTTAGATGGAGCATAGTATCAAGTGCGTCAGTAGGAGTGGTTCTTAGCGCTCCACTGATGCACAGCTCTGCCTACCGTTGAACTTTGCGAAGTATATTGAGGTGTGTTTGTTTGTTAAGTGCTGGCTACCAGACTATAGCACCGTATAACAATATTGGCCTAATAACAGCTGTATAAAGCCAGTGAGTTACCCTAGGTTGTAATCCCCATTTGCTACCCACTGCTTTCTTACATGTGTATAGGGCTATATTGGCTTTTTTGGCTCTCTCGAGCAGGTTGAGTTTCCAATTTAGTTTCCTATCTAAAATGAGACCCAGGTATTTTGCTTGATCTGAGAAGTTTAGTCTTGTATTTCCCAGTTTTGGAGGACTGATAGTGGGCAAAAGGGAGGGCATCAACAAGGTATTGATAAATTGGAGTGACATAATACGCTACTGCGAAGCCAGCCGAGGCAGCGACTTGAACGACGTTGTGTTCCATAATTAATGGGAATGTCGCTCTTACTAATCAAGACATAATACATGGAAAGAATTTAATTTTGTTCATTTTATTGCATTAAAAAAAAAATTGTGTTTGGCGCACAATACAGCAAAAAAATTGTATATATAATAAACTTTTTTAGAAAATATCCTAAAAAGTTTCGCTTAATTTTAACCCCTTTTGCAGAAAACCTCTCTAAATTTGTCTCGTATTTTGAAAGCCGAAAAAGTCCGAATGCTTAAAGTCTTCGTATTGTTAGATATTTTGGACACTGCAATATTAAAAATAATAATTTTTATTCATAATAAATATATTAATTATTAATATTAAACAGTTTTTAAATTAATAATGAAGCCTTTAATGTTTATAAATTAAAATACTTAACTACAAATTTAATTGAATTTTCTTTATCATATTTCAAAATTACCTCTTTACAGGGTAATACCGGAGGAACTTATAATAATATATCTGGGTGTTCTCGCAAAACGGGCGAAAATTTTAGAACGAAGACGTATGATGAAACATTTACGTGATACAAATGATCCTTTCTCCATGGAAGAAGCCGAATTTGTAAAAACTTTTCGCTTTCCAAAAAGCCTTTGCCGTGAACTAATTCAAGAGCTGGAGCCTCACGATGACCGAAAATCAATTCTGCCATTTGCAATACGCTTTCTTTCGATTTTGTATTTCTACTCGCATGGATCTTACCAAAACAGTGTGGGCAATAATTATACAATCCCATTAAGTCAAGCATCTGTTTCCCGAAGCTTGGAACTTATGTCGAGGTTACTCATAAGTGTGAAGGGCGGAGAAATTGTTTTCCCGCAATCTGAAGCGGAACTGGAGGCAGTTAAAACCGGGTAAACTATCAAATAACATAAATACTCGTGTTCACAAACATAAATGTGTGTGTTATTATTTTATTTTTAGGTTTTTCGAAACGCAAGGTATTCAAGGAACAATAGGAGCCATCGACTGCACTCATATAGGAATCGCAACACCACCTGCGAAAGACGTGAATAATCCACAAAAGCTTTACTTGAATCTAGACGGTTTTTACAGTATTTATGTTCAAGCCGTAAGTATTTTTACATTACATTAAGAGCTATAAGAAATAAGATAGTTTCAACAAGTACATTTTTTATTTTACTTCAGGTTTGTGATCATCGTTTTCGTTTCACGCACATGAATTCCAAATTTCCGGGCTCATATAAAGATTCTGATATTTGGACAACGTCATCGCTTCGTAATCACCTAATGAAGACTTACAATTTGGAGAAAGATGCATGGCTTTTAGGTGGTCTTGGATATCCACTCGAACCATGGCTTTTAACTCCAGTAGCTAAGCCTACTAACCAAAAGGAGCATGACTTCAATAAACTGCATGCCAAAGCTCACAGTTCAATTGAAATGACATTCGGAATTTTAAAGTCACGCTTTAGGTGTCTTTCATCGAATCATCGAACTTTGCATTATAGTCATGAGAAAGCTGCAAATATCACCTATGCTTGCGCTATACTGCACAATATTCTAATAAACAACAATATTCCGTACGACACTGAAGAAGTTTCAAGACAAATAACACGACTGCAAAAGAGGAAACAAATTAAAAACACAACAGAAGGCGAGAACTATGACGAAGGACAAAGGATAAGAAATACATTAATTGATTCTCTGTCAAAATTTTAATAACATTAATTTTATGCTAATTCAACAGAAAATTCATTCAATCGAAAGCTCAAGATCATACTTCTTTGTATTCCAAAAAATAATAATTAAAATAACACAGTCCATTCAATTAAGACTTTTGGATTGCAACAGAGTAACGATGGTGTTTTTCTAAATAATACCTCATGCTTACCAATTTTGCTAAATAAAGTTATACAGCCTCTTTATGTATTCCGAAAAGAGAACTGTCGTTCGTTTGGGACACAATAAGCAATACATTTTTTCATATAAAAAAATATTGTTGCTCGTTTCTTTCACGAACGAGAGTGCTCTTTTCGGAATACATAAAGAAGCGGATAGACAATGTTATATTATGTAAAAAAAAAAAACAGTTTTGTTTGAACATAATTATCCCATTTTCAAATACTCCATTAGGTGATATTAACCTTAGGATTGCTAAAGATTTTTTTGTACGAATTTCATTAATACCCACCGAGTGATCCATACTTTTTTCCCTTTATTTTGCACTGGATGTGCTATCACTTACCACATTTCATGGTAAGTCACATGATTATCAAAGTTTCATGAACTTTGGAAAGTTTCTTCCTATTTTTTTTTTTTTTTTTGAACCAAGGGTTTCAGATGTAATGCCTATTCAGTCAAATCTGCCTTGGTTCGAAATGGTGTGATAGACTAGTGGGAGAAGGATATTAATTTTCACTGGCTGCCATATTTCGAGTCAGCAACCATTAACTGTACTTTGGGAGGGAAATGCTTGGCCATTATATCGCGCAACAATGTCTTCCAATAGGTTTTTAGATATTTTGCGATTAATTCGTTTAGACTGGCACGTTTCTTGAGCTTCTCGCCAAGAGAAAAACAGAGCTGCGATTATTTGGAACATTTTTGAAATGGTAAACACCAATTTCGGTACTTACTACCGAAAAAAACCATGGCGAGCGAGTTGTGAAGGACTTGGCTGCTCCATAAAAAAACTCCGAAAGAAATGTAACTGAATAATTTCATCACAACACTATTATTGGTAAAAGGGCTGACAGAAAAAATAGAACGTACATATGCACCGAACGAATTCAAATAGTCACGAACTTGAGGGGAGCACTCAAGTTTATTTGGATTTTGCGAAAATGCTACAATATGCTATTATGTATCCTCTAAAACTAGAGCCGTGATTTTGATGTCAACTATGCACAAGGATGCAACTATATCCGGGCCAAAAAATAAACCACAAATAATTATGTTTTATAGTAAAACCAAGGGCGGAGTGGACACGATGGATAGAATGTTATAACAGTATTCCACTAAAAGAGAAACATTTCGTTGGCCTTTGACAACTTTTTTAAATATTATTGATGTGGCAGCCCTTGCTGCATTTATATTTTTGAAGAAAATAAGCCTGATGGTTTGAACAAACCTCAAAGTAGGCTCTTCCTAGGGGACCTTGGTGAGGAGCTTTCTTATCCCCAAATATTATTGAGGTCTGCAAACTCTAATGTTATTGAAAGATTCCACATAAAACGGCAATATAGTCTATTTTAGGAATTCATTTATGATTTTTCTCGAAGCAACTATCTAATTCCATATTTTTGTAGGAAAACCAGTCTCCGAAACTCAGGACCAGTGATGTGATTTGGTGGGATTTCGGGCTCATTTAGGGATATTTGGCCTATTTGAGAACGTGTGGGATTTCGGATGCTTAGGTGGAATTTTCTACTGTGTCATAATTTTTTAAAGTGTAAATTCTTAGCAAAACTGGTTGGTATCACTTTTTTGTAATCTTTCAAAATTTTTCGTTTAATTGGTGTTTCATTGATTCTAAATATGTAATAAAGGGATATGTATATTCAAGAGGATTACAGTTAATGAAAACAAGATCCTCATTTAAAAACAAAAATTTTGTTGCAGTTTAATTTTCATGCCACGAAAGAAATTTACGATTACTTCATGCACTTTTTATAAAAAGTTTTTATAAAAAACGCAGTTTTTAACTTTAGGTATTTTTTTTTTCTGTGGAAAATTTGTTATATTTATTGAAAGACTTTATTATGTACATTATTAAGCTATAAAATTATTATAATGTTAAAAAATGTAGGGGAGGATGCCAACCTACTAAACACGTTTTGTTTGGAGGCTATACCTTTGGCTTAAAACATAATTTTTCAGAACTCTTGGTTTCATTTGGAAGCTAAGTTCAATAACTAACAAGAATTTTAATCAGAATTTAAAATTTCCAAAAAATCCGCTGAAAACAATCGGCCCAGCTGAACATCTAAAACAAATCGTTGAAAAAAATTAGAAAATGAAGTAAAAACACTAATTTTTGAGATTTTATAAAAAGTTTATTCTATCAATAATTCACAATGACTCACTGAACTTTAAAAAATAGAGATTTGAATTTCTTTGATGGCTGCAGCCATCGCATCAGAATTTATATTCGTTCTTCTTTTCACTTTTTTTGAGGCGACGGCATTCTAAAATTTTATCTAGTCACGAAAACTATTTTTACTAATTCCTAACACTATTTTCAATCCTATAAATGACAACTTTTTACTGAAAATCTGTTCGGAAGGTGGGCCAACGTTTTGTTCAGTAGGTGGGCAGGCACGCCATCATCACATGAAGTGAAATATTTTTTCTATTTCTCAATATTATTCGATTGCTCGTCGAATTGTCAAAAATAAACATTAAATATAGAATTCTACTCATATTCACCTTTTTTATCGACAAGAAACATTCTGAAATTCACTAAATAGAGATGAACTATATTTGCTCAGCTTCGTTTTATTCGAATATTTTATTTCTCAACGGCTGGGGCTAAAGCAGTACGCGCATTCAGACAAGCCAGACAAAATGCTAAAACTTCCATATGGATCATTCAACATCCTGCTTCAAAAAGAAGTGATCGATTTTTGCTTGAATGTTTTTTTAATGCAACAAATAAAAATAAAAACGTATGCAATTTTAAATTTTATTATAAATATGAATAATTAAGAAGCACAATTCTGAATGCTCAATCAAGTAAGTATTAGTAATCCTAAGGTTAATAAGGCTGTGTAGATTTAGTTCACTCATCTTTCCTTAACTCCACTCAATGTAGTATGAATAAAGCTTTTTAATAAAAAAACTGAACTCCACTTCATTCAAGTTTTCTGTCATCACAAGTGCACAGAGTTATCAAAAATTGTACTTCACTTAAGTTTCTTCAATTTCAAATGAATAAAAATGTAATGTTCTTTCTAAAATGTATATGGTGAATCACAATTATTATTATTAATAAATAATGCATGAATCAATCTCGAAAAGAAATAGAAAAAAAAAAAACAAAAATTAATAGGAGTTAAACTAAAGAGATGGCATATTCAAGCAATTTCCTTTTTGATTTATGAAATGATAATAATTTTAATAATAAATTTCTGTGAAGCAATATAAAATATATTAGTTACACATATTTTTATTTCGTTACCCACGCACTCGATTTTGGTTTAATTTAATCTCAGAAGAATTTGGAGTAAACTGGCTAAAAAATTTGATATATTTTTAATATTTTGGAGTATAGAAAAATAATACATAATTTTAAAGAAAATAAAAAATTAAACAATTTTAAATTAATTTTTACACTAAATATTTTAGTTTTGTGGCTAAGGTTTTGAAACACTTTAAGGTTTGAGTGTTTAAAATGTATAAAAAACAGCGAAAAGAGGAATTATTTCAATCTCAAGCTTGCTTAACCATCCAGACTCCGATCTCTCAAAAATGAAAAAAAAAAATTACCTGGACAACTTTTTCTAGGTGATTTATGACCTAATAAACTCAAAAATATTATCCGAAAGCAATTTTCTTCGTTAGTATAGAAGACAGGTAAAAAAGGCAAAGAGTACCTCAGGGCATTGTTGTGGGTTTAGGTTAGAAAAAAAAAACAGTCAGGTAAACATTTTTACTTATGCGAAGTTTTTATTTATATTTTAATAAGAAGAAAGAAATTATTACTTCACTTTAGCCATTGTTTAGAATTTTGTATAATTTGATTTGAAATATATATATTAATTTTGTGTGTTCAAATGTGTTCTTACACTAAAGTGATCATTATAGTAAAGTGAAGTTATGTTATGAGTACCCAGAGGCTAGAGGGTTAATACTTTGCATTTTCTGAAATAAAAGAAAATTGTAAACAACTGAATGTTCAATCAGTTTGTTTAATTATTACACTTAGAATGGAGTGAAGTTTGTTAAATGACTTTTTGCACTCAGGTCCTTCGATTATCGCGCGATTTACTCGCAGAACAACCCACTAACGAATATTTTGATGAAAGAAACTTTATGGTTGTTCTATTTTTTATTCTACTATAAAAGAAAGTAGTCTCTCGGTTGAAAATTTTCTCTTGTTCTTAGTCGAAACCATAGTTGAATAAATAAGGTTGTCTCGTGGCTGATCGTACTCTCTTTTCAGTACCCATAATTGTCAAAATCAATGAAAAACAACAACAACAACTTCAACGGCTTTTCATGTTATTAATTTTCGTTTTCAGATTTTGTATGAGATGTCAACTTCGATTTGACATTTATGGGAACTCGCTCTCACCCATGCGACAACCTTATTTATTCAACCATGGTCGAAACTATCAAAATCAATACAAAAAATAATTTTATGCTTTTTTTTTGCTGTTGTTCGTATTTGTTTTTATTTTTTTTTTTTACAATTCTGACTCTTAGCTCTCAGCCGCGAATCTACCTTATTTATTCTACTATGGTTCGGCATTCTTTTGTCGAGAGCTCATACTCTATGGCATTGGGATCCACAGTGATTGGCTCTGATACACACTTTTATTCTGAAGATGTAAAAACCTTCTGCAAACCAATTAAAAGTGAGTCATAATAGCCTTATACGATGATTAAAAAAAGCTTATGTTTTTAGATGGTGATCTTTAATTTACTGCTGAAAATCTTCTCACAATTATTATCGGATGAAAATTCTTAGGTGGGACTGAGCAAAAATTATATCCTTACGGAAAAGTGGGGCCTCTAAAAACACCCATATATTTGACTATGAATATGCGCCATTATTTTGAAATTTATGTATATACATATGTATATCGATTGTAAAAGTTATGTTTATTTAAAGTTTTTAAAACGAAAAATTATAAATTTTATATTTGTGTGTTGATTAATTTTGTTCTTTGTTTCTTTTGGTTTTTGGTACAAAAATATTCAAATCTGCGCACATAGAAAAAAATTGGAATATCGTAATCAATTAAGAACGATTTTTTTCGAACTTTAAAAACAAAATAATTTTTTCATACACGAATGTATTTTAATTGTAACAACAAGCTCTTTTTTTCTCAACAATTACAAAGTTATATTCAATGCTTTTTGTTATTACTTTCAAAAATTTGTTTTTTAGTCTTTCATAATATAGAATGATTGAAAACTTTCGTCTGCCTATAATTTATTTTTTTAACTTTAATCGCACAGCTAAAACAAATGAAAAGATCGTATTTAAATCCTGGTTCCGAGACTCTTACGAAAGGTACGCCAAGTTACTGTGTAAAAATGAGTTTCAAATCATTCAAAAATCCCTACCGGTAAAATAATCACATTTATATCTTGAGTACTATTATCAGAACATAAAATTGGTTTCCAAAGAAAGGACTTTTCGAACGGGTTACGCGGTAAGAAGTAAAAATTCAATAAAATATAACATTATAAGCCCGTTCAACACCAGGTATTCTGCTAACCTAGTGGAATCAAGATTCATGAAATTCATTGCGTAAAACCTATGTGCTTCAAAAATGCTATGTTTAGTTTAATTTACTAGTCGAATGTATAGGTAAATTTACGTAATCGTTTTTACAATTTATGACGAAAAATTAAATAAAACGTTATTTTCTGTTTGATTTCTTGAAAATAATCATGTTTGAAAATAATTGACTTAAAAAGTAATCTAATATAATATGCCCTTAATATGACTTTGATAAAAATAAGTTAATCCTTCGGTGGTTACAGGAAACTTTAAGAGCTGCACAGAAACCTCCTCACTGTGCGTGAGGATAAAAAAAATGCATTAATTCTTACAAAAAAATATAATTTTGCAACAAAGTAGTATCTGTCTTAAGGTTATACTTATAAAAAATCATCACTAACTTTCTTTCTTAACGAGTTTTTCTAGAACAGCAGTTATATTAAGTAGACTATCTCCAAGCCTCTCTAAAATTTGATTTGTTTGCTTTTGTTGAAGTCGCATTTCCTCCCACATTTTAAGCTCTCTATCCTCTCGTCTTTTTAGACTTTCTAAAGCCTCCTTCATCATTGCCTCTGGGCTGATTTTTTTACGTTTTTTATTTGTGGTATTTAGAAAGGTGAACGTTGGCGCCGTTGACTCTGTGCTGCTGGTGTTACTTTCAGTGCCAAATATTGGAGATCGTGACTTCGCAGTCCTTGTCGAATTCATCTAAGATCAAGTTTAAATGAATAGAATTAATATGAAATCGTAAAATTAAAGAAGTTAACGGCTTCAAGTTCTTCGTTACCTCTGCATGAGCAGCATCTACATCCCCAGAGGTTTTAATCTGAAATTTTTTCTAGTGATTTTTTTTATTACTCTCAACAATATTTTTAATATGAGAGCAGTTTTTACCTGCAGACCTAGTTGTGGCAAAACATCCTGAGCATCTTCTACAGTCGCCTTAGCAAGTTCCGAAAATGCTAGAGTGGCAGACATGGAATTTTCCTTAAAAAGATTAAATTCTTTGCTATTTTTTTATTACTTGCAACAAGGTTTTTATGAAATTCACCTGAAGATCTAGATGTAGAAACTCTTCCTGGTCATCTGCCAGAATTTCGATGCTCTGTAGTGTTTCCTTCTCAAAATCTACTTTTGACTTAGTCGCTGATTCATTGTCCTTAGTCCTATTCTTCCACTTTTCCTTTCGCGCACGACAACGCATTTGACTCTTCCATTGTGTCAAGGACTATGAAAACCATAAATAACATAGTTCTCAAATATTCCAAATGTATCGCTTTTAACACCTACCTCTTTCCATTTTATTGTTGAGCGTGTTGGTCCTCTCATAGCGTTAAGGTTTTCAGTAAGTTCCTTCCAAAGATCTGGCAATATGCTTGGTTTCAATGGATTCAATTTTCCTCCCTGCATCTCAGGGTGCGCTCTACAAAAACTCAAATAAAACTGGATTTGTTCAGCTGTGGTTCGCTCAAACTTTTTGTCTCTGGAAATTAAATCAATTACTTTATATATTACAGAATGAAAACTAAAACCTACTTCTTCGCAAGCATTTCTTATGGATTTTTTTTAATTCAATCTATTATTTATGAACTATTTTATAACTTCTGAATGAATTTGTTAGGTTTTATTGTTGTCACAATTAAACTAGAATACAAAATGTATGACATGACAACTTGTATAACAATCAAGTCATGATACAATAAAAAAGGTAGAAGTGACAGATCTATTGGTATACATAAGTTGTCAAATACAAAAAAGTTGAGAGCATATGAATACATATGACAAGAAATGAAAAAATTCATTGAAACATTTTTGTTAACATTTATTTTAGTTTTTTTCGTTTGATTTAATGTCAAAAGATGAATTTTATAAAAAAATATGTTTGAAGATAATTTAAAAAATATTTATAAACTATTTTATACATAAAGTCAGAATGAAAAACTTTTCATTTACTTACACCGTTTAAACACCGGACTCAAAGATGGTAATCTGAATTTGACTCCATATTGCTTCCATATCGTCATTCCATCGTCTCTGAATGCAGTAAAGGGACTACACCAGGCATCAGCTTTATTTTTTCGAAACTTTGCAATTTTACTCCGAAAATAGGCTTTGACAGGCAAAAACGTTTGAAGTGATCACTTAGCCACTTTGAAATCACTAAAAAGCGTCTGCAACAGATTACACAATATGGATTAATGGACTTTTTCCATGAATGTTTACAAATATTCTTTTTTGTTTTAAACAATATTTATTTTTTCAATTATATTTTCAATTTTCCTTGTTTTGCATGAACAGCTTTTTTTGACAAATCAAGCCTGTTCCCGTACTCACTCCAAGTTAAGGTTGAGTAATAGAGAGTAATTTAATTATCTTTCAAAATGATAAAATTTGTCAAAAGTACGAAAACACTTGGAGTTAGTATGAAAATTGAATGAAAGTACAAAAACTGATTCGGATTTTTGGTTTATTTAAAAGAATTATAAAATCAAAGAAGTTGCAAGTAAACTGTTCTCCAGAAACTTTTGACAAAATAGCATTCTTGTCATTACTTTCAGAAGTGTTGGAATCATCTAGTAACAGTATATATAAAAGATCAGCACTTATTTGCGCTCATTTTACGTATTTTTACATTATTTTTATTGATTTGCTAACCAATTGATTGCATTTTTTCACAACATAACAACTTCATTTTATTACTTTGACAATCAGCTATTTGATCGAAGTTTGATATTAATGCTCAAAGAAATTTTTTAGGTCAAGTTCAAGCAAAGAGAGTATATGTTTAATTTCTAACTCGTGCTGGAAAAATGTGTAAAGAAACTCTTTCGAGTATTTTCATGTTATTTGAAGCATGGTTAATTTAATAAGGCTATCTCGGGGGTGATCGTATGCTCTTTTCAGTACCCACAATTGTCAAAATCAATGAAAAGCAAAAACTTTTACATGTTATCAGTTTTCGCTTTCAGATTTTGTATGAGCTGTCAACTTCGATTTGATATTTATGGGCACTTGCTCTCATCTTTGCGACAACCTTATCAATTCAACCATGATTTGAAGTATAGTAGAATAAAGAATGTAGTCTCAAGGCGCAAAATCCTCTCTCGCTCTGAGTCATAACTGTCAAAATAAATACAAATAATTTTCCTCCTCGTTTTTTCTGTTGTTCGTTCTTGAGTGTTTTTTTTTTTTTGACGATTGTGACTCTTACCAAGCGTTTCCACTGCCCGAACAAACGAAGAAATCATCACGAACGAATTGTTATTTTTTGACAGTTGGTGCAAGACAAAAAAATATGTCACTCCTACCTGGCATGGTTGAATAAATAAGGTTGTCTCGGGGCTGATCGTGCTCTCTTTTCAGTACCCATAATTGTAAAAAAAATGCAAAGCAACAACAACTTCATCGGCTTTACATGTTATCAATTTTCGTTTTCAGATTTTGTATGAGCTGCCAACTTCGATTTTGCATTTATGGGAACTCGCTCTCACCCATGCGACAATCTTATGTATTCAGCCATGCTACCTGTTATGATTATATCATGCACGAACCACAAACATACAGTATAAAATTATTTGTATTGATTTTGACAGTTTCGACTCGGAGCGAGAGAGAATTTTCAGCCGCGAGTAGGCGGCCTCGGTAGTCGAGCTTGCAGCGTGTTCGACTGCTACCCCAGAGGTCCAGGGTTCGATTCCCGGCCTGGCCATGGTCCTTCGCTTTAAGCCTTTCTAAATTTTCAATCCTCATTTCTAATCAACTGAAATTAAAAATTCATCAATATTTACGACTTGAAGTTGTAGTTGATGGTAGAGAAGTTTGTGGATGAGGATTGCCTTATAACTTGAATTGATTGAGGTAAAGGCATAACACTTGCCTCTGATTCAAATTCAGATGTTTCTTTGGCTTTCCACCAAATCTATCACCCCATTTCGAACCAAGGCAGACTTGACTGAATAGGTATTCCACCTGAAATCCTTGGTTCAAAGCTAAAACAAAAAAAAGTCCAACTTAAAACTTTTTTCTACTATTGTTTTTTTATTAATGTCAGATTTGTTTTGTGTATAAAATATGTTTAGCTTTTTATTTATTTAGCTAAAACTCATGGTATAATAATACAAGGTAGCATTGACAACTACTTGTTTTCTCTTCTACAAGAAAACATCTCCTATCAAAAACAGCTGCTTGTATGAAAGCATCTGCAGCTGCTGTGGTTGTTGTTTTTTTTTTCATTTCAATGTTTTCAACATTGTTTGTGTTTTCAATGGCAGATTGTGAGCGCTCTTTTTTTTAGTATATTTTTTGACAGGAGATGTTTTCCCAAGCAACTGTCAATGCTACCTTGTATTATTATACCAAAACTTCCTTTTAGTTTTAATGCTTTTTTTAGGCTGTGTGCTATTCGGACGCATCATCACTCGAATGATGAAATTTTGACAGTCTGAATGAGAATATTTAGCACTTGTGAGGTGAATATGACTGTCAAAAATTCATGTAGCCCCAGGGGTATTATACATTTTGACAATCAGCTAGAAAACTTTTGACACAGGCAAAAATAAAAAAAAAACTTCTGACTTCGGGAATCATGGAAAATAAAAATGTAAATAAAAAAATAAATAAACTGGCCATTTAAGAACTTGAAAGGACTTTAACCGTAGTTCTTATGATGAAATTGTGTTGTGCGTGTTATTAAATTTTTGAACACAATTGATCGAGAGCTGGACTTACTCATTTTATGCCGACTCCGAACGGCTAATGTGCATTTTCTTAAGAAGCTTTACATGGCAATATTAACTCTTTGAGGTTTGCCATTGTCTGCAGAGAGGTGAGGACCAAACAGAAAAATTAATTCAATTAAAAAAACTTTCTGTGTCGGATGGAATTGAACCAATGATCTCTGGCGTATGGGCCACGCACTCTACTCACTGCACAACGGCCGCTAATATTTGCGAGAAGTACTGTTAATTTTCAGTATATATTAACAATTTTGCAAATTAAATTAAATTCATGCGCTAATAAACTACCGAAATCTAAAACGTCAAAATTTCCAGTTGTGAAAATTTTTTCGACCTTTTGGCACAGCAAAAATGACAATTATATTTGAAGAGAACAACAATTATATTCAACTCAGTAACTCCTTTCTACCGCGAGTGAAAATTTCCGAACAGCACACAGCCTGAGTTGAATACAATTTCTCTCTGTTGAAATATAATTGGTTGCATTCTATCCCATGATACAATTATACAGGTAGCATTGACAAGTATAGATTTTCTCAGCAACAAGGCATCGACCATCTGTCAAAAACAGTTGTTCGTGCAACAAGAATTAAACGAATGTAAAAATAAATAAATTCCGCAAAATATGTGCGTTAAATACACAATTATAATAATGAAAGTTGTGAAAAAATTATGTGTGATATGTGTTTAACGTTTTCCAGCATTATGTTTTTAATAATAATTGGAAACTTCTTTAATTTCGTCCATATGCATCTGCAGCTGCTGAGGTTGCTACATTTGAACGTTTTCAACATTTTTTCTTATGTTTGCACTTAATAACACAAAGTTCACAAGTTATCTTCGTTGTAGTAATAATAATTCACTATTTATTAAATAAAATAGGCAATATTTTGTAAGAAAATGTTTGGTTATTTGCAAGCGCTGAAACATAAACAATGGCGAAAACATAAGAAATAATTGAACGCTCTCTTTCTAGACATTTTTTTTGACAAATGGTCGTTGCCCAAGCAACTGTCAATACTACCTTATATTATTATACCATGATTCTATCCGAACAAAGCGCTCAGGTAGCGAAATAGCATAAAGTAATACTTTCTGCTGAATGCACTCATTTACTATTACTATGACCCCTTTTACATTGGTCAAGACTTGAAATCAAGTTTTGTTGACGTTCTCTTATAGACTTGACGAAACCTTTTACATTGGTCAAGAATTGAATTCTGGTGCAAAAGAGATGCGTTGTTTATTGCCTTAATATGTTTGCTCTGCTCATACACTTGCACTATGTTCACAGCCTTACAATTTTCAGCAACAAAACACCAAAACACCAAACGCACGCAAGCAAACGAAAAATAATGTGAAGCACTTCGACAAAACAGCGAAAAGCACAAAAGGAATACAAAAAATTGCAAAAAATTGACGGTACAGCGTCAATGTTCTCTTACCCTTCCGTCGCTTCCGATGTGCGGCGAATTGCCAACAAACTCAAAGACTTGAATTAAAGTCTTGACCAATGTAAAAGGGGTCTATGTTTCAATAGGGCACCCCAAACGATACGACATGTCGGATGGACCTGTCATGTCGTCGCACATGTAGTATCGTTCGTGTGCTAAAAATGAAGTTGGATGGACATGTCCGATGAAAGACGAAAATTTTTGACTTTTTGCTCGGTCCATCCGACATGTGCGATCGTTTGTGTGCGTGTCCATCCAACTTAGTGCATTTTCTCATTCGATAAAAGTTCTTGAGTGAGAAACATCGAGCGGAAAAATGACAAATGTAATAAAAGTACATTTTTAGAAGGAATTTTTTGAGCTGTATAGAAGGCTCACAGTGACTCTGAAAAATAAAAGAGGAATTCATAAAAATAAAATTTGTAAATATATCGAGCACTGCACAATGCTCGATGTTTACTCGCTGGCAACTTTAAAATAATGAAGTCCATCCAACATGTGCGACCGTTTGAGACCAACGAAAAATAGTGCCGTTATTTTGTCGAACTACATGTCTATCCGACATGTAGTATCGTTTGGGGTGCCCTAATGGCGAGTTAACTCGGTGTTTACTCGGGGTTAACTCGCTATGGCCCATATTACACGATGTCCGTTTGTGCGACGACAATGAACACTTTTTACTCTCTTGTCCGCTAGCTGGTCACACGACAGAAAATTTAGGGCGGACACATTTGACATTTCATTGAGTTTGATTAGATTTTTCTACTGCACTTTATTTAGTGCACTTTGAAAACAATTGCTTTTAGTAGCAACGTTGCGTTTTGTTTTTATTGATACGTGGTATTTGTTTATTGTTTATTTAAAAATGGAAATCGATTACGACTTAGGGCCAGTTTTGCAGTGCGGGTTTAAACTCTAGTCAAATTAAACCGAAGTTAACTCACCAAAATTGAACGTTTAAACTCGGTTTAAGCAAAAAAAAAGCACATCATATGATAATTTAAGTCAATTCAACTTAAACGAATGCTACAATATTTAGTTAAACCGAGTTTTAACGTCCCTTTTTGGTAAGTTAAGCTCAGTTCAATTTGACTAGAGTTTAAACCCGCACTGAAAACTGGCCCTTAGTAGTTTTAAATATTATAAACTCGGCAAATCAACACGCATCAAATATAGTTTTTATGAACAACAAGCACAGGAAGATTATGCAGCGATTTGTAGCCTTGGCCAAAGAAGCACTTCAGATAAGGGAAACAAGAAAGAGGAATCGCTCATGCTGGATCAAAAAGTGGCATGGGGGCGATTCTGTAAAGGCTCCTTTTCACAGCTGGTTAAGGAATTGCGAGAAGAAGATCTTGCAGCTCATAATAACTATTTGCGTATGACAGATGAGCAAGTTGGTAGCTCACTCGACACGCCAATCATAATTTTGCATTTCTTTGAACATTTTATTTCGTAACCTAGCAACACTATTCAGATTGCTGATTGCCGGCATGTACAGCAATCTCAAAATGAACAAATTTAGATTGCTGCAATCTATGTTCATCCGCTCCGGCTCTCAGAGCTTTTGACAGTTTCACATTGAAAGCAACAACAAAACGATTAGATTGTTTGATTGCCAATCACCGTGTGAGTTGGGGATAACCGAGCGTCTCGACTAGCAATCAAACTAGCTGTCGAAATCCATTGCAAGCAATAGCTGTGTCCAATGCCTGCTCTAAATTGAAATTTCTCACTCCAGAAAGTGTTCGATGAGTTTCTTTTACTGCTCTTAGCTGCTCTCACTTGCTTTTGATCTTTGTTTTTTGAAGCTGCTATAAGTTGCGCTTTTTGCTCTTTTCTACACTACTATTTTTTATGGTGTAAGTTAGAGCAGCAAATTAATCAATCAACTGTTTTGGCTCTTGGTAGAAAAATAGAAAGTTTGAAAAATAGAAACTGCAATGATGACTTATAAAAAGGTATTTATTAGGTGTTTTTTTTGTTTGCTTAATGGAAACTAGCTAACTTTTGAACGTTTTCAGGCTCATTCCTTCATTTTGTAGGAATGTGGCAATGGTGGGAAAGATATGGTGCAGTATTTAATAAGTGACTTTTGACAGTTTAGTCAAACTTTATCTTTTTTCGTTCTTTGAAAAAACGGCTCTATTCTGCTCTGAAATTATTTTCGACGATTCAGCTGATCTGCTCTACTCTGCCCTGTTCTGCACTGAGAATTTTTCATCGAACACGGCTATGATTTCAAGGGTGGGTTTTTGATATTATGTTATTGTCATTTTTAAAATGACGTCGAACAAATTAGTACCCTGCTCTCGCGCGCTGATGCTTTAAATCAGCACTCAAATTGCCGGTAGAAATTTATTATTTTATAAATTTCTTCTCCACGCAACTCCATTTTCAGAAACTTAATTAAATTTTTTAAACTTCATTCCTCCAATTTCTTCAATTTTTGCAGCAGCTTTAATTATCAGCACTTGTAAAAATTACTGTCAAACAGGAAAAATGAGAGCTCATTGCCAAGTTCGCAATATTGCAAGCCATATATTGCCTACCTCGACAATTGAGTGGTCTCCATTGGCAATATATTAGGGTTTTCACGATTCAGTGCATTTGGCTGTGAATTTGAGCTTGAGCAAAAAATCCATGTTTTATAGAACATAGAACAATAGTAGCACTTTTCTTCACAAAATGTGTGAAAAAATCAAACAAAATTGTAATTTTTCTGTGCCAAAAGGACGGTGAAATTTTGACAGCTAAAAATTTTGACGTTTTAAATTTTGGAAGTCATTTCAATGAAGTGAGTAGCAAATGAGATAATATCACGTTAAACACAGCTCTGAGCATATAAAACTGCTTTGTGAACATACCTTTCAAAGCAAAATGTAATAAAAATTTGTATACAGAAAAATTTTATCAAAACAAAATATGAGAATAAAACAAAAACAACCATCGAACAAAATAAGATTTATAAGTGTGAACACTTTTTAATGAGATATTCAAATTTGCTCATTTGGCTTAGGTGTGAACCATGGTATAATTAATCATGGGTGTATTTATACAACCCATAATTGTATCATAGGTGTGAGCGGGATATAAGACTTTACGATTGGAAAACGTAAAGCACATGTCACACATAATTTTCATTATTATAATTGTTTCTTTAACGCTCATTTCTTGTAGAATTTATTTATTTTCACATTCGCTTCACTAGATGCTAGTTTTTGTAGTTGAGAAAATCGGCACTTATCAATGCTAACTGTATAATTGTATTATGTGTTATTACCAAGGTGAACGTCACTTACAAATTTCCCTTCGATTGTCAAAATATATTGACAAATAGAAATAAATAATAAGAAACAAGTAAAAACTGCAGAATAGTGCCAAATCGATTGCACTCACCTGCACTTGTTTTTGACAAGTGTAGGTAAAATTTATGTGAGAGTGAACATTCACCACTCTATGATCACCACGCTATGATCGTGTAAATTAAATCGTGACCTTGTTGATTATACCATTAAGTAGGGATTTTTTATTCGGCTGAAGTTGTGTGTATGCAACTCTGCCTATAGGGTTTTTGTTGTAGCTTCATTTTGTTCTTAAAATTTTTTCTACTTGAATTTGTAATTGTCTTCAATGAAATAATTCTAGAAATATACAACTAAAAGTGAATAAAATGCTAAAATTAGACCGAAATAATATACAGTCCTTTTGTCGAATATGTTTAGATTGCTTACAATCTACGGCAGAGTCTGTTACGGCGTCTTCTGTAAAGTACAACATACGGGAGACGCCGAATCTTATGAAGCTTCTAATTCTATGCACAACGTTGAATATCAACGAAGATACAGATGCAGCCTACCCGCAGCAGGTGTGTCAAAAATGCTACATGTCGCTACAAGAGATCCAGCGCTTTCGTGATTTGGCGTTACAATCGAATGATGTGCTCCGAGGAATTGTGGAAAATGCAGATAGTGTAGAGGTTACACCAAACGAAAATAGCACAGAACATGAAGAACTTGCAAAAGCCAAATGTGAATATTCTACTGATCAGGACTTTTCAAATGATCATTTTGAAGCGGTAAGTGGATTTTTGTTTTTTTTCATACACAAAAAAGGCTGAACTCAAATTTTTTACAATACATAGTCGCAAACAGAACTATCGGAGTCTTACTTTGTTATGCCACAAAAAGAAATTGAATATGATGAATTTTTAGATAATAGTAGCGAAATTAAAATAGAACCTGCAATGTTTGATAACGAATCATATATCAGTCCTGCGGTAGTTGTTGCTGCAAAAGTTAAAGACTGCTCTGCCGATACAGTTGACCATGCCTCGACATCCACAGCTGCAGCAAAACGGAAGCGAAGTGATGATGGTGATACAGACGCACTCCAATGTCCATTGGAAGATTGTAAAGTGGAATTTAAAACGAAAAAAGCTTTAGAGACACACACCAAATATGTCCATGGTACAGGTTAGTTTGATTTGTATTTTTAAATCTATAGTTAAGCTCAAAAACAAGATAAGTGCACTTTTGCCGAAAAAAGTTAATTGCATTTTCCATCTTATTCAGTTATTTACTATTGCATTAAGGAAGGTTTTAGGCAAAAGCGGTTAAAAATAAGTCATATTTTAGATGATGTTTTCTAAAAAAGTTTATTATATAAATATACAAAACATTTCTATATGCATGTTAATTTTACATCATCAGTAAAAGAAAAAAAAATCGTTTTTAACATATATTTTTCAAATATAAAGATGGCACTGAATTTGGTGTGCTCAAAAAGAGGTGAAAATCGGGGCATATCAAAACTCGTCTCGAGATTGTTTGAAAAAAAAATGCATTCGAAAAAAGACCCTTGAATTAACATGTTTTACCAAAATCGGATAAAAATATGCAAAATTAACCTTTCGCGTGAGACATGGTTTTTTAGTAACTTTGCGTAAAATATAGGCTCTCTTGTGTCCATCCAAGCATTAAAGGGTGAAAATGGAAAAAAAAAAACAAAAATGTACATACATAATTTGGAAATTATGTAATTATGAAATTATATAATTTGATATTCAAAGAGTAATATGTTAAAAGAAATTTATTATAAAAAATATAAAAATTATTATTAAAGTAGTAAACCCGTATGGCGTTAAAACGCCAAAATGGGAAAAAAAATCTAGTTTAAGATTGTTTTGTTTTTATTATTAGAACTGTTATAATTTTTTAACATATTTCTGTGTAAACTACCATTTGATGTTGCGAAACTTTCACTGTTGGGTAGGACGATCTGCATACTCTTTTATTTGCTTACAATTTTCACGACATCAAAAGAGCGGATTCGACTTAATGTCAAATATTATTAGCCGTGTGCGAATTCTGGGGCTTGTAACTTTGCAACTTTTCTCAACGACTGTCTTAGGCTCTTATTAATAGTCATAGAAAATAACAGGGACCGGAACTTGAAAACGTTGCATTTTAAATGGAAAAAAAAAAATGTTTCCGATGGGCTGAGCTTAATTTTTGGTATAAGAATTCGCTGACCAATGCTTGCACCGGTTACTAAAATGCATTCGACAGTATTATTGTAAGGATTAAAAAACTGCAGTCGGATTCTATTGATAAGTCCTTTCACTGTATTAAGATTCCTCATCAGCATAACAATTGCATCTGTTTTGAGCGTTAAGTGGTGTCACGAAAGACCACTTACCTACTTTAGTGCTATTAAGGAACTCTGTTGGAAAGTTTATTTGTGCGGCACTTCATCAGAAACGGTTGTGCAAATGCTTTTTTTTTTTTTTTTTGGATTCGCACTTTTATACAAAACTTCAAGATAAGATAATAGTACAATTACTAACAAATTCATTTTGAAACCACACTTCGTCCGTTGGTGCAAGAATAGCGTTTTCTTGAATGGTATCACTGTTTATGTCGTTTTGTAGATCATCATTAATAAAATCAATTTACAATCCGTGATCTAAAAAGAGCTGATCAAGAATTAACTTGTCGCAAATAACTTGAAAATTCCTTTTCGCCTTTGTCTAATCGCAAGTTTTTTCAAGCTTCATTGTTTTAACGTAAGATCAGAATTTTCTATTGTTACAACGTGTCCAGAATAAGAGATTTCTGGAACTGTTTCCTTAAAATCACCAGAAAATACAACTTTTCAAAAAACAGTTTACGAATATCTGGTAATATCGCGAAACACACAATCAATTACTGTCAGTGCTACTGCAGGAATCATACTTGCTTCATCAATAATGATAAGATGGGCATAATCAAAGTAGATTCCGTGCTCAAAATTGGGCTTCAGGCGTTAAGCCGATACAGATGTATCTCAAGAAGAGGTCTAGGAAGTTTGAATTGTCTGTGCAAGGTACGTCCTCATTCAAAGAAGCTAGCGGCGATACCAGTAAAGGCTACTGGAATACCGATTTTGCATGAACTTCCTCTTTTGCGGCTGGTACATAAATATAACATTTATTTGAATGTTTTTCGCTTTGCTCAACTGTTTTAATTATACAAAAGCATGATTTTGAAAAATTTCAGAAAAAAATATCACATACTTTTAGGCATCCCATAGAAAACTTACTTTCTTTGCAGAAGATTGTTTTGCTTTTTTTTGTTTAAATACACAATACTTTAGAAAAAGTAAGACCCTATTGCACATCTGCAGACCAAGACCTTTCTATTGATACCTCATTTATGAAAATCGCATTTACGGTATAGATTTGATAGTCATCACAAAAAAAGCGCTTGCGTAATAATAATGTAGATAGATAGATGTTGTTATTTCGCTTTTTTATAAGCCTGGCTAAATAATCATAACTTTCGGTGTAAAAAAGATAACTCAAAAATTCCCACTGGATATAAAAATCAAAACTTGAAACTATAACAAATAGAAGAGTTGGCGGTGTCGTGGAAACAGCCGTAGGTTTTGACGTGACGGTGTTTCTTTATACTCCTATTTCATGTGCAACCTCTTGTTTTAATCCATGACCAAATTCTTGACTTTATGAAATATACAGAATCTCTTTCCTATTTAGTTTGGAAAGGTGTGTTTTAGGTGTGTCTTAATTTTTGTCCTAATCTAAATATATTCTAATTCATATCAAAGTTCTTTTCCGGTTTCATAGTCCGGTTTCATTGTATTATTTTGCTGTTTGTGAGCAATGTTGTTTGTGAGCAAACAGCAAAAACTGTTCAAATCATAACTAGATTTTTGTTGTTGTCTGTTGTTGTTGTTGGTGTTGTTGTTGTTGTTGTTGTTGGTGTTGTTGTTGTTATTGTTGTTGTTGGTGTTGATGTTGGTGTTGTTTTTTTTTATTTGCTTCTCCATTGGTTGTGCTTTTCCTTGGTGCATTAACTTTGTCTTAGCTGCATGCAATTAATACAGCAAAAGTGATGGATATGCTTCACATTAGGCGGTTCCCTGAGGGGCCTCATGACGCCGTTATGTGGGAAAAATCCCATTCGTGGTAATTTTTAATTGCGCTTGGGAATTTTTTTTGTTGGTAATTCCCATGGTATTTTTTTATTCAGCGTAGTATTTTTTAATTAGAGTGGGAATTCAGTGTGGTATTTTTTAAATGCTGTGGGATTTGGGAATTTATTTCTTAAAATATTTTTTTTCACATTTATTAAGCGAAAACTTAATTGCCATTGTACGCATCAAACGCTCTGTTTACACAATGATTTTATGTCGTAAGTTACGCATGTAAAATCCCTTAAATTTTTGTTGCATATGGGATTTATTGTGGTATTTTTTAATGGGTGTGGGATTTTTAAATGCATATGGGATTTTAGGTGGTATTTTTGTGGTAATTTTTAATGATTGTGGGATTTATTGTGGTATTTTTTAATTATGGTGGGAATTTTTTTGTTTACTTTTGCCGTGGTAATTTTGGTGGTATTTAATTTATGGTACTGTGGGAATAAGGTAATTTTCGTAGGAATTGTTCCGAATTTTAACTGGCAACCTTGCTCCTGAGTAAGTAATAATTCCAGGCAACGATATTACATTTCTTAAGCTTACATTTACATCTTCTGCTGCTATTTCACGACCTGACGACGTCAGAATTTTTTAATTTTGTCTTAAGGCCAAGAACAATTCCCTTATTTTCCTTTTTAAACATTTATCGTAGCTTACATATTCACCGAGTCAAAATTCAATGCAACGCCATTGCATGAATGTTGCATTGTCGATCTTTGAGAGGCTCTCTCTGTATCCCAATGACATCAGAAATTTTTTGTTTAATTTTGTTGTGAGGGCTTAGAGCTAGCCTTTATTGGTGTATCATATTTTTAATCCTAGCGCTAATACTCAGCGAGTAACATTTCAATGCAACGCCGATGAATTTTGAAAAAATGCCTTTTTCAATGTTTTTGAAAACCTGAGTGGTAAAACGGAACTTCGTCACGTCAAAAGTATTTGACAAAAAGAAAAAAAAAATATTTTAATTGATTAATTTTTTAGGGTGCATATAAACTATTTTTAGGGTAGATAAATGGGAGTTTTTTAAAAATAAAAATACTGTGGTTATGAAACAAATTTTTTATTGTTTAAATTAATTATAAAAATGATTTTTTACATTAAAAAATGTGAAAATGAAAATTCATTTGCTACACATTAAAGATACAAATTCAAGCGATGCTTTTCGCCAACGAGGGTTTTGCATGAATACTCTAGTGTTATATGATAAAAAACATTCATTACAAACAATAGTTTTGATGAAAAAAGAATAAATAATAATTTTTTATTGAATCTTTAAATAAGATTATACAATTAGTTTGACAATTTAACATGCAATTTTCTTTTTCTTACTATTTAAATTTCACATTTAAAAATTTATGAAGGTACTTTTGACGGCACAAACACAAACTTATAACTTAACGTGTTTTATATACCACCTTAAAAATATGATTGGTTATCCAGGGTTAAAAAACTTTTTCTGTGATATTTTTATATTTAATTAACTAGCGGTTCCCGGCGCGCGTTGCTACACATGCCAAGTATATTGAAAAATAATAAGTAAATTCAAAACTTTGATTAGACCCTTATGGCGTTTTCTTTTCTTGGCAAAAAAATTCTGCCTTCTGAGAGCAGAATATTCTACATTTTGACCTGAACTGTAAAAATATTGACCTGTTCTTAGTCGAGAAAAGATCAGAAAAAATGCAACTGTTGGCTGTACTGTTGCTTACTTTCGAGAACAATTTTTATAATATTTATTTTGTCATCCTTGAAAAAGCTCCAACTATAATGAAATATCAATGATAACGTTTAATATTTTCCTAACATGTCACTTTTTTTGTTCATTCAGTTGGTAGCATTTGAGCGCAGAACTTAAAACCGTTGATCTTGAGAGTGGAAAAATCTGTATTTTTTCTACTTTCGAGGTCAAAATTTTCGAGAAAAGAACACAATTTAATTTACAAGTCAGAAGTTTTTTCGAAAAAAGAACACATAAAGGGATGAATTCTCAAAGAGGGCAGAAAAAAGAAGAGGCCATAAGTCTGACCCCACGCTCATGGTCCACTGTCCGTTATAGTTTCCCAGTAGCAAGACATCACTCGCATGTGGCAATTCCATTATAAGTTTCAATTTTCTGTGACTTTTACTTCAATAGCTATTCTGTATCGAGCCACATCGGGCCACACCCCCTTTTTCAATGCACTTGCCAGTTTTCCAGTAGAAAGACTTTGGCAATTAGTAACTCCATACTGAGTTTCATTGTTATGCGACGCTTAGTTCCAAAGCAATTCGATATTAAAAATTTGGCTTTTATGGGTGAAACCACACCCCCTTTTCCAATGCCCGTCCCAGTTCTCTTGTAGAAGGACATCAGCAAGTAGTAACTTTATTGTGAGTTACAATGTTCTGTTACTTTTACTTGAAGCTTTTAAACAAAAAAAAAAAAAAAGAATAAAACAACAAAATGTATAAAAAACAGCGGAGATATTTGAATTGAAAGTCGCAAAATTGAATTTCCGATTGTTTTATTTTTCTCATTTTTGAGCATTAAATATATCGATGTACTAAAATTTTTCCCAGTTTTGAAGATGTGTTCATGTTTTTTACACGTAAAATCTTTCTTCATCCAATCTTGGTGCACTAAAATTTCATTGTAATAAAAATTTTCGCATATTGACGATATGTAAGTGTTTTTGGTATCAAAATAACGGATTTTTTTTTAATTCTACTAAAATTAATAAAAATTTTATATTTTGTAAATATTTGCATATGTAACTTAAAAAAAAAGAACTAAAAATATGCCTATTGTAGGCATATTGTAGTATTAGGTGATTTTGTAAAAAATTTATACTACAGCGCCATCTAGTGTTCAAGGTGAATCAAAGAAAATAGCGCCAAAACACTCATCGTACCTGAAAACCACTAAATAATAATTTTCATTCTAATCGCATAAGAGGTTTAGGAGTTTTAGGCGGTTTTATAAAAGATTTGTACTACATCGCCCTCTAGGGTTCAAGATGGGTCAAAAACGATAGCGGCAAAACACTCAGCGTACCTGAAGATTACTTTACACCAATTTGCATTCTAACCGCATAAGAGGTTTGTGAGTTTTAGGCGTTTTTTTAATAAATTCGAATACAGCGCCCTTTGCTGTTAAAGATGCATTACAATGCATCATAGTCCAAAAATACGCACCGTATTTAAAAATACTGTATACAACTCTTCATGCCGTATGAAATTCAATTTCAATTTTATTATATGGGAAAACTGTTGAACCTTGGAGACAAATTTAAAGGTAAATTATCGTTTTAAGTTTTTGCTCTAAGACTGTTACGTTTTTTGTCGTTGGTCTTCGGTTTATGTTCAGGTTTTGTTTTCTTCCATCAATTCTTTTGCAGGGTCAGGTTATGTCACGTGATGATCTTCCTCCCTATAAAACGTACTCGATGTCAAAATTTCAGCTCAATCGGATAAACGGTGCGCGAGCCTATACGGAATAGACAGACAGACAGACAGAAGGACAAACATTTGATTTTATATATTAGACTAGCTTTTTTCCCGGCGCGCGTTGCTGCACCCAGCAATTATATCGCAACATAATAATTATATTCGAAACTTTTCTTAGACCCATACAGTTTCCCAGTAGCAGGAGATCACCAAATAGTGACTCCATTTGTATGTGAATACTGCCATTCTTACTTTCAAAGCTATTCGATAATACAAATTTTAATTATATGGGCGGAGCCACACCCCCTTATATAATGCCCATCCCAGTTTTCTAGTAGATGGACATTATCCAGTTTTAGTACAGTTTTCGACAGTGAGCATACAAACTAAATTACCAAAATGTAGCCAAATCGACGAAAACCGTAGGAAATATAGCATTTTTATTGATTTGTGGGCGGTAAAAGGGGGTGTGACAGAAATTGAAGCCATCTCGTACTTGAAAAAATGTACTTCCAAAATTTCAGCTCTATCGGCTAAGTAATTTGGAAGTTTCCAGCCATCACACAGACAGCGTTTTGCTTTTTGCATATATATTTTGGATATAGATTATTGGCTATAACTATTGATTGGTAAGAGATACTAAGATAATTTTTTCTAAAAAATTAATTTTTTAGCTTGTATATTTTTTCAAAAATATAAAAACACAATATTGGAAAAAAAAATTTTGTTCGAATAAATCAAGGGGTAGGCCTTTTTTTTTTAATCACAAAAATAGTTTTTAATTTTTGCGTAAAATTGAAATAACTTGTGTTTGCAAATGTTATAATTTTTAAATAGAGCAATAAGGTTTACATAGTACTTTGATGAAGCTTTAAGAAAAAAAAAACTTAACAAAATGTATAAAAAAGCATCGGAGATATTTGAATCGAAAGTCACAAAATTAAATTTCTAATTGTTTTTTTCTCATTATTGAGGAACACTGTTGCATTAAATATATCGTTGTAGTAAAATTTTTCATAGTTTTCAAGATATGTTCATGTTTTTGATGTGAAAATAACGGACATTATTTTTTTTTACTAAATTTAAGAAATATTTTATATTTTGTAAATATTTGCACATGTAACCTAAGAAAACAACTAAAAATATGCGATTTTGTAAAAAATTTGTACTACAGCACCATCTGGTGTCCAAGGTGGTTCAAAGAAGATAGTGCTAACAAACTCATCGTACCTGAAAACTACTATTTACTAATTTTTATTCTAATCGCATGAGCGGTTTGGGAGTTTTAGGTGGTTTTGTAAAAAATTTGTACTATAGCGCCCTCTGGTGTTCAAGGTAGGTCAAAAACGATAGCAGCAGAACACTCAACGTACATTAAACTCACTGTATACCACTTTTCATTCTAATCGCATTAGCAGTTTATGAGTTTTAGGCAGTTTTGTAAAAAATTTGTACTACAGTGCCCTCTGGTGTTCAAGGTGGATCAAAATTGATAGCCCACAAACACGCACCGTACCAAAAAACTTCTATACACAAATTTTCAGGCTAATCGGATGAGTAGTTTATTAGTCTATTCCGGTCTTACAAACATAAGCTCCTTTTTTATATATATAGATAGATATAGATAGATAGATATAGATTTAGATAAGCAAGCAGACCGGAAATGATATGGATATAGATTATTGGCTATAACTTTTGATTGGTAAGAGATACTGAGATAATTTTTTTTAATAAAGTATTATTTTAGCTTGTAAATTTATTCAAAAATATGAAACCACAATATTGGAAAAAAAGAAATTTCTTCAAAAAAATCAAGGGGTAGGCTTTGTTTTTTGAATCACAAAAATGGTTTTTAATTTTTGCGTAAAATTGAAACAAAAATTAACTTACAAATGTTATAACTTTTAAACAGAGTTAACAATTTGAGAATTTGAGTTTAAATTATTTTTACAACAAAAATAATTTTTGAGTCTGTTTTTGAGGAAACCTTTTTTGAAAAAAATATTTAAAATATATTTACTCAACTAACGGTATTTTTGCAATAAGGTTTTCATAGTATTTTGATGAAGCTTTAAGACAAAAAAAAATTCAACAGAATATATAAAAAAGCAGCGGAGATATTTGAATCGAAAGTCACAAAATTTAATATCTGATTGTTTTTTTCGTAATTTTGTGTAACCGATGTTGGATTAAATATATCGTTGTAGTAAAATTTTTCATAGTTTTCAAGATACGTTCATGTTTTTGATATTAAAATAACGGAAATTTTTTTAATTTTACTAAATTTAAGGAATATTTTATATTTTGTAAATATTTGCACATGTAATCTAAGAAAACAACTAAAAATATGCGATTTTGTAAAAAATTTGTACTACAGCACCATCTGGTGTCAAAGATGGTTCAAAGAAGATACTGTAAAAAAACTCATTGTATCTGAAAACCACTATATACCAATTTTCATTCTAATCCCATGAGCGGTTTGGAAGTTTTAGGTGGTTTTGCGCATAATTTGTACTACAGCGCCCCCGTGTTCAAGATAGGTCAAAAAAGATTGCAGCAAAACACTCAGCGTACATGAAACCCACTGTATACCACTTTTCATTCTAATCGCAAAAGCAGTTTGTGAGTTTTGGGCAGTTTTTTAAAAAATTTGTACTACAGCGCCCTCTGGTGTTCAAGGTGGATCAAAATTGATAGCCCGCGAACACGCACCGTACCAAAAAACTTCTATACACAAATTTTCATGCTAATCGGATGAGTAGTTTAGGAGTCTATTGCGGCCTTACAAACATTAGTTCCTTTTTTATATATATAGATAATTTTGTGTTTGTGCCGTCAAAAGTTATGAAGGTACTTTTTAAAGAGGATTTTTAAATGTGAAATTAAAATAGTAAGAAAAGAATATTATATGTGAAATTGTCAAACTAATTGTATAATTTTATTTAAATATTCAATAAAAAATTGTATCCCTGCAGATGCTGAAAAATACTCAGCGAAAAGTGGGAGGAAAAAAATTAAATAAAGATTATTTATTTGCATTAAAAAATATCACTACCAAAACAGCCCAAATTTTAACAAAAAAATAATAAACTACTAAATTGGTCAAATTACATATTGTCAGAATAAATAATAATTTGTTATGTGTTTTTAACTTAATTGTCATGACACATGTGGCCTCCGTATCACAACACTGATTAACTCTTGTCAAGTCACTGCAGTCCTAAACTTTTTTCCGAGTGACCTAGTCGCATCCATACACACATAAAAAAACTACAGTCAGAATAAAAAAAAAAAAACGTTTGGACACAAAAGACCCCATGTGTCACGCGAAGGGTTAAGAAAATTATGAAAAAAAGTTTAAAAACTTACGTTATTTTTTACCATACTGTTGCGTGTAAGAACTGGAAAAATTTTGCATGCTCTCATTTTGATAAAAGATGTGCAGATTACGTTACAGATAACAAAGAACAAAAATTAAAATCGGTCGATTAGTTTGCTTGCAGTATTGTGGTCCATTTTGAAAAAGTATATTTCGAGAAAAACGCTTTTAAAGAAAAAATTACTTTTTGCAAGTACTCTGGCGTAACGGCTTTGTAGAATTTGTATTATAGGTGGGGTCATGGTTAAATCATGATACAATTATAAGGTACGCTCATATTGGAGCGCAGGGTGCGCTAGTTTTCAAAATCAACTGGTAATTTTTAGTTTTTCTAATTGTTGTTGTTGCTTTTGACGTTTGTAGCTCCTACAGCTTTACGAGAGAGTACGATCAGCCTCGAGTCAACCTTATTAATTCAACCATTGGTGTGATTAACACGTTAACTGCCATGAGGCACATACGGTGTGCCTGAATAAAATGTCCACGTAGGCTCTGAGGCACAGCGTATGTGCCTCAGTATTTGACTACACATATAGTTCATGGTTTAAAATTAGTACCTCTAAATGCAAATCTGTAAACGTAGTTCTATTCCGCATGGCCTGGCATGCCTAAACCTATCTTTAGCGCATCATTTTTATACCCCCACGATTAAAAAAAACCCCTTTTACTGAGGTATATTAATTTTGTCACTCTGTTTGTAACGCCCATAAGGAAGCGTGGTAGGTATAGAAAAGTATATATATTCTTGATCAGCATCATCACCCGAGTCGATTTAGCCATGTCCATATGTCCTTCCGTATGTCTGTCCGTCTGTCTGTGATCATGATTGCAGCCATAATTTTCAAATTATCATCACGCAATTCAATATTTAATATTTTATCTAAAAAATAAAGGTCAAGTTCGAAAATTAGCCAAATCGGTACAAAACCACGTCTACCTCTTATACAAAGTGTCCTTATCAAAACGGTAAAATCTGAGAATTCCACAAATATTGATAAATGGACTTGAAATTTTGCTTAAAACTATGACATAAACTATGGAATTTTTACAGATATATATTTTATGGGCTGCTTAAGACTTTGAGTATACTTTGGTAGGCAATAAAGACAAAGACAACAACTAGAAAAACTGCAATTCGACCAGTAGACTTTTTCATCTCTTTTACAAATCTTGTTTATTCTAATATGAGCCTACCTTGTAATTGTATCATGCTCTTAGCAAGAGAATGTGTCGCAGTTCAATATTGCCAGACGAAATGGTTATTTACTGTGAACAAAACAAAATTGCACAAATATACAAACAAGGCACAGCACATGTACCTCACGGCATATACATTAGGCCGTGAGGTACATATGTTGTGCCTCAATAAAATATTTCAAAATTTCACAGAAATATAAAAAAAAAACATTTTCTGATATTTTGTTCGGATTTTCTGATACCAAAATACACTAGAGCTAATATAATACACTAAATACTAAATACACTAACTGCCAATATGGTGGCAGTTAAAGTGTTAATTTGATGTTTGTTTTTTACATACATATTCTTGAATAGTTGCACAATAATAAATTAAAAAAAATCGATTTTCAAAAAACTGTTTGCCTAAAACCTTCTTTAATTTGCTGCCAGTGAAAACGCGTTATAAGCGTGACAGCACAAAGTTAAAATAAGTTTTTTATTCTGAATAGCCTTGAAATTTTTAAACAAAATCGACCTTCCGCAATGTTAAAAATTGTTCACTTATCATAGTTGTGAGTTTAACAATCCATGTAATTTTTTTGAATAAAAATATACTAGCTAGGTGTTGCACATATTCATATTTCTAATTGACAAAGGTTGTTCCAACTTAAGTTTTGTTATTTTACTAAATATATTCAAGTTTAGCCAGTGTAAGAAAGTATTATTCAAAGAGTAATCATGGAGCTCTCCATTGCGGTGAATAGAGTTCTTCCAAAGCGAAGCGTTTGCGTTAAGTACTTCTTATTTGCATTGTGTGTATTTAAGGTTAGAACTCTTTTTAGCCAATAAGTACTTATGGTGTACTCCATTGTTGCTCTTTTGAAAGCCCATTTTCAGTACAACTTATTAATCTTATTCATATGAACTTTTTCAATCGTTGTATTAGAAATACTAAATAATGTGGCGGCCGTTACCAAACGCTTAACGAGCATGGATCATTCGATGCGAATTTTACGGACCAAAGGTCCGCTGCTCGAATCCTCCACCAGACAAGGAAACTTTTTTCAAATGATATTAACTAATGATGTTTTCGTTTCTACAAAAAAAATGTTGCCCTATCACAGTGCAACATGTTTCAAGTGTTGCACTCAACAGTGCCTTTTTTGCCCTATATAAATGTAACATTTCAAGAAACGAACACAGATTTTTTTCACCCGTTTGCACTTATTTTACAATCGAACACGAAAAAAGAAGAGGGCAATGAAAAGGCAACAGTTTTTGGTAGAAACGAAAACACCATAATAAAAATTGTCGGTCGTCACTTCCCTGCAGACAGAGGCAAGCCCATGGTAGAATAAAGAAGGCAGATGGAAGAGAGAAAGCGTGGACTCAGAACTGTCAAATCGACATTATTTAAATTTCAAAAGAGACTAAAAGAGAGCACATTTAGCCCCGCATCTATCTTGTTTATTCTACCATAGACAAGCCTCAGAGATTAAATAATGCCATGTCCATGATACAATAAGAAGGTAGGGTAAGGAGCTTTGATAAGACCTACTGCTAATGTCAAAACCATAAAATACAGTGCTACCATATCTAAAGAAAAAAATGCTATGACAAATCCATGTTTCGTGGTTTCAGTAGTGAAGTGTTTTATATGAAATGCATTGCTGAAAATTATGAGAAACGGGGAAATACTAATTTTTTGGGTTTTATGCAATAAGGTTATGCAATAAGATAAGTTAATTTTTTATTAGATATCGTATGCACATTCAATTAAAATTTTTAGATAAGAAATCAAGAATTCAAAAAGCTAAGCAAAAAATTATGGGCAGTAGTAAATTAGTGAAAATAACGCTTTAAAATTACTACAAAATTCATTGTTACAATTATAATATACATTGATTTAATTTGTTCTTATTTGCCTATCTATATATAATTTCTTTTCTAATTTTTTGTCCCACATTTAAGAAAAATATAGAAAAGTGGCATTGCTGAAATGCTTTTTGACATAATCAGTAGGCTCCTTACCCTACCTTCTTATTGTATCATGGCCATTTCAAGCTTCTTGAAAACATACACATCAGTCGTTCGTAATCGGCATAAAACAAGTAGGTCCCAGTTCTCGATCATTTGTATACAATCATTTAACTCTTTGCGACCGTATGTCTACTCTCAGCCACCAAAGTGTTTTTACCGTTGCAGTCGTATGTCTACTCTCAGACACTTCCAGTAACCAAAGCTTTTTTACCGATCCAGTCGTATTTCTACTCTCAATCGATAAGCTTCTGAAATTCGTCGAATTCGAATGATATTTTATAAATTGTGCTTAAGTGAAATTAGGTGATTTTCTTGTAGGTGATTTTCGTGATGGAAGATTTTCAAAACCAAGAAGACCATCGTCCTCAGATAAAGAGGAAAGGCTTGATGGCAAACTACATATATTGCGGCACTGTGAAGATGTAAAAAGTAAAGATTGTTCTGTATGTTCAAACAGAAAAATTTTAGGCGGAAGACGCCAAACTAATTATTTTTGTGACACATGTTCTCGAAAACCAGGGCTTCATATTGGAGACTGCTTTGAAAGCAAAGATGTTAAATAATGATAAGATAATGCTAATGATTGCTAATTAACCTTCTTTTGTGAAATTCTCTAATTCATTAAACAATTAGAATTAGTTCAAGTAATTCCCATTAGATAATTGAAATTTTTATTCCAATGGTGAAACTAATTGCAATTAGTTGCCATTAGCAAAAAAATTTGCTTACCATTACAATTAGGAATCCAATTGAATTCTGCTAATGCAATTAGATATTCAATTAGCTCGAATTAGAATCAATTATTTTGATATTTTCAAAAACAAAAAAAAAAACAAAAATATTCATAATATGAATTTCTAGGTGTGCGCACTTCCATAAGACACAATGCCCACATGAAAACAAATCAAACTGTCTGCCGACTAAAAGTCTGTAGTGTGCGGTAGCTCTAATTGTTATCAACTGGTAATTATTAGAAATGTAAATAAATAAACGTGCTTTTCAATTTGTTTCAATTTCAAACTTTCAAGTGTTTGCATTTTTTAATATTCTAAATGAAAGTGGTATTTTTGTTAACTTAAAAACATATTTATTTGTCGCAATGTCGGAAGAAATATCATTAGCAAGTGCATTTTCTGGTGATGATGAGGATTTTGATGTTACATACACGCATTCGAAAGAATCGAAGAAAAGGAAGGTGTTCAATGGAGATGGTGAACAATTTGTGAAGAGGCGTATGGAAACCACTTTTGGCAATATAATTTTCACATCGAATTTTTATATTGAAGTTAAGAAGGTATGAAAGTTTCATTACAAATCTATACATCTAAAGTCCTTGTTGTGTTTGTTAAAGTACTTGTGTAGTGTGCCGTAGTAAGTTGACTTATGGGTGTAGGTTAACATGAATTTTTAGAGGAAGTAAGGTATCAATCAATTTTATATAAAAACCTTGTATCAGATTTCAGAAAATAAAAAAGATAAAATAGTCGGAAAGTGCGTTGCTTGCAATAAGGTGATTTGCGGTTTCACGGGAGTCTCTTCAAATTTTATCAGCCATCTCAGAGTGCGGCATCCTGAAATTCATAAGGAATATCTTACGAAGAAATTTAACAACCAAAACTTAAGTATTCAATCAAATTTCGATAAGAAACTTATTGAATTTCTAGTGGATTCAGGCTTGCCGCTTTCCCTGGTTGAAAGGCAGTCATTCATCAACTTAATTGAGGGTATTGGCCTTAAGTTAATGAGTAGGCAGACGGCAATGAAAAAATTAGAAGAGCATCACAAACGCATGGAAGATAGTGTGAAAGCCGAACTAGCCACAGTGAAACATGTCTGCACAACGGCGGATATTTGGTCAGGAAATCACAGAAGCTTTTTCGGATACACCTGTCATTGGCTTGATAAAGATTTTAAGAGGAAATCAGCTGCTTTGGCGTGCAAAAGGATGTTTGGAGTTCACTCTGCGGAAGCAATTGGGCATATCATGACCGACATAAATACTTATTATGGTTTAAATAGAAAAAACATTGTTCTATCCGTAACTGACAACGGGTCAAACTTTGTCAAAGCTTTTAAGGAGTATGGAGTTGATAATGGCTCTGAGATGGAAGACGACGACGGCCATGATATATCAGAATTCCAAAACAAGATTTGCCTCCCTAAACACCACAGGTGCTCTAGCCACACATTAAGTCTTCTGGCTACGTCTGATTTAATAAAGATTTTGAAAGCCGATGAATCCCTATTCCAGCGGAACAATATGGTAAGAAATTTTGTAGTTAATATATTTCATACTACAATATAATTTATTTAGGTGTTCAAAAAATGCGATAATTTGTGGAAAAAATGCAAATGGCCAAAAAGTTCGGAAGTGATACAGGAAACTTTAGGTGGATGCCTCGTTGTACCGGTTGTGACGAGGTGGAACTCGCTATACGACGCCGTTGTTCGACTTCTTCAGCACAAGCCGAAACTGGATGAGTTGTGCGATAAATTGAGCCTGCCGCGTTTTACATCCTGTGAACTATCATATTTGGATACATACAAGCTGATTGTGGCGCCTATTGCTCAGAGTCTGGACTTTATGCAAGGCGAACAGAGTGTTGGATATGGTTGCCTTTTGCCTACAATTATCACTCTGAGCAATAAATTGATAAAAATCCAGCAGAAAATCGAGCATCCATTCTCTACAATTGCATTAGAGTTGGAAAAGCAATTAAGAAAACGATTTCGAGGTTTCTTTGAATTAAATGAGGAGGCAGATTTGGCGCTAGCTGCAGCTGCACTGATTCCAAACGTAAAGTTGAGCTGGCTGAAAATCTTACAAAAAACATCACCGCAATTTACATATACGCGAATAACGGAAAGGGTTATTCGTATCATCACTGATTACGCAATCAAGCAGAACCTTACTGCAACAAACGAAAATCATAAATGTGAGGGTTCGTATACTGAATCGACCTTTTATGATTTCAGTGATGGTGGTAAGTTCTGCATAAATGACACATATACATATATGGTATTTTTAGTAAATCAGATTACATTTTTTCAGAAGAAAGTACTGCTTCATTGTCAAAATTGACAGAGGAGGGTGAAAGCCTGCATTTTCTTTCGAATTTGATGCATCAATATTTGAATGATAATGATAAAACTTCCAATATATGGTCCAAATATCCTACATTAAAGGAAATAGCACTGTTTTGCAACACACCGCTTACGTCTTCAGGCCCTGTGGAGCGACTATTTTCCTTTGCGGGCATTATTAATAGTCCAAGGCGGAATCGCTTGACGGACTTTTCTTTTGAAAAGCTCGTATTGCTGAAAGCGAATATACCCGGTCATTCTAGTTATTAAACAGTTCGTACGTACGTTAAATAGGTGTGCATGTATGTAATATATGTAGTACATATTATGTACATAAGTAATATATATATGTGAGAAATTCATATTATGAATATTTTTGTTTTTTTTTGTTTTTGAAAATATCAAAATAATTGATTCTAATTCGAGCTAATTGAATATCTAATTGCATTAGCAGAATTCAATTGGATTCCTAATTGTAATGGTAAACAAATTTTTTTGCTAATGGCAACTAATTGCAATTAGTTTTACCATTGGAATAAAAATTTCAATTATCTAATGGGAATTAGTTGAAATAATTCTAATTGTTTGATGAATTAGACAATATAAACTAATTGCATCAATTGCTAATTCTAATTGGAATTTAACATGTTTGGTTTCAAGTGTTGCACTCAACAGTGCCTTTTTTGCTCTATATAAATGTAACATTTCAAGAAACGAACACAGATTTTTTTCACCCGTTTGCACTTATTTTACAATCGAACACGAAAAAAGAAGAGGGCAATGAAAAGGCAACAGTTTTTGGTAGAAACGAAAACACCATAATAAAAATTGTCGGTCGTCACTTCCCTGCAGACAGAGGCAAGCCCATGGTAGAATAAAGAAGGCAGATGGAAGAGAGAAAGGGTGGACTCAGAACTGTCAAATCGACATTATTTAAATTTCAAAAGAGACTAAAAGAGAGCACAAGTAGCCCCGCATCTATCTTGTTTATTCTACCATAGACAAGCCTCAGAGATTAAATAATGCCATGTCCATGATACAATAAGAAGGTAGGGTAAGGAGCTTTGATAAGACCTACTGCTAATGTCAAAACCATAAAATACAGTGCTACCATATCTAAAGAAAAAAATGCTATGACAAATCCATGTTTCGTGGTTTCAGTAGTGAAGTGTTTTATATGAAATGCATTGCTGAAAATTATGAGAAACGGGGAAATACTCATTTTTTGGGTTTTATGCAATAAGGTTATGCAATAAGATAAGTAAATTTTTTATTAGATATCGTATACGCATTCAACTAAAATTTTTAGTTAAAAAATCAAGAATTCAAAAAGCAAAGCAAAAAATTATGGGCAGTAGTAAATTAGTGAAAATAACGCTTTAAAATTACTACAAAATTCATTGTTACAATTATAATATACATTGATGTAATTTGTTCTTATTTGCCTATCTATATATAATTTCTTTTCTAATTTTTTGTCCCACATTTAAGAAAAATACAGAAAATTGGCATTGCTGAAATGCTTTTTGACATAAGCAGCAGGCTCCTTACCTTACCTTCTTATTGTATCATGGCCATTTCAAGCTTCTTGAAAACATACACATCAGTCGTTCGTAATCGGCATAAAACAAGTAGGTCCCAGTTCTCGATCATTTGTATACAATCATTTAACTCTTTGCGACCGTATGTCTACTCTCAGCCACCAAAGTGTTTTTACCGTTGCAGTCGTATGTCTACTCTCAGACACTTTCAGTAACCAAAGCTTTTTTACCGATCCAGTCGTATTTCTACTCTCAATCGATAAGCTTCTGAAATTCGTCGAATTCGAATGATATTTTATAAATTGTGCTTAAGTGAAATTAGGTGATTTTCTTGTAGGTGATTTTCGTGATGGAAGATTTTCAAAACCAAGAAGACCATCGTCCTTAGATAAAGAGGAAAGGCTTGATGGCAAACTACATATATTGCGGCACTGTGAAGATGTAAAAAGTAAAGATTGTTCTGTATGTTCAAACAGAAAAATTTTAGGCGGAAGACGCCAAACTAATTATTTTTGTGACACATGTTCTCGAAAACCAGGGCTTCATATTGGAGACTGCTTTGAAAGATACCACACGATGAAGAGCTATAAAATATAATTTTTACATAAAATGAAACATTTATTTTTAATATAAACTATTAAATAATAAATTATTATTATTTATCATAAAACCAATTAATTGATAAATAAATTTAGTAACTTAATGCAAAAAGTATAATTCAACTATTTATTTGTACTCATAAATGAAACTTTATCAATATTTTGTTTAAAGGAGACAACATTTTTTTATTTATGCTTAGAAATAAGCATGAGCTATCTTAGCTCAATACATAATTGGGTACTAGTTATTTTGTACATCACTAATTGCCAAGTTGTTAATTGTTTTTTATATTCAATTAGAGATGGATGGCGAAAATAAATGCAAGCATTCACAAAATTAATAATTCTTGTTATAACACTTTTTTCGGCATGTTTATATTTAGTTTATGAAATCTTTTTTTTTGCTTCCCGATAACAATAACAAACAGCTGATTTTGACAAACCAGACATACTTCAATAAATTTCTCAAACAAAGTGTGGTGTGTTCACGAAAACCTAACTGCACAAGTCCTCAACTGCACTGAAACCTGAATACCCCTAATGAAAACAAAATTAAAATTATTCAATGAGACTCAATCCGACTTGGCGTATAGTATATATATATATGTATGTATATTTGTTTCGCGGCATGCAACTTTTCTACACATTTTTGACTGTGATTTTCCTGTAGTTTATAAATGAGTAAGAATAACAAACGACTGACCTTTTACTTTTATTGAAGTGACATTGTGTTATTCAGTTTTTTTTATAAATTGATAAAGATAAACTATTGATTAAGAGAAAACGTCCGTGGCGAAGCCACTGACCACTGTGGCCTGCTAGTATTCTTATAAAAAAAACACGTTCAAATTTTATTTTTGTGGTGAGAAATGCCAAGAACAGATGTTCTAAAATTGTGCAATTTAATTTGCAAAAATTTAACAAAAAAAACACGAAGAAAAGAACTTGGGCAAGTGTAAAAGATAAGGTCTTCGATCAGTATGGGCCGATAAAAATTACGATTTGCGCAGCACAAGAAAGAACTCGCATGTGTAAGCAGTGATGACTGCAGCTCAAGTGGAATTGATGCCACGGTGATGGATGTGCCGAAAAAATATGCGAACACAAATGTAAACAAAGAAATGTCACACTAAATACAATCCTGCCACGCATCTCTGTGTGAACAGCTATTGTTGAACTCAAACTAAACTTTCTGTGTAAACCTCATTACTTGGTATCTGGTTGAATGTCCGCACATATAAAAGGTGGATTTCTTTAACAAAAAATTTTATTACTATTTTAGGAGTAAACTCAAAAACTTTCATTTCTCGCCGAAAGCTCTCTGACATTACGAGGGGTACTATTTATATTTCGGGAATAGCAAATAATAACAAACATTTTTAAATGAAAATGGCTTTTTTGTTTTTAAAATATTCCCCTTGATGATCAATACACTTTATACATGGTTTTTGAACGTTTCAACTACTTCTGCGGCGCTCGTAAATCGTTGACTACGCAGTTTACCTTTGATATTCGGGAACAAGAAGAAGTCATTGGGTGCAATTGGAGGATGAGTCACCAATTCGACGTTTTGACTGCTCAAAAATGCACATGTTTGACGAGATGATTGAGAGCTCGCATTGTCATGATGGAGAATGATTCGTCTTTGGAGCTTGATTTTGCGAATTTCTCCGAAGACTTCCGGCAAATAAATGGTCATGTACCATTCAGAATTGACCGTCCTATGTTGCTCAAGCGGAACAATGACCACATGACCCATTCGGTGGAAGAAACAGGTGACCATTTGCTTCGCAGTGCTTCGTGCGCGAACAACTTTTGTTGGATTTGCCTCGTCTTGGAATACCCACACGGTCGATCACTATTTTGTTTCTGGCTCATACGCATACATCCATGATTCTATATATCCATCCTTTGGAGCGATTGATAAATTATGGGGTATCCAACGAAAGCAAATTTTTTTTACTGATAAGTGTTCATGCAAAATCGAATGTATTGAAGTGGAACTAATTAACTAAAGTGCAAGGATGCCTTTATCTCAGAATATGTCACATCACGATCTTGCATTATTAGTTCACGTACTGCATCGATGTTTTGTGTTTTGCCGAATTCGTCGGCGACCGAACTACGACCACGATTGAATTTACTATATCAGCGATTTACTGTGGTTTTTGATGGTGCTTTATCGTCATACAAACAACTGAGTTCATCGATACCTTCTTGAAATTTCCATTTTTTGAACAAATTGATTTTCTTAACTAACTGTAAACAAAACAGATAGCACTTGTACCATAGTACAATGAAAATAAGGTATAAGCATTTCAGAGAGGCAGACTGCCGCAACTGTCAAAACGAAATTGACTGCCTATAGAAAATCTGAAAACGATTATTTCATTATCATTTTCAAATTACTATTGAAAGACAAGTTTGGCTGTGAGAAAGAGAGCGCAGTCCGAAATGCGTCTACCTCTGTTATTCTACCATGACTTGTACATCAAAACGTTGTGAGTATATTTATGCTAACAAATGTCAAATTTTTTATGGTGATGCCAGATATGAGCTTCTGACATTAGTGTTGCCAGTTCCCGAAATATAAATAGTACCCCTCGTATGAAAAATCTGGATTTTTACAACTTTCTAACAGGGGCCCACTCCGTATTGCGATGCGTAAATCAATGCGTTACGAAAATGAAACGCGATGCGCATTCAAATCGCAAATCGCACGTGTTTATCGCATTACGGAGTATCGATTACGCTATTTTGCGATTTTTTTCGCACCGCAATACAGAGTAAGGCCCCAGTACTAGTTCACGCAATTTAAATGAGTTGAAGAGCTTCAGGCCAAATTGAAGCATAAAAACTTGTTAAACCTCATCTCCGACAAGGGCGAAAAAAATAAAGAAAAAGCATGACAAGTGGAAGTAATTTCACTGACTGCAGAAGTAGCCTTATCAGTTTTAATAAATGCAAAAATAAACCGATATCAGAACAATATTATAAGAAAAGCTGCACCAGCGAAATTCCCTTCGTACACATCAGTTCAACTAGCAAAGAAAAAAAAAAATGCTATCCGAAAAGCGAAAGTTTAAAAATATGTGAAACTTCAGCACAAATAAGCCTACAAGCTCTGCTGAACCATACCGTTTCCAAACTTTGAACCATGCCAAATTCAGAGTTTTCGCTCACAGTACCGATCGGTATTTTTGAAAAATACTCCTGGTTAAACATGCCTACCAAATTGCATAAGTTTTTTATACACGGACCAGAAATAATAAGTATGCAATGTTACCAATTGGCCAATTGTCGGAGGAAGCACAAGAAGCTCGTAAAATAGACATCAAAAGTTATAGAGAGCATTTCTCTCGTTAATGTAGTCGTGAGAATTCAAATGAAGATGTTTTAACAGACTCCTTTTAAGTTTTGATCCTGTGATTTCAAACAAAAGCAAGCACTTTGCAAAAAAAAAAAAATTAAACTTTTACCAAAACTGGCATTACAACTATTAATTCCTGAAAATGATGGTAATTGTAGATATTATAAAGAGGATGCTGATGATGATGATCATGGTCATGATGATGATGATGATGGTCATGATGGCGATGATGATGATGATGGCACTGAAGATGGTGAAGAACATGGTGATGAAGATGGTAATGATAACTTCGGTTATTAAAACTAACCCTCTATTGAACTGCAGCCGAATAAATGTATAAACGATATATCTAAAAATTTTGAAAAAGAAAATTTAAACACTAAAATATTGTCAAAAAAATAATTGAAAACTTCAAAATAAAAAACTCAACGCTCGTGTGAATTAATCCTCGTTTTCGGGTCCATCCAACCCACTGTGCGTCGTGCAGTCATCCTATTGTTGTCAGGAAATAAAGCTGCAAAACACTTTGAAATTATTTCTGTGGTGAATTTGTTGTGCGGTCGATTATAAGTATTTATGTAATTGTATCTTATATTCCGCCTTGCTCTTCTGGTGAAATTCATTCGTTGCATTTCAATACTATACTCAATATTGTTGATAGACTTAAACACAATGAAAACCCACCAGTACTAAGTGACTTCAACTTGGATAAAATAAGCTGGTGTCATTCTGGCGAGTTTTTGAGCTTGATTTGAGCCTAATTCGGTGAGTAATATCGTGGAATCTAATTATTAAGAATCTATTTTTTCATGAAGGTTACATCAAATAACCACTGTTAAAAATAATTTTAATAAAATTTTGGATTGAGTTTTGTCTTATCTTGAATTTAATGCTACTTGTGTTGAAGCAGAATTTCCTTTGTCCAATAAAAGTTTTCATCATAAAGCGTTATTAGTCAAATTAGATTTTATTAAAACAATTGACAAAATCCGGCCATCTGCGTGTTGTAAGAACACCACGAGCCATCAAGGCGGTGAAGTCGCGAATCAAGAGAAAACCGCCGCGAAAGCAAAAAATTTTATCGCGGGAGATAAATATCTTGGCGCAATCGATCTCTCGCATTCTTAAATATGACTTGGGGCTCAGAGCATATAAAAGCAGACAGGACACCTTCTCACGGTAGCGTAAAAGCAAGAACGTAAGCGAAAGTTGAAAGCGTTACTTCTCAAGCACGTGACTTATGCCCATAGACTAATTCTGTTTACTCGTGAAAAAATTTTCAGCGTAGAGGAATAGTTTAACAAACAGAATAATAGAGTGTACGCTCTGTCATCACGGCATGCAGCAGAACTCATTTCGAAAGTTCAGAGAGGCCGCCACCTTAGCTTTTGTGATGGTTTGGTGGGGAGTCATCTATGATGGGTTTACCAAGCTCCATTTTTGTGATAAAGGAGTCAAAACTTCGGCGAAAGTGTATAAATCCGATGTTTTGGAATTGGTTGTGAAGCTTCTTAACACGAAATTATTCCAAAACAAGCCATGGATTTTTCAACAAGATTCTGCTCCGGCCCATAAGGCTAAATTGACTCAAGAGTGGCTCAAAAACAATGTACCGGACTTCATTGCCACGATCAGTGGCCAGCGGGTAGCAGTGGAGAAATTTTGGTATTTATGTCGTGCGTGCTGCGATCGATGACTGGCCGGATCGAATTCGCTCGTGCTGGAATGCAAATGGTGGCCATTTCGAATAAGTTGTTCTACAATTTTTAGCTATTGAATGACTCAATAAATAACAAACATAATTTTGAAAAAATCTTGCCAAAACATATGAGTGTACTAAGTGTACTACATGCCTTAGAAGAAGAAATCTGTGTTTGCTTTTAAAAAAAGCAATTTTTAGCTTTTTTTCTAATAGGAATTGTCTGAACAACGGGGCATAGCGCCTTTCACACAAATTAATTGCTAAAATCTCCGTAATTTGTTAATTAAAGCAACTCATGTTTCATAACAACAGATACATACCTACCCTTTGTGATTGATATTGATACAAATTATAACAAAAAATTGTTTTTCAGTATTTTATAGATAAAGCTTTTATAAGTTATTTCTAAATCATTGCATTTTTCTCTTTAGATAGTGTATCGATGATTTTCCGAGATTAAGTTTAAAAAATGTGGCGGCAGTGGCCGAGTGCGTTGAGATGTGTCTGCACCAATCGATGAGCATTCGAAACCAGTTTTGAACCCCAGCTGACACAGAAAACTTTTTCAATTGAAATTAATTTTTCTGATCGGCCGTCACCTCTCTGCAGACAATCAAAGCCAACCTCAACTTTCTTAAGAAGATGTAATTAGCCGTAGTCGGCATAAAACTAGTTGGTACAGTTCTCGGTCACTTGCGTACAAAACATTTGATAATACTCACAACTTTGCTCCGCTGCCACCGTTAAATTCAGGGAGGTGCTATATCCCGTTGTTCCATCTCGTTCATATTATTTGCGGTTGCTTAAATTATATTTTGCTAAAAATTTTTTCCTAATTCTTCGATTTCATTTAAAGAAACTTATTTTCTTTAAATATTTGAAATTTTTTACTTTAATGTTTCTTATTTAAAAAAAAAAACTTCTGCTACTCTATATGATTGTGTAAAAATTGAGCAAAAATGTGAAATAAGGATCTTTTAAACAACATTCTTCTAGGGTATATTTCACGGATACCAAATATCAAAAAAATTCGTCAAATAATCGCATAGATAGCGGGTTAAAGAAATGTCCTTTTCCTAGCAACGGTTTTCAAAGAAAATAATTTTGCTCTTAAGATGGTAAATGTCCTAGCATCCTATCAGACCCCAATCTTATTTTTATGTTTGCCAATTCACTCTCGGTGGCTACCACAAAAAACCTTATCAAAATCTATATATTTAAGAGTATGTTTGTTTGTATGTATGTATTTATGTTTGGAATAGACTCCTCCTCTTAACGGATTTTTATAAAACTTATATCAAACGATTCCTTGAATTACTGCGCTGAACATAGACTATGGTAATTTGCCACGCCTCCTTTTTCCGCCAACAAATCAATAAAAAGTTGGGGAGATGCACGTAGGTTGAGACGGCACATAAGTTGAGACAGTTAAGTATTTTCATTTGTTTACATTCAGGGCTTTGTTATTCATACGCTTCAGTTATTCAGTAGTTGTGTTATTGTAGGGAACTTTTCATAATAGAAAAAAATTCTCACTCAGTGTATTTTGTATAGAACGTTACCAAAAATTTTGCAGAAAAAGTGAAAAACATGTTAAGTTTACGTGGGAAAAGTGAAGTGTTTTGCCCTAAAAAAAGGTGAATAAAACATTTGTTCTACATTTTTACTTCTACAACAATATTCCGGTTTAATTTCGAACTTTCGGAGTCATTGGGATTTGAATATGCGTCATGTCAAAATGGCTTCGATGAACGTAGGTTGAGACACTGTGGAATTTTTAGATGCTGCATATTTTGGAGAATATGCAAATAATAATATCTGCTTAATGCAATCATAGCGATTAAAACTGAAGGTATGAGTATTCGGTCGGCTGCTGGGGCCTACTCGATCGACAAAACTAGTCTATCGCGTTATGTGAAGAAATTCGATGCAGAAGTTCCAGATATTTTGAAATTATCGGACGAACAACTGAAACCAATCATTGGCCGTATTGCATCATATTCGACACCAAAATTGGCAAGAACAACATTTTGTTGATTTTTGTTTGAACAGTGTTCTTTAATTTTATGTTTCTGTTGTTTAGGTTTTCGATGAAGAACAAGAAGAAGCTCTTGTGGAATATATTCTAAAATGCTGCAAGCTTTATCACAGTTTGAGTATTACTCAGTTAAAACGTCTGGCATATGAATTTGCTCAAAAACTGAATGTCGCCTATCCAGCAAATTGGGATACTGAACAAATGGCCGGAAAGACGTGGTACTACGGTTTTATGGAGCGACATAAAAATTTATCATTACGCACACCCGAGCAAACAAGCCTCAATCGAATCAAAGCCTTTTGTAAGGAAAATGTTGATTTGTTTTTCGATATTTTTTGTGGCCTAATGGAAGATCAAAAATTTGAAACGCTCCAAATTTGGAACATGGTTGAGACTGGTTTGCCGACAGTACCAACAGCAGTCGTCAAAATCATTGCGCCACGAGGCTTGAAACGTATAGGCCAGGCTGAAGCTGCCGAGCGCGGGACATTGGTGTTTATGGCATTGTCGGTTAACGCAGCTGGCAACTCTGTGCCACCGTTTTTCGTTTTCCCACGAAAAAATATGCAGAGCTACTTCATGGAAAGTGCGCCTCCAACAGCTGGTGCTGCATGCACTGAGTCCGGATGGTTTCAACAGCCTGAATTTGTCAAGTACTTTCATCATTTTATTAAATACACGAATGCCAGTACAGACAATAAAACATTGCTGATCATCGACAATCACGTATCTCATTTGTCAATTGAAGCAATCGATTTAGCTATGGATCATGGAATTACTATGGTATCATTTCCACCACACTGCTCGCATAAAATGCAGCCTCTCGATGTCTCTATTTATGGTCCAGTCAAAGGATATTACAGGACTGCGGTCAAAGATTGGCAAATAGCAAATCCTGGAAAGGCCATTGAAATTTGGCACATTCCTGGACTAGCGTGCAAGGCATTAGATCAAGCCTTGACTCCAGCAAATATTAAAGCCGGTTTTGCTGCAACAGGCATATGTCCGCTTAATCGGAATACTTTCGATTCTTCAGATTTTGGTCAAGCCGCTCAATCTGATCACCAAAAAACAGCTACTTTAAGCGACCCTCTAATAAAGAAGATCAACAGCGCATTTGTGTTTTGACTGGCCAAACGGATGTAAGAGCACCCTAGGAAGTATATACTTCAGAGCCATCGACATCGGCTTCAGCTTTAATCATTGTCGCCGATCTGAAAGTTTGTTGTCGTTGCTCAGTGATATTGAACCATTTCAACAGACTACGCCATATAAAAAGTCCAATCGCGGCCGTAAACCGATAAAAAGTGCTGTGCTAACCTCACCAGATTTTGTTGCTGACCTCAAGGACAAGAAGCAGAAGCGTGATGCAGCAAAAAAAAAGAAGGAAGAAAACGCAAAAAAACGAACACAGGCGGCGCAAATGAAACTGCTACCGACCAAAAAGCGAGCTGCAAAGAAAAAATCATCTTCGTCATCGGATCTAGAAGATGTGGATTTCTGCATGATTTGTATGAAAGATTTGCCAGTTAAGTTGACGGAGAACAACTCCACCGAATGCAACGTATGCAAACGACCATTCCACTTAAAGTGTGTTAACATGAGCCGAAGCTACTTCACATGCCAAAACTATGCCTCAGATGCCGACTTGTCCGGCGAGAATGAATGAAGCTGTCAAACATTTTTTATATTAAGTTACTTTTATTTCATTTTTACCATTTTTTTTTACAAAAACCTTTAGAATAAATAAGTAGATAATAAATATTTGAAATTTAAGGGTTTGATTTATTATGATACCATTTTTTTTTAATTTTTGAATGTCTCAATCTACGTGCCAAATATTCAGGGTGTCAAAAGTCAAGTGTTGCGAAAATTGCCCAACAAATTTTTATTGTTGAACGGAATCAATTTCTGCAACGCTTAAAGCATAGGTGTTACAATACCTTTCCAAAAGTATACAGCTTTACGCTTCAACTTCTCAGAGTTGAAAATGGCGACCAAAAAAGAAAACCCGTCTCAACTTACATGTCTCTCCCTTATATATTTCAGATGGTTACATATAATTATGGTTATTAGGGACCACACCCCCTTTTACCGCCCACAAATCAATAAAAATGCTATATTTCAGACGATTTGAGTTGTATTGGACTAAATGTGGTAGTTTGGTTCGTATGCTTACTTTCTAAGTAATAAACAGCAAATGTATTAAAAATGGGCGTAGCTGTAGTGAGACTTCAGTTCATAACTTATTATAATTCCTGAGATGTATATGCTTTCACCATAAAATAGGTTATGAAGGTGTTAGGTTAAATGATAAAATTCATTATGAAGTTGCAATGTATCAAAACAAACCAATGTGAAGCTACTATGACAAAAGCATCGCTTTCAAAATCACCATCAACCCTCAGAAGTTTGTTGGGAATTTTGTTGCAAATTTGTTCTGCGTCAAATCCCTTACAGTTGTGGCATAATCATATAAACAGCTTATCAGAAACACCATGCTGAAATAAAAAACACCAACATCTCGATTGACTACAACAACAACATCTTTAATTTGGATTTTGTTGATATAGAAGACAAATTCATCGAAGTTCAACGAAGAGGAAACGGAAACTTTGATCGCAACGTTTTATGAGAACTTTCCTACAATATTGAAGCTCTCAATGAGGAAGGGCAATCTAATGAACACAAACTGTTGCCAGAACAAAAAATTGCTCACTCAACAATCGTCGACAGCGCTATGCATAAAAAAGGTGAAATGTTTTTTTGGACGCACCAGGCGGCACTGGAAAACTTTCCTTTTAAAAATGTTACTAAAATTCGTCAGCAAGGGCAGATTGATGTAGCGGTTGCCTCTTCTGGAATTGCAGCAACCCTGTTACCAGGAGGAAAAACAGCACACGCATCATTCAACTTTCAATTTAGCTGCAAACGATAATCCAACATGTAACATCAGTAAAAGAACCGGTCTAGCTTACATCCTAAAACAGTGTGACCTAACCTTATAGGAAGAGTGTACAATGGCTCATAAGATAGCACTAGAAGCTTTAGATAGAACATTGCAAGACATTCGATTGCCATTTCAGTTCAAGAGACTTCAATTTCCAATCCGTCTGAGTTTCGCCATGTCTGTAAACAAATCCCAATCCCAGACTGTCCAAGACCGTGTACATATGCTTTAATAAATTATTTTTTCAAGCAAAGCTCATAAATGAATCCCTCTGTGCTATTAATTCAAATTCAACTCAAATAAGCTCTATCCGAACATGGTCCGGTATAAATCCATCTCTGCTAGAAATATATATTTTAGATTCTCAATTTTAAGTAGTAAACCCTCCCAAACTTCCTCTGCGAAATACGAATTTATGTTATACTTTCCTTGATAATGTAGCTGTTTCTAATATAAATGACTAAGATCTTTCTTAGAAAAGCTCTTCAAGCCTCCTCACTTCTCAAAGCTCTAGTGAGATCGGTGACAGAGTTTATCAACAACATCTCGAACTTGCTCATCCATCTACCAGTAGCAGTGGCGTAGATAGCTTGTTGCAATGGGAGGGGATGAAATTTATTTTCGTGTCAAACATACATAAAAAAAAATTTGTAAAAATCGTAATAAAAAAAGGTAAACTTTTTTTTATATATTTTGTAAATTTTTTTAAAGCGAAGAATCCAGCCGGCTTGGATTGTTTGCTAATTCAAGGACTTCTTCAGCCGATAAAACTATGTCTAGATGAAACGCAAATGCTTTCAAACCATTTAATCGGCCCTACATTGGAAAAATATAAGCTATTACAAATATTTTGCTAATAAAGAAATATATTAGGGGTATTCACACTGACTGGGGTAGTTGGGTGTGGGTAGATCGAGTATTTTTGATAGTTGTGAGCACCCTAAATTGCAATTGACTACTTTTGACAAACATATCAAAAGGTTTGATATTGTTTGCAAAGGTATTCGATATCAAACCTTTGGCTTGTATGGGCATTGGACATATTAGTAGATATACATCACCAAATAACTCCATTCTGAATTTCAATGTTTTGTGACTTTTACTTCCTTAGCTATTCGATATCAAAAATTTGAATTATATGGGCGGAGCCACACCCTCTTGTACAATGCCCGTCTAATTTTTCTAGTAGATGGACAGTACCAAGCGGCAACTACATACTGAGTTTCATTGTTATGCGGAATTTAATTCCAAAGCTATTTGATACCATAAGTTTGACTTATATGGGCGGTGCCATGCCCACTTGTCTAATGCTCACAGTCAAAGAACAAGATTAAATAGCACGTTCTTACCGGGTTTCATTGAGGTGTTACTAATAGTTCAAAAGTTATACCAACAATTTGGGCAGCCGAAAAAGTGACACGCTTTTTGTCCAACGCTTATAAAATTTGACCAGTCGAACGGCACATGTAAATCGAGGCCAAATACCTAATTGCTGTGCGGCCTATAATTCCAAAGTTTTTCGATTTGGGTTGTATGCAGATTTGAGTTGTATGGAAGGTGCCACGCCCCTCTGTATAATGCTCGCTGTATCAATTGTAATTAGTTCACTTTGTTCTTATTTATTATCAATTCAATTATTGCCTATTTTTGCAAAAGGCGGTGACATGAAAAAGTAGGTATTTAGTATTTTTGTGTGTTTAATGCCTTTTTACTGGTGTTTTTTTGGCATTTTAAATTGTTTTTTGTTTTTAGAAATGCCACGAAAAAAAGTAAATAAAGGAATTTTGAAGGTCCCTGACGCAACAAACCTATTTAATGCCATCAAAATGGTTTTGATCGAGAAACAAGCAGAGCGTAGAGCTGCAGCTGCCTGCGGTATCGTTCAAACTACTCTTCGCCGTCATTTGCATAAAGTAAAGAAGCATTTTCCGACCTTAGAGGGTGTCACGGAGGATGATTTGTTGGTCTTTGTCAAAGGAAATCTTGGCTTTGGTGGAAAGCCTGTAAGTATCCGTTTTGTTTTCGTTGTACAAGCACATTGTATTTTTCAACCAAAATTAATGGTGTGTTATTTCTCATATAGCTGTTCTCGGTAATTCAAGAGAAGGAATTGGCGCGCTACATAATTTCATGTGCTAAGATGAATTACGGCCTAAGCATTAATAACATTCGTTTCTTGGCCTACAATTTCGCTGTTCAGATCGGTCTTAAGTTTCCTGCTGGTTGGGCAGAACCAAAGATGGCAACCAAAGACTGGTACTACGCGTTTATGCGTCGCCACCCGAACTTGAAGCTCCGTAAACCACAGCCAGCAAGTGCTGCACGCTTAAAAGGATTTTGCAAGGAAGCAATAGGAGAATTTTTCTCAAACTTGCAAGAAGCAATTGCGACGGCCCCAGCCATTTTCGATCCAACTAGAGTGTGGAACATGGCTGAGACCGGACTCCCCATCGTACCCACGAACGCTGTGAAAGTCGTTGCCGAAAAGGGCGCTGTTGTAGGCCAGTTCTCCTCAGTGGAAAGAGGAACCAATGTGACTATGGCAGTTGCAGTCAGCGCGGCTGGAAACACCATTCCGCCTATGTTTATCTTCCCACGAAAGAATATGAAGAGTGTTTACCTTGATAATGCACCGCCGGGTTCCATGGGTTACGCCAATGTTTCAGGCTGGATGGACACTGATCATTTCATCCTATACATGAAACATTTCATCAATCATACATCTGCCGCCAAGACCAATCCATTGTTACTGATAATGGACAACCATATATCACACATGTCCACTGAAGTTGTCGACTTGTGCATAGCCAACGGTATCGTGGTTGTAACTCTTCCATCACATTACAGCCAGCTAATGCAGCCCTTAGATGTTTCGGTCTTAGGGCCGTTCAAGCGCGCGTTTACTCAGAAGTGTATGGAATGGTGTCAGTCGCATGTTGGCCGTGTGCTCGAAATACAACATATGCCGGGCCTTGCTGATAAGGCCATGATGCAGACTGTGACTCAGCGGAATATTTGTTCTGGTTTCGAAGCCACTGGCATCTATCCTCTGAACGCTAGCATATTCAACGATGGCGATCACTTGAAATGCGTCGACATGGGCGCCAACCGTGGCTACTACACCTGCCGAAATTGCGACTCTGACCTCGATATTAGCGATGAATAATAAATTTTCAGTCGTTTTTTCACTCATTTTTCATTATATTTTTTTCATTCATATTTAAGCCGCAAATAAAAAAAGTTTGTATTGGATATGATGACTTTTATTCAGTATTTTAGTTTCTTGCTGACTTAGGAGCCTGCCCGAGGCCATTAAACCCACTTATGTGTATGTTTATGTTTATAGCAATCTACCCAACTACCCAAGTCAGTGTGAATACCCCTTTTGCTTTTATACTCTGGATTGTTTTTATCCTCTTCAAAGCCGAAAGGTATACGTGCTAAAATTTTTAATAGCACGTATATGTTTGGAAAATTATCCGGGCAGTTATATATTGGAATCTCAATGGTTCAGATATAACTTCCACATTTCCAACTCTTTAAAAACTTTAGAAACATTAACGTCAAGAAATTAACCGTAAAAGTAAACGGTTTTCTTATTTATTCAGCTTATTTGTGAATTGAAAGAGGGGTAAACATCCTTTATTATATTTAATCCTTTTAGTATATCTTCGTGTTTAGTAAGTCTTTAGCAAATTAAAATTATTATAGACACATAAAGTCAATAATTAAATGAAAATTTTTATTTGGTGCACCTTTCTAATAAAATTACAATAGTTATTAAAATCAGGCACTAATTATAGCACAATATGATAATAAGAAACCCCTAATTGAGCAAAAATTTTTACATATATTTAATTAGTAAATTTAATGAAATTTCATTTAATTTTGTAATAATAATGATAGAAAAAAAAAACACTCACTAATATGCGTCTAGACTTAAACCCTTGAGAAAATACCAATATTACCTTCTTCCAGTTGTCGAACTTTATTCTGACAAGTGCTCCCAATGGTTAAGACCCTTGGCCACCACCTTAAGCAAACAATACACAAGGAATGCAAATATGCAAGCAATTAAGCCAGAAATATGCAACCAACCATTTGTATTGTATGGAAAAACTTAAACAGCGAGGCCTTAAATTTTGCCAGAAGACGAAATTTATAATTTTCAGACGTATCCCACACAACAAATTGCTTCTACCATCTTCACTTTAGACTTTTTTTGTAAATAAGTGCAAAACATTCTATCGAAGGGGGCGATCTATCCCCTAAATCTCTACGCCATTGGCCAGTAGAATTCAGGAAAAGACTTAACCCAAAAATGCCGACAGGCTCGCTGGTGGAGAAATGTTTTCTTAAATTCCTTTATTCTGGCAGAAAGTATTGCAAAACTGAACAAAAGTTAAAAAAAAAATACATTTTTACTTGGATTTTGAAACCGTACCGTACTACATGTAGTACACTCGGCACATATGGATGCAAAAAGTAGTAGTTACTTGTAATTTAATTCAAATCTTTTATTATTCAACACTTTTTATGTACCTACTTAATTAATGAAAAACAATAAAATAAAAAGTATTACATAAAAAATATAAAAATTATTTATTTTTATGGTAATCCACATTACACTTTACGTGAAGTGGCACATTACATTTAATGTAGCGTGTAGTGGTCTTTTTATGGCAATGATTGCAACGAAGCTGTTAACATTTGCTTTCTTTTTGACGTAGGATTTCAGTAAGCAAATGATACTTTCGATCAAATCTGATGTCAGATGATGATCCAGATGGAATGTTGCTAAGGGTTTCCCATAAGTTGATATTAGCAATGTGGCAATGCGCCGACGAAAAGTTAGATGGTCCATCTGACCGCCCATATCTCTATGAAGTTGCCACGCATTATACTCTGCAAGGTCAATGCAGTGTGTGAATATAGGAAAAGACCAGTTTTTTTCCCCAAATAGAGACACGGTACAAGCTTATATTTTCATCTGCTCTATCAACGCCCCCTATGTAGCGATTATAAGGGGGCTTATATCATTTATAAGGTTTGGTTGTTGAATCACCATATTTTGCACATATATGCCGAACGTACTACATGTAGTAAGCCAACAAACACTACAACTAAACTCACATATAAATTAATTTTCCACATGTACTTTTGCTATGTATTAATTATTACAACAATTTACAATACAAAAACACAGAAACGCAACAACAATAAAAACTGTTTGTAGAACTTTTTCTCACCGGTCGACCGCGGTCACGTGACATCTTCAAACTTTTGCTAATTCCATAAAACTGAAACCTTTGATCCAAAAATAAACACTCAAAGAATTGGAATAGACAATGCTGATCAATGCACGCTTTGTTGACCGCTATGTTTTGAAGCGCAACAACAAATTAGTTAGCATATTTAAATTATTTTTAAATTTTCCGCCTCAGATCAACTAAAAAAACGGTCTAAAAATTAAAGGACTTGAAAAAAAGCTGCAATCATTGCAAGAGAAAAAAGAGAAAAGTACATATTGTATAAAAATAAGGTCACTCCAAAAAAACTTATCCAAGAATGAATTTTGTGTCATGAAACAAAACAAATCAAGGCTTGTAAACAAAATCAAGTTTCACCTCTTTGAATCTCTTTCTTCTCTATGTGTAAATATTTTTGACTAGGGCTGTATTGCACCATCTAATAACATTATTTTATTACCGAACTTCAAAACGAATACATTAGACATATCTTTTTACTATTAAGAGTAATTGTGAATAATTGAATAATTATTGTGTGCTTAAAGGTAAATTAATTAATTTATTTATTAAGGATATTTTTTTTATGATTGTTATTTCATTTTTAGATAAACATAAGTACTCCCATAAAATGAATAATCGTTACCAAAAACAAGTGAAAAGAAAGACAATTGCTTTAGAAACTAAAATTGCAATATTAAATAGACTAGCAGGTGGTGAAGGATCTACAGCTCTTGGCGAGGAATTTAAATTAGGGGAATCCACTATAAGATCCATACAAAAACGTGCAAGTAAAATAAATGAATCTAGTAATTCTGCAACAAACGAAAGTGGTAAAAGAGCATCATATTCAAGAAATATTATAATAGAGAAAACGGAAAAGGCTCTGATAGTTTGGATTAAAGACTCAACTCGAGAACGAATCCCCATTTACGCAGATTTAATTAAACAGAAAGCAAAGCAATATTTCAATCAGCTGAAGGCTTCAGAACCATCTGGTTCCTCATCCCAGTTTAAAAACCTGAATTTTTCTGCCAGCAATGGCTGGTTAGCAGGATTTTTACGACGCCACGCACTTCAGAATGTGAAGATACAAGGCGAGGCCGCGTCCACCGATTAAACAGCTGCTAAAAATGTAAAGTGCTAGCATAAATTATTGATGATTGTGGATATTGACCGAATCAAGTATGTCATGCAGATGAAACTAGGTTGTTTTGCAAAAAGATGCCCCGCCGAACGTTTATTGTCAAGTCTGAAAAACTGCAAGTGCTTCTCAGACTGCAGAGGATCGAGTTACATTCTTTCTTTGTAGTAATGCTTTTGGCGCTAGAATGTTAAAACCACTTATTATCAATAAAGCCTTGCACCCCCATGCGCTTAAAGGCATAAATTTAACAGAACTTCCAGTACATTTCATGGCCAAGAAAAAAGCATGGGTAACATCAGCTGTTTTTACAATATGGTTCAACGAATGCTTTGTACCAGAAGTTGAAAAAATATATGACAGAGATGGGTCTTCTTTTTAAAGTGTTGCTTATTGTTGAAAATGCATTCGGTCATCCTTGTTTAGAGCGCCCTTATATACAAGAAGTGTTTTAACCAACCAATACGACTAGCCTTATACAACTATTAAGACCAGGACCAGGGCAAGAAACACCTACAAAAAGAAACTTTCACCTACATTTTAGGAAAACTAGAAAATTATGGAATAAGCTTGACTGAAGTAAGGAAAACATTTTCGATTTAAGATTGCATTAACCACGCTACTACAGCAATTGTTCAAATAAACCAACACCTGGCCTAAATGTGTCATTAATAGGAATGTAATCGACAACATGTCCACGTTATCTTCAAAAATAATTGAGCTAGCACATAACATCTGCGGAGAAGGTGTCACTTTCAGCGAAAATGATTTTACCGAAATGATTATGGACAAAACCGTAAATGATAATGACATTATCAATAACCTAACAGATTATGAAGACGGACAAGAAGAATCGACTTCTATGACAGCGGATAAGATATATACAGGGATCCAGCTTTGCAGCAATTGGAAAAACATTTTCTAAGAATAGATAATTCCGAAAGAAAATTGAAATTCTAAAAAGAGCTTTCTTTCATAGAGTATATCGGGCTATCGCGACTTGACACAAGCAACAAATCAAACGACCGTCATCGTAAAAACTTATCACCGACTACATGGTAACAAAAAATAAATCAACTAATATCTGCAAGTGCCGAAAGCGATTACTAACCAGTTCAACAAAAGAAATACCTATTTAAAATTCTCCATGTTAAAGTGAGGTATACAAATTTTTTATGTTTTCATGTGTAATTTAATTATTTATTTTGTATGAAAAGCACTTTCTCGCTATTTCCCTATCCATCGCATAAAAAAATGTTATTTAATATGTTTGCGAAAAATCTATGTATTTATTCCTGTCGCCTTATTCCAAAAAAACTACACTTGATATATCATTAGAAAGGTGTTGAGCTGTCGGTAAGCCAAAAATTATTAGATTTTTTATAAGTGGTACCGTTTAGCAGATATGAGTGTTTAAAGTTAAAAAAAAAAATGGTTTAAAAACGTATAGCCCGAACACAATACGCGCGACGAGCGGCAAGCGCCAATTGGCACTTTTCATTTACATGTACATTAGCGTGGCCGTTAGTTGTATGGAGAATATTTTTTTTTTGATTTCTTATACTCTCTCCCCCCAAATCGGTTCAGTTTTATGTAAAAAAAAATACAAAAAAGTTTCAAAGCGATAAGTTGTGTTTAAGGGGTGTCGCCCGCCCCTCAAATTTGGCCTTCAAGCCCATTTATTCAAATGTAATTTGTTTGTATATGAGTATCTTTTTAAAAAAACATTTTACAAGAATATGATGTATGGCAATATTTTAGCTCTTTTAATCAACAACATTAGCCTCAAAGAAAGTTTTTTGATAAAATCAATATTTGAGAAAATAATGAAGAAAATAACCAACAAAATACCAAAAATTATATGCACCAAAATTATTTATGTAATTATTTGTTCTAAGCATGTGCGGTAAAAGCTTATGTCTATTAAATTATTTCATACATAGCTATACTACGTATAGTCAAAAGAAAACCATACAAAAACAAAATTATTGAGTTATATTAAAATATTTATAACTCTTAACTTACAGTAGATTTCTTAGAGTTCGAAAATTTCTTGTTTGAGAAGAAAAAAACTGCTCAAGCCCACCACTAATGAATTTTGAAACTGTTTGTTTTCCCATTGTGGCGCGGTTAAAGTTAATTTGTTTTTCTTTTTCAATATTCAACGCAGCGACCATATTTTCTTTTATGAAGTTTTATGAAGCGACCACATTTATGAAGTTGTACTGAGAATTGTGTTTGAGGAAAAATTTCAAAATCATTCAAGCCCTAACGTAACAATATTTGAAAAATTTAAAAATGCATGGCCAAAATTAAACGTTAAGAACTGGCAGCAAGGAATGCAAGATGAAGTGGTAAATAATTATTTGAAAAACAAAAAATCTCGGGTTGTAAGTTTTGTTAACACAATCTAACAAGAAGTACAACCTAGAGAGGATTATAAAGAGTTACTAGAACTTACCTTGCTATTCCTGGGTGAGAACCTAAAAAAATCGCCAAACAGTGTAATAATTCGTTCACCGGGTGCTTATCATCATGCGCGTTGGATGGGAAAAGCTATTTACAGCTTGAAAATATTTTTGTTTCGTGAAGAGTTTAACTTGACAGAATCTGAAAGCATTGGACTACGTCAAATTTGCATTTTTATTGTCGCTGTATATGTTGAAGCCTGGTTTTCTGCTCCCTTAGCAATACAAGCACCACACACCGACTTAAATGTTTTGTCAAAATTAAAAGATTTTGAAAATATTGATTTAGGAATCTTGCAGCTTGCCGTCAAAAAATTCAAAAACCAGTTATGGTATTTAAATGGGGAGGCTATTGCATTTGCGTTTTTTGACAACAATGTCGTAGATGCAGCAAAAGAAAATATGGTCGCTGCTTTGAATATTGAAAAAGAAAAACAAATTAACTTTAACCGCGCCACAATTGGAAAACAAACAGTTTCAAAATTCATTAGTGGTGGGCTTGAGCAGTTTGTTTCTTCTCAAACAAGAAATTTTTTTGAGAGATTTCAAATTGATACGTCTTTCATGACATTAACTCCGTCCGAATGGCCTGCGCAGGATTGCTATATGACAGCGGTAAAAACATTAAAAAAATTAAGAGTCATCAATGATACCACCGAAAGAGGAGTGAAGTTAATGGATGAGTATAATAAGCTCTTTACAAGAAATGAAGAGCAAAAACAATTTGTACTGCAGGTTGTTAGCGACTATCGTCGCCGGTTTTCGAACTCTAAAAAATCTACTGTAAGTCATAAATAAAAAAATAAATAACTGGCCATTTCAGCCCTTGAAAGGACTTTGACCTAGCTTCTATTAATCAATTGTGTTGTGCGTGTTTTTAAGTTTGTACACAATTAACCGAGAAATGGACCTACAGGCTTAACGCCGACTCCGAACGGCGATTAACGAAATGTTCTTATTCTCAAGAAGCTTTTCATGGCGTTTAGATTACTCTCTGAGGTTTGCCATTGTCTGCAGAGAGGTGGCGGCCGTACAGAAAAATTATTTTAATTCAAATAATTTTCTGTCGCTGCTGGGGTTCGAACCTGGGTTTCCAGGTTCGTTGACATAGCGGCCACGCACGTTAACCAACTACGCCACGGACGCCACTACTGTAAGTCAAGAGTTATAAATTTTTTAATATAACTCAATCAGCCTTATTCCAGGATCCGTCGTAGCTGTGATTTTCTTTCGGATTCGTAAAGTTGTATTCTACGATCCGAATCGTTACGTCGTATTCGAAATTCGTAAAATTGTCATTCCACGTTCCGAACGCATCAATATTTGACAGTTCTTTTTGCGGATTTTTTACGACAGGTTTTCATTGGCGGAATTTATTTTAAACATAAATTTATGTGCAAAGTAACTCGAAAAGCGAAACAAATAAGTAAAATTAACCAAAACCATGACGCAATCAATTGATTCAAGCCGCAAATGTTTTGAAGTGCTTCTTATTGAGACGTTAGAAAAAGTTAATTACACCAAGTCAACACAATCCCAAACTTGTGTCCCAACATGCTGATTTTAAATACCGGCCACTTCGTTGCGGAAGGAAATAATTCAATCTGGAGGTGATTCGCGGCATGTCTGATCGTTGACAAAACAAGTTTTCATCTACCAAGTTGAACACTTACAAGTTCTTTGAAGCGTGCACAACTTATATTTCGTCATCCATTTCAAAAGGATCACTGTAGTCTCTCAATACTTTTCACCAAACTTTCAAAGCTTTTTTATGAAGCATATCCTCCTCATGCTTTGCAAAAATTGAAATTGCAATGGAATTCGTTCTAAAACACAATTTTGTGCCACTGCTTTAAACACTTTTATTAATCACTTCTTTTACAGTTCTTTTACAGTTCTTCTTTTAAAGTACTTATTTTAAAGTATGTACTTCTTTTTAAGCATAATTTTGTGACACTTTTTAAACACTAATTAATCACTTCTTTTAAAGTTTCTTGTCTTCTGTCAAAACAACCGCTTTCGAATTTTCGAAATTAAATATCAGTGAGGCAACACTCCGAATCGTTTTGTTCGGAACCTAGCATAGCAAATTTTTCGTATTCGTAGCGTAGTCTTCCGTTCGTAAATTTATTACGACGGATCCTGGAATAGGGCTGAATAATTTTGTTTTTGTTTAGTTTTCTTTTGACTATACGTAGTATAGCTATATATGAAATAATCAGCCTTATTCCAGGATCCGTCGTAGCTGTGATTTTCTTTCGGATTCGTAAAGTTGTATTCTACGATCCGAATCGTTACGTCGTATTCGAAATTCGTAACATTGTTATTCCACGTTCCGAACGCATCAACATTTGACAGTTGTTTTTGCGGATTTCTTACGACAGGTTTCTATTGGCGGAATTAATTTTGAACAAGAATTTTAAAGTATAATTGTTGCAGAGTTCGTGTGTGAATTGTGTGTTTTCTTTGAAAATAAGCTGCATTTAGGAAAAAATGTAAGTTTTTTCATTTAAATCACCAAAAAAAATTTATTGTCTGTTTTTATAGGTCAAAAACAACAAACAGAAACCAATACGTGCGTTTGGTCAGCTTAATGACTGAAATTCCAGATTTGGCGCAGGGATTTAGCAAGGATTTAGACGTTAGAAAAAGTTAATTACACCAAGGCAACACTTTGTGACACTTTTTTAACACTTTAATTAATCAGTTCTTTTACAGTTCTTCTTCTTTTGAAGTAATTCTTTTAAAACACAATTTATGTGACACTTTTTAAACACTTTAATTTATCACTTCTATTAAAGTTTCTTGTCTTCTGTCAAAAACAGCAGTGTTCGAATTTTTGAAATTAAATTTCAATGAGGCAACGCTCCGCATCGTTTTGTTCGGATCCTAGAATAGCAAATTTTTCGTATATTTACAAAGCGTAGTCTTACGTCCGTAGATTTATTACGACGGATCCTGGAATAGGGCTGAATTTAATAGACATAAGCTTTTACCGCACATGCTTAGAACATATAATTTTTTATAATTTCCATATAAATTTAATTTTGGTACATATGATTTTTGGTATTTTGTTGGTTATTTTCTAAAATATTAATTTTATCAAAAAACTTTCTTTGAGGCTAATGTTGTTGACTAAAAGAGCTAAAATATTGCCGTACATCATATTCTTGTAAAATGTTTTTTTAAAAAGATACTCATATACAAACAAACTACATTTGAATAAATGGGCTTGAAGGCCAACTTTGAGGGGCGGGCGACACCCCTTAAACACAACTTATCGCTTTGAAACTTTTTTGTATTTTTATACCCCCACGTTTAAAAAACGTAAATGGGGGTATATTAATTTTGTCACTCCGTTTGTAACGCCCATAAGAAGGCGTGGTAGGTATAGAAAAGTATATATATTATTGATCAGCATCACCACCCGAGTTGATTTAGCCATGTCCGTCTGTCTGTCCGTCTGTCCGTCTGTCGTCACGATTACAGCCGTAATTTTCAAGCTATCATCACGAAATTCAATATTTAAGCTTTTATCTAAAAAACTAAGGTCAAGTTCGAAAATGAGCGAAATCGGATGAAAACCACGCCTACCTCCCATACAAAGTGCCTTTATCAAAACGGTAAAATCTCTTAGAATTCCACAAAAATTAATATATGGACTTGAAATTTTGCATATGAGCTCCGATATTTAAAGTGCACTCTAAATATGAAATTCAACCAAATCGGATAAAAACCACGCCTACCTCCCATACAAAGTGACTTCATCAAAAAGGTAAAATCTCTTTAAATTCCACAAAAAATAATATATGGGCTTGAAATTTTGCTTATTAACTTTGATATATAACATGCACTTTGTGTATAAAATTCAACCAAATCGAGTGAAAACCACACCCACCCCCCATACAAATTGATTTTATAAAAAATGAAAGCGAATATTTTCTGTTAAAACTATGTAGGTATAACAAAAATGTTTTATACAAATAAACATTTTATTGACGGCTTAGGACTTTGAATATACTTCGGTTCGGACGTGGGGGTATTTTAACTTCGGCCCAGTCGAAGATCATTTCTTACTAGTTTTTTACATAAAACTGAACCGATTTGGGGGGAGAGAGTACAAGAAATAAAAAAAAAAAAAATAACGGCCACGCTAATGTACATACATATTTCTTATAGGACGTTGCCGTCGGCTTCAATTTCATTTCAATTTGACAGGCAGCAATTTCTGCCACTGTTTACATTTGTTATTACTGGTCACATTCAGCAAACTGAACTTTTGTGAAATTTATGGCAGCGATACCTTAGTGAGGGATATTTTGCTTGAACTGTAAAAACTGCATTCATATTCAAAATTTTAAGTACAACTGAATAACGACATAAAAATCCGTAAATTAATGCAAAATTGATTTATAAATAAAATTTTAATTCACATTTAATTTTAAAAACTTGATTAATTATTCATTTCAATTAATCATTTTTGTTGTCAATTTTTCAATTTTTTATTCATATGAAAACTGAACTCTTCAGCATTCTTAATGAAATTCATACTAAATTCATACTAAAAATGCATACTATTTATAGGATGTTTTTTAAGAGCTTGAGAACTTTAACCCTTAAATACAAACTGTGCCATATATGGCACAACCAAAGAATTTATCCCCAACTAGAGTTATTTTGGGAAAAATAATAAAGCTTTTGGGTCACACCGATTTAAAGCTTTCGTTCTCTTCAAATTGTTATACTTACAGAATTCAGCAGACTGAATTATTTGGAGCAAAAGTGAATAAATGTTGAATGCAAAAAAAAGGCCATGCATTTAAGGGTTAATAATAATACAATATAGAAATATTGTTGAAATAAATTTTGTATTATTATAATCTGGTAGATAATTTCATGGAATTTATTTTTTAAATATTATATCTGGCATACATCCTCTGCGCCTACGAGTTACATAGTCCATTCGATCAGTTCAATTTTTCACTACTTTTTCCAATAAATCTGGCCGTATGGCGTCAATGGGGGCTTGAATATTGGCTTCCAATGCTTCAAGAGTTGCTTGTTTGTCGGCATAAACCAATGACTTAACCAAGCCCCATAAAAAGTTATCGAGAGGCGTTAAGTCGCACGAACGAGGGGGCTAGTTAACAGGACCACTTCTGGAAATAAAGTTGTCACCAAATTGATTTTGCAATAAATTGATGGTTAAGCGCGCTATGTCAAGTTGCGCTGACTTGTTGGAATGAAATGCCGTCGAAGTTTAGCTGATTAATTTTTGAAAACAAAAAATCAGTCAGCATGGCTCGATAGCGCTCGCCATTCACCGTAACGGCAGCTCCTTTCTCATTTCGAAAGAAATAAGGACTGATGATGCCGCAAGCGTGTAAACCGCAAACAGTCAATTTTAATGGATGTAATGGTAATTCGTTAATGGCTTGAGGATTGTCTTCGCTCCATATCCGGCAATTTTGCTTATTGACGAAGCTATTGACGAATTGCTTATTGGCGAAAAAATGAGCTTCACCACTAAACACGAAATGGTTTATGATTTTCGTGAACAGATTTATTTTTTCTCAACGTAAATTACCACAATTTTAAGCGTTGTTCTGGCGTTAAACGATTCATAATGAATTGCCAAACCTTAATGAACAGAAATGTCAACACAGTTTGACATTCTCAACTGTCAAACCATAGGCAACAACCATCGAAACTTGCAGCTAAGGTTACTCTTTAATTAATTTTTTCAAGATTTTATCATATAAATAAATTTAATTGAAGTTATTTAATTTACACTTTAACATTAAAATGTATTATAATTTTTTTTTTGCGAATTATAAGAAAATCCTCGTCTCTTTAGTAAATTGATCTTCGCCTATTATAATAATAAACTGGCCATTTCAGCCCTAGAAAGGACTTCGACCGAACTTCTTATGATCAAATTGTGTTGTGCATTATATTAAATGTTTGTACACAATTGATCGAGAACTGGACCTACTAGTTTTATGTCGACTCCGAACGGCTAATGAGCATGTTCTCAAAAAGCTTTACATGTCATTATTTACTTTTTTTATTTACTATTTTATTATATCGATATTTCATTAGAGGTGCCACCTAGTAGTTAGTCTCGGGACTTATGGGACCATGTGTTACATGGCATTATTTACTCTCTGAGGCTTGCCATTGTCTGCAGTGAGGACACGACCGAACAGAAAAATGAATTCAATTAAAAATATGTTCTCTGGCAGGTGGAAATTGCGCCAGGGTTCTCTAGCGTATGGGTCACGTACTCTACTCACTGCGCCACGGCCGCCGATCTTCGCCTATTCCCAGTGATAAATCTGCATCGAATAAATGTTCAAATTCAATAACAATTTTGATTAGTGGTAAAATGTTTAAATTGAGTGGTATTGAACAGTGTCGGGCAAAAATGAAATTCCTAATCACATGTGATTGCGCTAGCATTTGCTGCCGACGTCAATGTTTCCACACGTCAGTGATGTTAACATAATTTGTTGAAATTACTGTGTAAGGCACAAAAATTACTGTTTTTGATGCAAAATTACTGTGAATTGGAACAAAAATTGCTGTGGAATTACTATATAACTAAAACGAATAAAAAATCAATTAAAATGTAATTTTTTATGTAACAATATGTATATAACTGATGTTAGGGTCAGTCCGCAGAGATTGATCACATAGTGGTCGCTCGACTATTTTAAAAAATTTTTCAAATCGGGCCATTCTTATGGCAGAAAAACGATTTTTTTGTTGAGCTGAGTTTTGGGAAAAGTTGTTGCACTAAATTCCAGGGATGTTAAAATTATGAGAAGAACAGAAATGTTACAAATGTGATTTTAACAAATTTTTTCTAAAACAGAATTATATTTTTGGCTGGCCATTGAAATTACTTTTTTTTCGAAAAATTACTGTCGTACTGTATAAGCAGTCAAATTACTGTAGAAAACAGTAATTACTGTGCCGTTAACATCAGTGCCACACGTACACAATAAAAACTTCGTGTGGCATACGAACAGAAGCCCATTAAAGGCTTTGATTCGTGCTTATGAAGAGCTGTGAGCGTAATTTTGCTATTCAACTGATATCAGTTGACAGTGTTGCCAGAACTTTTTTGAGAAAAGCGCGAGATTTAAAAAAAAATATCGCCCAAAATCGCCCAATGAAAAATAAAATCGCCAAAATTGCAATTTTTTCTAAGAAATTTATTATATTAGAAAGAACAAAAGAAATTATATACATTTTTTCAAATAATATTGAGATCTGTTAATAGTATTAGATATATAAAAGTTATTTTTTTCGCATTTATTGTAATAATATTGAGAATTTTGAATTTTGTAAAAAATAATAAAAAAGCTACTTCATTTTATACGAGAATTTTGATCGTTAAAGAACATTTTTTTAGAGACTATAACTATTTAGAATTTTTCAATATGCAACTTTAAAAATAAAAACTTTTTACAAAAAACGTAGTTCCATTCTATTGAATACTTCAGCAATATTAAACTCTTCCTCCGTTTCGTCAATTTTCGAAGTATTGTTTAGTCCATACATTGATTTATTCCTTTTTGAAATCATATGTTTTGAGCCTTCATGAAGCATTTTACTCCAATGATTGAAGTTAGCATATCTAATTTCATTCTGTTACGAATTTTAGTTTTGGTCAAATTCATGACGGAGAAAATACGTTCCACAAATGCATTAGAATGTGGCAAGGAAAGAAAGATGAATGCGAACTTACAAATATTGTCAAACATTTTTCCCCCTACTGCTGTTTTAATTTTATATGGCGATTCCCAAATTTCTTCACTTTCAGATGGCACTTTGTTTTTGAAAACATTGCTCCATGGAAATGTCAACAAAGATTCGTATTCGATTTCTGCTGCACGTCGCTCTTCAAGAGATAGATAATAAAGAGGGAGTTCACGGAAAGAAGGTCTTATATAGTTTAAACATCTTTCAGGACATAAAATAAAAGCATTTTCAAACATTTCTAAATGTAAAAGGTAATCGTTTTAACATTGCCTTGATTAAAACTATAATGGTTTAATAATAATGATTATAATTTCCTTGATTAAAAGCTTGGAAAAGTCAACTTTTTCTCGTTGAAAATATAAATTAAGTGAGTTGATGTTTTGAAGAAACGGTCTCAAAAAAATAAGTATTTCGATATAAATAAATTATCTATAAGGCTTGTGAGCTGTGTTCAGTCGCATTGTTAACAGAGTGTTCCAAACACTTTTAAAACAATTGTTATTTTCTTTAATTGAAATTTTAAACATATTAGATGAGTTAATGAAAAAGCGTGGTTTTCACAAAAATCGCCCAAAAAATCGCCAGGCGATTTCCTAAAAATTTAAGCGCAAAAACAAGATAAATCGCCCAATCTGGCAACTGTGTCAGTTGACGTTAAGCATTCAAGAAGGTAGGAACTCGCTTCTGATCGCTTCGCAACTATTAAATGAATACAGAGAGAAAAATGTATGATGATAAATTGATGCTAGATTTTTTTTTATAGAAAATACAAACGATGTAGCGCAATGTCTAATATGCGAACGCACTGTTTCTCGTTCCGTATTGATGTATGTGCAAAGGCATTACTCGGTGTGTCACGCACAATACAATTTAATTTTAGGAAAAGAAAGAAAATTAGCCATATTTTGTAAAACACACGCAATCACGTCACTTCGTGTTTTCTTATTTGGCAATATATTTTAGTAGAAAATTTCTGAGTGAGAATAAGACTTTGTTTTACTTCATACGAAAAAGGCATTGCCAGACTGAAAATCACCGTGATTTTGGGAGGATAGAAAAACGCTTCGGAAAAATGATACAGTCTATGCACTTGAGCAATATCGAATTATTATTGGCAAAGCTTCGCCAGATAACATACGTATTGAATAGAAATTGATACGTATGACTGACCATTTCAGAAAAATAAACTATTTGTAATTGAATTTGAATTTGATTTGCAGGAAAAAGGGTACATATAATGGAAAAGTAAGTTTTGGGGATGGCGTGAAATGGATCAGAGTTGATGAACATGGTTCATATTTATACAAAGAGCTATAACTACAAAATGACACCGTTCAAGAAATTTGACATTTTAACCCTAGAGCGGTAATCATAATTTCAATACATATTGAAAATATGTACGTCGATTCGACATATATTGCCTCTCTAGGGTTAAAGAAGGGTCAAGTTAATCCAGATTTTGAGGTGCTACGTGTGAATGGGAAATACGGTGTCGGTGTCGGTTGAAAAAAGCTAATATCAAGGTGCAATTAAAATTTGTTAAGCCGGAAAATCTATATTGTTATGAGTCTATTTTTATACTATGTTCACATACAGGCCGAAAAGCCGCTTTGTAGCTGAAAATCCTCTTTCGATGGCGACGAAAAAAGACAACATGTGTTGAAACCAACCATGACATAATAAGGTAGACTCCATGGTTGAATTAATAAGGATGTCGCAAGGGTGAGAGCGAGTGCCCATAAATGTCAAATCGAAGTGGACAGCTCATACAAAATCTGAAATCGAAAATTGTAAAAATGTAAAGCCGATGAAGTTGTTGTTGTTGCTTTCTATTGATTTTGACAATTTTCTGAGAAGAGAGTACCATCAGCCCTGCGACAACCTTATTAATTCAACCATGGTAGACCCATTTTAATATGACTGCTCAAATGTGAAATTTACAACAACAAAACTGTAAGTGCCACAAACGTGAAACGACAGAAGCAACAATTAGCAAAATTCAAAATCAACAGATAATTTTGACGTCTTGCTTACCTTTTTCTCCAATATGAGCCTACCTTGTAATTGTATCATGAAACCAACAAGAAAACACACACAGCATCCATAACCCAGCTAGCATTTGGAAGATTGTATGACGAGCGCGATCATTTCGCGATTCTTTTTTTAATCGTCCAGACGATTGTTAAGTAGAATTTTATTTTGGTCTTCCAAATGATGCTTTTGCGAGTCGTTGTGACGATTTTTGGACGAGTGAATCGTCGTTCACGCATCTTAACAAGCATTTAAAGAGTGCTAGTTGCCAAAATCGCATAAAACTCTTGAAAATGGTATTTATGTGACATCGTAGACGACTCATTTAGGCGATTGATTGAAGGGTCGTTTGAAGTAGGAATAAAATACGATTCTTCTCTGCGCATCGCAGACGTCTCAAATGGAAGAGTCGCCGGCTTGACACAGTTCGTTGTACTGAACTTTTATTTATTTATTTGTTTATTAGTCTTTGAATATTATTTCTTACAGACTAGCACAGAAAAAGTTAATAAGAAAGTTAATAAAAAAAAGTTCATAAAAAATTACAAAATGCTATTAAGGTAAATTCTCATTTGATCCTTAGACATCAAAAAATCCAAATTATGATTGCTACTTATAATATTGAACATATTTAGTGCCCTATAAATAGGTGCATTTGCAGCATAATTAGTGCGACACATTTCCAGATAGAACGGATCAAAATTCCTAAGCGCCCTTGCAGGCACATTAAAATTTATCATTTCCAACAATTCTGGACTATCAACTACACCAGAAATAATGTCATGAACAAAAAGAAGTGACAAAATATTTCTCCTAATCTCTAAAGATTTCAGCCCAATCAACAGACATCGGGCACTATAAGACGGCATCGAACCTTCAAAATTAAGAGAGCGTAATGCAACCCTGGTGAAAGATTTTTGTATGCGTTCAAGCCTTAACTTATACACAGAACCAAAAACGTACTTAATAACAAAGAAAAAGTTCTTTGTCCCAATGTATTATACATTAAAATTGGTCCAAAGTACGAGTTCCTTGATTCAATGAATCTTTGTTCTTACGTTATTTCTTTGATATGTTATGAAGAAAAATGATTAATTAATGACACATACAACTGTTACAATAAGTTAGTCTGTCCTTAGAAATTTTAAAACAATATCAAGATATATTTTAAAAAATCATTTTCTTATTGAGATAAAATTCTCTAATGGTTTTTTAGATATTACAACACAAGAACTGGAACAAAATTTTAATGAACACGAACAATGAACTGTTCCTTAAAATTAAGAACAACGATTCATTGAACCAAAGAATTCGTTCTTTGGGGCAATGAATAGTTCTTAAAAATCAATGAATTTCGTTTTATGAACGAGATTCTTTGATTTTAAGAACAATATTTGGTTCAGTGTACATTGCATATTGTGGGTTCCAAACCACGGCCGCATACTCAAGTCTAGATCGAACCAAACTGGTATACAATGATTTCCAAGTATAAGGATCCGTAAAGCATGAACCATTTCGACGAACAAAAGCCAGCATAGCATAAGCTTTCGGAATAATATAGTCCAAATGTGGGACGAACGAAAATTTAACATCAAAGACAACTCCAAGGTCCTTGAACTGATTAACAGATGACAGCCTAGAAGTGGCAATATGATATGATGACAGACAAACATTGGCAGGAACTTGCGCGATCGGAATACGACATCGTCGACGATTTATTTAATCGCCCGGTCCTATCGCGAAAGAGTCGTCTACGATTGAAAGCGCTAGCTGGGAACTATGATATTTTACAAAGCAAGCAAACAACAACAATGCTATGCTAATTTTTTTTTTCTTGTTGCCGACAACAACAACAATGCTATGCTAATTTTTTTTTCTTGTTCTTGATGCCGTAACTCGATATGCCGACGGAGTGTTTTTCGAATTACATCACACACGGAAATACAGGATGAGGCACGAATAGTGCTACTAAAACAAATGCGAATACGAGGGGTACTATTTATATTTCGAGAAATGGCAACACCAATGTCAATAGCTAAAATCTGGCATCACGATAATAAAGTTTGACATTTGTAAGCATAAATTTACTCAAAACGTTTTGATGTACGTACAAGTGCTATTTGTTTTGTTTACAGTGAGCTAAGAAAGTCAATTTGTTCAAAAATGGAAATTTCAAGAGTTTTCGTTGGATTATTTTTGAATTCAATCGTGGTCGTAGTTCGGTCACCGACGAATTCCGTGAAGGTCGTCCAAAATCGGTTGTTGTGCCTCAAAAATTGATGCATTACGTAAACTAATAATGCAAGATCGTCATGTGATATATCGTGAGATAGAGGCATCCTTGCACATTAGTGTTCCACTTCAATACATTCGATTTTGCATGAACACTTATCTGTAAAAAAAATTTGCTCTCATTGAATATCCCATAATTTATCAATTGCTCAAAAAAAGTCTCGCGTCGATTGGTTTAAGGAAATGATTAAAAAGTTCAATCGTGGTGCTTCAAAAGACGTGTATAAAATCCTGACATGTGACGAATCAAAGATATAAGCGTATGAGCCAGAAACAAAACAGCAATCGACCGTGTGGGTATTCCAAGACGAGGCAAATCCAACAAAAGTTATTCGCGCACGAAGCACTGCGAAGCAAACGGTCACCTGTTTCTTCCACCGAATGGGTCATGTGGCCACTGTTCCGCTTGAGCAACGTAGGACCGTCAATTCGGAATGGTACACTATCATTTATTTGCCGGAAGTCTTCGAATTTCTCTTCGGAGAAATTCGCTAAATCAACCCAAAGACGAATCATTCTCCATCATGACAATGCGAGCTCTCACTCATCTCGTCAAACATGTGCCTTTTAAAACGTCGATTGATGACTAATCCTCCATACAGCCTGATTTGGCACCCAGTAACTTCTTCTCGTTACCGAATATCAAAGGTAAACTGCGTGGTCAACGATTTACGAGCGCCGCAGAAGCAGTTGAAGCATTCAAAAACCGTGTTTTGGAGGTGTCTCAAGAGGAATGGAAAAACTGCTATGACAAAGGAAGGAATGCAAAAGTGTGTTGATCATCAAGGGGAATTTTTTAAAAACAATAAAGCCATTTTCAATTAAAAAATATTTGTTATTATATGTATTCCCGAAATATAAATAGTACCCCTCATATACCTATATGTAATTTAAAATTTTTTTTTTATCATTGCTTTCATTTTAGAGTATAAGTCGGAAGAGGCAGACAAAATACGAGTGGTGCAACTGTATAATGAACTACAGTCTGCAGCTTTGGTACAAAGGGCATTTAGGACTGAAACAAATAGGGAGCCGCCCAGTCGTTGGGTCATAATGCGAATCGTAGAAAGGTTCAATACAAGTGGCAATGTGACGAGGACGCCTCAGAGGATGCCCCTACATCGAAATCCAACTATCACGGGTGCAGTGGCTGCAGCGATTAACAACAATCCAAGCATTTCAATAAGACAAATAGCGTTGGAAACAGCTATCAGTCGAAGAAGTGTTTCGCGAATTTTGCACGAAGGTTTGGTTTTGTTCCCTTACAAAATTCAATTGACAGACTACTTGAATCCAGAAGATCTTCCAATTCGATTAGAATTTTGCCAAAAGTTGTTGGGTCTTGTTGAGCGAGATGTTAACTTCATAAATTGCTTATTTATGTCTGACGAGGCGCACTTTGATTTGAACGGAAATGTAAACAAGCAAAATTGTCGTTTATGGGCTAATGACAATCCTGAAAGCATCCACCCAGTAAGTTTGCATGCAGAACGTGTGACTGTGTGGTGTTCAGTATCTGCGAATTATATCATCGGGCCTTACTTCTTTGAAGAAAATGATGTCAATGTTGCAGTGAATGAAGAGCGCTATCTAAATATGCTGGAAGGTTTTTTTTTCCAAGAACTGCGCCGACAACGAATACCCATTCAAAATATATGGTTTCAACAAGAAGGAGCGAGTTCTCACGTAGCAAGTCCAGTAATGGCAGCTCTACGCAGAAAATTTGGTGAAAAAATAATTTCAAGAAACACCGAATTTCGTTGGCCCCCAAGGTCGCCTGACCTCACTGTTCCCGTTTTTTTCTTATGGGGATATTGTAAACAAGAAGTTTATAAAACTAAGCCACGCAATACAAATGAGCTAAAGCAATCAATTATAGCCGTTATTAGGTCAATACCTCGAACAACATTAACAGCGGCTATGAAGAACGTTTTGGTCCGATGCAGAGCTTGCATTAATAACCGTGGAGGCTATCCAAAAGATATAACTTTTAAAAACTAATTCTTTTATAATAAAATTAAAATATTATATAAAAAAAAAAAACAAAAATAAAAAAAAAATAAAAATAACTGATATACATATTTGCGTTTGTTTTTGTAGCACGATTCGTGCCCCACCCTGTATGGAAGTTGTTGTAAGTGAGCTTAAAGAGCTAAATGAATATGAGCAAATTTGAAATAGTTGCAATCATGATACAATAACGAGGTAGGCTCATTTTGAAATGGCTGCTCAAATATGAAATTTTACAACAACAAAGCATTAAAAGCCAGCTCTCCACCTAAAATTTTTTGAGTTCAAAAGAGAACGTCAAAAAAATTGCTTTCATTTCTAGACCAATGTAAAAGTGGTCTTTTACAAGAAGAACTTGTATACATACATATGTATTTAGCTACTAGAAAGTAGCAATCGCAGTTTGCTACCAAGAAATTTAAGTCAGTGAGTGCTACACCGGCTATTTTTTTTTTAGTTTTTTGTTTTACAGGGAAAGTATCAATCATAGTAGCAGTGACTGTGATTCCACAAAGCTTTGATTATAGAATAATTTCTGTTACTGATATTTTACAAAATCACAGTAGCAATGAGTTTTATTTCAGGGAATATATGTTGACTTCAGTTTTCATTTTTATTTTGTGTTAAGTTGGTAAGGTGCTAAGAATATATTTTATTTTAAAAGCCTAATGCTGAGATCGCAATACTGCGTTAGGTCGGTCGGCCTTTGATCGTACTTTATATCGACGTTGTAAAAACTTTACGATATGAGCTCTCAGAACGCACGACCTTCTAATAGCTAAATCACAATACTGCGTTAGTAGGTCATGCGTCTGCCACTTAGATGATGCCAATTAAACCAGCCATGCAAGAAATCCCACAAAAGTTGTTGGGCCCTATTCATTTTATTTATTTATAGTTTGGTTTTAAATTTTGGACACCCCGAACGGCGGTATCTAAATTTCAATCCAGTTCAATGCATAAGTTTAATTTATTTATTACAATTAAAATGTTATTTATTTTGTTATTAATGATACATAAAAATTTATTCATTTACTCATTTATTATTTATTCACCGGAGTTCTCCCATTGATCGAAATTCGACCTTTGAAAGAAATTATTTATTCATTCCATTTATATAGTAGTACAATTTATATTTTCGTCTTTCAGATCAATGCCATTTAGACTATCATTGTAAATAAAAACACATTTCTATTTAATCAATATATAATATAAAAATGGTGTGAAAAATGTATAGTAATTCATCTAATGAGCTGGGCCGATTTGGCTCAAATTTTTTTTCAGTTGTTCGTAATTACCAGGGGAAGGTTTTTGCGAAAGAAAATTTTGAGAAAACGCTCCGGAAAGGTCGGAAAATTTCGAATGGGAAAATAGGAAATTCTTAGTGAAAAACTCAGAAAATTCCGGAAAAACGTGAAAAATTTTAATTTTGGTTTTCGAAGAAATTTTCATGATTTGCTGATTTTGCACGATAAAAGACGTTTTGCGTGAATTTTGGCTAGACGAGATGCCAGATAGATGCCAGAACCCGATAGATGGCTTTTTAAGTTGACTTAAGTTAAAAAAGACGGAACGGAACGTTGAGAAATGTCACTTTGCAATCTATTACAAGAGTTTCTTATATGTGTGGTAGATCTTTAATTTTTCTGTTGCGTTATGTGACGCTTGACACCATTACGTTCCGTCTTTCTTGCTGCAATTGATTCGAGTTTTGCGTATTATTACACTGATTCCGGATAGTCGTGCAGCAACGCTCGCTACGTGTCGCTAGTTTTCTATATAATTGCTTATTATCTTAAATTGTTTATTCTTTTCAATTGGAATGCGATGGGATCTTAATAAAAAAAACTCGCGTGCAGCACCGTACATGTCATAGAAGATAAACTTCTTAAAATTTGAAGTGTGAGGGAGATTTTAGTGTAAGAGCCAGAGAGAGAGAGTACCTTAAAAGAAATACAATACAATACAAAATTTGCATACAAAAGTATTCTGCTTATTTAATATTTACATCGTCATTGGCTGGTGCGCATTTGTAATAGTTATATTAATGGCTTGTGATAACTAAAATATGTCTGCGATTCGATATTTTAAAGATAACTTTAAAAATTTCTATAAGAAATATGCGAAATTATGAAATTACATATATGAAATTATCAAAATCGGTTAACAAACACGGGAGAAATTGTTCTTACCTGTTTCGCCTACGCCTATTTATATATATAGATAATTTCAAGAGAAATAAATAATATAGATTAACTTATCAAAATTTTCATTTTATTTCTTTAACAGCATGAGTTTTAAAAAAATTTATATAAATCATAAATTCCAACAATGATAAACGAAATCCCATGAAAATCTATCTTTGCCAGTGAAACTATAAAACACCCACATACTAAGCTCTCTCAACGAAAATGCAACTCTGCTATAGCAAGAAATCTCAAACGCACGACCGAGTAGAAATTTTCTATACTCATCTAGTTAGACCGTACTTTGATCGTACTTTACACCTTCGTATGATATTTACGATCAAAGTACGATCAAAGTTTGAGGTCGAATTGCGAATTGCTGCATAAGAACACGTGAGTTTCTACTCGAGCTGTCAACGCACGACCGACCTAACGCAGTATTGCGATTTAGTCATAAATGTTTGTACACAATGGATCCAAACTGGACCTACTAGTTTTATGTCGACTCCGAACGGCTAATGTGCATGTTCTCAAGAAGCTTTACATGGCATTATTTACTCTCTGAGGCTTGCCATTGTCTGCAGTGAGGGCACGACCGAACAGAAAAATGAATTCAATTAAAAAAATGTTCTGCGTCAGGTGGAAATTGCGCCAGAGCTCTCTAGCGTATGGGTCACGTACTCTACCCACTGCGCCACGGCCGCCGATCTTCACCTACTCCCAGTGATAAATCTGCATCGAATAAATGTTCAAATTCAATAACTATTTTGATTAGTGTTAAAATGTTTAAATTGAGGGGTATAGAATCTTTTCTCTTATATTTTAAGGAAAAAAGGAGTAAGACATGTTATTTATTTCCCGGAGCAGTATAAGTAATTCTGATTACCAGAAGAATGGTCAAAATTGATTTCCCCCTCTTTTTTGATGAATGAAAAACTATTTTCCCATATGGTTGCCTTGAAATAATTTTAGTTTATCTCTTTTTCACAACAATTTTGAAAAGTGGCAAAGAAAATTTTTGATTCTATGCTCCACAATTATTCTTCGAATAGCTATTGCTCTTTCCCTTTCCAATAAAGTTGTAACGCCAGTTCGTCTACAAATATTTTCCTTTAGCAATTTTTTACATAACTTGGTGACTTAGCCACTACAGACAGACAGTTCGTTTTCCTGAAAAAAGGTTATAGAGAGGGATAAATATTTTATGTTTTACCAAATATTGAAAATAGTACTAAATTTCGAAAAATGTGGCACTTCCATGGCACTTACAAAAGAAGCAAATAGTTTACTGTTTTCTTACAAGAACTTTTAAAAAGTCAATGTGTCATACTAACCAAAATTATTAAATATTTGTTAAAAAATATCTAAAACAAATTGAACATTTGAACAATTGAAATGTATTTTATTTTATAGAATAGACAAAAAAATGTATTTGACAGAAAAATCATGGTTAGTGATTCTTTTTCATAAAAGACCTGTTTCTTAATTATATATGAGGCGTCCGTGGCGTAGTTGGTTAAAGTTCGTGGCCGCTATGTCAACGAACTTTGGAGACCCAGGTTCGAACCCCAGCAGCGACAGAAAATTATTTGAATTAAAATAATTTTTCTGTACGGCCGCCACCTCTCTGCAGACAATGGCAAACCTCAGAGAGTAATCAAAATGCCATGTAAAGCTTCTTGAGAACAAGAACATTCCGTTCATCGCCGTTCGGAGTCGGCGTTAAACCTGTAGGTCCGGTTCTCGGTCAATTGCGTACAAACTTAGTAACATGCACAATATAATTGATCATTGATCATAAGTAGCTAGGTCAAAGTCCTTTCAAGGGCTGAAATGACCAGTTATTTATTTTTTTATTGAAAATATGCACGTCGATTCGGCGTAGATTATTTTTGCTTATAAGCAAAATAAGCTTTTTTGCAAGTCCATATATTAATTTTTGTGGAATTTAAAGAGATTTTACTTTCTTAATAAACTCACTTTGTATGATAGGTAGGCGTGGCTTTCATCCGATTTGGCTTATTTTCGAACTTGATCTTATTTTTTAGATGCAAGCTTAAATATCGAATTTCGTGATGATAGCTTGAAAATTATCACAGACAGACAAACAGACAGCCGGTTAAATCGACTCGGATAGTGGTGGTGATCAAGAATATATCTAATTTTCTATATCTACCACGCCTCCTTATGTGCGTTACAAACGGAGTGATAAAACTAATATACCCCTTTTACGTTTTTTAAAAGTGGGGGTATAAATATTAAACGGTTTACACCGCTTGACACCCTTTTTAAATAAATACATTTTATGCGTTTTGAAATATCTTAAAATTTTTATGCGAATCTTTTAATTCAATTTTCCTGAAATTTGAATTTTGTGACATAGCCTTCTGTGCGCTTTCTATTCCATTTTTGGAGTTTACTCCTTTAGAATCGATTATTTTATAAGGAATGAAATCAAGCGTTAATAAAATGCTGAATCGTTCTTTTTCGATGGCGACGAAAAACGACAACATGTATTGAAACCAACCATGACATAATAAGGTAGACTCCATGGTTGAATTAATAAGGATGTCGCAAGGGTGAGAGCGAGTGCCCATAAATGTCAAATCGAAGTGGACAGCTCATACAAAATCTGATATTGAAAATTGTCAAAATGTAAAGTCGATGAAGTTGTTGTTGTTGCTTTCTTTTGATTTTGACAATTTTCTGAGAAGAGAGTACCATCAGCCCTGCGACAACCTTATTAATTCAACCATGTTGACTCATTTTAATATGACTGCTCAAATGTGAAATTTACAACAACAAAACTGTAAGTGCCTAAACGTGAAACGACAGAAGCAACAAGTAGCAAAATTCAAAATCAACAGATAATTTTGACGTCTAGCTTACCTTTTTCTCCAATATGAGCCTACCTTGTAATTGTATCATGAAACCAACAAGAAAACACACACAGCATCCATAACTATGATATTTTTTAAAGCAAGAAACAACAACAATGATATGCTAATTTTTTTTCTTGTTCTTGATGTCGTAACTCGATGTGCCGACGGAGTCTTCTTCGAATTACAACACACACGGAAATACAGCATGAGACACGAATAGTGTTACTAAAACAAATGCGAATACGAGGGGTACTATGTATATTTCGGGAAATGGCAACACTTATGTCAATAGCTAAAATCTGGCATCACCATTATAAAGTTTGATATTTGTAAGCATAAATGTACTCAAAACGTTTTGAAGTACAAGTGCTATTTGTTTTGTTTACAGTGAGTTCGCTGATATAGTGAATTTAATCGTGGTCGTAGTTCGGTCGCCGACGAATTCCATGAAGATCGTCCAAAATCTAATAATGCAATATCGTCATGTGACATATTGTGAGATAGAGGCATCCTTGCACATTAGTGTTCCACTTCAATTCATTAGATTTTGCATGAACACTTATCTGTAAAAAAATTTGCTCTCGTTGGATACCCCATAATTTATCAATCGCTCAAAAAAAGTCTCGCGTCGTTTGGTGTAAGAAAATGATTAAAAAGTTCAAACGTGGTGCTTCAAAAGACGTGTATAAAATCCTGACATGTGACGAATCATAGATATAAGCGTAAGAGCCAGAAACAAAACAGCAATCGACCGTGTGGGTATTCCAAGACGAGGCAAATCCAACAAAAGTTATTCGCGCACGAAGCACTGTGAAGCAAACGGTCACCTGTTTCTTCCGCCGAATGGGTCATGTGGCCACTGTTCCGCTTGAGCAACGTAGGACGGTCAATTCTGAATGGTACACTACCATTTATTTGCCGGAAGTCTTCGGAGAAATTCGCAAAATCAACCCAAAGACGAATCATTCTCCATCATGACAATGCGAGCTCTCACTCATCTCGTCAAACATGTGCCTTTTAAAACGTCGATTGATGACTAATCCTCCATACAGTCCTGATTTGGCACCCAGTAACTTCTTCTCGTTACCGAATATCAAAGGTAAACTGCGTGGTCAACGATTTACAAGCGCCGCAGAAGCAGTTGAAGCGTTCAAAAACCATGTTTTGGAGGTGTCTCAAGAGGAATGGAAAAACTGCTATGACAAAGGAAGGAATGCAAAAATATATTGATCATCAAGGGGAATATTTTAAAACAATAAAGCCATTTTCATTTAAAAATGTTTGTTATTATATGCTATTCCCGAAATATAAAAGTACCCCTCGTATACCTATCTGTAATTAAAATTTTTTTTTTTATTTCTTTCATTTTAGAGTACAAGTCGGAAGACGCAGACAAAATACGAGTGGTGCAACTGTATAATAAACTACAGTCTGCAGTTTTGGTACAAAGGGCATTTAGGACTGAAACAAATAGGGAGCCGCCCAGTCGTTGGATCATAATGCGAATCGTAGAAAGGTTCAATACAAGTGGCAATGTGCAGAGGACGCCCCTACATCGAAATCCAACTATCACGGGTGCAGTGGCTGCAGCGATTAACAACAATCCTAGCATTTCAATAAGACAAATAGCGTTGGAAACAGCTATCAGTCGAAGAAGTGTTTCGCGAATTTTGCACGAAGGTTTGATTTTGTTCCCTTACAAAATTCAATTGACAGACTACTTGAATCCAGAAGACCTTCCAATTCGACTAGAATTTTGCCAAAAGTTGTTGGGTCTTGTTGAGCGAGATGTAAACTTCATAAATTGCTTATTTATGTCTGACGAGGCGCACTTTGATTTGAACGGAAATGTAAACAAGCAAAATTGTCGTTTATGGGCTAATGACAATCCTGAAAGCATCCACCCAGTAAGTTTGCATGCAGAACGTGTGACTGTGTGGTGTGCAGTATCTGCGAATTATATTATCGGGCCTTACTTCTTTGAAGAAAATGATGTCAATGTTGCAGTGAATGCAGAGCGCTATCTAAATATGCTCAAAGGTTTTTTTTTCCAAGAATTGCGCCGACGACGAATACCCATTCAAAATCTATGGTTTCAACAAGAAGGAGCGAGTTATCACGTAGCAAGTCCAGTAATGGCAGCTCTGCGCAGAAAATTTGGTGAAAAAATAATTTCAAGAAACACCGAATTTCGTTGGCCCCCAAGGTCGCCTGACCTCACTGTTCCCGTTTTTTTCTTATGGGGATATTGTAAACAAGAAGTTTATAAAACTAAGCCACGCAATACAAACGAGCTAAAGGAATCGATTAAAGCCGTTATTAAGTCAATACCTCGAACAACATTAACAGCGGCTATGAAGAACGTTTTGGCCCGATGCAGAGCTTGCATTAATAACCGTGGCGGCTATCCAAAAGATATAACTTTTAAAAACTAATTCTTTTATAATAAAATTAAAATATTATATAAAAAAAACAAAAATTAAAATAAAAATAAAAATAACTGATATATGTTATATGCGTTTGTTTTTGTAGCACGATTCGTGTCCCGCCCTGTATGGAAGTTGTTGTAAGTGAGCTTAAAGAGCTAAATGAATATGAGCAAATTTGAAATAGTTGCAATCATGATACAATAACGAGGTAGGCTCATTTTAAAATGGCTGCTCCAATGTGAGCTTTTACAACAACAAAGCATTAAGAGCAAGCTCTTACACCGTAAATTTTTTGGGTTCAAAAGAGAACGTCAAAAAAATTGCCTTAATTTCTGGACCAATGTAAAAGTCGTCTTCTACAAGAAGACCTTGTATACATAGAGTATGAAACACAATTGAGCAAATAAAGCAGGTTGAACACTAAAATGAAAAAAAAATGCATTGTTTCGGGAATTCAATATATGTGACCCGGTCTACGAAAAGGGACCTTCGGTGTGAAAATATCATTTTTCACTTTTTTGGCGATTCGGATAGACTAATGTGTGCTCTTTCTAATGGCGCAAAGCAGAAGTTTCCAACTCGTAAAGAAGTTTGTCAGGAATTTTCCAAAAAAAGACGCATAAAAATGATTCAGTAAACGTAATCACCTCTTCACTGTTGGTCGTTAACTAAAAAAAAAGAACTCGTATTAATTGACTAAGAAATACAAATCTGTATTAATAGACTAAGAAATACAACTCTGTAAGAATAGAGGATAAGCTGAAATAAATGAAAAGACGCCATTCAGTGTGCGACAATTAAACGTTTACAAACAGCTGTTTTCTCGAAAACTTGTTTTTACACCGAAGGTGCCTTTTCGTAGACCGGGTCACATATGTTTTTATTTAGGCGATAGACTGCGGCTCTTGTTTTTGCAAACAATATGGAAATATTAATTTTATACTTCATTAAAAAAAGAAATTAAAAATATTACACAATGGGACATGTGCTAAATTATGATACAAGTCAACTTTAATAAATTAAATACATTCTAATACTTTGGCATACTGTTTACTAGATCTTCACACTCTTTCGATGTGATTACGTTCAGAACATCGCGGCATCGCATGAAAAGCTCTTGCATGCTTTGGGGTGGGCGTGAATAGCCATAAACCCGATTTTTTAATAAAAACCACAAATTATCGATCGGGTTAAGATCGGGACTTTGTGGAGGCCACTGCAAAGTATTAATATTATTATTTTTTAAAAATACCATGGTCCGTTTTGCCTTATGCTTGGGGTCATTATCTTGCATGTGGCGTCCGTGGTGTAGTTGGTTAAAGTGCGTGGCCGCTATGTCAAAGAACTTTGGAAACCCAGGTTCGAACCCCAGCAGCGACAGAAAATTATTTGAATTAAAATAATTTTTTTGTACGGCCGCCACCTCTCTGCAGACAATGGCAAACCTCAGAGAGTAATCAAAATGCCATGTAAAGCTTCTTGAGAACGAGAACTTTCCGTTCATCGCCGTTCGGAGTCGGCGTTAAGCATGTAGGTCCGGTTCTCGGTCAATTGTGTACAAACTTAATAACACGCACAACACAATTGATCATAAGAAGCTAGGTCAAAGTCCTTTCAAGGGCTGAAATGGCCAGTTATTTATTTTTATTTTATTTTATCATTATCTTGCATCATAATAGAGTTTTCCGCGCTAAGTCCAAACAAAGCCAAGGATGGAAAATATCCTTGACTTAAAATGTTCATATATACATTTGCATTCATTTTTTCGTCTGTTTGAAAAAGTTTTCCCACACCAGTTTCGGTAAAGCAACCCCATAACAAAACTTTTCGTCCTCCAAATTTCACGGTTGGAATGACATCACGCTCTGTAATACTTTTTGAAGGCTTTTTCCAACCGAAGCGAATGCCATCTGATCCATGCATATTTATTTTACTCTCATCTTGTAATTCTCTCATTTTTCGTGACTTTTTGCGAATTTAAGCCGCAACTCCCTGTGACGCTTTGTTAATTGTGCCTTCCTGATTTTGCGACGAGCCCATTTTTCTCAGCTTTCTATTGATCGTCATTCTTGAGACTTTTTTCCCAGTTTGGTTTTTAGTTGTTTCTGAATGTCAGTACCAGATTTTACTTCGCCAGTAGAAATGGAACGGCTTATGGCTCTTCGATCACAGTCATTCAGAATGCTTCGCCGACCAACGCGCTGTTTTAGTTTCAATGCAAATAACTCCATTGTTTTTGAAAATGTTTCATTCTATATTTTTTGTTGATAAATTTAATTCAAGTTCTTAAAAAAAACATTTAAAATTATTAATTTAATTTATTTATTTAAAAATAATAAAAACTAAAAAATTTCATTTTTGACTACCTTTTATATAACATGGCGTTTAAAAGATAAAGTGGTTCCAGTTTTAGGAAAATTTTATTAATTGTTTCTGTCATCAAAAAACAAGACCACCCCTGTTATATTCTGAAGAAATTATTATACCAATATATCTTTGCGATCAAAATTAATCTCTATTAATCTATTTTCTCGGCACCTCTGTATCTCTTTATTTTTAACCGATAGATAAAACATGGTAATTTAATATGAGCTTTAAAGTAATTTTATAATAAATTTAATGCAGCATATTTTTCATTATTTGAATTTTTAAAAATATTACACGAGGACTAAGGCCGTGTGCTATTCGGAAACTTTTCACTCGTGGTAGGAGAGAATTTACTGAGTTGAATACAATTTCTGTCTGTTGAAATAAAATTGTAATTTTTGCTGTGCCAAAAGGACGATGAAATTTTGACAACTAGAAATGTTGACGTTTTAGATTTTGGTAGTGCATTAGCACAAGAATTTAATTTAATTTGCGAAATTGTTGATATATATTGATAATTAGGGATTCTGGTTGCTATGCTATCGGAAACACGAAATTTTTAACTGCTTTACGACTCACAAACTCACAAGTGTTTTTTTTTTTTCATTTTTGCTTGTGTCAAAAATTCTCTTTCCGATTGTCAAAAATTATACTAGCCCCTGGGGCTACATGAATTTTTGACAATCATATTCACCTCACAAGTGCCAAATATTCTCTTTCAGACTGTCAAAATTTCATCATCCGAGTGAAAAGTTTCCGAATAGCACACGGCCTAAATACCAAAATTTAATATTTTTTCCACCCGAGTAAAACCGGGTACCTCAGCTAGTAACCTATAAAAATTATAGCACATCATCAACTAGCAACTCAAAAAAATTTACACAATTTGACAACTGCTCTTTCGCTCACAATTTTTTGACAGAAAAAAAACTATTCATGGTGTTGTCAAAAACTCACTAAGTCCCATATTAGACTTACCGATATTGTGAGGATTTCTCTCACCGATTTCCTTATTTTTTCTTTTCTTGCACTGTTTCGTCGTCCATTGCTTGTAGACATGACGATTTTGGCTGAGCGATTTATTTTGCTGTTTATTTGTTTGGATGCACAAAATAAAGTTATTTCTTTCACAAAATGCCATAAAATGAGGAAATTTGGTGGAAAAGTTCAATAAAACGGTAAACAACGATTTTAGTTCAAAAGTAAATGTCGAAAGCCATGGTATAATAATACAAGGTAGCATTGACAACTGCTCATTTTCTCTTCTATAAGAAAACATCTCCTGTCAAAAACAACTGTTTGTGCAAATGCATCAGCAGCTGCTGAAGTTGTTGTTTTTTTTCACTTCTCCGCTTTCAACATTGCTTGTGTTTTCAATGGCCGATTGTGAACGCTCTCTTTTTGAGTATATTTTTTGACAGAAGATGTTTTCCCAAGCAACTGTCAATGCTACCTTGTATTATTATGGTCGAAAGCAAAAGCAAACGTCAAAAGATCGTCGCAAAATCGCTGGTACGGCCGATTTTTTCATTTCAGCTTTCGCTTCCCTTTCACCCGAACAAAAAATCGGTGAGAGAAATCGGCACAATATCGGCATGTCTAATATGGGACTAACACCTTATTATTATTACACCATGCTTCCACACCGATCTTTGAAAGCCACCGATCTCTGCAAGAAATCGCAGAATAGCAGCCAAATGCAGTACTAGGTGAATTGAACATAGTCGGGCAAAATGTCAAAATTCTGCTAAAATTATGTTAAATGCCGATTTATAAATGCAGATTTATTATATTTAAATGCAGCAATTCTGCAAGTTTAATATATTCAATTGGAAACAAAACTTTTTGGCACTAGTTACTTTTGCAACAAAACAAAACAGCTGTTTCGATGTTAGGTTACAATCGGATTCAAAATTAAATCCGAATGGGCAATTTCACACTGATTTCAAAACACTACTTTAAATAGAAGCTTTAAATAGAATACTTTAAATAGAAGCGATTCCAATTCGGATTCTGGGACACGCCTGAATATACCCCATTATTATTAATACATTCTTCTTAGAAATGTTCCCCCTTTTTTTTACACACCTTTTCCCTAATCGTAAACAAAGTAAAGTAAATTTCGATAGTTTCGATTAGGCCGTTAATCGCGATTGACGTGTTTTTTCCCGCTCTTTCGTGCTTTCGCTTTTCGTTATTGTTTAAAATAGTCAAACAAAATTCCAAAGCGTTCTGCAAATTTTGGGAATGAAGACACAATGTCTTCATCCCAATCCAAAAGGTCTTCCTTTGGAAGCAAAAACTTAAGACAAGGCAGTTCTAGAAACAATTATTGGAGGCCACTCCAAATGTTGACTGATGACGAATCAGATAATGAAGAACCTAGTGTGCCTGCGACAGTAAAATCTAAAAAAGTGTATATACCACCAATTAAAGTGTTATCTCAAGACAGTGAATTTATCCATAATCTGCTTAACAAGTTTCAAATAACTAATTATTGTGTTAAAAAGGTGTCTATTGGCACTAAAATAATGTCAGAAAGTATGGAGACACACAAAATTATTCTCACAATTCTAAAAGAAAATAAATGTCAGTTTTTTACTCATGAACCCAAAAGTAATCGACCTTTCAAGGTTGTGTTGTACGGTCTCGAGAGCAAGACAACTGATGACGTTAAAAACGAACTTGTTGCATTGAATCTTAAATGCAATGAAGTGAAAATGATAACAAAAAAATACGATAATTATGTTGACACTTTTTACATCATCTACTTTGAAAGTGGTACAATCAAGTTAACTGATCTACGTGCAAATGTAAAAACACTCTTTCGCACAGTAGTTAAGTGGGACTTTCAACGCCGTATTAAAAATAAACCAGTGCAGTGCCGCAACTGTCAAATGTTTGGTCACGGTGAACGGGGCTGCCACGTTACTCCAAGATGCGCAAACTGTGCCGGAAAGCATCTTACCTCTGTTTGCGAGCAAAATGACAAATTTAAATGTGCCAATTGCAGAAATCTGCATAAATCCAATGACATTTCTTGCCCAAGTCGAATTGCATTCTTGCAATTAAGAGATAATTTAAAGAATAAGAGGCATTCTCGCATATATAATCAAACAAACAAAAACTCTGTTAAGCAGCAGCTGCATTACAACAACAACAACAACAACAACAACATCAATAACTTATCACAGTTTCCTCCTCTTCCCACAATTCGTACACCTGACGTAAGAACAACACCAGCCCAGCAACAATCACCTTCAGCGTGGCGTTCTAATGATTTTCGCGCCGCAGAAAATGAGATCTCAAAACCTCTTTTGTTCTCTGAGTCAGAAATCACTCAGCTTACTTTTGATCTTGTTTTAAAACTAAAACCTTGTACTTCTAAAGAAGAACAATTTAATGTTATTGCACAATTAGCAATTAAGTATTTATATAGTAATAAATAATGTCTATTTCTTCATTAAAAATATTATTTTGGAACTCCCGGAGTATCCGTAATAAATCAATTGAATTTTTTGACTTCCTTGTTAATAACCACATTGATATTTGCTTGTTATCGGAAACATGGTTAAACAATACAACAAAGTTTTCTCACCCTCTATATAATTGTATACGATGTGATAGAGATAATCAGAGAGGTGGCGGAGTTGCCATCGTTATAAAAAAAACTATTAATTTCTTTGAAATAAAAAAAATTAAAACTAAAGTAATCGAAAATATTGGAATAAGGCTTTTACTTGAGGATTTCACATACATTAATATTTTCAGCGTATATTTTCAGCGTATATTTTCCGGGCGGAACAGTTTCTCCAGATTTACGTTATAAATTTTCTAACGATATGAGAAAATTGCTTAATAATGAGGAAAAATATGTTATATGCGGTGACCTAAACAGCAGACATAGTTCCTGGGGCTGCACTCGTGCTAACGCTTGGGGAAATATACTCTCAGAATTTACCACTCGGTTTCCGGTTGTGGTATCGTATTCTAATACTCCAATTTATATACCCGCTTCTACTAGAGGGAACCCATCAACAATTGATTTAATACTTTCAAATATTTCTCCTCATATTTCGCAACCAACTGCTTTAAACGAATTCAGTTCGGACCATCTCCCTGTGCAGTTTAATCTTTCGTTAAATATTCCATGGTATGAAAATCTAATTTTTGATTTTAAAAACACCAACTGGAGCCGCTTTAAATCATGTCTTAAAACATCTCTTAGTAGTCAACCTTGTGAGTTAGAGGACATTAGCCAGTCCTCTCATGTCGATGAAATAACACAGTTTTTCACTCAAATAGTTTTGGATGCAGTTAGGGATTCCGTACCAAAAGTGACTCCAAAAAATAACTGTTTCAAGATTCCTCTTTACATTTTAAATCTAATAAGAATTAGAAATATGTATCGTCGGCACTGGAGTAGGTATCGCATTCTATCGGATTATAATGTAATGCACAGATACTCCGTTCTTATTCGAAATGAATTGGAAGAAGTGAAAAACAAAGCTTGGAATGAAAAACTGAGTAAGTTAGAAAAATGTTCTAAACCGTTCTGGAATTTAAGCAAGGTCTTGAGAAAAAAATTTGTTCATATTCCTTCATTAACTGATGGTAACAAAACAATATTTCTCAGTGAAAAGAAAGTAAATTCCTTTTCTCAAAACTTTTTAAATAATCATAAAGTTTCTGAAAACATAGGTTGCCAAGCTCATAACGATCTAGTTAATGAAACTATAAGGCAATTTAGCTCCCTAGAGGTTGAAACCTTTGAATCTGACTTTGTCTCCGTAGATACGATCAAAAGTATTATAAAAGAATTGCGCCCCAGAAAAGCTGCAGGACTTGACGAGGTCAAAAATTTTATGTTAAAGCAGCTACCAAAAGTTGCATTAACTTACCTAACGTTTGTAATCAATGCTTGCCTTAAATTACAATATTTCCCTGACACCTGGAAAGCTGCAAAAATCATTCCTGTTCATAAACCTGGAAAACCTCTTAATAAAGTTGATAGTTATCGCCCAATAAGTCTTCTAAGTAGCCTAAGTAAAATTCTCGAAAAAGTACTAAAACAGAAACTTTGGACTTTTATTGAAAGAAACAATATTATTCCTAATGAACAATTTGGTTTCCGAAGCTTTCACAGTACTGTTCATCAGATTAAAAGACTTCAAAATCATATAAAATCAAATTTTAATCAAAAAAAATCAACTGCTTTAGTTTTACTTGATGTTGGAAAAGCTTTTGACTCTGTCTGGCATAATGGGCTCCTTTTTAAAATGATTGATTTACGTTTTCCCTTATATCTTATTAAAATCATACAGAGTTTTTTAACAGATAGATTTTTTTGCGTTTGTTTAAATGATGTTTCATCGAACTTTGTTAGGGTCCCTGCGGGAGTTCCACAAGGCTCAGTTATCGGACCACTGCTCTATCTTATATACTGTTCTGATATGCCCAAATACGATGACTGTGATTATGCTGTTTATGCTGACGATACTGGAATCTTCTTCTCGCATTCATTTGGTCAAAATATTGTGATCAAATTGCAATGCGCTCTTGACCAATTAAATAATTTTTTTATTAAATGGAAAATTAAGCTCAATGCAACGAAGACACAAGCTATCTTTTTTACAAGAAAAAGAAATCCTTGTTTCTATCCAAGCTCACAGCTACATATAGATAATTTTCACATTCCTTGGTCTGAGAATGTAAAGTATCTCGGTGTTGTCCTCGATAAAAAACTAATTTTCCGTGATCACGTTAATAACCTCATTAATAAGTTTAACATAGCAAAACATCTGCTTTATCCTTTATTGAACAGAAATTCAAAGCTTAGCAATGCTAATAAGATAATTCTTGTAAAAGTCATATTCCAATCCATTATTTTATACGCATGTCCTGTTTGGGGTACCTGTGCAAAAATGCATACAAAAAAACTACAAATTTGTCAAAATAAACTGCTTAAAATGACGTTAAAACTACCATGGCATTACTCCACAAAAAAACTCCATGAAAAAAACAAAGTAAATCTTATCACTGACTGTATAAGTAAAGCAACTGAAAGATTTAAAATGTTTAGCTCCATGTCTGATAATATTCTAATATATAATTTATATCATTCTGACTAACATTAGTTATTTATATTTATTAATTTATTTATTTATTTATCTAATGATTTGTTTATTTATCGACTAATTTTGCTGTGAATTTAAAACTGTGATAATATATTCGTTTATTCATTAATTTATTCAATTTTTGATTTACTCTTTTTTTTTTTTGTTTTTTTTTTTCAATCTCTTAATAGAAGGTTTTTTCTTGTAGTTTTCCTTCTGGTCTTACCATGTTACTTATTTCAAAAATATTTTTTTTTAATTTATACCATTTGTATCATTTTCTAGTTGTAACGTATATATATACAAAATCTCTGTAAATTGTGCAATAACAAAGAGTTTATAACTTAATTTTCTACTACAAATAAAGATATTATTATTATTATTAAAGTAAATTAACCTTGCATCGCATTTTGACAGTTGGAATTAATGGGTTAAGGTTTTAGGGTCATCTCCTTATACAGTTTATTATATTAACGAAGGCAGCACTTCCTCGATCGTATCGATCGTTTTATTTCGTGTATTTATATATAATGATTTTCAAAGACGCTGAATTTTCTAAAAGCGTTCTGTCCATTCAGTCAATAGTTGGTGTTGTAATATGCATATTTGACCAGATTAAGTGTTGAATTAGTGGATTTTAAATTCATTTCTTGGAAACTAATATAAAAAAAAACATTCCAGAACTTCCGGAACACATCAATATACGTCATTTCATTGAAAAGTTACCAGCAACCACAAAAAAGAAAAAAGCAACCAGGAGATGTGCAGTTTGTTGCAAGACGCCAGATGAGAGGCAGGAAACAATTTACTGGTGCAAGGACTGTGATGTAGGCCTCTGCTTAGTTAATTGCTTCAGAATTTACCATTCAGTTTAGAATCTTTAACAGTTAAAGTTATTTCTGTTTAAGAACTTATGTAAAAACATTGAAAAAAAAAATTAAATTATGTTCTATGCGAAAAAACAAGAAACTTTTTCTAATTTTTAATAAATAATTATTGAACTTAGTTGGCTGTTTAAAAAAATGTGCACGGTGGATTTGTACAAGGGTTGCCTTTTAAGTCTTGCGCCGAACAATGAAAAAACAGTAGTTAATCAGTGAAAATGTTTTTATTGTTTTACATGATATTCTCCAGGCTGATCAATACACTTCTGTATTCGTTTGAACAGATTTTCGAAACACTTTTGCCACTCTGAAGTTGGTACATCCATTTGGAGTAAATGGATGATGTGTGAGAACTCTCATTGTTGTAATGGAAAATGATCTTCCTTCGGTGGTTGGTTGTGCTCAATTCTGACAAATAAATGGTTGTATGCCATTCAGCATTAACAGTTCTCCATTCCCCAAATGGTACCGTTGCGACAAGACCTGGTTTTCTTAAAACACTGACAACAAATTGCTTGGATGTGCTTCTTTCGCGGACAACTTTTGTTCATCACCTGTGGTGATATCGTAGACGTGTTTCGGATCACCTCCACAGTATTTTTTTCACCATTTCATTGTACCAATGGACTCTCGCTTTTTTTTTTTTAAACAATCGTCAAATTATGGGTATCGAATGGGAACAAATCTCCTGATGCATAAATGCGCATGTAAAATCGAATGTATGGTAGTCCCACTAATGACCAAAGATGACTTCATCCCACACTATCTCACAGCATCGATGTTTTCTGCCACAACAATCTTTCAGTAAAATCGTGTTGAGTAGAACGACGACCACGCTCTAACTCATTGAACCAGCGTTTTACAGTCGCTGGGTGTGTACCAACACATCACCAAAAGTCGCACTAAGTTTAAAAAATCATCATGTGTTTAATTTTTTTGCTGAAATACAATTTTCAAATCACTGTTAACAACACAATAAGCACACATTCATCAAAACTTTGCGAGTAAGTTTATGCTAGAAAATCTCAAATTTCCGAATGGAACTGTCAAAATTCATCTGGCAATGCTTTGTGCTGCCAAGGCGCAAGACTTAAAAGGTAGCCCTCGTAGAACTCAATTCGTAGTATAAATAATTGACTTACAACTTTATTTTATTGACTCTTGTAGATAAGGATCACAATAAATAACAACTTTAGCATGCCCCTTAAAAAAGAAAAAGATAATTAAAAAAGTTTCTTAGAGATATAAAATGAGTAAATTGACATCCTTATGCAGAATATGCTGCAGGGTCATACTAGAATGCAAAAAATTAAAATGACTTTAGATTCAAAACCAGGTTTTAGCAAAACACACAAGCATGTAACAAAAATTGATTGATGCAGCCATCCTCTTCATCGCAGCAAGATTTTGAAAATTTATCCCTAATATTGAAAGCTGAGTTGAAAGAAATGATGCAAAAATTGACTGACTCTGGATAAAGATGAGTTAGTATGTTTATTTGTAGAATTTAAATAATTTCGGCTTTAATATATTGGTTCATTTTCAGGTCAACATCAAGAGTTTTTTCGGGAAATCATCGAATGTTGCGAGGTGTGACTGTAGTTTTTTGTAAAGGACTTCTTGTTTGAGATTAACGGTCACTAAAAGAAGTTGCGAATTAAATAGTCCCAACTATTCTCAAAATTTGTTTTTGGTTAGTCTTTTTTTTTTTTAATAACATCTAAACTAAGTGTCCTATTAATGTGTTAATAATGATTTTTTTTTTCATATACATATTAGAAAATAAAAAATTTCATTGCAAAAGCTATAAAAGTGGAAATATTTGCATATTTTGATTTAAAAGATGCTATGCAAAAGGGTTTCGCAAGTAAACAAATGATATTCATAAAAAAAGTTAATGAATATGAACAAAAGTTAACAGCCTTATTCTGGCACAGTAACAAATGTCACCACAGTAACTATTGACACCAATTGCTATTCTAAGTTATTTGAAAAAGCTTTTTCGGTTTCAATTCTCACCAAAATTGTTACTGTTTAATGAGCAGATGACAAGTTGAAGTATCTTAGTTGAAGTATCTTAGGATTTGAAAATATTGATTTGAAGCAGTGTTTTGGAAGTGTTTCAAATCTTATTAGTGTTATTTGGACATTTGGTGTTAGTGCTGCTGTATTTGGACATTTTAATAAAAAAAAAAGAAATATTAGAAAGAAGACTTCAATTAAAAAACATGCGTGACAGCACCGACCCATTCAGAATGGCAGAATGGACTTTTCAAGAAAATGTCTGCCTTCCCAGGCTACTTTATCGGTCTTTGATTGAGGAACTGCAGCCTTATGGCGTTCAGCGTTCGTCCATTCCCTTCACTTTTCGCTTCGTGGCAACAATTTATTTTATGCACATGGCTCATATCAAAAATATTTTGGCAACAACATATCGGTATAGATACCATAGATGCTATACTATCTCTTTCTCGGTCACTACACCATGCATTGCAGCTAATAATAAACAGAAAGAGTGGCGAATTGCGGTTTCCTACGACGTTCGAGGAGTAAGTTAACATTAAAATAGGGTACGAATGCATTTTCAAAGATAAAACATTGGCGGAAAAAAAGTAATTTTGAGTTTGTAGTTTCCACAACTGTTTCGGCATTAAAGGCACAATTGGTGCAATCGATTGTACCTATGTTGCTTCATGTAGTTACACCACTGACTATTGATGCTACTAACCCAGCCGGCCTCTACATGAATACAAAAAGATTCTGTAGCGTAAACGTTGAAGCATTAACATAAAAAACAGTTTGGAAAAGCCTGCTATCATCAATACTTATTTACAGGTTTGTGAACATCGCCTCTTCTTTTTGGCTATAAATGCCAAATTTCCCGGCTCTAGCCACAACTACGAAATTTGGACTACATCTGAGGTTCGACTGCAAATGATGCAAAATCACACCTGTCAACAAAGCTCATGGCTGCTGGGGGTCCAAAGATATCCACTAGAATCGTATGCACAATTGGCCCTTATAATGCTTACAATAGCTGCTATGTCCCGATTCGTTTAAAGAATTTTCAATTTTTAAATTTTTATTGAATGAAAGTGCAATGTGACTCTGTGAGATAGTCTAAAAGAGAAAAATTAATTTCTTTATACAAAAATTAAAAAATGACAGTGTGATAAGATTCGGTTATACTTTCTATCTCACATGTCGTAACACACAGTAGGACAATGTAAAGCGGCCTTTAAACGTGAGTGCAACATTGTCCCGTCGTAATGGAGCTCTTAGCGAGTATTCTGGTACACCTTGCACTTCAGAAGTGCTGTCAGGACACATCGCAGTAGCTCTTGTTGGTGATGATGTTTTTTAAGTGTTACGTGGGTCCTAAATCATCTGGCTCTAAACTAAGACATTGCAGCTGTAGCTCTGCGGGTTCTGGTACAGATGCCGATGGTATTTCTGCTTTTTTTGGAGCGGCACTAATTTTCTTAGCTCGGCTTAGTATGCTGCAAAAAATTTTTGCATTTGCTCTTGTAAATTTAAGAATAAATTGAAATATAAAAAAAAATTCAAATTTGTCTTGAAAACAGAAAACATTTTTTGACAATTTTTTTAAATTTTTAAAAATTGTTTTTAACAAAAAGAAAAATATCGAAGTGTAGTAATAATTTTTACGTTGAATTCGAGTTTAACGACCTCAATCACTGAAATCATGTATCGCATTCTTTGTTTTGAATATTTTTCTTTAAATCCGCACTGATCCGCACCAAATTTATTGCGGATGAAAAGTGACAAATTTGTATGAAGTGCGGATCGGTTGCGTTTTCAACAATCGCTCCAAATCCGCAAACTTTATTATCGATCCGCATTGAACTTACTCGCCGGCTTCTACAACAGCTAAATCAACGAGATCGAATCATTTTCCCGCCGCAACTGATCCGCCGGATTCCATAATCAGCATGATTGTTACGATGTTTACCAGAATAGCAGTAACAGTGACAAAAAGGTAATAATAGTGCGGTGACAATTGATTTTTGAGCACAATTCGGGCATCATGGTATAATATTAAGGGTAGAAATACATGTAAATGCTCGAAAATCAGTAATTTTTCGTGAATTATTTTGAGGGTGATAAAATAATTAAATCATTTTCTGTTTTGTTTGAGTTTGAGCTTTAAGTTTTTTGTGATTTTGTGCCGCGAAAAGAAACAAAAATGGAAAAAAGCAACAGACTGCCAAATTTTACTTCATACCTTAGTTTTAAATAAATGAATGTTCAAAATAATTTAAGCAACTCGTCTGCACGCCCCATCACGCACTCTTATTATTACCAATTGAACTCAGTAGCAAAGGCCATGCAGACAAGAAGCTATAGAAAGGAGAAGAGAAATCAAAGAAAGGAGAAGAAATTAGAAATTATAAGAAAGTGATAAGATGGAGGAAGAAACGGGGTTTTTCTCTTATTTTACTTAATTCGTTCCCAAGAATTTCCGAATATAGTTTTCTTCATTCCACAATACGGCGAAAATTTTCTTATTTCATTGGCAGAGGAACACACCTACATTATTGGGAGTAAAAAACCGGTGATGTTGGCTGCGAGGAATAAAAGAAAGTGTGGGAGAAGATTACACTGGAGTTTGAGGTTCGGTATGGCGTCAAAAGACGTTCCAAAAACATAAAAGAAAAGTATGAAAACCTCAAGATGATGACCAAGAAGAGCTTGTTAGAAGAAAGAAAGGAGATTTAGAAGACGGATGGCGGTCAATACACAAAAAAAGCAAATGCAAATGTGGAGAGGCTAGTCGCACTTATGGGACGATCGACAACTTGCTTCGCAAATGATGCTGGCAGTGACGATAAGAAAATTGTATTGCAAATTTTATTCTATAAAGAAGGATGTGTATAAATGAAAAAAAATATACTCTTTACCCATGAATCACAGAGAATAGATTTGGCACTGCGCAGGTCCGTTAGTTTTGTTCTTAGCAAGCAGCTGTTTGCGTGACGTAAACAAAGACATTCGAGTTTTGTTTTGAAGGCAAATTACATGCTAAAAATTACAATAAATAATGTAAATAATTAAAAAAAAATTAAAATGTTAAATGCAGTCTTCTGGTATCCCAGTTGTGCGCAGTAAAGAGTTTCAACAATATCAAAAAGTACATAACGAGGTTTTTAACTTTCCGTCGGATGCTGCTTTATTAAAGCAATGGAAAAGTTTGTGTTGCCATGACAATAAAATTAATGTAGACTTTGCTAATTTCTATGGATCACTTAAAACTAGAGGAGTTTGGAAATAATTTGCAATTGGAAATGGATAAGATATGAGTTATTTAAAATATTAAAATTTAACCAATAAAATTTTTCAAATCCTATCAATCCCAAAAAAGGCTTTACCAAGAGACGATTTTTAAAGCACGGCCATGTGTCTAGTGTTCGTAAAGAATCTACTGCGAGCAAGGAGTGTTATAATGAGCGTGCACAAAGAATTTAAAAGCAAGCCAACAATAAAACTATTGAAATTTTTATCAACGAAAACGATGCAGCATCCGTTTTGCTGCAAAAAATTTACAAAATTAAAACAAGAGCTTAATGTTACAATTTTTTTTAGAAGATGCAAATGAATTAACAGTATAGCCAAGAAAATGAATACAGTTTGAAGGAACTGAAGTTATTTTAGAGCACCAGGAAGAAAACTTGCTCACTAACAAAATAAAATATGCATTTGCGTTTTATTTTACTAAAAATAAAATTGAACAATTCAATATGTTTTAAATAATTTTCGACTTTTGAATTTACCACCTCAAGTCTCATACATTTCTTATAACAAACAGCTGTGGTCTTTGGTGACGTAGATGCGCAGTAAACAGATATTTTGAATAATGTCAGCGCCATCTGTGTTTGTTGCTTTATGCTCTTTACCAAACCAACTTTGTTTACTACATCCACTTAGTAATGGGCACAAACCCAACAATATTAAACCAAATAATTTTTTTCAGCCATCATTGCATCCGGATCCGCTGTATTACTAGACAGCTTGGATGAGTCTGTTCAAAGCGCCGTAATGGAAGACTTAACACAAGCTCCGGAAGTGTTAGAAAATGTAAGATTTTTTTGACAGTTTTTTTTTAAAGACTTGTGTTTTGAAGTTTAAAATTTAAAAATTGTGTAATTTTTATCCTTTGTTTTTTCAGATTAACTCGCCGAACAATTCAGCAAATTGGTCTTCATGGAACCCAGCCCAATTGAAGAAAAAGAAGAAGAGTGAAAAGTTGTCGCCCAAATGCGGTGAAGGGAAGATCAAGTCAACTAGCAGTTCACAGCACATTTTTTGGGAGAATGAGGAAAAGCTGTCGGCAAAGAAGCACAGCTGGGAGGCTGAAAAACATAAGAGGGAGATAGAGAGGCACAGTTGGGAGGCTAAGAAGCACAGTTGGAAGAAAACGCACGCATCTTTAAAAACTCAAATTTTGGAGTTAGAGCTCGAGTTAAAATCACAGATGAAATAAGTTTTCACTGGTGCTATAGCCCTCTACCCCTCCAGTTGCCCATCTTCTCCAACACTTTCTTTTTCTCCCTCCGAGGCAATAGCAAAGGTTTTTTATTCTCAATAATGTAGGAGTGATTATATATGTGTGAACTTATATATATATGTATATTTATATAACTAAATGTGAAAAATTAGACAAATAATCTAAAGTAATTTAATTTTTATAAATATATGAACATATGCCTTATAAATAAAAAGATTAAATAAATTCATAACTGTTTGATTTAATTTAGTCTGATCTTTATTCAATTATTAAGACTAATTGTGGAGCTTAAGGGTGGAGCATGTTAATAAAGAAAACAACTAACAACAACTCTGTATAGAGCAAATTACACCCCCGACTAGACAGTTGTTTCGTTGACCCCTCCACCAACTCATCAATAGTCTTGCTTTAACAACTTTTTATTAATAATATGTTTAAGCAAATATTCTTCTTTTGATGTGATAAGATCAGATGGGTGGCGGATGTGATAATAATCTAAAATTACAAAAAATTTTATAAGTTAATATTATATGGTACTGATTTCGGTATTTTTAACCCAACCTTGCGAAATAATCTTGAATTAGAGCTGTTCTTCCCCTTTGGTTTGGTCATCTTCAAACAGATCGTCTTCCGCGACGTTTTCTTCAACAGGGTCTGCAGGCTCTGCATAGTTTTTCATGCGTGCAACATTATATATCACAGTACACCCAACAATAATAGCCATTGCAGTGCATCGCTTAACCCTCATTTCTATTGATAGCACTGGAAAACGGCGCTTCAATACACCGAAGCACCGTTCAATGCAATTTCTCGTACGTATTTGAGATTCGTTGTACAATCAGGTAGCATCTGTATTGGGCTGCAAAAGATGTCATCATAAAATCATTAACACCGAACCAACTATTGCCTAGAAGGTAACTGTCACTGAATTCCTTTATGGCGACTATTATTGCAAATGTTGCTTTCATGATCAGAGCTAGACCATCTTCTTACGAGGTCGGCTATTTCCAAATTTACGTTACACACCGCCAATGGATTGAAGAAAAGTACCCCTTTCTATTTCTAACATGTGTACGGTCGATGCATCCCACCACTTTTGGAAATTTTGCAATTCTATGAAACGTATGATTTGGCGTTTGAATTTTGTTGTTGTTTGCTAGCATTTCTATAAACTCTTTTGAAAGTTCAGCTTTATTCCCTCGTTCTTTATCGCCTTTCAAGCAGTAGTTACAGCAGTTGTCTCCTACTGTCATATCGTCGCTCGCGTGACTAACTGTCGTAATCCACATTTTTAAAATTTTTCAAGAGAACGTTTTTTCTGTTTTGGTCATTATTTCACCGCTTCTTTTGGGCACGTGACCACTTTAAAATCAAACTCAGTGAATATTTTGGGTACCTTATAATAGTGTCTTGAATTGTGTGAAAAAAAAAATTTAGCCAAGTATTTCCTAGCAACTGTAGTAACTAATTAAACGCATACGTCGGTTTGTGAAAATTGTCTTTTTACTTTTTAAGAATTTTTAGGGGTCGTAACACACAATATTTGTTAGAAAAATTAATTAAAGCAACAATATTTTTTCTTTTTTTAATACTGCTTTTAATAAATACTTATATAATAAAACGAAACAAATAGATATAAAGAAATGAAAGTGACAAAAGAAAAAACACAATATCTAAAAATTTTTCGCAATTGGATAAAATGTTATTTCATAAGAAAATATTGAATTTAGATACAACGAACAACAAACTTGATAAATTTATTTTAAAACAAAGTATTAACCAACAGCAATTTATATTAAAAAAAAAGCTAATTTAAGCAGCAGAAGCAATTTACAAAAATTAATGTGTTATAAGACAATCCTTATAACTGGGGTGTTGTCAGTTGTAAGAGATATCAAGTCGTTATATTTTAACAGATGGTTTTATCGGTGTTGTATTGAACTTTGAAATTTTTCCATGTATAAATGTTGAAACTGCTCTCTTCAACGAAATTAAACAGTAAGCGCATTGAGTATGGTTGGTTTTGAAAAAAGTTTGTTTGGTTTATTCTTTTTGAGAGAAAATTCTACCGTCTCAGTCCAGTTTATACTTCCACCTGCATCATCTTTCCTGATAGTCAAAATGTTTATGTCAGTAGAGAGTTTTTAAAATTCAGGAAATCCGAAAAATCAAGTACAACTACTTTATACGGATTCTTTATTCTATCCAATTTGATTATGGGAATTCATTGACTAGGACTCTAGATATTTCCAGCTTTATCCAATACGTATCTTATGGCACTGTGTGTTGAATCCCCTTCGCTCTGACCATGGCATGGAACAGATATTCGCAAATTTATTTCATAAATACTTTTTTCCAAAGTAGTTAACTAAAGTGCTTTTTAATCTGTTAACAAAACCAAGGTTAAACACTGCCAATATCACAAGCTTTTTGCGCACCAAAAGCACATATTTCAAAATTTGTGGGTTACTGCTGTTTGTAAAAATTTTTATTTATATACTTTGTTGGTTACGACTTTTAGACATTTGCGTTTTTTGCTTACCTATGACAAGTATGACCATAACACTTTGAGAATTGATGAAGACTTGCATAAGAAGTGTTATAGCGGTATTAACTCAATTTTAAGAAAAATGTGGGTTACGACAGTTTGTCACGCGAGTGACGATATAACTTACATAATGCTAGTTATGGCCGTATTGTAAGTGTAATATCAAGTACATACTTCCTGCTTAATGTATTCATTGTCCGGCTACTCAATTTTAAATCTATTCTACGGTTGTTTTTCAGTAATTCCCTCTGTGTGGGTATGTATTTGATGTACAAAAGTGGTGTACAAAAAGGATTTTTTTTTCAAGTTTGACGCTTTATTGTAAAAAATTTGCTACAAATTCATTTTTCATAGTATTGTCCATCGCAAGCCACTACTTTTACCTATCTTTCGTACAATTTTCGGATACCATCTCGAAAAAACATTGCGTCTTTTGAGTCGATCCAATTTTGGAGTTCTTAAAAAAAGCTGATGAACTGCTGATCCTCAAATGTATGCGCCATGCGACGAAAACAAATAGTTGGAAGGAATATCTGGGGCGGACTTCCCATTTCGGCGTTTCTAGGTATGTTTTGGCCGGCTGCACAAAATGTGGCCGAGCATTGTCATGTTGCAAAATTACCTTGTCATGCCTCTGCTCGTATTCTGGCCGTTTTTGCTTCAATGCTCGGCTCAAAGGCATCAATTGAGTTCGGTAGAGTTGCCGTGTGATGATTTCACCCGGATGTAGAAGCTCATAGTACATCACCCCCAATTGGTCCCACCAAATACAGAGCATGACCGTGCCACTGTGACTATTTGGCTTTGGCTTCAATTTTGGCGTGTGGCCGGACGTCCCGTATGATTTTTTGCGCTTGAATTTATCGTAATGAATCCATTTTTCATCACCAATCACAATACGATTCAAAAATCCCTTTCTTTTTTTGCCGTTCACAAGTGAAAAAACGGTGTTCGAGTCTCTCGGCTTCAATTCATACTATCCTACCTTTGGGATATTCCCATGGCTTTTAAGCGAATAGATATGGCTTGTTGAGTGGCCTAATGCTTTTGCGAGTTCTTCTTGCGTTTGGCACGAGTCTTCATCCAATATAGCCTCCAATTCGGCATCCTCAAACTTTTCTGGCCGTTATCGCGCTCTTTGTCATCGGTATTAAAATCACCACTTCTAAAACGTCAATCCCAAACTCACATCTGGAAATCGATGAAGCATGTCCCCACAAGCTTCTTACAGCATTCGATGGCCTTCCCACGACTCAAGTCACAACTTCGCGGAAAGCGTTTTGAGACGATTGAGGCGATTAAGGAGAGTTCGCAGAAGAAGTTCAAGGCGATTCCAAAATCAGCCTATGAAAAGTGTTTTCAAGATTGGAGGAAGCATTGGAATATGTGTACTCGTATTACTTTAAATTGATTTCGATGAATAATTCAACTGTTTTCCTTTTGTTGAAGAATTCCGGGTATTTTTTGAATTCCGGTAAAGAATTCCGGGTAACAGTATATAGATAGTGTTGTGCATATCAAAGACAACCAAAATAGGCATTGTCAATTATACCCTAAAACTTTTAATAGTTCAATAGTTCAAATGCATTTTTCTTATACACATTGAAATATGTATTTATAAGAGTAATAAAGTATAATTGTATATAAAACTAGTAAGGAATTATCTTCGACTGGGCCGAAGTTAAAATTCCCCACGGACTAACCAAAGTATATTCAAAGTCTTAAGCAGCCAATCAAATGTTTTGTATGGGAGGGAGATGGTTTTGGATGGTTTTCACGTCGATTTTTTAGCTTATTAAATATCAGAGAGCTTAAATATCAAAGCTCATTTGTAAAATTTCAAGTCCGTATATTAATTTTTGTGGAATTAAAAGAGAATTTTCCCTTTTGATAAAGACATTTTGTATGGGAGGTAGGCGTGGTTTTCATCCGATTTGACTTATTTTCGAACTTAATCTTTACTTTCTAAATAAAAGCTTAAATATCGAATTTTGCGATAGCTTGAAAATTACGGCTGATCACGATCACAGATAGACAGACAGAAGGATATGGCTAAATCGACACGGGTGGTGATGCTGATCAAGAATATATACACTTTTCTATTCCTACCACGCCTCCTTATGGCATTACAAACCTAGTGACAAAATGAATATACCCCTTTGACGTTTTTGAACGTGGGAGTATAAAAATTATAAATTAAAGTTATGTTAAATTAAAAGTTAAGGTAAGCGTAAAACATTAGTCTGTCAGAAATGCTGCTACTAAGGTCTGCCGTTTTTTAATCTGTAAATTCATTTGCACAGCCTCTTCTTGCAGGCTTCTTAACAAAACTGTCAATTTTGTTTTCAACTGCCCACAAAATACATGTGAGAAAATAGTTTATTGCATGACTAAGCTTTGGAGAAGGTTCGGATGAACCCACATTGATTTCTTCGTCGTCATTCAGTGTGATTATATCATCGATCATATATCTAGAGGCCGGAAAATGGGTCATGTTTTTAAATTTTTTAAGGAAACCTAAGGGATATTTTTAAATGAGGGTTCTTATACCTAAAAATATACACATTCAAGAGTCCGTCTAGTTTTTTTTTTATTAAAAAAAATTTAATATTGAGGTAGATACAGCATTTTTTATAGAGCGCTGTGAAAAAAGGTGAAATGCCGTGAGCAAGACTGCTCCTCCTAAATTCATCTGAAACAAAAAAATGAAAAAAAAAAATATTAAACTAGATACTTAAAACTCGTACTTGTCATAGCAGATTTTGAAAATATTAATTTTTCACAAAATGGCGAACTTCCGAACGTAAAGTTACGATTTTCGACCAAAAATTCGTCATTATTTTGCCAATAATTAATAAACGAAGCTACAAAAATAAAAAATCCTATGACAAGTACGAGATTTTTATGAATAAAATAAACCTGCAAAAAAATCAAAACGATCGGTTCACTGTGTTTCGAGAAAAACGCGTTTGAAAATAAGTGCCACCACTGCGCGCTCTTGAAGGCGGTTCATTCACTAGACTATAACTTTGTTATTTTTGAAGATATTGACTTGAAATTTTAGTCACATATTTTTGAAGCTTTAGGAAAATGCAAAAAAAAAAAATTTTGAAAAAAAAGTTCTGGGTATAACCCTCCTTAAGTTCAAGTCAAGTCGGCAAGGTCAAGTCGCTGATATCAAAATCTGTCTTTAAAAATGCGTCCTCCAATAAACGTCATGTGTTTTTGGTCAGGATAACTTTCTCGTTGAAGTCGCGAAAAAGGAACATCGTATTCTTGGTTGAATTCTTCTTCATTAAAAATTGTTTTCCAGAATTTTTAATGATTCATTGGATACTTTCTTCCATGCTTAAGCAATTAAGTAAACAGCTTGGAGTAAAGTGGTTTGATTGAAGCACACCTCAAGATTCCAGCTGAAGCCGCAACCATGGAGAACAAACTGCTGCGACAATGCAATTTTAACAGTCTAATCACATATTGATCCATAGGTTGACTTAGTGGAGTTACTTTTACAATTGTTGTACCCTTTGGCCCTAAAAATGTAGTAAGTGCAAAGTAGTTTAGACAGGTTTTCGTTCTATAAATTCTAATTTAAAAACTCTGATTTTTTTTTGATATGTAATATCTTACCGATCGGCTTCCAGCATGTGTGAGTGATGTCGTGAAATGCGACGGAAATCCGCAACAGGAAGTCGGGGAAGCACGCGCCATTTAATTTATCATATAATTAATTGCAGAGCTACCAACATTGTTCACAGAATGTCTTTTAGGCTCGAATTGCTGCTACACAAACCACAAATATGTGTTTTAAACACAAACCACATTGAGATCTGTTTTAAATCACAGTAAACTGAACGAAGCCGCAATTTCCCTTCAATTTTTTTAACTACAGCGCATTCTACTATTTAGTTTAGACACAAACCTGTGTAGCCTTCATGTAAAAGAAAAATAATAACCTTATTTTTTCCAACATCCAAAGTAAAAGATAACAGAACCAAACAGCTGTTTTTGGCATACGCGGTTAATATTTTAAATGTATATAAATTTAATTTGATTATAATAATTTTGTGATTAGCAGAGATGGGTAAATCCATAGGAGATCCAGAAAAAAGTCAGGAAAAATGTAAAGTTGAAAAGGTAAAGCCAAAAAAATTGAGAATAATTCAACTCAGCGTAACAGGGACTTCCGGAATGTTTTTAAAACTTTTCAGATAATTTAAATCACTATAAATGTTTTTTTAACCAAGGTTATTACCAAAGTAGACAATGGCAAATCTCAGAGAGTAAAAACTGCCTTGAAAAGCTTCTTGAGAACATAAGCCGTTCGGAGTCGGCATAAAGCTTGTGGGTCTAGATCTCGATCATTTGTGTTCAAACATTTCGCAAAAAGCACAACACAATTGGTCATAAGAAGCTCGGTCAAAGTCCTTTCAAGGGCTGAAACGGCCATTTCGTTTTTTTTTTATTACCAAGGTGAGGTGTCAGATGTTACATATCATATGCGACTACTGTAAGGCTCGCTCGTTTTTTTTTTTATTCTCTTTCAATCGTTTTTCTCAAATTAGGGCTTGTTACAAACATGAAGTTTCAACTGTTTAGAGAACGTTTGAACCCCGAGAATTAAGCTTAATCTTCAAGCCGTAGACAATTTCGTGCACATATGCACACATCTTGTAGTCAACATAGAATTGCAGTTAGAAAAAATAAAAAAAAAACGATCAGACGAGCTTGTACCCTGTGTTATGCTCATCAGAAAAAAGTCTCATGGTCGTTCAACAGCAAGAAAAAAATATTAAAAAAACAAACAACTCCTGTACACATTGAGCCCAACAGCCATATTTGGGCATTTCATGTTTTGCATTTTTGCATTCCTAATAAAATAACTAAAATCTACATGCAAAGAAATTTTTCGTTTACCACAACTGAAAAATTCACCAATGAATTGTTTCTATTCATCAAAATTTGATTTTTTTTATTTACGATTACACTTGCAGTCTTCCATTTTTGCTGAAATGTCTTAAATTTTTTTATTTTTTTACAAATGTAAGGTGCTTACGTGAACAGAAAGGGCATTTTTCTTTTTTAATTTGCTTTTAGCTTTTAAAAATAATCAAAAATTCTTCTTACACGATTATTTTGACTTATTGGGTATAAGGTCCAGGGTGTTAGATTTTCAATGCTTGTAAAAAAACAAAATTGGTTAACAAATAACTTAGTTATGGACGATAACAACATTGTAGTGACTGAGTTTCAAACCTCAGAATATATAAAATAAGTAATATCCATGCACGAAAACAGCGGGTCACTACAAATTTAAAAAAATCTGTTTGAGCAAAACTACACAATTTCGTCTGCCTGTGAGCATATTTTCCGTTGAATGAAGTCAATGTCAATTAATTTAATTACTCTTACCGTCGGCTATACTAATACTTCTAATTTAAAATTTTTCTTGTCCTCAATGCAGGTCAATCGGCTGTAGAGCGACGTTTAAAAATGTTGGAAGAGAATCAGAAGAAAATTTTAGATAATCAAAGTCATATAAAGGATTCAATAAAAGATTTGAAAGGTACGAGTCTCAAAAGCTTCATTTATTTGTCCTCTTAATCAGGGTAGGGAAATCCTCGAAAGTGGGCAGTTCGCAAATTGGTTCATTGTTCATTAAATGTATTGCTCAATACTTAATCGCTCTATTATTTCTAATAGGTACTTCGTATTAATTTCCACATTTCGTTCCATCGGAATTACTAACTATGGTTTTATTGGTAAAACGGGGGAAAATTATATACGGAAAGATCCGCTCGCATACGCACACAAGCCGTTTTAGGTACACGCTCGTGTGCCATTTAACATGTCTCTGGTTCATGACAAGCAATAGGAACTCCTTGGACGAAAGCCTTTGATTCCATTACACAAAGGTGTCACTGTGGTCATGTATGGACCTATATAAGTCATTCTTCCTTTTTTTGGTTCCAAAAACCCATAAAAGTTCAAATAACCTAACTAGTCAGTATCTAATCCTCTTGATCAAATAATCATCACATACTATCTGACATATAAAAAGTTTATGGTGATTATTGTACTTCTCGTACACAAGTTTATGCGTGGTTTCAACGATTCAAAGGTGGCCGTGAAGACTTGAATGACGATCAAAGAAGCGGAGGTCCAGAGAACAAAAATCGTAATGAACTGGTGCAAAAAATCCGTCAAATCATTGCTGTCCTTGGAAATTTTACTGTGAGAATATTGGCTGAAGAGTAAGGAACAAATAGAGAGACTGTTCGTCAAATTCTAACTAAAGATTTGGGTAAAAAAAATGCCATTTGAATTGAATGAGGACCAAAAAATCGTTCGTGTAGAGCCATTGTAAAGACATTATTTCAACAGCTGAAAACGATCCAGATTTTCTTGATTCGATCATAACTGGTGAAGCAACATGGTGCTTTAAATATGACCTTGAAACTAAGTGTTAATCTACACAATGGAAAGGCAAAAACAAGGCAATGTTGATAATTTTCTACGATTCGAAGGGTATTGTCCACAAGGAATTTGTTCCAGAAGGTCAAACTGTCAGTGGTGATTATTATTTAGAAGTTTTACATCATTTGTGGTGGAGATTTGTTCGTGTTAGACCTGAATATCCAGATGGGGAAAGAGCTGTTTTTATTGCACGATAATGCACCTCCTCACAAGACCAAAAAAGTGAATGAAGTTTTGATGAAAAAACAGATCTATGTCATCGACCACTCTCCGTATTTGCGTGATCTCTCACCTTACGACTATTTCATATTCCTGCGTCTGAAAACTGATATGAAAGGATTGTTTTACGACAATGTCGGGCGCATTCTGTCGCTCGCGGGCAAAGAGCTTTCTCTGCCGTCACACGTACGCTGCTAGAACTTTACACGTACGCTGTTAGAGCTTTTTACACATTTTTTTAACATTGGAAAGTTTTTGAATGTACAAATACACATAAACGCCAAGATTGCGGCTGTGTAAGAATGCCCAACAATGTTTTACGATGATATTCCGGCCATTCAAGCAGCCGTGACACAGATACTAAAGAACATCCCGAAATTCGATATACAAAAATCTATGCATGCATTAGTTGATCGTGTCAAACGTTTTATTGACTCTGAATGGAACCAAATTTGAATAGATAATAACTTCCAAACATAATACAATGTGTATTTTACTCTATATATAAAAATTTCGGTTATTAAATTGTCACACTGTGTAGAAGTACATATAACAAAATGACGTTCAGCGATTTTTTGAATTTGCTTTATTTCTAGAGTTATTCTCTCTTAAAATTAAAACTTGCTTTTGTCCGAAAATGAAACGATTTCACTGAACATTTCGATTTCGCGTACGCATCCGTGGGTGATTTCTAGGATTTTGAAGCGAAAGCAACAACGGTTGCTAGCGGACGAATCCGTATTCTAATCGGAAACATGGATTTACGAACTTTGCATAGGTATATGACATGGATTGGGAACATTGAGCCAATTTGTACTGCTTAAGGATTTTCATTTCCCTTCTTTAGATCAATGAAATTTAATCATATTTGTTCATTTCACAGAAACTAATTTAACAGCCCTCAGCAAAATAACTACCGTATTAAATCGAAAAGAGCTAAAAGGATATCAAGACGAATTTCGACCAAGGTTTCCCATAATGAATTTGTTAGAACTGACGGAAGTTGATTCTTTATGTAGTCAGGACCCTACGCATTATGTTAGTTTCTACTATTCTTAACGTCTTTCAGTTTTATCTAAAATATGTTGATATTACAGACTCAATTATTAAATTCTTTAATATCGCCAGATGGGATTTTAAGAAATTTTCACCGTCTGATTGACAGAAATTTAATTCAATTATTAAATTATGATGGCATCAGTAACAAAGTTGCTTTTAAGGAATATTCACATTTAAACTCATCGTTATTTGGTACTACTTCTTCTTCATTTATAACTTCTTTAGGAAATAATTATCTCTTTTGCAGACGCACTTAAAAGGGACGGATATACGGAGAAGGAATATGTTCGAGATATTCGAACCGCTTTTAAAAATTATAAAAATGTGTTCTATAAAAAGAAATGTGAAGATCTGAAAAAGTTGAAAAAAGTGACTTAATATACCCACTCTACGTTAAGAGTATATAATAAGAATTTATAAAGACATAAGAATATTTATTATTTTTGAAAAACAAACTTAATGTTATTGAACAATTCTTTAATAGTTGCTATTTGAAAAAATTGAATTGTCTGGTTATTTTATTAAAAAATGGTAAATTTAAAGAAGTTGCGAGTGAATTCTTCTCCAGGAACTTTTGGCTTCCATTTGCGTTCATTCTGCTTATTTTAACTTTATTTTTATATTAATTTACTAACCAACTTCATTATTTTTTCCAACAATAATTTGTCAATTTGACTGTTTGAAGTTCGAGATTCGTGCTCGAAGAAATTTTTCCATTAAGGTTCGAGTAATAGAAGAGTAGTGACATTTTGATTGTTCTTCTTCTCGCACGTGCTGGAAAATGTGTAAAGAAACGATTTCGAGTAACTTCAAGTTACGTGAAGTGAATACGGAAACAGACACTATTCGTCGTTTGGTGTCGAATTCTGCTAAGCACGAGACAGTGGTAGATCGTTCACATGCCGTTCATCCACGCCCAAGACGTTCCAATGAACTGTTTGAAGCGGTAAGAGTAAGCGTTGACGAGAACCCACATGTGTAGTATCGTCACTGCGCTCAGCAATTTGAAGTCAGTGGAACCACTTTGCGGCGCATTTTGAAGGATAATTTGCATTTTTCTCCGTATATACTGCCATTGACTAAAAGAATCGATATCGGTGGATGTTGGCTTCTACAAAACGCGGCGCGCGATGTCACACTGCAAATCGAACGTTTCTGCAACGAAAATTTCCTGGGATTATTTGAAAAGCAAAGTGCATGCACACATTCGTGCTGAAATCTTCGCTATACCGCCCGAGATGCTCGAAAAAGTCATGGAAAACGCAGCAAAAAGGGCACATTTTGCTTTGGCCAATAGAAAGATCACTTGATTTATATTGTTTTCAAAAACTAATCCAAATAAATTGTAAAAGATAAATTTAATAAAAAAATACCTCATGTGAAAATCGGTTTTTGGTTTCTTAAATTATTCAATACAAGCTGATATACCCGGTTTTACCCGGGTGAAAAAATTTAAAATTTTGATATTTAGTCCTCGTTTTTATAGTTTTAAAAATCAAAATTATCAAAAGTAAGCTGCACTAAATTGATTATTAAATTACTATAAAGCTCATATTAAAGGTCCATGTTTTTTCTATCGGAAAGCTCTTGAGCTTAACTATTCCATAAATAAAAACAACTTTTGAAAAAAATAATTTCTTTAAAAAATCACTGGTTATGATCGGTACTATTGCTTATCCACGTTTGGAGATGTATTGGTCAAAGGTCACCAAAATGCATTATTTTCCTCAGAGTGTAACGAAAAATAGATTTGGGGTGTAAAAATATTTTGCTTCTAGAGTTCAATAGGTATTCTACACGATTTTGAAATTTATCGGAATAAAACACTATTACGGCTGGCTCAATGTAAGGGTTTTGTTCCGATATAGTTATCCATCTTGCAAAAACAATTGCAAAAGGAACTAATTTAAAAATTTATTTTGATAATTATTTTCATTTCGACCATTTCATTAGTTAAGACGTATGCAACTCCTGGTTAGAATATAAAAAATATTGTAAAGGTAATCATTTTAAATAAAAGGATTGCATGGATCTATTGGCATTTCGCAATGATATTATAGATGGACTCTTAGCGTTATCATCCCAGGCTAACTGTGCTCACAAATTTGAACGTCCTAGAGTAGCTTTTGACGAAGATAGTCTAAGTAGTCGAAAAACTATGAAAAGAACCAGTCCTACAACTTCCAGACAGCTCTACGAAACAGCTCCATCGGTTTCCCTTCGCTATGATGGTTTTCAGCACTGGCCGGAGTATACAGCGAAGAAACTTAGGTGTAAACTTGAAGGATGCAAAGGATATTCAAGGTACATGTGTTCAAAATGCAATGTTCATTTGTGCATTCCAAATGAAATGCGGAATTGTGTCAAAATGTACCACGATGGTGAAAATTAAAATATTCTATGGAAATAATTTTTCACTTTTGCATTACATGCTTTCTTTATATATTTCTATTCACATACATTACATATATCTTTAAAATAAGTTTGATTAAATTTTAAGTTAATTTTTTATTTACTCCACCATTTATGAATAAAGTTTTGTTAAAAAAATAAATGTAAAAAATAAAGAAAAAATAAAATAATATGCAAAAAATTTGATTTTGTCATCTAACCCTAAGAAAATTTAATGCCATTTGGCATCACTCCGTAACATAACTTTAAAAAGAAAAATAAGAATGTTATGTTTGATTAATAAAAGCCATGATACAATAAACAAGGAGAACGTGATAGTTAAATTTTTGGCTAGATCTGTCATACTTATGAATCAATGAATGAAACAGAAAAGATGATTTTGTATGGTTTGATAGCTGAAGAGTTGAATTTTTTGAAAGAACTAAAAAATTCGAAACCCTTAAATTTAATACACCATGGTTTGGCCGAAAGTAGACTAACATAAAATGTTCTCGTACAAAACTCTTTTTGTTTAATACTCCACAATACGAATGGCTATTGTTTTATTTTGAAACACTGACTTCAACAACTTATTATTTCGGGAGGTGAATTAGCAAAAAAACCTAAACAAGATAGTTGCATGTGGCGATCGTGGCCGAGTGCGTTAAAATCATGGTATAATAATAGAGGTAGGTGCAGCGCTGATTGTGCTCTCTTTTTCATTACTGCCGATATTGTCAAAATAAGCTGTGTACTTTCTTCTGTGCTTTTGTTGTTGTTTAGTTGTGCTGCCTGCTTGCAGTTAATACTTTTTATGTTTTATTTTCAATGATACAACAGACAGCTTCAACTGTTTAACTTCGTTTTCATTTCGTCAATTCTTGCTTTCTCTTGTCATTCTCATAGCTTCGAGATTTTATATGAATTGTCATTTAGACATTCGCGGCAGTACGCTCTCATCCATAGTTGAATAAATAAGGTTGTCTCGTGGCTGATAGTACTCTCTTTGCAGTACCCATAATTGTCAAAATCAATGAAAAGCAACAACAACAACTTCAACGGCTTTTCATGTTATTAATTTTCGTTTTCAGATTTTGTATGATATGTCAACTTCGATTTGACATTTATGGGAACTCGCTCTCACCCATGCGACAACCTTATTTATTCAACCATGCTCTCATCTAGCGAGTTTACCTCTATAATTATACCATGGTTAAAATGCGTGCACCACTTGGTGCAAATTTTCGAGCTGTAAGGTCCGAGGTTAGCAAACCCCACCAGACACAGAAATTTTATCAATTGAAATTAATTTTTCTGATCGCTCGTCACCTCTCTGCAGACGATGGCAAAGCTCAGAGAGAAAATAATGCCATGTGTTATTGATTTTGAGTTTTGCTAAGTGTTGTTGTTGCTTTAGTCGTTTGACGTTTCCGGCAATTCCAGCTTTGTTATTGTGAAATTTCAGATGTGAGCAGCCCATGATATAATAAGACCCCTCTTACATTCGTCAAGACTTGAAATCAATTCTTTGCTATTCCCTTTTAAACTTACCCTCTCTCACGTTGATGTCCGCGTCTTTCATCAACAAACTCACAGACTTGATTTCAAGGCTTGACCAATGTAAAAGGGGTCTAAGAAGATAGGGTAAGGAGCTTTGACAAGACGTACTGCTTATGTCAAAAAGCATTTTAGCGATGCAACTTTTCTGTATATTTCATAAATGTGGGATAAACACAGAAAAGGAATTATATAAAAGGTAAATAAGACAAATTTGAATCAATGTGTCTATAATTGAAACAACGAATTTTTTTAGTTATTTATAACTCCATTTTCACTAATTTAATATTGCCCAATATTGTTTGTTTATCTTTTTGTATTCTTAAGTTCTTGTTTAAAAATTTAATTCTAATGTGCATACGATATCTTATAAAAAACTTTTTCAAGTCTTGTTGACAGTGGAACTGTTGGAGATAAATCAACAATTTTTTTAAAAGTTACTCGTTTATCAATATTTCCAGCAATGCATTTTATTTAAAACGCTTGATTACTGAAACATGGATTTGTCATAGGATTTTTTCTTAAGATATGGCAGCACAGTATTTCATGCTTTTGACATTAGCAGTAGGTCTTGCCAAAGCTCCTTTCCCTACTTTCTTATTGTTTCATGGAGCAGCCATTTTAAAATGAGCCTATCTTGTTTGATGATGCAATTATCATATCTAATACCCTTTTACATTGCACATTGGGGTTTTTTACACTTTTTTTTGGCATAAACTCATAACTTTTATATTTAAGCAGCTACAGCTCTGAAATTTTCGCTAATGACAGTTTATTTAGACACCTTTGTTTCTACCAAAAATGGGCGGCATGGGTTAAGTTGTACGCCTACTTTCCGTATGGGCTGATGCGTATTATAGAATGTTTGGTAAGCATATGTATTATGTGGTAAAACTGAACTTTTTGTATCTCTGTGGTGCAAGTTTTGCAGAAACCAACCCCCCCCCTCCCCCCCCTTCTCAAAAAATGTTGGGTCAATCATCCAAGATGGTTTAAAAAAGGATTAAAACTAACAACAAATAACGCATTTTATATTTGTGAAAAGTTATTAACGATAAACTAAGTAGTTTTTTATGTTCACATGAGAATACAATTTTAGAGAACATTAAATTTTTTAATGCAGTTTGCAGCGGGCGGTAAAAGGGGGTGTGGCAACCCATTTTTAGTAAAGTTGCCGACACTAAGCATATAAACTAAATTACCTAAATTTTAGTCTAATACGACCAAAATTGTGTGAAATACTGACTTTTTATTGATTTGTGGGCGGTAAAAGGGGGTGTGGCATAATTTTATTCCCTAAACCATCTCGTACTGGAAACAAATCTACTGCTAAAATTGCAGCTCAATCGGCCCAGTAGTTTTGGAGCCTATAGCCATCAGACAGACAAACAGACAACGTTTTGCTTTTTATATATATATATAGATAGATTAAAAACAATACATGCACAAATTTAAAATTTAATTCACACATCTACGTTTTCCTAAGAAAAAGAAGACTCAGTAAACAAAGAACCACTGAGTTTGTTTTAAAATTTTGCTAAGCTAAAATAAAAAAAAAACACTTGTGAGTTCGTGAGTCGTAAAGAAGTTCAACATTTTGTGTTTCCGATCATAGCAACTATTTAGAAGTGGAAAATATTTGCATAAAATAATGTTGATTTTCAGTATATATTAACAATTTTGCAAATCTACGACGTCATAATTTCTAGTTTTCAAAATTTCATCGTCCTTTTGGCACAGCAAAAATAACAATTTTATTTCAAAGGCCGTGTGCTATTCGGAAACTTTTCACTCGGATGATGAAATTTTGACAGTCTGAAAGAGAATATTTGGCACTTGTGAGGTGAATATGATTGTCAAAAATTCATGTAGCCCCAGGGGCTAGTATAATTTTTGACAATCGGAAAGAGAATTTTTGACACAAGCAAAAATGAAAAAAAAAAAACACTTGTGAGTTTGTGAGTCGTAAAGCAGTTAAAAATTTCGTGTTTCCGATAGCATAGCAACAAGAATCCCTAATTTTCAATATATATCAACAATTTCGCAAATTAAATTAAATTCTTGTGCTAATGCACTACCAAAATCTAAAACGTCAACATTTCTAGTTGTCAAAATTTCATCGTCCTATTGGCACAGCAAAAATTACAATTTTATTTCAACAGACAGAAATTGTATTCAACTCAGTAAATTCTCTCCTACCACGAGTGAAAAGTTTCCGAATAGCACACGGCCAAAAGACAGAAATTGTATTCAACTCAGTAACTTCTTTTCTACCACGAGTGAAAAGTTTCCGAATAGCACACAGCCTATATGGAGGAATAGAGCAAGATATACACACATAATTTTCCGTGTTTAACAAAACATGATACCGCATGCAAGTATTAGTGAACACACAATTTTGTTTCATTGTGTTTGTTAATCTGTTAGAGCTGTCTAGCAGAGCTATTTATTCAACCATGAGTAGATATATGCCTGGTACTGAACGAATAAAGAAATACGGACATATTATATTCTCTAGAAAAAGAGTTGGCAACACTCTTTTACGTGTACTAGAAAAACAAAAGTACAGAGATGTTCAAGCATTGATGCCAGATGTTTATGCTTAAAAAAAAAAATGATAACGAATTAAATTATCGCATACAAATAAACAAAATTTTAAAAAGTTTTTGTTCTCTTGTGAGTGTACTGAAAATTGAACCTCCACTGTCACATTAATGACCAAATATATTTTTTTATATACAATTTATAAGAAACATGCACAGAACACATTGTCAACGACAGCGACATTATGACATCTGTTGAAATCTTTTAAATGTATTTTACATGGAGAGAATAATATATTGGAGAATTAAGCAGAGAATTAATTAATTGTCAAACATGTCGTAATGTCGTGTCGACGATATAGAACTATTCCGAATTTGACAGCTTTGCCGTTGCTGTCGTCGTCAATGTGTTCTGTGCATTAGCTTTTGTATTGTGTACTATGTGGCCACTCTTCGCTCCATTTGTAAAGTGGTTTGCATTTGTTTTTTTTTGTAACTTGTATACAAATTTGCATCTATTTCTTGAATGTTTTGCTAATTGTATACTATTTCGTATTATTAACAAAATCAGAAGGAATATATATGCTGATTTAAAAGATTCTGTACTTTGTGCTTGAAAAAACAAAACAGTTCATCAACAATATAAACAAATGGCTGAACAACATTCAGCTGGCGAAGATGTCACCATGGAAGGTTTGTATGGATTTTAATTCAAGTACTCAATGATGGATTTATTGCTGAACGGATTAACTCACAATGTATTTGTGGAGTAAAATTTTTGCGAATTGAAGCAGCCATAGTAAATAACCTCGCACTTGATCCAATAAAGAAAACAATTCACTTGCGCCACTTTAGCATGCATCGACAAATTGGCGATTATTGGGAGACATCTATTAATGTGGTATCCCAGAAAAAGTTTCTAAATAAACTGTAAAATCTTTTAAAAGCAATTATTATCTGTAGGTTTGTTTGACTTTAAGGTGCTATAGCCGAGTAGAGAAAGTCTTACAAAGGCTTTGAATTACTTAACAATATATCCGTGCCTGGCTTAACTTAAAATATAAAAGCGCTTTCAGCAGCATCCAAACAGTTCAAAACATTTAAGATTAAATTTTCACCAACTTGTGCTTTGACCTCATTCTTAGACTTACCAATGACCAAACAAAACATTCAATTGAATTTATAATTTAACACTTTCTTGGGAAACATTTGCGGAAGTAAAAGAATATAGAATTTGGTAGTTTATTCTTATTTAATGTTTTGAAGCTCTGTCCATTTGCACGCGTTGAATTATTTTAATTTGTTACATTTACTAAATACTCTTAAACGTAATCTGAGTAATACAGCATAATATCAGATCCTTCATCATATACATTTAAACAGACTAGGTTTAAACTAAATAATGATTGCTCACAAATTATGTGAACAGTTTGCTTATCAGCTTTTTCTGGGACATCGCACAATTTTTGCAGAATAATAAGCAATTTTCATTATTTAGCTATAAGAGAATGTGTTATGAATGCAATCGAACCATGTGTTCGTGCAGCTGAAGAGCGCCACAAGAAAGCAATTCTAATATTAACAAGAGAAGTGCAAGCTCTGAGGAAGGAACTGGCTGAATGGAAAAATCATCATGAGAAGGCGGCGCCTATTTCTACAACAATTTTGCTAGAAGATCCTTTGGCAAAAGTTGGAACAACAAAATCAAAAGATAGCTCTAAAAAAGCAAGAACTATGGTGTCAACAGATGTCTTTAAAGCGGATATGGCTCCGTTGTCAAAGGATCGTTTGAGAAAATCAAGAGTAATGGTGCCTAAAGACGTCTTTGAAGCTGATATTCTTATGCCAACCGATACTTTCATACCAGCTAGAATAATTCCAATAGACCCCTTTTCGGACATTGATGATTTTCTTAAGTTCGAAGCAAGGCTCCATGCCGATGAAGTCTTCTTTCGCCAACTTGTAAGTTGCAGCCTTTCACTATACCTTAAGGTAAAATTTTTTGATTTTGCAGGAAATGGAATTTGCCTCCATTCCAATGCGAAATGATAAGAAATTCGTTAAAACTTGTTGGCGACAGATGCTAGAAGACAATGTGGCAGAAAGGTTTTCATGGCGTGGAACTGAGGAAAAAAAATCCGTGAGAAAATTAAGAACAACTGCAGCACTAATGCGTAAATTAATCAGTGTTGATAGCTTAACAAACAATAGATACTACTTTGTTTTTTGCATTTTTCTTTATAGATGCGTTCAACAGAAATGAAAACAGCCATGAAGAACATTTCGTTGCCGCTTGCAAATCGTTCTTTCAATTCGCAAAAAATCGACAAAAGCAAAGGCACAAATACAAAGTTTTCAAATCAAAATCGAAATGTATTCTTAAAACTGAAGATTAATCAATGCATTTATATTAGATTAAGATTAATTTTAACATTAAAATATAGATATAAGCAATTACAACTACATAAGTTTAACTTTTACTTACACTAGAATACAAAAAGTAAAATGAAATAAACTTAAAATCTTGTTAAACGGTATTTTTTATACTTTTAGTTTCTAAAAACTGACTCAATGAGTAAATTTGTAATTAAGAGCGTCATTCTTAATTAAAAAAAAAAACTTACCATTTAGCAAAAATAAACAAAAAGTACGGAAACAACGTCAAATATGCTTCAAGCTGTTTTTTTAAACAAAAAATTATTCGAACTTTTTTTTTTTTATTGACTGTCCTTAACTGTAAGTGGCGTACGTGGCGTAGTTGGTTAAAATGCGTGGCCTCTATGTCAACGAACCTGTTAACCCGGGTTCGAACCCCAGCAGCGACAGAAAATTATTTGAATTAAAATAATTTTTCTGTACGGCCGCCACCTCTCTGCAGACAATGGAAACCCTCAGAGAGTAATCAAAATGCCATGTAAAGCTTCTTCAGAAAAAGAACATTCCGTTCATCGTCGTTCGGCGTTAAACCTGTAGGTCCAGTTCTCGGTCAATTGTGTACAAACTTAATAACACGCATAACACAATTTATCATTAGAAGCCAGGTAAAAGTCCTTTCAAGGACTGAAATGACCAATTATTTATTTATTTTTATTATCCTTAACTGTAAACTATACTGTAAAAATATATCGCACACTAAATACAAAACAATCACAACTCAAAAACCTCCAAAATCGACTTTTTGTCATAAATCAGTTCACAACACACAGCTCTAACTACTGCAGAAATTTCTTTCTCATCACCATCTTTAATTTGTAAAATACCGCTATAATTGTTTTTATGTTTTTTGAGTTGCTGCTGCAGCCGCGCAGTGGTTTAAAAGTGGATTTAAATACGAAAATTTATGGCTTCCTATGGCCGATATTAAATTTTTTATTTCTTAAGAATTGTCCAAGTAGCATGTTAGCAAAAGTTCTTTGCGAATTTGCATTGGCAAATTGCGCCAATGTTGCCAGAGCGAGACCATGTCCGTCTCGCCTGGCATATGCCGGAGGTAGACCCCGTCCGTCTACCCTTGCATATGTGAGCTTTGCTCTAATCCCTGTTCCTACACACATTATAGAACTTGGTTATCAGCCTCACATATGTGAGCACTGCTCTAATCAATTGATCTATTAATATCAAGATGTTGATCCGGAATATATACAACCTTACATCATTTTTACTATGTATATTATATCTGAAATCCTTTAAATTAATAATTAAATGTATAATGAATTGTATAGTGTTTAAGTTAATCAAACAAATTGTTGAATTTTTAAAATGCTATAAAGCCTTAGGGCTTAGCATCTCAATAAAATAATAATAAAAACAACGGATGAACCATACCAAATATTCTTTTACTTGGAATTTCTTCAGAGTGGAACTCAATTTTCTAAAAATATTACAATAATTTTTATATTTATTAAAATTATCATATTAACTGAATGCATTACTTTTTATGTTGATTTTAAGGGTCTAAGCGAAGAAGAATTCGATATAGCTTGTCAAAACGCGTTAGTAGCCTCCTTCCATCATCTGTGAGGGCCAAAAAGTTGAGAAAAAAACAAAAATTAGAAAAAGAAATTGCATTGGCTCGAGAACAAGAGTTGTATGAAATGAATCTAAGACGCCAATATGAAATAGCGCAGACTGAGAAAGAGAAAAGAAGAATTTTACGGACAGAAAAGAAAATTCGTAAACCACCATCAGAAAGTGCTGTGAGGATGAAAAAGTTGAGAAAACAACGCAAATTAGAAAAAGAACTTGCATTGGCTCGAGAAAAGGAGTTGCTTGAAACGATTCAAAAATGCAATTCGGACATGGAGCAGTCTAAGAAAGAGACAAACAGAATTTTACCGAGAGGAACAAAAATTTGTATACCACCAACAGAAACTGCTGAGCAACGAGGATTGAAAATAACAGAATTATTCTTAAAATCTGCCGGATTGCATCTAGATGGCTTTAACTCAACTCAATCGACGAATACATTTACTAATAAATAAAATATATTAACCGCCGTATTCATAAAAATTTTTAAAACCTGCTTTGACCCCTTTTACATTGGTAAAGACTTGAAATCAAGTCTAAGTTTGCGACGAAAGGGTAAGAGGACACTTGCGCTGTACCATGATACAATTATAAGGTAGGCCCAATTCGGAGATAAAAAAAACGAAAAAGCAAAGCAAAGCAAAGTAAATCAAAACAATTGCGTAGGTATAATGTCACTTTTGAAAATTGAAGTTTATTCGTTCAGCCATAAGGATGTATAATTTACTTTAAATAGTATAAATCTGGTTATTGGGTATTGAGTACCCAGATTTTATGTGAAATAATGCAAGAAAAGTAAGCAAAAACCCTAAAAATTCAACAATATGAGCCATTTTTCAAAATATAATACAGAATAAATTGTATGTTGGCTTTCAACGAAGCAAATAAAAGTGATTATTTTATATAATTTTCATTCGACTACTTAGTTCGATAGTTCAGTAACCAATTTATTTGTATCGCTTTGTATTGTATTTTGACATTATACCTACGCCTTTGTTATTGTTTTGTTGTTGATTTGTAGTCATAGAGAGCGTGTTTTTGCTGGGCCTACCTTATAATTGTATCATGCGCTGTACCATGGTTGAATAAATAAGGTTGTTGCATGGGTGAGAGCGAATTCCCATAAATGTCAAATCGAAGTTGACAGCTCATACAAAATCTGAAAGCGAAAATTGATAACATGTAAAGCCGATGAAGCTGTTGTTGTTCCTTCTCATTGATTTTGTCAATTGTTGGTACTGAGAAGAAAGTACTACCAGCCCCGAGACAACCTCATTAATTCAACCATGCGCTGTCCCGTCAATTTTTAGACAATTTTTGTATTCCTTTTGTGCTTTTCGCTGTTTTGACAAAGCACTTCACATTATTTTTCGTTTGCTTGCGTGCGTTTGTTGTTCTGTCGGTGAAAATTGTAAGGCTGTCGTAAATAGAAAACAAGCAAAGAAGAAGTAATATTGAATTCAAGTCTTGCCCATGGTGTAATTAACAAGGTGATCGTGAATTTTAAGCTTATCTCAAAAAAAAATTACCCACCGTTGTCAAAAACAGCTGTTGGTAAATTCCAAGCAAAACTTGCAAAACAATCTATTACAATTTTGTATTGAGTGCAAGCGATTTGACACTTTTCCGCAGCTTGTCTCTTTTTTTCTTACTTTCTCAACATTTTTTGACAACCGTAGGGAAATTAATAAACGTCACGACCACCTTGTTAATTACACCATGGTCTTGCCCAATGTAAAAGGATTCGTCAAGTCTAAAAGAGAACGTCAAAAAAAGTTTAATACGTCTTTGAAATGTTTAATAGTTACAAAACTTGTTAATGTTAGAAAGTATTTTAAAATGATATTCATAAACATGTGGCTGCTTTATAGCAGTGTAAAATAGGAACACTATCGATTTGGTGTGGGTAGAATCATGGTGTAATAATAATAAGGTGTTAGTGAGTTTTTAACAACACCATGAATAGCTTTCTTTCTTTCAAAAAATTGTGAGCGAAAGAGCGGAACTGTTGATAGTTGTCAAATTGTATTATTTGTTTCATGGTATAATAATTACAAGGTAGCATTGACAGTTACTTGGGTAACCATCTGTCAAAAAATATACTTAAAAAGATAGCGCTCACAATCGGCCATTGAAAACACAAACAATGTCGAAAACGTTGAAGTGAAAAAAAAAAACAATAACTTTAGCAATTGCAGATGAATTTTCACAAATAACTGTTTTTGATGGGAGATGTTTTCTTGTAAAAGAGAAAATAAATATTTAATGCATTAATTGTGCCGTATTGTGTTGACAATAAGGTATTGCAGTTGTCTTCGCAGATTTGCCAAGTTCGCCATTGAATGGTTTTGCCATTTTATCAAAAGCGTGCGCTGGAAGGTGCCACCGACATGAAGCTTTGGCCAGCATGCAAATTGTCTTGCATTCACATCGTCTGCTTCAAAACCATCGAATGCCATGAAAAAATGTTCAATGCCTCAACTGATAATAGGTATCAAAAGATGGCATTGAGTTTCGATCGAGTGCACGTAAGCTGATTTATTTTCATTCGAATTCACCATCAGCTGTTTTTGACAGGAGCGGGTCGACATAAATTTATAATTTTGAGAGAGAAGTATCAAACTCACTAACACCTTATTATTATTACACCATGGGTAGAATGAGAATAATGGTGTTTATAGCAATTTTATAAATATTTTGATATTCAAATATTAGGACTGTTTCCGTACTCACTTCAAGTAATAACTTGACGTTACTTGTAAGCGTTTCTTTATACATTTTCCAGCACAAGAGAGAAGAAGAACAAGCGAAATGTCACTCTCTATTACTCGAACTCATGGCGTAATTAACAAGGTGATCGCGAATTATTCACCTGTCTCAACAAATTTTACCGACACTCATCAAAAAGAGCTCATGGTAAATTTTAAGCAAAATTTGCAAAATTCTGAGCAAAATTTGCAAAACAATCTGTTACAATTTTTATTAAGTGCAAGTGATCATGGTTGAATAAATAAGGTTGTCGCATGGGTGAGAGCGAGTTTCCATAAATGTCAAATCGAAGTTGACAGCTCATGCAAAATCTGAAAGCGAAAATTGATAACATGTAAAGCCGACTAAATTTTTTGTTGTTGCTTTTCATTGATTTTGACAATTGTGGGTACTAAGAAGAGAGTATGATCAGCCCCGAGACAACGTTATTAGTTCAACCATGCAAGTGATTTGACACTTTTCTGCAATTTGTCTCTTTTTTATCTCTTTGTCAAAATTTTTTCGACAATCATAGGGAAATTTGTAAACGTCACGTTCACCTTGTTAATTAATCCAGGCTCGAACTTTACTTAAAAATTTCTTCGAACAAGAGTCTCGAGCTTCAAACACGATCATTCAATGCCTTTATATTAATTTAATACCATTAATTTTAACATTAAGATATAGATGTAAGCAATTACTAGTACATTAACTTTTACTTACACCACAATACAAAAAATAAAATTTAGTAGACTTAAAATCTTGTTCAACGGTATTTTTTATAATTTTAGTTTCTAAAAACTGAGTCCATGAGTAAATTTGTTGATACCATATATGTAATACTTCTATATTGGCAGCAACCTACATTTTCAATGAAATTCAACTACGAAATCAAAGAGAGATAGCCTACATTCAGTGTTGCCAGAATGGCAGTTTTGCCTGCAAATGGCAGTTTTTTTAACTCTGAGCAGGTTGGCAGTTTTTTTTTAAAAAATACAGTTTTTCCATTATTAATGCAGTTTTTCAGGGTAAAATGCAGTTTTTATGAAAATATAAATTCTTATGTAGTTTTCATAAATTCTCTTTACCAAAACATCATTATGTTTCAATTACTTTTTTAAAGCAGACCTGCTTCAAACTTCAGCAGCAGCTTCAGCCAACTTCACGCATTGAACATTGAACATGAACCAACCTCACTTCTTCATTTGCGTCAATTTGCGTGTTTTCTTTTCAAGCCACAAGGCTGCAAGCCTTGTAGATCCTAGGAGGAAAATAAGTACTTGAAAGGTTGGATTGGCAAAAGCGACAAGATTAGTGCGACAACTAGAAATTCCAACCCTCTCAAAAAAAAAAAAAAAAACAATTCAACAACGTCAATCAACAACGCTTTGACGTATCAAAAACTATGATACAAAAATTTAATAGTGTATGTATAACTAATGGAAATATTAATATATGAGCAAAAACAAACATTAAAAATACCTGAATTACTTATCTTAAAATAATCTGAAATGTGGATAAAATACCAAAAGTTTTTTATATATTAAATACAACAACAATTTTATATACAAATGAATTTGTTTTATTTCTGTTTTTAATACAAAATTAAAGAAAATGCTTAACAAATCGTTTTTTCGAATGGCAGTTTTTATGTTCAAAATGCAGTTTTTTTCTTCAGATTTAGCAGTTTTTTTAAAAAAAAATCTGGCAACACTGCCTACATTAGATTTTGTTGTTTGTATCAGTATATTTGAATAAATGAAAATTAGTACACAGAAGAAATTGTCAAATCGTCACAGGGTTGTTAAGAAAAACGTTTGTCCCAAAAATAAACTAAAACAAAACATACATATTTATTTTGTATAAATCATGGCTACGCACCGTTATAAAAAAATTATAACACCAACACGTGAAATATAATTAAAATTTAAAAAGAAAAATTCAAGCAAGGAAAATTTAAGCAATAAAAATTCAAACAACAAAAATTTTAAATGAAGTTTTTGACGATGAAAGCACCGCTCCTGAGTTTTTTTGTTATGAAATTAATTTTCGGGTACATTCTCCTACAAGAACACGATCGGTTATATGTCTAGTTATATAAAGAAAAGCAAAACAGAAGTTTCAGTCAGTATTTTCTATCAGTCTCTTAAGGGCCATGTGAAAAATCTAACCAAAATATTTGAATACATGTTATTTTGTGTCCTTTTCATACATAGACTTTTTGATAAGATAAAACTGTAGTCATCTCTCTCTTATGTCTATTATTACTACCAGTAAAATAATATGTGAAATAACTAAAATTATCCGTCAAAATTGCCTGGTATAGCAATAGCTTAAATAACATACCAATTAACTTATTTATATAGCATATATATTTGTTGAACTTTCAGTTAAATAACTAAGAAGTTGCCTATTTTTGTAACATACATACCAGTTATACATACCTCTTAAATAACTGTTCAATTTTCTAAAATTTTTAACTATATAAACACATTTCCTTTCTTAAACTGTTGTTTTATTTTATTTTAAGAATATTAAATTATAAGTTAAGTTAAGTAATTATAAGTTACTAGCATACCCGTTCCCAGCGTTGCTTGGGAGTATAAATATGATATGAAAACATATTTTAAATAAAGACTCAAAAATCAAATATGTTTAATTCATTTTATTTTAGTTGAGAATATTTCTTACTGATATATAAAGAGTGGCTTCTTATTGAAATGAAAAGTGTTTAATTTTAGTAAAATCACAATAAATACGATATATTGGACTTATGGCAACACTGCAGCAGAAATTAACTGAGTGCAACTATCCACTCAAAATGGCAGAGCGGTGAGTTGTAGACTTTCACCTCTCTCTCTCAACAAAGAGCTTAAGCTATTGTTTGTTGTTATTTTGATCTGCTTATACATACAATGGCAGCATGGATTAAAATGCATAAATTCTTAAATAATTAAATAAAAATGTTTACCAAAAACTTAGTAGCCAGTAGCAGGGTCGCTTCTTATAGCAATTGAATAGTAAAAGAATTATTAAAATCGGTTCAGCGGTTACCCCGTGATTGAACGATAAAAATCCGAGAGAACCCTTTTTATAATAGTATAGATATAGATATTATCATATAGAAAAATTGGAATTTCAATAAAAATTTGATATTGACTTAAAATAATCAACCATTTGGATTAAATTCAAATTTAATATTGATTTTAAAGTAAATAAATCACTTATTGAAAAACTTCTTTGTTGGGCTGTTTTTCCTTTCTTGATAATATTTTTGTTTTTTGTTTTTGTTTGCGGTTGTGACTTTTTTCAACGTAGCGCTTGATGTTGGCTTCACATTTACAGCGTCCTTCCATATTAAAAACATCTAAACATTGAAAACAATTAAAATTATTTAAAAATAATGTACAGTCGAAAAGAATCAGAGTGGAAATCAAAAATGTAACCACAAAATTTTGAACATTATTTTTTTGAAAAGGAATTTCCATTCAAAATCCACTGTTTAAAAAAATGTTGATTTTACTTTGAAAATGTATGGAAAAATTTCAGAGAAGCTACCATTTTTATATAAAATTAACTTTTATGTAAAGGTAAATCGGTTATTTCATATATATTAAAAAAAAAATTCTATCATTATAGTATACAAATTTTTGAATTAGTCGAGATTGTTAAAGTTTTGAGTTTTTGTTGCAAACTTGTATGAAAACAAAAGCAAGTTAATTACACTTTTCAAAATTTAACTCATTTGAGAAATTTTCTAATTATGAATTTAACTGATTAGTATACCGTATAAAATTTCGTTGAATAATTTGAGCTTTATGAGGGCTTTTTTCCCCCAAGACCCACTCCAGTTGAAATTCAACATCAATTCATCCGTTATTATAAGTTTCAATGTGCCATCAAGATCCCCCAATGCCCCTTTCATGTTGAAAAAATAAGTTTTCTGAAACAATAATTAAAATTACTTTTACTAATAAAGTTAAAAAAAGTTTATCTGTAACTTACCACTGAAGAGGCGTACTCCGTGTTGTTAAGTTTTTCTTCTATATCAAAGGCAGCATCTATCGTGGCAAGTGGAAAGGAAGCTGCAATTTCTGTAAACGTTTCGTCCCTTATTTCTCTGGTAATACGTCTCACAGAATACTGTATTTTTTTCAAAATTACGTTACATTCCCTCAGAACTTTATTTTGCGCCATAATTTTGCTATTTTATTTTGCCATTTTATCCCACATTGTTTATCTATTGTGCTGAAATTCATGTATTGTATACGTGCGGTCACCTCATAAATGTCGAATGCTACTGTGTCGGCCGTCAGCTGTTACAATTATTTTGCAAGATAAATTTACTGCGGTAAGTAATAATTGCAATTAAATTTATTTATTTAACCTATATTTTCCCTAGTATTGAACCGTTTATTCACAAGGACAACATGGATATAACTGCATCGATTAAAAATGGAAATGTGCATGAGGAAATACAAGATGCATTTATTGCATTTATATGTCTATGGACGCATGGAAGTTATTGGTCATGATATTGAATACATTGAGCTTTGCTTGAGCTCATCATGAGGAAATATTGGTCATTGAAATATAGATGATCACTCATAAGCCAGTCATAGGTTGCCTGGGTAGTTGTGACTTGTGCCAACGTCGCACAGTGATGCGATTCATGCATATTAGACGGAAAAAATTGTTTGTGGATTTTTATACCCAAACGTTTAAAAAACGTAACGGTGTAAATTAATTTTGTCACTCCGTTAGTTTCCATAAGGAGGAGGCGTGACATGTTAAGAATATTTAAACCCAACATACAGTCTCATCGATCTCAAATTCGATACACTTTATACATAACAATCAGAGTCTAGTTTATACGAGCATTTTTGGGTCCATCATATAGATTAAAAACAAAAAATTTAAAAAATATTGAGCACCTTGGCACTCCCAGAGCTTAAAGCAGACATAATAGTTATTAATTAAAAAAAAATCAGATCGCAGCTAAAGCATTAGAACTGCTTTAAATGAGTGCCTCAAAGTTATAATATTTATATTATAAAAATAAATAATCTTTATTTTACCTTTGTTGAACGAAGCATTCTCTTTGTTTTCGTGTGTTTGGTTGCCATTGTCGTTGAAGTTCATTATGGAGTACTTTTGTTTTCTTATACAGTGCCGCTCAAATGCTTTGCAACTGAACTTACTATTCGTGAAAAACCAAATTTTTTCAATGAAATAATAACTTTAAATTAAATTTTTTTTTTTTTATTAACTTCAATTATTCCTTTATATTTAACAAAAACAAAAATATTATTCCATTTTACAACAACAACAATAATACAAAGCAAAGAAAATAAGTAAAAATTCTCCCGCTCAAAACATGTGCAACTCGCACATGCTTTGTCATGTTTTAGTTTTGTATGCACTTTAATGCTAATATTTGGTTGCGTAACCGTTGCTTCTGATTACAGCTTGACATCTTTTAGGCATTGACTCAATAAGTTTGTTTATATAGTCTGGAGAAATGTTGTTCCATACCTTTTCTTCCTCAGTGTAAAGTTCAGCACCGTTTTTGAATATTTTTTGACCAATATTGCGTTTCAACATCATCCACATGTTCTCAATCGGGTTGAGATCGGGAGACTGCGCCGGCCATGACATGACTGTTACTTTATTGTCCATCAATCAAGATTTGACAAGCCTTGAACTATGCTTGGGATCCATATCATGTTGAAAAGTCCAAGCAAGTGGCATGTTCCACTCGGCAAATGGGAGCATAACACTGCTTAAAATATTACTGTAGCCAACCGCCGTCATCGTCCCTTCAATGCGCTTAACGGGCCCAATTCCATTTCCCGAAAAGCAACCCCACACCATAATGTTTCCACCTCCATGCTTAACCGTAGCTGTTGTGTATTTAGGATTATACTTAGTACCACGAGGACGACGAACATAGGACTTGCAATCGGATCCGCGAAGGTTAAATTTGGATTCATCTGACCATAATACATTTCTCCATTGCTGTTGGCTCCAATTTTTATGGGCGTGAGCGAAGCAAAGGCGAAGTTTCCGATTTTTTTCGGAAACAAATGGTTTTCTCGTAACTCTGTATGTGTTTAAGCCAGCCTCTATAGCTCTTCTTTTTATTGTGCTGAGACTAACATCCAGCTGAGTCGCACTTCTAACTTCTCTAGCAGTTGCCTTAGGGTTTTTTTTAATAAAAATCTTTATTTGTCGATCATCTGTAGATGTTGTAGCACGGGATCTTCCTCCACTATGGCGCCATTCACTACTGCCACTTGCTACTACTCTTGAAATTGTTGACTTGTGGATTGAATATTTATTTGATATTTCCTTCTGAGATAATCCATTAGAAAAATCAGCCAATATCATCGATCTTACAGCAGAGTTGTATTTATAACCACCCATTTTTTAAAAAAAGCTAATTGCTGTACTTATTCCTTCAAAAACTGCAAAACGAATAAAAATATTTCGACCATTTATAACCTGTAAGACCAGAATGTCAAAGAAATGTGGTTACCGTTATAAACACAAAACAGAATTAGCATTAAAGTCCATACAAAACTAAAACATGACAAAGCATGTGCGAGTTGCACATGTTTTGAGCGGGAGAATTTTTACTTATTTTCTTTGCTTTGTATAATTGTTGTTGTTGTAAAATGGAATAATATTTTTGTTTTTGTTAAATATAAAGGAATAATTGAAGTTAATAAAAACAAAAAAAAAATTTATTTAAAGTTATTATTTCATTGAAAAAATTTGGTTTTTCACGAATAGTAAGTTCAGTTGCAAAGCATTTGAGCGGCACTGTATGTAGTTGCTGTGAGCTACGACCTAAAATAAAGTAGGCGCACTGGATGATTTTTATATATTTCAAATAAAAAAGCTTTTACCATTCTCTTTTGGAGTTGAGATAATCCCAGAACTCGTAGTATCGATGTCATCTTCAAAACAAGTGTAGGTTTCTTCGGTATCGAAAGCGCTGGGAGAAGCCATTCTATATTTGTAAAATAAAAAGAGAGTTTTTTAAGTGTAGTTAATGCAATTAGTACAATAATTGAAAGTAATAATAAAAATTTTCAATCCATAAGTAAATTATGAAAAAATGCAATGAGGGATTTTTAAAAGTAAGATATATTATTATGTAGATTATGTAATAAATATACAGAAATAAAAGTAAATAGTATAGTAAATAGAGTTTACAGAAATATTCAATTAATAAAATCAATAAAAAATAAAAGAATTAATTTAAAAGCTGAATGCAGTACTAATTTGAAAAATCTTGAAAAAGGTGATGAAGAAGTGGTATCAAAATAAATTTATTATTGTCTGGAATGCAGAAGTATTTATATTGAATATCATTTTTGAAAACTTTAATTTTTACGTTACTTAAACTACTTCCTATAAAAATACCCAATCCAGTAAATGACTATATTGGTTCTTCAAAATAATTATCAGTGTTTTCAAAAGCATATCCATATACAACATCTTCACCTAATTCTTTTTGTATAGTATTTGTATACTTTTTGTATACTTTTAATGGACCTGTATTTGAACTATAGCAATAGGAGTCTTTATCTTTTTTTGGATTTATATCAAATGAATCTATTTTTGAAGTGTTTTGAAATAATGATTTTACATCCTTTCTTTCGTAAAGTCTTAAATATAGTTGTTGTAAAATTTGATTGGGTTTATAAACTAATTTCTTTAAATACACAGTGTGACGACTAAAAAAGCACAACCAAACTTTATAGAAATTCTTAAAGAGGGACATATTGTGAGTCCATCGCACTTGGTCTGACCTCTCAATGTCGTCACAATTTTTTTTAATTCGTTTTTAAAGTTGAAGGGTTCGATTTTTGTTGCGCCGACGTTCATTGAATTTTTACAGCTATTTGCCTTGTTGGAAATGAAAAACAAATTCCACTTCTTTTCAGTAGAATTTTACGTAGAATAAGGCTGTATAAAAATAAATACGATAAAATACAAAATGAAGCGTGTAGCGAACCAAATTCCTTAATTTTTCTCTAATTTTATAAAAAAAATTAATGTTTCTATAAATTTAAATGATATAATGCTGCATGAATGACATATATTTTTCACAAAAACTCATTCCACGTAAAAATACCTTTTCATTGAATCCAAAACCATCAATATCGGTTAAGAATTGGCAAAATGGCGGCAGTTTTATAGTTTTTTTTTTCTCAGAAAACACTGACTCCCATGTATATGTTGCTATCGTACAAAGTGCTGTTATTTTGTCAAATCTTAACCGATTTTGGACATCTTTAGCTCATTGGAAAGAAAATATGATCAGTAACATATATCTAGAGCATTGCAATATAGATCTTTGAAAAATGTAAAGGCTACTATGGAACGAATAAACATATTTTTATTTTTAATAGAATTTTTATATGAATGAATGTGTACGAGTGTATAAAAAAAGTACGCTGCACACCATATAATCTGAAACATATTTGTGAGAAGAATTTTTCACTCTCAAGATCGACGATTTTAAATTCTGCCCTCAAATGCTACCAACTGAATGAACAAAAAAAGTGACATGTTAGGAAAATATTAAATGTTATCATTGACATTTCATTAAAATTTGAGCTTTTTCACGGATGAAAAAATAAATGTTATAAAAATTGTTCTCAAAAGTAAGCAACAGTACAGTCAACACAACATCATTGAAAAAATGTTGCATTTTTCTGATCTTTTCTCGACTAAGAACAGTTCAACATTTTTTGAGTGCAGGTCAAAATGTAAAATATTCTCCACTCTCAGAGGGCAGAATTTTTTACCAAGAAAATAAAACGCCATTAAAGAAAGATATATAAATGTTTTTATTTCGAGTAGTCCAACTTTTTTGCCCTAAAGGTCATTGAGATCAATCACCCCGTTCTAGCACTTACCCACGAGAAAGTATATGGTAGGTAAACTAATCCTACTTTTTTAGAAGTGAAAAGTAGCTTATTAAAATAATTAAAGTGACTTATTAGCGAAAGCTTACCCACTAATAAAGTTCTGTGTTTTATTTAAAAGATAAAAAAATGCAAATAAAAATTAAATTGAGGGCCTTCAAGGTTTTGGGCAAAAAGACTTTTTTTGATTTGACATTTATTTTTTTAATTCATGTTGTAAAAGTTGAAATCTGGTAAGTACTAGAAAGGGGTCCTCGGCCCCAATGTCTTTTATAGCAAAAAATTTGGACGCCTCGAAATAGAAACATTGATATATCATTCTTTGACAAGATAGGTCTTTAAATACCGAAGATATGAAGAAAGACTTAAACGTTCGGGAAAAAACAATTGTTTTTTTTCAAAATTTTCTTGAAAAAATGCTTCAGATTAGACGGAATGCAGCTTACTTTTTTTCCATTACGGTCTAATGCACTCGTACAGATTCATTCATAAAAAAATTCTATTGAAAATAAAAATATGTTTATTCGTTCCATAGTAGCTTTCACATTTTTCAAAGATCTATATTGCAATGCTCTAGATATATGTTACTATTCATATTTTCTTTCCAATGAGCTAAAGATGTCCAAAATCGGTTAAGATTTGACAAAATAACATTACTTTGTACGATAGCAACATATACATGGAAGTCAGTGTTTTCTGAGAAAAAAAAAACGATAAAACTGCCGCCATTTTGCCAATTCTCAACCGATATTGATGGTTTTGGATTCAATGAAAAGGTATTTTTACGTGCAATGAATTTTTGTGAAAAATATATGGCATTCATGCAGCATTATATTATTTAAATTTATAGAAACATTAATTTTTTTTATGAAATTAGAGAAAAATTAAGGAATTTGGTTCGCTACACGCTTCATTTTGTATTTTATCGTATTTATTTTTATACAGCCTTATTTAACGCAAAATTCTACTGAAAAGAAGTGGAATTTGTTTTTCATTTCCAACAAGGCAAATAGCTGTAAAAATTCAATGAACGTCGGCGCAACAAAAATCGAACCATTCAACTTTAAAAACGAATTAAAAAAAATTGTGACGACATTGAGAGGTCAGACCAAGTGCGATGGACTCACAACATGTACCTCTTTAAGAATTTCTATAAAGTTTGGTTGTGCTTTTTTTTTTGGTCGATTTCGTCACACTGTGATATTGCATGTGATTCTCAAATTTATGGCGGAAAAACTGTCCAATGGACCATATTGCTTGGCGCAAGCAGACAAGTGCAACAAACCGTGGACATTGAAGCTTATTAAATGCTCACCGTAAATATTTCCAAACAATTGAACAAATTCCTCTAAAATGAGTTGAGCCACATTATCTTCATCTCTATAAGATCGTTCACAAGATAAAAGTCTTATTCCGCAATGCAATAACAAGAAGTGGTAGTAAATATCGCTATTAACTGTATCTTTTAAAACATATATTCCTGAATACAGCAAAAATTGTCTGAACTTCCAATTAGATATTTCTTTAAAATTCCTACACAAGCGACCAAATTCCGACGGAACTAAATTGGACAAATAGGTTAGTTTTTTATTCATACCATCTACGTAGCCTTTCTTTATCAACAATTGGAGTAATTTTTTCACAACTCCTAGGTCAACTAGATGCATTGCATCCAAAGGGAATTGAGAAACCATGCCAAAATTTGCTTTTTCTAAAATATTTTCTTGGGTTTTATATGGAAAACTGTGATGAGCTTGGTCAACTCTGTTTTTGAAAGATGAATCTGATCTTAATGAACCAATTTCTTTTGAAAAAGATACTCTTCTTTCTAAATATTTTCCAACCTGGGAGCATTTAGGACAGCTGTTCTTTCCATTATGTGATTGCACACTAAAAACAAAAGCGCGAGCTGGTGAATCACACGTAAAGAGACGAATTCGGAATTTTTTTATTATCGAATCTATCTTCAGACCATTTTCTTGTAAAAGTGTTACTTCTTCACAAAATTCCTTCATAAAATTATTAACATTAGATGGCTTTTCTTTTCCTGAGAAGCAGGCAATAGTAAATGGCATTTCCTTAGGGAAACCAACAATTGCTACAAGGATTGGCCACAAAACCCTGTTGGAACTTTTAAAGAGTTTTAACCCGTCAATACCTACATCTACTTGAACTTCATCTGCATGTTTAAGAAAATGGAATGGTCCTGAACGAAAATGGGTTTAAATGCCTATATACAAAAATTCACCACTTGGAATGGATTGAATGCCAACTGGCTGTCTGCTTGTTCCAAGAAGACTTTTAGCACATAGTGGCAATCCATCCACTCCAATTTTTTTTAAAGTTTGAAGGAGATCTGTAACACTGTTCTGGGAAATATTGTTTCTTATTGCCCACAATTTTATTTCATGGCACTTTCTCTTTTCGGCTATATCAAAGTTGAGGTTAGGATCAAGAACGGAGTGGACACTAGGGCTAGATGGAAGGCTTGAACTAGATTGGTAACTTTGGCTGTAATGGTAATTTGGGCTGGATTGAGGACTATTTGAACTGGATTGGGTACTTTGACGAATTGAGGATTTTTATTCGGCTGGAATGTTTCAACAGGTTCCTGGCACTCTACGTTGATTTGAAGAGATAGACGGGAAGCTGAACTGGTGCTGGGTTCATTAAAATCAACTTTTCCATCAAATTTAGTAGTGCACTCTGAGTTTGTAGCAAATGAATGAATTGTTTTATATTTTTTTGCACTTAATTCAAAAATTTTTTTTTCTTCACTCATGGCATCTGCAAAACTCGCTCTTTTTATTGTTATATATATTAAAAACAATATTTATCACTAATAACTTATATATCACTTATAATATTACTAAATTAACACTTATAACTATATAAAATAACTCTCTTAAAAAAATATGCGATTTATTAAAAATTAAATACAATTCACTCAACTTCGCGCGTACTTTCTAATAAGAAAATTGTGTATACCTGCATTTATTGTTCCTATATCAAAGAACAAGACAAATCTAAGTGGAATGCATGAACCAAGAAATAAAGATCATGCAAAGAAAAGAGCCGCCATATTGTAAACAAAACAAAGCTGGTAGGTCTGACGTCATCGGTCACAAATTGTTTTGTTTACGTGTAGCGATTATATGTGAAAAATTATTTCTTGAAGTTTAAAAGAATTATTAGTGTTTATAATTCAGTCATTTTTTGTGTTTTTAATAAAAATGAAGTGTGCTGAAGCGACGTGCAATAATTGCAACAGCAAAAAAAAAAATTACTTTAAATTTCGTTACTGCATGAAAATATAAACAAACAAAGTATTCAAACACTTTTTTCGAGAATTAAACTTGTTAATTTTATAATTTTCCACTTTTATTTAAGTTTTCACATGTTTTGCATGAAAAACGTATGCAATATAGCTTTTTTTGTGACCGATGACGTGGCACGAAAAAAATACTTTTTTCTCGCACTGCTGATTGCTTGATCTTGTCTTGTTAGTTCATGAGTGGAATGCAGCAGTAATCGGTTGTCTTTGTCTATGATCCCAAATAGAATAATCAGGGTTGTACAACTGAATTGCTGTGCATTATATAAAAGGTTTTTAACTGACAGTACTCTTGGCGGCCATTGTAACGACAAAATATTCTTGAATATGTGTTAGTAGTAAACAAATATTTTTGCAAGTGTGTTGGAGTTTCGGTTAGGCCTGTCTTGCTGGGTCGTTTATATATTTTCTCGCATATATAACAATATATCTGCACTCTAATGTTGGCGAATGTACCTTGAGTGTACTGCCAATATAGAAGTATTACATATGTATATGGTTGATACGAAATTTTCAAAATTAAAAAAAATAAACTTAACATTTAGCAACGTAAAGAATTTACACTGTCTTGAGTTGAGTTGACACGCAAATGCATTAGGATGAAGAAACAATTGTGTGACGTATTGGCTGAAACACCTGTTAAATATACAAAAACTATCGGGTTAGATTTTTATACACAATTTGATTTAAATTTAATCAATTAATCCTTCACCTTCAACAGCTCAGTCGGTTTTTGAAACTTTGCAAAGCAATTGCAATTGCTTAAGAAAAAACTATAATCACCTTTTTAATCGTGTTTTCGGTCTGGACATGTGTGTTCATCAACATTTGTTAAGGTTATAGATGACATACGACAGGAATATGATGCTTGTTCTCGGACTTTACTCTGCTTACTTGACTTCTCTAAGGTTTTTGATAAAGTTTTTTTGAAATTGGACATTAATTGGTTTCATATGTCTATCTAATGTGTAGTTATTTGTGTGAAAGGTCTCAAAAAGCTAACATTCTACTGTTTTCGCAGTACGTCTTCTTCCGTACTCATAAATAAAAAAAAAATAAATAACTGGTCATTTCAGCCCTTGAAAGAACTTTGACCTAGCTTCTTATGATCAATTGTGTTGTGCGTGTTATTAAGTTTGTACACAATTGACCGAGAACCGGACCTACAGGTTTAACGCCGACTCCGAACGGCGATGAACGGAATGTTCTTGTTCTCAAGAAGCTTTACATGTCATTTTGATTACTCTCTGAGGTTTGCCATTGTCTGCAGAGAGGTGGCGACCGTACAGAAAAATTATTTTAATTCAAATAATTTTCTGTCGCTGCTGGGTTCGAACCCGGGTCTCCAGGTTCGTTGACTTAGAGGCCACGCACTTAAACCAACTACGCCACGGACGCCAATGTTGTTTTGCTTCTTCCGTACTCACTTCAAGTAAAGTTCGAGTAATAGAGAGTAATTTGAATATCTATCAAAATGGGAATATTTGCCAAAAAGTACGGAAACAACTTCAAATAAGTTTCAAGCATGGTTGAATAAATAAGGTTGTCGCATGGGTGAGAGCGAGTTCCCATAAATGTCAAATCGAAGTTGACAGCTCATACAAAATCTGAAAACGAAAATTAATAACATGAAAAGCCGTTAAAGTTGTTGTTGTTGCTTTTCATTGATTTTGACAATTATGGGTACTGAGAAGAGAGTACGATCAGCCACGAGACAACCTTATTTATTCAACTATGGTTTCAAGCACATCAGCTGTTTTTTGAGAATTGAAATTAAATAAAAATTCAAAGAAGTTGCACGTGAACTGTTCTCCAGGTGGAGCTGGAAGCATCTGGTTGCAGTATATTTAAAAGATCAACACTCCCATTTGCGTTAATTTTTTTATTTTATTTTGTGTTTTTTTTTTCATTCCATACCACACCCAAATTTAATTTTGTCACTTTGACAATTAGCTGTTTGAAGCCTGAGATTCGTGCTCGAAGAAATTTTTCAAGGCAGTACGGAAACAGACCTATTCTCTTAAAGGGATTAACAGCTGTTGTTTCTTATATATCTTTTTATTGATTTTCGCATTTTAGTAGACGCCTAGCAAGGCATTTAAATTAAAAAAAAAAAACAAAAAAGTATTCGAACTTTTTTATTTACTATACTTAACTGTAAACTATACTGTAAAAATAATACTGCGCAACTAAAGAGTATTATTTTTAGTTGCGCCAATGTTATGAAGAACAACGGATAAACCATACCAAATATTCTTTCACTTGGAATTTCTTTAGAGTGGAACTAAATTTTTTAAAAATATTACAATAATTTCTACTTAAACAGTTTTTGCCTCTCCTGAAAATTTTATTTTTTTGAGTTGTGACTGTTTTGTATTTAGTGTGCGATATATACTTTACTGTAACTGTAAAAATAAACTTAATAATTTATTAACTGAATGCATTACTTTTTATGTTGATTTTAAGGAACTAAGCCAAGAAAAACTCGGAGAAATCGCGTGTTCCTTGGTAGCCTCCCTCGAAAATCTGTGAGGAGAAAAAAAAGGACAAAACTACGCAAATTAGAAAAACAACTTGCATTGGCTCGAGAAAAGGAGTTGTTTGAAACGATTCCAAAATGCAAATCGGACATGGAGCAGTCTAAGAAAGAGACAAACAGAATTTTACCGAGAGGAACAAAAATTTGTATACCACCAACAGAAACTGCTGAACAACGAGGATTGAAAATAACAGAGTCATTCTTGAAATTTGCCGGATTGCATCTAGATGGAGTTAATTCAACTCAAGGGACGAATACATTTACTGATGAATAAAATATATTAACTACCGTATTTATAAAAATATGTTAAAAGTGCTTTGAAATGTTCAATAGTTAAAAAACTTGGTAATGTTAGAAAGTATTTATTTTAAAAAGTTGTTAATTATAAACATGTGGCTGCTTTTTTGTAGTGTAAAGTAGGAACACTATCGATTTGGAGTGGGTTGAATGAAAATAATGGTGTGTGCATCAATTTTATCAACATTTTAATATTCAAACATTAGGACTGTTTCCGTACTCACTTCAAGTAATAACTGGGTTTCCAAAGTTCCTTGACATAGCGGCCACGCACTTTAACCAACTACGCCACGGACGCCACTGACGTTACTTGTAAGCGTTTCTTTATACATTTTCCAGCACAAGAGAGAAGAAGAACAAGCGAAATGTCACTCTCTATTACTCGAACTCATGGTGTAATTAACAAGGTGATCGCGAATTATTCACCTGTCTCAACAAATTTTACCTACACTCATCAAAAAGAGCTCATGGTAAATTTTAAGCAAAATTTGCAAAATTCTGAGCAAAATTTGCAAAACAATCTGTTACAATTTTTATTAAGTGCAAGTGATCATGGTTGAATAAATAAGGTTGTCGCATGGGTGAGAGCGAGTTTCCATAAGTGTCAAATCGAAGTTGACAGCTCATGCAAAATCTGAAAGCGAAAATTGATAACATGTAAAGCCGATGAAGTTTTTGTTGTTGCTTTTCATTGATTTTGACAATTGTGGGTACTAAGAAGAGAGTATGATCAGCCCCGAGACAACGTTATTAGTTCAACCATGCAAGTGATTTGACACTTTTCTGCAATTTGTATCTTTTTTATCTCTTTGTCAAAATTTTTTCGACAATCATAGGGAAATTTGCAAACGTCACGTTCACCTTGTTAATTAATCCAGGCTCGAACTTTACTTAAAAATTTCTTCGAACAAGAGTCTCGAGCTTCAAACACGATTAATCAATGCCTTTATATTAATTTAATACCATTAATTTTAACATTAAGATATAGATGTAAGCAATTACTAGTACATTAACTTTTACTTACACCACAATACAAAAAATAAAATTTAGTAGACTTAAAATCTTGTTCAACGGTATTTTTTATAATTTTAGTTTCTAAAAACTGAGTCCATGAGTAAATTTGTTGATACGAAATTTTCAAAATTAACAAAAAATAAACTTAACATTTAGCAAGGTAAAGAATTTACACTGTCTTGAGTTGAGTTGACACGCAAATGCATTAGGATGAAGAAACAATTGTGTGACGTATTGGCTGAAACACCTGTTAAATATACAAAAACTATCCGGTTAGATTTTTATACACAATTTGATTTAAATTTAATCAATTAATCCTTCACCTTCAACAGCTCAGTCGGTTTTTGAAACTTTGCAAAGCAATTGCAATTGCTTAAGAAAAAACTATAATCACCTTTTTATAATCGTGTTTTCGGTCTGGGCATGTGTGTTCATCAACATTTGTTAAGGTTATAGATGACATACGACTGGAATATGATGCTTGTTCTCAGACTTTACTCTGCTTACTTGACTTCTCTAAGGTTTTTGATAATTTTTTTTTTGAAATTGGACATTAATTGGTTTCTTATGTCATCTTATGTGTAGTTATTTGTGTGAGAGGTCTCAAAAAGCTAAAATTCTACTGTTTTCGCAGTAGGTCTTCTTCCGTACTCACTTCAAGTAAAGATCGAGTAATAGAGAGTAATCACCGCCCTCGCCGAAACCAGTGGCACGACCAAGAGTGTCGCGACGCCACTGCAGAAAAAGACGCCGCCTACAAAGCCACCCTGCAGTCGGTTGTAACGCGTGTTGCTAAGTAGCGATACAAAGAGAAGAGGAGGCAAGAGAGACGCATTTTCAGGCGAAAGAAAAGGGAAGCGGAAATGCGTGAGTGCGAGAAAATTGAGATGCATGGTGACAGGAATGAGGTCCGAAAATTTTTCGAAAAATAAGACGCCTGGCCGATGTTTCAAGACCGGGCCCTCTTCCTGCAAGGATGAAAATGGGAATCTAGTGACAGATATCCAGAGTACACTGATGATGTGGAGGGAACACTTCTCTAGGCTTCTGAATGGCGACGACGACAACAATCCCGCCAATAGAGATGATATCCCGGAATCCCCAATTTTGGACGACAGCGTTGAAGTTCCGCTGCCCGACCATAGTGAAGTCTTGAAAGCTATAGCTCGGCTTAAAAACAACAAAGCCGCAGGAGCCGATGGCTTACCTGCTGAGCTCTTCAAGAATGGAGGCGAAGCTCTATTTAAATGCATTCATGAGCTTCTATGCAGAATATGGTCGGAAGAATGCATTCCAAACGATTGGAACCTCAGTGTGCTCTGCCCAATCCACAAGAAAGGTGATCCCACAATTTGCGCCAACTACCGTGGGATAAGCCTTCTGAATATAGCATATAAGGTCCTGTCGAGCGTACTATGTGAAAGACTGAAGCCCATCGTATACCAGCTGATTGGACCTTATCAGTGTGGCTTCAGACCTGGCAAATCCACCATAGACCAGATATTTACGCTACGACAAATCTTGGAGAAGACCCTAGAAAAACAAATCGACACACACCATCTTTTTGTCGATTACAAAGCCGCCTTCGACAGTCCAATAAGGAATCATCTATATTCCACCATGTCTGAATTTGGTATTCCTGCAAAGCTCATCCGCCTTTGCAGAATGACACTGAGCAACACCAGCAGCACAGTTAAAATCGGGAAGGACCTCACTCCTCCATTCGATACCAAACGAGTTTTCAGACAAGGTGATTCCTTATCGTGCGACTTTTTCACCACTAATGATGGAGAAGATCATCCGAGCTGCTGATTTGAGACGCAGTGGCACGATATTCTACAAAAGTATTACGCTGCTGGCGTATGCTGATGATATCGATATCATTGGCCATAATACGCGCGAAGTCAGCGCAGCATTCTCCAGATTAGCGAAAGAGTCGAGTCGAATGGGTCTTGTAGTGAACGCAGATAAGACGAAATACCTAGTGTCAACAAATAAACAGTTCCAGCGTCTTGGAAACCACATCACTATTGACAACATCTCCTTCGAGGTTGTTAAAGACTTCGTCTACCTGGGATCCAGCGTAAACTCTTTCAACGATGTCAGTATTGAGATAAAACGAAGGATAACTCTTGCCAACAGGTGTTACTTTGGGCTGAGAAGCCAATTGAGAAGCAGAGCCCTCTCGACGAACAAAACTCACGCTCTATAAGTCACTAATCATGCCCGTCCTATTATATGCAGCACAAACCTGGACGTTGAGCAGTTCTGATGAAAAGACTTTGGGAGCCTTCGAGAGAAAGATCCTTCGTAAGATCTTCGGTCCAATCTGCGTCAATGGCGAGTACCGTATTCGATGGAACCACGAGCTGTACGCTGACGGCTCCGCTGGGTAGGTAATGTTGAGCGAATGGAAAACGACGCTCCAGCGAAAAAAATATTCGATTCGGTGCCCCGTGGTGGTCAACGCAGAAGAGGACGCCCACATCTTCGTTGGAAGGATCAGGTGTTGGATAACCTGACTACACTTGGTGTTTCCAACTGGCGCCAGCAAGCGCAAAACAGAAATGGCTGGCGCAATTTCTTATACGAGGCCAAAACCGACCTTCGGTTGTAAGCGCCAGATAAGTAAGTAAGTAAGTAAGTAATAGAGAGTAATTTGAATATCTATCAAAATGGGAATACAGTACACGTCCAATATAACGAATACCCGATTTAACAAATGTCCAATATAACGAACGGCAAAATATCTTCATTGACTAATCTATATAACGAATTCAAATTGTTTGTTGTCATTCGATTTAACGAATGATATCAAATGAGTTGAAATTATTTTCATTGATCAGCTGTAGCTGTAATCTCATCTCCCACCATTCTGCATACACAGATTCTTTTTGTTTTTTGTTCTTGGTACTGTTCTCGGTCAGTTGCCATTTTTCACGCGTGTTTAAAGTTCTATATAAAAAAATATTTAGCAATGGCAAGTAAACGACAGAGTTTTAAACTAAGGAGAATCTGTGGCTGAAATGACACCCAAAATATCCCACGCAAATGCTGTGGAACACTTAAGAGCTTCTATACAATGGGCTTCAGAAAATAATGTTATAGAGGAAGCACACAAAAAATCAATGGAAAGCATCAAGAAATAAAAGAATTTAAGTTTTTTTCAAAAATTAATTAAAAAAAAAACAACATATTTTATTAATATCTAAATAAAACTGAACTACTTAAAACTATATTTCTTTGTTTAAAACATTCATTCGATATAACGAATTTTTCGATTTAACGAAAAGGCTGGACAAGAAACCATTCGTTATATTGGACGTCTACTGTATTTGCCAAAAAGTACGGAAACACCTTCAAATAAGTTTCAAGCACATCAGCTGTTTTTTGAGAATTGAAATTAAATAAAAATTCAAAGAAGTTGCACGTGAATTGTTTTCCAGTTAGAGCTGGAAGCATCTGGTTGCAGTAGATCAACACTCGCATTTGCGTTAATTTTGCTTATATTATTTTGTTTTTTTTTTTTCATTCCACACAACACACAAATTTAATTTTTTCCCTTTGACAATTAGCTGTTTGAAACCTGAGATTCGTGCTCGAAGAAATTTTTCAAGGCAGTACGGAAACAGACCTATTCTCTTAAAGGGATTAACTGCTGTTGTTTCTTATATATCTTTTTATTGATTTTCGCATTTTAGTAGACGCATAGCAAGGCATTTGAATTAAAAAAAAAAAAACAAAAAAGTATTCGAACTTTTTTATTTACTATACTTAACTGTAAACTATACTGTAAAAATAATACTGCGCAACTAAAGAGTATTATTTTTAGTTGCGCCAATGTTATGAAGAACAACGGATAAACCATACCAAATATTCTTTCACTTGGAATTTCTTTAGAGTGGAACTAAATTTTTTAAAAATATTACAATAATTTCTACTTAAACAGTTTTTGCCTCTCCTGAAAATTTTATTTTTTTGAGTTGTGACTGTTTTGTATTTAGTGTGCGATATATACTTTACTGTAACTGTAAAAATAAACTTAATAATTTATTAACTGAATGCATTACTTTTTATGTTGATTTTAAGGAACTAAGCCAAGAAAAACTCGGAGAAATCGCGTGTTCCTTGGTAGCCTCCCTCGAAAATCTGTGAGGATGAAAAAGAGGAGAAAACAACGCAAATTAGAAAAACAACTTGCATTGGCTCGAGAAAAGGAGTTGTTTGAAACGATTCAAAAATACAAATCGGACATGGAGCAGTCTAAGAAAGAGACAAACAGAATTTTACCGAGAGGAACAAAAATTTGTATACCACCAACAGAAACTGCTGAACAACGAGGATTGAAAATAACAGAGTCATTCTTGAAATTTGCCGGATTGCATCTAGATGGAGTTAATTCAACTCAATGGACGAATACATTTACTGATGAATAAAATATATTAACCGCCGTATTTATAAAAATATGTTAAAAGTGCTTTGAAATGTTCAATAGTTAAAAACTTGGTAATGTTAGAAAGTATTTATTTTAAAAGGTTGTTAATCATAAACATGTGGCTGCTTTTTTGTAGTGTAAAGTAGGAACACTATCGATTTGGAGTGGGTTGAATGAAAATAATGGTGTGTGCATCAATTTTATCAACATTTTAATATTCAAACATTAGAAATGTTTCCGTACTCACTTCAAGTAATAACTTTACGTTGCTCGAAAGCGTTTCTTTATAAATTTTTCCAGCCAGAGAGAGAAGAGGAACAAGCGAAATGTCACTCTCTGTTACTCGAACTCATCGTCATGGTACAATTACAACGTAGGCTCTTATTGGAGAGCAGGGTGAGGTAGTTGTCAAAATCAGCTGGTAATTTTGAGTTTTTCTAGTTGTTGTTGCTTCTGTCTGTTGACGTTTGTAACTCCTACAGCTTTGTTGGTGCAAAGTTTCTCATTTGAGCAACCATCTTAAAATGAGCTGACCTTGTAGTTGTATCATGATCATGGTGTAATTATCAAGGTGATCGCGAATTTTTCACCTGTCTCAAAAAATTGTACCTACATTCATCAAAAACAGGTGATGGTAAATTCAAAGCGAAATTTGCAAAACAATAGGTCTGTTTCCGTACTCTACACTGTGTAAGATTTGTGTAAGTTCAAACTGAGAGAGTAAAAATGAAATGTGAGAATAGTTGCAAAAGTACGGAAACAGCTTCTAGTAAGTTTCAAGCACAAAACAGCTGATTTTGACTACAGACGTGTCAAACGTAAATTGCGCCAATTAAAATTTTATTTTTTAATGCAAAACTAAACAATTACTTAATTTTTATTTATTATTATTTATTTATTGTACGTAAATTTCTTTTTAGGCACACAATTTGTGAATTTATTTATCGCAAAACGTAAACAATTATGAAATGTAATTTGACATTTGCTTCTTCTTATTGATGCTTATTCTTCTTGATGCTTGTTCTTACTTTACTCGAAGTCTTGAGTTCTAGCACTCTCTGGGCACTTTTAATTCTCTAGAGAGCGATTTTATGCTTGCTCTTCTTCTCCCATTTTAAGCACAGAAAGTACGGAAACAGAATAGTGTCCTTCAAGTTACACAGTGTGAGTACGGAAACAGACCTAATATGTTACAATTTTTTATTAAGTTCAAGTGATTTGACACCAGGTCTGTTCCCGTGCTTGCAACTTTGTGAAAACTTTCGCTACTTTCATGATAAAATTACAAGGTAGGCTCATTTTAAAATGACTGCTCAATTGTGAAATTTTGCAACAACAAAACTGTAGGAGCTACAAGCGTCAAACGACAAAAGCAACAATAACAATTAGAAAAACTCAAAATTATTAGCTGATTTTAACAACTAGCGCACACTATCCTCCAATATCAGCCTACCTTATAATTGTATCGTGGCTACTTTTTACTAATTTCTGTTCCCGTACACTAAAAATTTGCAAAAGAGAGCGACAATGAGAGAGTAAAATATATCCCCTCCTTGGAAAAAGTTGCAACTTTCTGCTACAAAAATTTCGTGAAGTAAAAACTAGCAAGTTGTCACGTATTGAGTTGTCTATAAAAAAGCAGATGACAAAAGCATATCAATGGCTAAACATAGAAAAGGCGTAACTCGATTTTTTTGTTATCTTACAGGAGAAGAAAAGAACTGAATTTAATCTGGAAAAGTTTGGATACAAAAACTTTTTTAATGCTGTTTTTATTTAAAATAGATAACAACAACAACAACAAAAGCGAATTGATTTTTTTAAAGGAGGTGTATTTGAGAGTGGTCTACCAGAATATATTATAAACATAATTTCGAGAAAAAACGAGTTACACCTTTTCTATATTAAGGGGGGTTATATACCCAGAACTTTTTTTTTTCAAAAAAATTTTTTTGCATTTACTTACAGCTTCAAGTCTCAAAAATATGTGGTTAAAATTTTAAGTCGATATCCCAAAAAATAACAAAGTTATAGCCTAGTGAATGAACCGCCTTCCAGAGCGCGCAGTGCTGGCCCTTATTTTTAAACTCGTTTTTCTCGAAACCATGTTTTCAAAGTCGGTGACAAAGCTTTCTCGAAACTTGGTGAACCGATCGTTTTGAGTTTTTGCAGGTTTATTTTATTCATAATAATCTCGCACTTGTCATAGGATAATAATGAGCTCATATTTGTCATGACTTGTCATAGGCAAAATAATGACAAATCTTTGGTCGAAAGTCGTTACTTTATGTTCGGAAGTCCGCTATGACAAATCTGCTATGACAAGTACGAGTCCTGTCCAAAGCCAGGATAAAGGAGGATGGTCGCAGGTAACGGGTTCGCCCTATACTGTGTAAATGTAGAGGGACTACCCAGATCCTGGAGTCGGTCGCCCACTCTGGGGAGTAGGTGGACTGTTGACTTAATCAACGGTAGCGTATGCCTACGAGGGAATAGCAATGGTCCTTAAAATTTGTTAGCACGGGGATAGTCGTTACGCTCGACAGACGTACTGTCACAGTCTCCAATGATATATTTCGCATTGGGGTTTCTGGATAGTCGTATAAGTCTTGTAAGTGTTATAAGGCTGGTAAAACGATGATAATCAAGAAGTGTCATATTGGGTACTCCGAGTGTGAAAAGTATATCTTAGTAGCCTCGGAGCGCAAGATTGATAAGGTGTATAATCAAGAATTATCATATTGGGTACTCCGAGTGTGAAAAGTATATCTTAGTAGCCTCGGAGTACCAGATTGATAAGGTGTATAATCAAGAAGTGTCATATTGGGTGCTCCAAGTGTGAAAAGTTCATCTTAGTAGCCTTGGAGTACCAGTATTGAAATGGAGCAAATAGTGGTGACCTTGTGTCACACACAGTCTTAGTGGTGGCTTTTTCCTTCACAGTCAAGAGTGATGAATGAGGATGTGTTGGTGTTGTGAAAAGTGCGTGTCGAGGTAAATCCCTTTTGCCCGGCGAGACTATCGCTGTGTGTTGGCTGTGGTAGTTTAATGTCGCGAACAGGTCTGTGAGATCGGCGTGGAGTTCCGCTTAATCAACCGGGTAGCAATGCCCATAAATTGTCAAAAATGTTAGATGGGTCTCGATTTCCACCAATAAATATGGATGGTGACCCAACTAATCATCCACAATTGGTACTGTTGCGTTCCAGCATTGGCTGCAATCCATACAGTATATTTATTAATTTAAATATACACTTAAGTATGGTGTGCGACCGGTATTGAAACTACTATGACAGGGCGTTGGTCGCGTCTGGTGTCATGGAAGTGACGCCTAGGAGAGGTATCACGGACGTCGTATATACATTAGCATGGCACTGACGTCCTGAAGATTTATCTCCTAGGCATCAATTCCATGAACCTCACCGAATTGAGTAGTTTTTTCGCTGGAGCGTCGTTTTCCATTCGCTCAACATGACCTAGCCAGCGAAGCCGCTCGATTTTAATGCGCTTAACTATGTCGATGTCAGCGTACCGCTCATACAGCTCTTGGTTCCATCGAATTCGGTACTCGACATTGACATCTGAATTTTTTTGCTTGAAACAGTATTCTTATCAGAATTTTTAGCGTCCTTATTTGAAACAATTTTTCATTAAATAATCAACACCTACTTAGATTCTTCATAAAGCTTATGTATTAGCAGTTCATTTGCTTGAAATAAAGCATTAAATCTCTCTTTTAAAGTGTACCAATAAATTCTTCAAAAAATAAATATAATTCTATCTGCTTTTTTTCTCTCTGAAAAATTTGCTTCATGCATACAAAAGAAACACTCCAATTTTTCCGACGTATTCTTATATTCCTATATCTCTTAACCCTCTACTGCACGCATTGTGATCCAGCTAAAAAAAATTTTTGTTGGATTTATATTTTAAATAGAATAATTAGATACGTAAAGAACATTTTTTCAGAAAAGTAGGTCCATTTTCTAAAAAAACAAATTTCCCATAAATGCAAATGCATTCGTATGCATTGCTACATAGCTTTTTCAATCTTAAAAATAATTGCCATATATGGTGCTTTTATTAATTTCAAACTTATATTTTATTATTGATATCGCCTCTGGCCGTTCCCAAAAAAGGTAAGTCTCCTTCCTTGTACGCACCAAGTTCGGTTTCCTTCCAGCTACAAACTAACAACACGCACTGATAAACTAAACTGACATTTTCTTTGCAGCTGTACAAAAAAAGTGACAACAATATTAGCCACATAATCAGCCAGTGTCTACTAATTCATTTAAATAACTTTTCCTTTTTCGTAAATGCTTATATACGTTGGAAATTCCAAATTTAAAATGAAAAGCCATATATGGCTTTCTGTGCAGTAGGAGGTTAAAACTATTTCGCATTCATCCGGCAAACAAATTTATCCTGCTTTTAAAACCAGTGCAGATGAATGACAGATGAATGACAATCAGAATCAAGTTATGGGCCTATTAAATATATACTTATACCTTTCTTACATATTTAGAATCAATGGAACATCAATTGAACGAAGATTCGTAAAAGATTACAAAAAACTGATGCCAACCAGTTCTTTTGTAAAGAATTTAAACTTTTCAAAATGAAGACACAGTAGGAAATCCCACACGTTCTCTATTAAGGATTGTGTAATGGCTATCCTTCATATCGTGAAATATCTATCAAAAGGTTTGTTTACTGGCTAGCCAAACAACAAAAGTAGCAAAAAAAACTGAAACATTGACGACAAAGCACCCCCCAAAAATATTTAAAAGTATGACATACATTCCAGGTTTCTCGGAGAAGTTCAAAAAGGCCAATATTTATAATAAAGACAAATTCAGAATAGCCTTCAAAACATCAAACACTTTGCAAACACTTTATACGAACACTAAATGTAAACTTGGCAAGCAGGACAAATCGGATTTGGTATATCAAATTCCGTGCAATGGAGACGGATCCAAATTATGCCAAAAGGTATATGTTGTATAAAGGTATATGTATATGTAACAACAAAAACAAAATTACGGACGAGAATAGCTGGACATAAATCAGACTTTAAATCAATTCACAAACCTTTAGAACAAAAAACAGCATTAGCAATCCACTGTACCGAGTCTGGGCATACTCCAGACTTTGACAAAGTTAAAATTTTACAGCAAGAGAAGAATTATAGGAGACGATACACGCTTGAAATACTACATATTATCAGTGTACCAAAACACTTGAGACTTAATTTTAAAACTGACACAGACAATTGTGCCCACATCTACAGACACATAATAAACAAAGAGCATGAAACGAACAAAAACATAACAAGACAAAACTAACAAAAATTATTATTGAAAAGTCGGTCGTCAAGTGATGTTTATTTTATGTTAAATGCTGTTTTTTTCTGTCATTTAAAAATGTACAAATAAATTTAAAATCAAATATTAATTTAATTTTTGTAAGTTCCAGTGTATCGATTATGTCATGTGATTATTGTAAAATTTGTAATTATTATGTATTTTAGCATATATATTCTCTGATGATGTCTTTCAACGAAAGACGAAATATTGGAAATAAAATTTAATTAAATTAAATTAACCATAAACTGACCTGTAGCTCGCTTGTTCAAGAATCATTAAAAAAAAACCATTATATTATCAAATCTATGAAACTGCGAAAAAGCTTCGCTTCTATCTTGTGTCCAACGACGCACCTGTGTTTTTTTTTTTTTGCTTGTTAGTCTGATTTTAAGTATGAAAATCGAAATTTGAAAAAATAGCGACAACATTTCAGAACCATCTTTTGATGAAAAATAAATATTTCTGAAAACCGAACACTTATTCATTGCTCCGCTAATGAACCCCATTCAGGAAAAAAAGTTTTTACAGTGATTATTGTAAATTTCTTAAATATCTCCGTTATTTTACTTCCGATCTATGTTTCATAGTACTATTAAGCAATTATCTCTTAAAATCGAATATCTATTGATCTCTCCCTACAAACAAAATCTTGAAAATCTTCAAAAACCAATGAATTCGTATGAAATTTCTCTAGAACAATAACAAAACGTAGCAGACGCTTCTTATAAAATTACAACAATACGTTCTTTCTTGATGCCATTTGTAATCTATATATATAAAAAAGGAGCTTATGTTTGTAAGGCCGCAATAGACTCCTAAAGTACTCATCCGATTAGCATGAAAATTTGTGTATAGAAGTTTTTTGGTGCGGTGCGTGTTTGTGGGCTATCAATTTTGATCCACCTTGAATACCAGAGGGCGCTGTAGTACAAATTTTTTACAAAACTGCCTAAAACTCATAAACTGCTAATGCGATTAGAAAGAAAAGTGGTATACAGTGAGTTTCATGTACGTTGAGTGTTCTGCTGCTATCGTTTTTGACCTATCTTGAACACCAGAGGGCGCTATAGTACAAATTTTTTACAAAACCACCTAAAACCCCCAAACCACTCATGCGATTAGAATAAAAATTGGTATATAGTAGTTTTCAGGTACGATAAGTTTTTTAGCACTATCTTCTTTGAACCACCTTGGACACCAGATGGTGCTGTAGTACAAATTTTTTACAAAATCGCATATTTTTAGTTGTTTTCTTAGGTTACATGTGCAAATATTTACAAAATATAAAATATTTCTTAAATTTAGTAAAATTCAAAAAAAATTTCCGTTATTTTGATATCAAAAACATGAACATATCTTGAAAACTATGAACAATTTTACTACAACGATATATTTAATGCAACATCGTTGCTCAAAAATGAGAAAAAAACAATCAGAAATTTTATTTTGCGAATTTCGAGTCAAATATCTCCGCTGCTTTTGTATATATTTTGTTAAACTTTTTTTTGTCTGAAAGCTTCATCAAAGTACTATGAAAACCTTATTGCAAAAATACCGTTAGTTGAGTATATATATTTTAAATTTTTTTTCAAAAAAGGTCTGAAATTTTGGAGTTTTCCGTCAAAAAAGGCTCAACATTTGTTTTTGTTGTAAAAATAATTTAAATTCAAATTCGCAAATTTTTAACTCTATTTAAAAGTTATAACATTTATCAGCAAAAATTATTTCAATTTTACGAAAAAATTAAAAACCATTTTTGTGATTCAAAAAGCAAGGCCTACCCCTTGATTTTTTCGAACAAAATTTTTTTTTCTAATATTGTGGTTTTCTATTTTTGAAAAAATATACAAGCTTATAAAATTATCTTAGTATCTCTTACTAATCAAAAGTTATAGCCTATAATCTTTATCCAAAATATACAATAAATACAAAAAGCAAAACGCTATCTGTGTGATGGCTGGAAACTTCAAAATGACTGAGCCGATAGAGCTGAAATTTTTGGCAGAATATTTTTTTCAAGTACGGGATGGCTTAAGTTTCTGTCACACCCCCTTTTACCGCCCACAAATCAATAAAAATGCTATATTTCCTACGGTTTTCGTCGATTGGGCTACATTTTGGTAATTTAGTCTGTATGCTTACTGTCGGCAACTGTACTAAAACTGGGTAACGTCCATCTACTATAAAACTGGGATGAGCATTATATTAAAGGCTGTGGCTCCGCCCATACAGTTAAAATTTGTATTATCGAATAGCTTTGAAAGTAAAAGTAGCAATACTTACATATAAACTCAAAATGGAGTTACTATTTGGTGATCTCCTGCTACTGGGAAACTGTAACGGGCAGTGGAACATAACAGTGGTGTCAAACTATGAGTCTAAGAAAAGTTTTGAGTACAGATATTATGTTCCCATATAGTTGCAGGGTGCAGCAACGCGCGCCGGGAAAAGGCTAGTCTTATATATAAAAATGACTGACGTCCGTGTGTACGCGCATAACTCAAGAAGGGGTCGTTCAATTTTTACAATTTTGAGCTTGATGGATTTGTATTGGCCCAAGGAAGGACACTATGTAAAAAAAATTTGCCACACCCTCTTTTACCGCCCACAAATCAATAAAAATGCTATATTTCCGACGGTTTTGGTCGTATTAGACTACAATTTGGTAATTTAGTTTGTATGCTCACTGTCGGAAACTTTACTAAAACTGGGTTGCCACACCTCCCATTTACCGCCCACAAATCAATAAAAATTGTATATATCGGAAGATTTTGGGGATATTATACTTAAATTTGGTAATTAATTTTGTTTGATTGCTAATGGAAACTGTACTAAAAATAGGTTGCCACACCCCCTTTCACCGCCCACAAATTAATAAAAATTTTATATATCGGAAGGTTTTGGTGATACTAGACTAAAATTTGGTAATTTAGTTTGTATGCTCACTGTCAGCAACTGTACTAAAAATGGGTTGCCACACCTCATTTTACCGCCCACAAATCAATAAAAATGCAATATTTCCGATGATTTCGCCGTATTAGGCTACAATTTTGGAGTTTAGTTTTTATGCTCACTGTCGGCAACAGTACTAAAACTGGGTTACCGCACCCCCCTTTCACCGCCTACAAATCAATAAAAACTATATATCAGAAGATTTTGCTGGTATTATACTAAAATTTGGTATTATAAATAAATTTTTATATTATTATACTAATTTATTTTGTTTGCTTGCTGTCGGAAACTGTACTAAAAATATGTTTTACCACCCACAAATATATGAAAATACTATATTAAAATCGGTTTTGGTCATAATAGACTAAAACTTGGTAATTGTGTTTGTCTTTCAAAACTACACCGTCATCTATTGAAAAAGTAGAAACATCGAATATTAAGTTTGGGCAAAACAACGTTTGCCGGGTCAGCTAGTATATCCATAAATCTCAAAACTATGTATAAATGATAACTTAGGGATCTTGTATGTCTGTGTAAGACCAGGATTCTTCTTTATCGGCGCAGTGGAAACTCGAACACCGGCAAACAAGGGAATACTAATGTTATTTTAATTAAACCTTCCAAGGACAACTTAAGGATATTGTATATGTGTGTGAGACCAGGATTCTTCTTTATCGGAGCAGTGGAAACTCAAACATCGGTGCTCAATACTAATGTTATATTAATTAAACCTACCAAGGACAACTTAAGGATATTGTATGTCGGTGTGAGATCAGAATTCTTCTTTATAGGCGCAGTGCAAACTTTTACGCCGATAAGCAAGCGAATACTACAAATTATCAACTACAAAGGATAACTTAAGAAAATCTGTGTAAAACCAAGGATTATTCTGTATGGTGCAGTGGAAACACGAACACCGATAAACAAGTTAATACTAATGTTACATTTGTCTAAAACTACCAAGAATAACTAAAGGTTATTGTATGTCTATGTGAGACCAAGGATTCTTCTTTGTCGGAGCAGTGGAACCTCGAACACCGGTTAAAAAGCGAGCACTAATAGTATTCTACAAAGGGGATTCTACTAACTAACGTACTAACACCACGTCACTACTCTTTAATCTCCCGACGTCTCCGCTGACGTCCCTGTTGACAGTTCTGGCGATGTCTCTGCTACATTTCTGCCGGCGTCCCTGTTGGCAGCATTGTCGATGTCTTTGCTAAGCTTCTGGTGACTTTTTACTTTTACTTCGCGACGCACTTTTGATGTTTACTACTTCTCCGCTATTTACCAACCGACCAAATTCTTCTCATGTTCTGTCTTTTATACCCTCGATAATGGTATAAAATGCAGATCATGAGACAACCTCTTCGCATTGTCGTTGCATAAAATTCACCATAGTGACAAATATTCCCGATTTAAAATTCCATGCAACGATTTTGCATCGCATCCGCATTTTCAATCTTTTATTTCGTAAAATAATATTTACCGTAGCATCTTTCATGGATGAGGATTAATGCCATGTAACATTACTGTACTTTTGTTACATAAGATTCTCTGCGACCTGATGTCGCTATAATTGTTATTTTTTATATACTCAATTTGTAATGATTCCATTCAACACCATTGCATGATTGCATGATTGGAGCGACTCTCCACGGATTCAGTCGTAAGGGTGTAAAAACGAAATTTTTATGGTGTGTAATATTTTCTATCGTTGCACATATACTCAACGAGTAATAATTCCATGTAACAGATTTGCAGTTTCGTTGCTTAAGCAGTGTCCCGATGATGTCATAATTTTTTTATTTTTGTCATAAGGATTTTGGAAAAATGCATTTAACTTTTTTGGAAAGCTGCGAATTATTGTCACATCAAAACAAAACAAAACTTAGTTGGAACTATGAACCTATATTTGACACTTGTCTAATACGTATAAATAAGATAAAAAGATAGGAGATATTTGTCTAATATTAATTAAGAAATAAGCTTTCGTATTAACTGATATATAGTTTATATTAACGGATTTTATTGCTTTTGTGTTAATTTAAAGGAACTATGCCAAGAAAACCTCACATAAAGAAAAAATCAAATATTGGGAAAAGAACTAGAAAAGCTCGTCATGTGAAAGAGTATAGGAGAAAACTAAGTGCTGAGAAGCTAGAAGAAGTGCGCGAAAAAGCTCGTTTAAGATTCAGATATGCAAGAGCTAAAAAACTTTTAAAATCTAATATAGAACAATCTGAAGGAATAGATATTTTGAAACCACCTAAAACAGAAAGTGATGAGCAACTCAAATCAAATATAACAGATTCGTTCTTCAAATATACCGGATAACATCTTGATGGCGATAATAAAACCTAATAGCTGAAACCATTCACAAGTTAATAAAATATATAAATATATTTGCTATAGAATCTACTTTCCTTGTATTTAATTGGCGAGTTTTACGTGAGTATGTCATCGGAAGCAGGCGCGCCGAAAGCTATTTTCATTTGGGGGGCAAAACCCTAAAAAGTTATTATAAATGTGAAATAGTGCCAAATGCGTTCGACGTTCTTGAGTCACATTACATCGACGGTATGTTTTAAACCGTCGTAGAGCTCTAAAACTTAGCTCAGAAGAAGCTGCAGATACCGAAATCGTAACTACCAAAACAATTAATTTTACAACTTCATTTAAGAATTTTAAAACTGTATCGGAATTGTTTCTGAACTGATCAACAATTTTGTGAAAACTTGAAGGTGGAGTATCATGTAAGTCTTAACCCTAGAAAGTTTTGAAAATATTTTGTGTATTCAACGTTTTATTTTAAAGTGAATGAATAAAAATTAAATCATGGTACGATGAAAACAAGGTAGAAGCATTTCAGGGAGGCAGACTGCTGCAACTGTCAAAACGAAATTGACTGCCCATAGAAAATCTGAAAGCGATATACAATGAATTAAATTATAAATTTTCATTTCATTCAGAAAATTCAAAGCATACATACATAAATTTAAATTTGATAAAACAAAGTAAATAAACTTCAAGTAACATAAGCTTCAACAGAAAGATGGTCTACGTAAAATTTACGCTCTCTACTTATAGGAGTTGTTTTCTAGCTTTTCAGAGTTTTTCGCTGAAATGAAATTTCTCTAGAACAATAACAAATCGTAGCAGACGCTTCTTATGTTATAAAATGACAACAATACGTTCTTTCTTGATGCCATTTGTAATATATCCATAAATCTCAAAACTATGTACACCCAACTCTCTTTTTACACGGTTTCTTTTTACACGGATTTGAAGTTACACGGTTGAAAAAAAACCTTTTTTGTAAAAAATTTTTAATCTAGTACGGTTTCAAAATCACTGTCTTGTAATTATGTTTGTTTTTACCACACTTGGCACTGTTCTTAATTCTAGATTAACAGATTTCTTTTGTTTTTTGCTTGCTCTACCAATTTTTCACCTGTATGAATTATGTATTTTAAGTTTTAATGCTCAATAAAATGCCATATGAACATACAATTTGTATGCATATCTGAAATTTTATAGTTTTCAACATTTTTTACAAGGTTTTTCGAAGTAAATATAGTTCTTTATTTCATCTTACACGGTTTTCAGATGACATGGAACGTATCCCCCATTTTACTATAGGAAACGCCTCTTTTTTACATGGTTTTTTTTACACGGATTTCTGAGTAACGTATCTACCGTGTAAAAAAAGAGTTGGGTGTATATGTATAAATGATAACTTAGGGATCTTGTATGTCTGTGTAAGACCAGGATTCTTCTTTATAGGCGCAGTGGAAACTTTTACACCGCTAAGCAAGCGAATACTAACGTACTACAAATCATCAACTACAAAGGATAACATAAGAATATCTGTGTAAAACCAAGGATTATTCTTTATGGTGCAGTGGAAACACGAACACCGGTAAACAAGTTAATACGAATGTAATATTTGTCTAAAACTATCAAGAATAATTTAAGGATATTGTATGTCTGTGTAAGACCAAGGATTCTTCTTTGTCGGAGCAGTGGAACCTCGAACACCGATAAAAAAGCAAATACTAATAGGATTCTACAAAGGGGATTCTATACGTACTTACACCACGTAACTGCTCTTTAATCTGCCGACGTCTCTGTTGACGTCCCTGTTGCCAGTGCTGGCAATGTCTCTGCTACATTTCTGCCGGCATCCCTGTTGGCAGCGCTGTCGATGTCTCTGCTAAGCTTCTGGTGACTTTTTACTTTTACTTCGCGACGCACTTTTGGTGTTTACTACTTCTCCGACTACTACTTCAATACTTTACCAACCGACCAAATTCTTCTCATGTTCTGTCTTTTATACCCTCGATAATGGTATAAAAGGCAGATCATGAGACAACCTCTTCGCATTGTCGTTGCATAAAATTCACCGTAGTGACAAAAATTCCCGATTTAAAATTCCATGGAACGATTTTGCATCGCATCCGCATTTTCAGTCTTTTATTTCGTAAAATAATATTTACCGTAGCATCTTTCATGGATGAGGATTAATGCCATGTAACATTACTGTATTTTTGTTACATAAGCTTCTCCACGACCTGATGTCGCTATAATTGTTATTTTTTATATACTCAACTTGTAATGATTCCATTCAACACCATTGCATGATTGCATGATTGGAGCGACTCTCCACGGATTCAGTCGTAAGGGTGTAAAAACGAAATTTTTATGGTGTGTAATATTTTCTATCGTTGCACATATACTCAACGAGTAATAATTCCATGTATCAGATTTGCAGTTTCGTTGCTTAAGCAGTGTCCCGATGATGTCATAACTTTTTTATTTTTGTCATAAGGATTTTGGAAAAATGCATTATTCAACTTTTTTGGAAAGCTGCGAATTATTGTCACATCAAAACAAAACTTAATTGGAACTATGAACCTATATTTGACACTTGTCTAATACGTATAAGATAAAAATATAGGAGATATTTGTCTAATATTAATTAAGAAATAAGCTTTAGTATTAACTGATATATAGTTTATATTAACGGATTTTATTGCTTTTGTGTTAATTTAAAGGAACTATGCAAAGAAAACCTCACATAAGGAGAAAATCAAATATTGGGAAAAGTACTAGAAAAGCTCGTCATGAGAAAGAGTATAGGAGAAAACTAAGTGCTGAGAAGCTAGAAGAAATGCGCGAAAAAGCTCGTTTAAGATTCAGATATGCAAGAGCTAAAAAACTTTTAAAATCTAATATAGAACAATCTGAAGGAATAGATATTTTGAAACCACCTAAAACAGAAACTGATGAGCAACTCAAATCAAATATAACAGATTCGTTCTTCAAATATGCCGGATAACATCTTGATGGCGATAATAAAACCTAATAGCTGAAACCATTCACAAGTTAATAAAATATATAAATATATTTGCTATATAATCTACTTTCCTTGTATTTAATTGGCGAGTTTTACGTGAGTATGTCATCGGAAGCAGGCGAGCCGAAAGCTATTTTCATTTGGGGGGAAAAACCCTAAAAAGTTATTATAAATGTGAAGGAGTGCCAAATGCGTTCGACGTTCTTGAGTCACATTACATCGACGGTATGTTTTAAACCGTCGCAGAGCTCTAAAACTTAGCTCAGAAGAAGTTGCAGATACCGGAATCGTAACTACCAAAATAATTAATTTTAAAACTTCATTTAATAATTTTAAAACTGTATCGGAATTGTTTCTGAATTGATTAACAATTTTGTGAAAACTTGAAGGTGGAGTATCATGTAAGTCTTAACCCTAGAAAGTATTGAAAATATTTTGTGTATTGAACGTTTTATTTTAAAGTGAATGAATACATGATACAAAAAATAGACGTAGATGCAGACCTGACTGTGCTCTCTTTTAATACTGCCGTAACTGTCAAAATCCATATAAAAAAGTTGTTTGCTTACATTTAATTTCTATGAACTTTTTCATAGCTTTGAGATTTTATATCCGTTGTCAACTTCGTGTTGATATTCGCGGCAGTACGCTGTCATCTAGCGAATCTACCTGTATTTATTGTATCATGAATGAATAAAAATTAAATTATAAATTTTCATTTCATTCAGAAAAAAGATGGTCTACGTAAAATTTACGCATGCGTGTTCGAAATTTTGCTCTCTACTTATAGAAGTTTTCTAGCTTTTCAGAGTTTTTCGCTGAAATGAAATTTCTCTAGAACAATAACAAATCGTAGCAGACGCTTCTTATATTATAAAATGACAACAATACCTTCTTTCTTGATGCCATTTGTAATATATCCATAAATCTCAAAACTATGTATAAATTATAACTTAAGGATCATGTATATCTGTGTAAGACCAGGATTCTTCTTTATCGGCGCAGTGGAAACTCGAACACCGGTAAACAAGGGAATACCAATGTTATTTTAATTAAACCTTCCAAGGACAACTTAAGGATATTGTATGTCTGTGTAAGCCCAAGGATTCTTCTTTGTCGGAGCAGTGGAACCTCGAACACCGATAAAAAAGCAAATACTAATAGGATTCTTCAAATGGGATTCTATACGTACTTACACCACGTCACTGCTCTTTAATCTGCCGACGTCTCTGTTGACGTCCCAGTTGCTAGTGATGGCAATGTCTCTGCTACATTTCTGCCGGCGTCCCTGTTGGCAGCGCTGTCGATGTCTCTACTAAGCTTGTGGTGACTTTTTACTTTTACTTCGCGACGCACTTTTGGTGTTTACTACTTCTCCGACTACTACTTTACTACTTTACCAACTGACCAAATTCTTCTCATGTTCTGTCTTTTATACCCTCGATAATGGTATAAAAGGCAGAAATAGTAATGAGACAACAAAGTATAATGAGACAACCTCTTCGCATTGTCGTTGCATAAAATTCACCGTAGCGACAAAAATTCCCGGTTTAAAATTCCATGCAACGATTTTGCATCGCATCCGCATTTTCAGTTTTTTTTGAAGTGAAACTTCTTAGGCGGCGCTTCGAAATTTGAATGAGAATATTGAGGAGTGAAATTTCAAGGTCAATTTACTTCATTTCGTTACACGATAGAGAAGAAAGATATGTTTTACAGTAGAGAGAATGAGAGAGATATACATTGTATAAAAGACTGAAAAAAATTTCTTTGTCAGCGCTGAGTATCGAACCTGCAATCTCAGTTTTATAAAGTCAACGTGATATATGCAGGGCTAAGGTCTTCATATATAAATGTAGTCTACATACCAATTAATCAAACTACTTTTGCTGTAGATGCCCAGCGGGAAAATAAACAGCGCTCCTAGCGGGAAAATATAACAGCCTTATTCATAAACACATTTTAGAGGCAGTGTAACTTTAAACAAGAAAACGCTATTCATAAACATTTTCGCAACCATGTTTTTTGTTTGTCTTTTCGTTTAATATCAAAGACATGCTCCATATGCGCCCTTTGCAGCATTTTTTTTATGTGGCGGCCATTGCAAATCCATTGGAATTCTTAATTTTTGTAGAGATTTTCTTTAGTTCAGACACAAACCTTACAAACATGAGCAGCGAATGAAAAAATGTTTATGAATATAGCCCAAGAATGATAGAAAAATAGATTGCGCAGATAGTAAAAATAATTTTCTACGATCTGCGCATCTACGTTACGATAGACTTACGATATGAGCTTACGATATGGCTTTCTGCCAAGTCTTGTTAAAAACGTGAACAAATATGAAACAATGGCAAAAGATTCAAGAAACAAACTTGGTCTAGCGTGACGTCATGATCGTAAAAAATACTTTGTTCGTAGCTAGAAATGTCAAAATGAAAAGTAAACAACATAACGGACCTGCGCAATGCGTAATCTTTTTTTCTATCATTCTTGAATAAAGCGTAGTATGCTGTAGAAACGAAAATTTCTTAGCATTTAATTCTACACCCGAACTATTAGTGTAGAGTCAAAAATGTTTGTATGGAGAAAAAAGTAACTACAGTAACTACCTTGCTCAATGCAACTAATAGAAATTCGGGCAATTGACATAGTTAACGTTGAAGAAACGCAATTAAACTTCTAAACATAAAGCTTTATGTCTCTGAATCTTAGATATTGTGGGTTAATGCACTTTGTATCCTTAAATATTGTTTGAATAGATTTTTCATTAAAAATGTATTTTACAAGCAAAGAAGAACTGAAAGAATATAAGATAAAAGTTAATGCAAGTTTACGCAAATGCAAGTTGCGATAATTGTGCAATTCCATGACGCCAACTTGACACTGTGCGCAAGAAAAGTTGGAATAAGTTCTTTCAATAGATAAATATTTTATACATATCTTAGTTATATAATTTTATATCGAACTATTTACTATTAATAATAGTAAGTATAATGTGTGTGTGAAAGTTTTAGTTATCTTTTCACATTTAAAGTTTTGAACAAAAAAGTATTTATAAGGCTTAATTTTTTTAAAGCAAAAATAATAACTAAAATTTGTCCCATAGTTTTTGAGTACAAAATAACCGGTAATTTTTGATTTTTAGTTTTTAAGGCAGATATAAAAATGAAAGTTAAGATCAAGTTTACAGTTGAGGTAGATTTATTGTTGTGACATTGTTCTGTGAAACTCCTTATTAACCCTGCAGTAGTCGCGTACCTAAATGTGACGAGAGTGGTCGCGCGGATTACATATGTAATCCGTTTTTTAAAGTTTAAAATAAGAGATGGCAATTTGAAAATGCTTAGTTATTTGTTTTAATTTTTATTATTACTTTATTTTATATTATATTTATTTAAAAAAACAACATAAACATAATTCTCATAGTACGTAAAATCAATGAATATCGATTGCAGACAATTGTGAAATTCATAATTTTAAATGACTGGATTACATATGTAATACGCGCGACTACTGCAGGGCTAATATGCCAAAAAAATTTTTGAAAAACAAATTTATAAATGCACCTGAAGCTCCCATTGGCAAAAAAATCGCTCATTGTAGTTATGTAAAATAAAAAAAATCCCTTTTTAAGAAATTATTCTCTTAATATGCGGAATATGCAATACTTGATTTTCTCACGATCATACTCTCGCTCTCAAACTTTCAATAAAGCTACGCTCTGAGTTTTATCCCTAGTGCAGCGATGGGTTCTATTCCAGATAGAACTCTACGCCACGTTACGTTGCGTAGCTTTACGATTGCATAATCGAGCCTTTACACTAAAATCGTTCTTATTCTAGAAAAGAAAGAGTGTATACAAAGAAGAAGTTTCACTTCTTTACTGTATACACGGTATACTGTATCTTTTTTTTCGTTATGGGTCAAAGAACCAATCTTTTATTTCGTAAAATGATATTTACTGTACCATCTCTCATGGATGAGGATTAATTCGATGTAATAATACTGTATTTTTATTAAGCTTCTCTGCGACCTGATGTCGCCATAATTGTTATTTTTTTATATACTCAAAGTGCAATGATTCTATTCAACACCATTGCATGATTGCATGATTGGAGCGACTCTCCACGGGTTCAGTCGTAACGGTGTAAAAACGAACTCTTTCTGGAGTGTAATATTTTTTATCGTTGCGAACTTCAAAACAAAACTTTATTGGAACTATGAACCTATATTTGACACTTGTCTAATACGTATAAATAAGATAAAAATATAGAAGATATTTGTCTAATATTAATTAAGAAATAAGCTTTCGTATTAACTGATATATAGTTTATATTAACTGATTTTATTGCTTTTGTGTTAATTTAAAGGAACTATGCCAAGAAAACCTCTCATAAAGCGAACATCAAATCTTGGGAGACTTACAAGAAATGCTCGTCAAGGGAAAGAGTATAGGAGAACACTAAGTGCTGAGAAGCTAGAAGAAATGCGCGAAAAAGTTCGTTTAAGAATGAAATATTTAAGAGCTAAAAAACTTTTAAAATCAAGTATAGAACAATATGAAGGAATAGACATTTTGAAACCACCTAAAACAGAAACTGATGAGCAACGCAAATCAAATATTACAGATTCGTTCTTCAAATATGCCGGATAACATCTTGATGGCGATAATACAACCTAATAGCTGAAACCATTCACTAGTTAATAAAATATATAAATGTACTTGCTTTATAATCTTATTTCCTTGTATTTAATTGGCGAGTTTTACGTGAGTATGTCATTGGAAGCGGGCGCGCCGGAAGCTATTTTCATTTGGGGGAAAGACACTTCACTAAAAAGTTAAAGTTTATTGTAAATGTGAAGAAATGCCAAATGCGTTCGACGTTCTTGAGTCACATTACATCGAAGGTTTGATTCAAACCGTCGCAAAGCTCTAAAAGTTCGCTCAGAAGAAGCTGCAGATACCGAAATCGTAACTACCAAAACAATTAATTTTACAACTTCATTTAAGAATTTTAAAACTGTATCGGAATTGTTTCTGAATTGATCAACAATTTTGTGAAAACTTAAGGTGGAGTATCATGTAAGTTCTTTAGCAATTTAAGTTGGATGCTGAGGTGGCTTATATCAAACTCTCCTGCATATTTCTTAACCTTAGAAAGATGATCTGCATAAAATTTACGCATTCGAAATTTTGCTCTCCACTTCCCTATAAACATTTGGACGATCGTTGGAAGAGAAGTTGGTTTTAACGACGCTTCCGCGATTCGCCTATATGTGTGTTGGAAGATGAATTACTATTTGATCTTCTAACGACCCTTCCGCGATTCGATTATATGTGTGTTGGAAGATGAATTGCTTTTTGATCTTCTAACGACTCTTCCGCGATTCGATTATATGTGTGTTGGAAGATGAATTGCTTTTTGATCTTCTAACGACTCTTCCGCGATTCGCTTATATGTGTGTTGGAAGATGAATTGCTTTTTGATCTTCTAACGACTCTTCCGTGATTCCCTTATATGTGTGTTGGAAGATGAATTGAAAAAATCCTAAGAATATTTTTAAATCATGCAAAAATTTTGAATTGCATCAAAGTAAGCCTTGCTTAGAATTTTGAATTTCGTTCAAAATTGAAGCAAGTTTTTAACAATTTCTAGAAGAAAATATTTTCAAACCACTCATTTCGAAATAAGTTGTCAACGCGAGCAGGTCGAATAATTTAAGAAGTGGAAATAAATTTGTTTCGAAAAGTTCGGGTGGTGAAGTGAAAAAGGATTAAGTAAAAAATTAATTAAAAAAGTAAAAAATGTTGTCTACCAAAGAAATAAGAAGAATTAGCAAGAGAGAAGAATCGACATTTTTAAAATATTTATAAATCGGACGGAATCGACGGAAGTGAGTGCTAATGAAAAATATGATGAATTTGTGTGTACTGTGGATATTTCTGAATAAAATGCAAGTGCTTTTAAAAATGTTGAAGAAAATAATAGTGAAAGTTATGGTGACAACAGTTCTGAGCAATTGCCAGAAAATGGTGAAGAAACCACGAGAAATTTTAACAATTTTAAAGAAAAAATTTGCGGCTGATCCATCAAACATGGAATAAGCAATATTGCTATCAATGAGCTGCTGGTTAAAAGACTCCGGTTTATATGTTCTAAAAGAAGTTCGAACTCTAAAGAGAACGCCAAAAGAAGTTGTTACCACGGACATGGGTCCTGGTAAGTATTTTTACTATGGCAATAAAGAAACTATGGCAAACTGATGTCCTACACTCAGAAAAAAGTCTCTCGGAATATGATAAAAAAGGCATCATATTTAGAGAAAAATGGTATAGAGTTTGCTCCAGAAAATGCTTTTCTCTAATTGTGATACCAAAAATTCCCTAAAAATGGTAAAAAGCTTCCATGAAAAAGAGAAATATAACAAAATTACATCGTTCTTAGAGAAAAAGACTTTTATTTTTGAGAAATTATTTGTTTTTATTGAAGAAAATATTTCGCGTAGTGAATTGTTTATCTATAATAGAGAAAACTTTTCATTTTCTAGAAATTTTTATCTATAAATCAGAATTTTTTATCTATAAATGAGAATTTTTTAGTGCGAGTAAAATACTTATCATTATTAGAGGCTTGAAATATTTTCATTTCCTACAAGTGAAGAAATATTATTTCGAATATGTGAAAATTCATTCAAATTTTATTTGAAGAAGAGAAAATTGCTATTATCAAAAATAGAGATTTTTTTTATGGAGAAAAAATATGGGTTTTTTTCTGAGTGTACGCAGAACTAACTTCAATGGAAACACAATTACACTGGATGTTAACATTGATGGTTTGCCGCTGTGCAAAAGCTCCAATTTACAAGTGTGACCAATCTTGATTAGTGTTGTCGACACAACAGACGTACTTCTAATTGGAGCTTACGATGGGTATCAGAGATCTGCAACAAGTCAATTGAAAATCAAGTAACTTGAAAATATTTAAGCTCGACTTGACTTGTAGAATCTTGATATGTTTCTACCCTACAAGCCTCTTGTACTTGCTTCTGAAAAATGAAGTATAAGTCAGACTTGATTCTATTTGTTTTGTACCCTACATTAATTGGTAGAAAAAACCAAGCTTTCTACTTTTCAAGTCTGTTTTTCAAGTCTATGCGACTGCGCTGCCGCAGAAATCCACTGACGAGGGTCTACTTATACTTTTCTATACAAAGCGACAAAATAAAAAAATTACAACAACAAAAAAACAAACAAACATACTTCAATCCAATGCTTTAAAGCAGCTGTCGACAGCGTAGTACACACGAGTGTGGAGCAACACTTTGTCTTTTTGTGTATACACGAAAGAGTTAATGAGACAAAAACTATTTTTGTTGTCGACACTTCTTTAAAGTTAAACTGTTTTCTCAACTCGAGAAACGAAATTTTGGATTTTTGACACGAAGTTAATTCCACGAACTTCGTAAACAGACTTGAAAATAAACGATTTGTAGGCAAAATAATTGCTTTTTCCCTACATTTCAAGTTTCTACATTTCAAGTTTTCTACATATCAAGTTTCTACATTTCAAGTTATCTACATTTGGCGACTTGATTTTTGCTGCCTATGATTCGTGCAAACTTGTTGCTTGCCTGCCTCGACTTGCAGGGAGTTGAAAAATTAAAGGCACTTGAAAAAGCAAATGAATCCATTCATGCAGATCTCTGATGGGTATTCGAAGCCTAAGAGTGCTAGCGAGTTTTTACAAGATTTCGTTTCTGAAATACACATTCTTATCTGGGATGGGGTTCAATTTAAAAACACATTTTTCCAGTTAAATTGAGATCTTTTGTAATGGATACTCCAGCACGTGCATTCATCCTTAATACAAAAGGGCACAGTGGATACTTTTCCTGCACACGATGTACACAGGAAGGAGAAAGCTTTAAAAATCGCATGGTTTCCCCACTTTATCAAGACTCCGCAGTAAGAACTGAAGATTCATTTCGATCAAGAGCCCAACCAGAACACCATCACGATCAAAACCCTATAATTATAGAAAATCTTAAAATAGACATGATCAAGCAAATATCCTTAGACTATATGCGTTGTGTGCCTTGGTTTCACCAGAACACTATCGAATTCATGGATTGTGACAAGAGGTGAACAATATTCTCTGGACTTGAGAAGAATCACGCTGCTTTCCACAATTTTGGTTAATTTAAAAGACTGCATTCCACGAGAATTTGCCAGAGAGCCAAGAGCACTATCACAACTTAGCAAATTCAAGGCCACTGAGTTCAGACAATTTTTGTTATACACAGGCCCCTTTATTTTGAAATCTATTTTATCGCACGAACGGTATATACATTTTTTAAATCTATCACTGGCATTGAGAATCCTTTTAGATGAAAAAAACTGCGCAATTAACAATGAATGTGCTCATAATATGCTCTATAACTTTATTTTAAAAATTCCCGAATTGTACGACTTGTCTTTTTTAACTATAAACTTTCATTCCTTGCTTCATATTCACAATGATGCGAAATATTTTGGATGCTCGAATTCCGTAAATGCATTTAAATTCGAAAATCATCTTCAAAAAGTAAAAAAAAGTCTGAAAAAGTGCAACAATGTAGCTACACAACTTAACAATCGGCAAGTGGAAAAAAGTTTATGTGAGAACATATATATTTGCAAAAAAAAAAGAAAGTTTTAAGGTTGGGGAAGTTTAAAAACGGGTGTTTTACAAGTGTTAAACTTAATAATATCTCTCTTGCTATTAAAAAACCCAATAATTACTGCTTTGATGGCAACAACATTATTCAAATTTACAAAATAACACAAAAAACTAATTCACCTTTTTTCGAATGAAAAATAATAAAAAACATTTTACCGTATTTTCAAGAACCTATTTCTTCGAATAAATTTCATATTTATTGGAATAAGCAGCTAGTACTTGCACCTTTTTTCGAAATTGCGGTGAAAACCATTAATAATCCTATTTTTTTAAAAGTAAAAAGGCAAATCTTTTCCATCCTGCTCTTCGATGTTATTTTAAAAAAATATGAAGTTTCTCGAATCGATAAACTATATACATAAACTGGTTATAAACTGGTTATACTCAGGGAAAAAAATCGTAAAACCAAAGAAAATACACTTTGCCACAAAGACTTTTATTGGTTAGATTGTGCCCAAAGATAAAACATCCTTACGACAAAGGCACAAAGATTATTAAATTCCCATGAAAAATATACTTTATATCAAAGACTTAAATTCTTGTGACAAAGATGTACGTCTTTAAAATAGTCGATTTCCTTAATACTATCTTTGTATGTCCGCCTTTTCTTTCTATTACTCACCACTTCTCCATTCTCCTTCCCCTTACCCTTGACCCTTAACCCATACGATTTAATCTAGTGCTAATTACAACTTATACATATTAATACATCAATTGCCTTATATAGTACATATTGCCCAAAAATTAACTGCGAACTATAAGCGTGTGTATTTTTAAGAAAAATATGATTTTGTAGAAAAGATTCTTTAACGTTAAAGACTTTGTCTTTGAAACAACGATGCTTAGCTTCAAGAAAACAAAGAAAATTTGTTGATTTTGCGTACTTTTTTCTTTGTTAACAAATTCTTGTTAACAAAGAATTAAATCGTTATAGCAAACAATTTATGTTTACGGCAAATATTTTTTGAATGATTTAGCTTCAAAGAACTTCAGTCTTTTGTTTCAAAGATGCACCAGTTGCTTAGTTAAAGAATAAGTCATTAGTGCAACGATCTTTTCCTTATAGCAAAGATATTTTGGTTACAGTCTTTTAACAACTTTTTTCTTTGATTTTTTTTTTGGCGTTCAATCTCTCAGTGTACCTACATGTAGTTAAGCAATACTAATGAACTAAAATTTAGCACTTCCATCATCTGAACAGTTTAATTCATCCAACAATTAACTTTCTAGGAATATTCATACACGCAACTTCAGTCAAATTCTTCTCCAACAAATAGTCAATATCGATTCGACCTCTATCAAAATATGTTGCCGGGTAAGAAATCATATGCAAATTTACATATGAAAATTTTTTCCTAACGGGATATTATAGCGTAGTTTTTAAAGACATAAGAAGATAGAGAATATTCGAGGGTTTTCGACAACTATATCGACTCGCCTATATAAGGCCGTAGCCAGACCGAGTTTTAGGTGGGACAGACCATCTTTTCATCGATTCCTTCAAGACTCAATAAGAAATAAAAAAACATCTGAACATTTTAAAATTTAGGGGAGGGGAAAACTGCCTCTCCCTAGTTACATCTCTGGTTATACATTTTAATCTAGACTTATCTTTATAGGGCAATCACAACAACAACAACATAGTACATCTCAATCTTTACCACTACTCTCCGAAATCCTTGACGAGCTTCGAACACTTAAAAATGACTCAAAAGCACGCGATGAGAGTCATAAGCAATTATTTGGAAGGTTAACAGAAGAAGTTATGACACTTCGAAATGAGGTCCGCCAGCTTAAAAAAGGATCTTTTAACTCAACTGAACGTAATAGAATAATATTACCAACATTACCATTCAATTCTGTCGAGGATATTCTCCAATTTGATAAGGATTTGCAAACAAATGTCGATTTACTTATTGAGTTGGTATGTGTGGACTGTTCTTGATAAAGTTGCAAGCTTCAGTATTTTACCTTACAGAAATTGCAAATATCAAGAGTCGGCGGAGACGACCTCTCATATTTTCTAAGGACTGCTGTGAAAAAAATTGTAACAGATGACCTGGCTACCAATTTTTCATGGAAGGGGACTAAAGAAAAACTGAGCGCACAGAAATTATTTTTAATTTCAGTTATTAAAGGTTTTAATTTTGTTTATTTTTTTCATTTGCTTCTTCAATAATCTTATAATACTTTCGTAGATCTGTCCCACGAAAAATTCGTAACGGCCGATGAACCTAAAATCAATTCCATACTGCAAAAACATTTTGTACATGCTAAAGACAGAATTAACAAGAGACTACAAAATATTCGCAAATAATATTTTTATTATTTAATTTTATTGCATTAGAAACCTAATTTTAATTTTTTTGTTGGAGCTTAATTTTTATTTCACCGTAAAATGTAAAGTAAGATTCGAATATCTCTTTTTTAATAATTATCATTTTTCATTTAATACTCGTATTAACATGTATGTTCAATATGTAAAGTAAAACTCAAGTCTCTCATTTTCTATAATTATCTTGAATACTTTTTCATTTTTTATTTCATGATGCGTCAATAAATTTGTTGTTAAAAAAAGTAAAAGTTTTCAGGATTTTTCTTTCAGTGTATCGCTTCAAGCGATACGTTGGCAATGCTCTTTGGCGAATCGCTTTTGACTCTGCTAGGAGGCTCATCTGCGATTCTTTTTAACGAATCGCTTAAGGCTCTCCCCAAAGACTCTTCTGCGACGCTATTTAGAGATTCCCTAGCAAGCCTTCAATGCGATTCGGTCACGACTCTTCTTCGCGATTCCCTCGTAAGGAACCAACTGCTCACAAAGGAGGATTCGTTTGCGATGAAAATGCGAGCTCGCTGCCGATGGTGCTGCGAATTTTAGACGCTCGCTGGCGACGCTTCTGCGATTGTAAATGTTTGTAGGGATTATAGAAGCGGTTTGAAGTTTCTGTTTTTTTCTTATAAATTAATAAATATAAATACATAAATTGTGTGTATATATTAGAGCCCTGCATGAGTATAATCGCAAAGCGAATACACTCTGCTTCACTGCTAAACAGTACACTGTAACTGAATAAAACTTAAACAACAGGTCGTGTAGTGAAGAACAAATCTACGCACTGCTTATACCTTATCTGTTCTCTCACAAACACTGTTAGCACTGATCTAAACTTTCAGAGGTTTGCGTTATTTGTATTTCTATTCGGTGCATGGTATAATAATACAAGGTAGCATTGACAGTTGCTTGGGAAAACATTATACCATGATTCGGTGTACTCGCATAACATACTCTCACATACACTGCAAGCACTGATCTGTACTTTGAAAGCTTTGCGTTATTTTTGTTTCTGTTCTTTACTTCATTGATGCTTAGCGTTAACCAAACCAGTTTTCTTAAACAAAGGAGGTAGGACAGGCGACTTATTCGTTTTTTTTTAAGTGAAACTTCTTTAGCACCGTTGTGATTTGAAACTCGATGAAATGAAAAAATCACACGAAAGAGGAAATTTTATACATTTTTGTAATAGAGCCCTCGTAAGAAGTGGCCGGAGAGAATAGGTGTCAAAGGGAAAAAGGTTTCTTTTCCAAAAGTAATTGGGGTCGGTCATACATATTAACCTTCTTCGGCCCTTCCTTAAAGGTCATCTCTTCAGGTGTATGGAAAAAATATACAAAAATCATAAAATTTGTATGGGAGCCCCCCTAAGGAGTGGTTGGAGAGAATAGGTGTCAAAGACAAAAATGTTTCTTTTGCAAAAGTAATAGGGTCATACATATTAACGCTCTTTGGCCCTTGCTTAAAGCTCCCCTGTTTAGGTGTAGGGAATAAAAAAACAACAATAAAAAAAAAAAACAAACAAACATATTTCAATTCAATACTATAAAGTTAAACTTTATGTATAATTTTATTCATTAAATTTAGACTTGAGCAATAATTTAATATTATTGATATATTCCCTAAGTTTCCTACTGTAAATTTATAATAATAATTTTTTGAAAACAAATTACGAATTCTAATAAAAACAATTTATTCTTGAAAAACTGTTCAAAAAGTTTTATTTCTTTAATATTTCTTTAATCGTAATGAAAACAATAAAAAATAGCATGTCTACATATATATTGTTTGCATCTCATTGAAAAACAATCGCAAACATTGATCGCAAAACAAAAGATTCTTGCTCATAACAACATAATGCGCAAAATATTCAGTGTATGTGTAGTCATATTCAGTGTACCTAATGTTTGCGTTACTTTTTATTGCAAGAAGCTGGTCTTGCTGTTATAAGTTCAGCAGTGAATTGTTTACTCTCGCATAAAATAGAGTGAGAGTATGTTAACATACGAGAGCTTTGGAAAAAAAGGTCAGTGTAAGCTTTTTATCCGACAGTAAACGAATGTATTTGAGTATGCAAAAAGCATACTCATGCAGGGCTCTAGTATTTATTATTTCAACTGTGTAAATAAATAAAACCTTCTAACCAAAGGTTATTCAAATTAATTAATAGAACTTACAGCTAGTTAATACTCATGCATCAATTTTACGTATGATTATCTTGTACGTCCATCACAATATGATTATCTTTCTAGGGTTAATGGAAAATATCTGACATAACTGGGAGGGAAAATTGATACTATTGTCCCCTCACACATCTAGCAACGGGCAATTGCCCACCCTGCCCCTGCTATCTTCTACACCAGGGATTGCCAAAGAGTGATTTTTGAAGAGTGCAACAACAATTATAAAAAACTAGCTGATACCCGACGCGTTGCTGTCGTAGCGGAAATGATTTCTATCTCTATCTCTATCTCTATCTCTATCTCTATCTCTATCTCTATCTCTATCTCTATCTCTATCTCTATCTCTATCTCTATCTCTATCTCTATCTCTATCTCTATCTCTATCTCTATCTCTATCTCTATCTCTATCTCTATCTCTATCTCTATCTCTATCTCTATCTCTATCTCTATCTCTATCTCTATTTCTATCTCTATCTCTATCTCTATCTCTATCTCTATCTCTATCTCTATCTCTATCTCTATCTCTATCTCTTTCGCTATCTCTGTCTCTATCTCTATCTCTATCTCTATCTCTATCTCTATCTCTATCTCTATCTCTATCTCTATCTCTATCTCTATCTCTATCTCTATCTCTATCTCTATCTCTATCTCTATCTCTATCTCTATCTCTATCTCTATCTCTATCTCTATCTCTATCTCTATCTCTATCTCTATCTCTATCTCTATCTCTATCTCTATCTCTATCTCTATCTCTATCTCTATCTCTATCTCTATCTCTATCTCTATCTCTATCTCTATCTCTATCTCTATCTCTATCTCTATCTCTATCTCTATCTCTATCTCTATCTCTATCTCTATCTCTATCTCTATCTCTATCTCTATCTCTATCTCTATCTCTATCTCTATCTCTATATCTATCTCTATCTCTATCTCTATCTCTATCTCTATCTCTATCTCTATCTCTATCTCTATCTCTATCTCTATCTCTAACTCTATCTCTATCTCTATCTCTAAGTGGAACGACTCGTGTAAATTGATAACCAAATTTCGAGGCTATGCTACTTATAATTCCAAAGTTATTCGATATCGCAAATTTAGCTTGTATGGGCGGAGCCACACCCCCTTGTTCAATGACGTCTCAGTTTTCTAGTAGAAGAATATCACCCAATAGTAATTCCATACTGAATTTCGTTGTTAAACGACGTTTAGTTCCAAAGCTATCTGATATCAAAAATTTTAAGTGTATGGGCGTAGCCACACCCCCTTTTCCAAAGCCCATCCCAGTTTTATAGTATAAATATATCACCAAGTGGAAACTCCATACTGAATTTCATTATTATATGGCATTTAGTTCCAAAGCTATTCGATATCATAAATTTGAATTGTATGGGCGGTGCCACACCCCTTTGGCCTATACTTGATAAATTTTGCTAGTCGAAGGACGCGACTAAATAGTACGCTCCTACCAAGTTTCATTGATGTGTGACTTATAGCTTGAAAGTTATACCGAAAATTTGGTCTGCTTAAAAAGTGCCACGCCCCACATTCAACGCCCATAAAATTTTACCTGTGGAACGGCTCTTGTAAACTAAGGTAGAACACCGAATTCCGATGCTATGCGAACTATAACTTCAGAGCTATTCGCTTCCGTAGATTTGGGTTGTATGGGAGGTGCCACGCCCCCTTGACATTTTCAAACAATTTTTTTTTTAAAACCATCTAGAGAACGTACCCTACAAAATGGTATCGGCAGATTTTTTTTTTACCCAGCTGAACTCTCAAACACTCGTCACAAACAGATTTGACAACATTTTTTTATATATATAGACTAGTAAACCCGTATGGCGTTAGAACGCCAAAATGAGAAAAAAATCTAGTGTAAGATTATTTTGTTTTTATTATTAGAACTGTTATCACTTTTTAACATATTTCTGTGTAAAATCACCAGTCTTAAAATCGCCAGAAAATACAACAACTTTTCAAAAAATAGTTTATGAATGTCTGGTAATATCGCGAAACATACGAACAATTACTGTCAGTGCTACTGCAGGAATCATACTTGCTTCATCAATAATGATAAGATGAGGATAATCAAAGTACCTTTTGTGCGCAAAATTAGGCTTAACGCCTGATACAGATATATCTTAAGAAGTGATCTAGGAAGTTTGAATTTTCTGTGCAAGGTCGTCTTCATTCAACCAAGCTAGCGGCGATGCCAGTAAGGGCTACAGGAATAGCGATTTTTCATGAACTTGCTCTTTTGCGGCTGGTACATAAATATAACAGTTATTTGAATGTTTTTCACTTTGCTCAACTGCTTTCATTATACAAAAGTATGATTTTGGAAAATTTCAGAAAAAAAATATCACATACTTTTACGCATCCCATAGAAAACTTACTTTCTTTGCAGAAGATTGTTTTGATTTTTTTGTTTAAATATACAATTCTTTACAAAAAATAAGACCTTATTGCACATCTGCAGACCAAGACCTTTCTATTGATACCCCATTTATGAAAATCACATTTACGGTATAGATTTGATGGTCATCACAAAAAAAGCGCTTGCGTAATCTATATATATAAAAAAATGTTGTCAAATCTGTTTGTGACGAGTGTTTGAGAGTTCGGCTGGGTAAAAAAAAAATCTGCCGATAACATTTTGTAGGGTACGTTCTCTAGATGGTTTTAAAAAAAAAATTGTTTGAAAATGACAAGGGGGCGTGGCACCTCCCATACAACCCAAATCTACGGTAGCGAATAGCTCTGAAGTTATAGTTCGCATAGCATCGGAATTCGGTGTTCTACCTTAATTTACAAGAGCCGTTCCACAGGTAAAATGTTATGGGCGTTGAATGTGGGGCGTGGCACTTTTTCAGCAGACCAAATTTTCGGTATAACTTTCAAGCTATAAGTCACACATCAATGAAACTTGGTAGGAGCGTACTATTTAGTCGCGTCCTTCGACTAGCAAAATTTATCAAGTATAGGCCAAAGGGGTGTGGCACCGCCCATACAATTCAAATTTATGATATCGAATAGCTTTGGAACTAAATGCCGTATAATAATGAAATTCAGTATGGAGTTTCCACTTGGTGATATATTTATACTATAAAACTGGGATGGGCTTTGGAAAAGGGGGTGTGGCTACGCCCATACACTTAAAATTTTTGATATCAGATAGCTTTGGAACTAAACATCGTTTAACAACGAAATTCAGTATGGAATTACTATTGGGTGATATTCTTCTACTAGAAAACTGAGACGTCATTGAACAAGGGGGTGTGGCTCCGCCCATACAAGCTAAATTTTGCGATATCGAATTACTTTGGAATTATAAGTAGCATAGCCTCGAAATTTGGTTATCAATTTACACGAGTCGTTCCACTTAGAGATAGAGATAGAGATAGAGTTAGAGATAGAGATAGAGATAGAGATAGAGATAGAGATAGAGATAGAGATAGAGATAGAGATAGAGATAGAGATAGAGATAGAGATAGAGATAGAGATAGAGATAGAGATAGAGATAGAGATAGAGATAGAGATAGAGATAGAGATAGAGATAGAGATAGAGATAGAGATAGAGATAGAGATAGAGATAGAGATAGAGATAGAGATAGAGATAGAGATAGAGATAGAGATAGAGATAGAGATAGAGATAGAGATAGCGATAGAGATAGAGATAGAGATAGAGATAGAGATAGAGATAGAGATAGAGATAGAGATAGAGATAGAGATAGAGATAGAGATAGAGATAGAGATAGAGATAGAGATAGAGATAGAAATCATTTCCGCTACGACAGCAACGCGTCGGGTATCAGCTAGTAATAATATAGATAATCAACAACAACAACAACAAATCGTTGGATACCTGGTAGAATAAGGAAATAGTAACATAAAAAACACAAACAAAAAGCAGTCGGTGACGAAACCATACGCAAAATTACCAACAAGGATCCTTCAGCGTAGCAAGAGTTATACGCGGTCGCATGCGGTATAAACGACAAGAATAAGCAACAACAAACACAAGCTGTTTGGTTGCGGTGCAGCTGCGCTTGTGAACGATTCGGCGAATTACAACAATCATAGAAATATTGAAGTTGTTGTAATAGAGTGGAAACCCAGTGGGCAAAAGCAGGGCTTCGAAGCGCTACTTGCAGGCCTTTATATGGATTTTGAAGACCTTCCGCACTCATATCCAAGCCCATTAATTTTTTTATATGAAACGAGAAAATTTTCTAGGGCTTCCTCTCTCGCGACTCTAAAGAGGCCTGCCAGAAGCTCTTTTTTGAGAATGCATGTTAAAAGACCTTCTTTATGAGGGCTTATAAAAGCACTCTCAATTCAAGCCTTATTATTCTACTTCATTTGTTAGGGCTGAAGAAGGGTGCTGCTTTAGTAGACATAATTGTACCTATTTTTTAATGAGTGCTAATAAGAGTGTTCTAGCATAATCTTGTAAGCTTTAAAAAAGGACAGCCTCTATAATTTGCTGGATGGCCGTGCAAAACAGAAAACAGTTAACTGCCGTGCAAAACATATGCAGTTAACTGTTTTGCAATTTATATTTTGTAGTGAAACTTCCTTAGGTCACTTTACTTCATTTCGTCACTCGATAGAGAAGAAAGATATGTTTTATAGTAGAGAGAATGAGAGAGATATATATACATTGCATAAATTACAGAACAAATTTCTTTGTCACCGCTGAGCGTTGAACCTGCGAACTCAAGATTTCAAAACCAACGCCTTATCTATAGAGCTAAATTCTCCATACAGGAATATACTCTACATACCAATTAATCAAATTGCTGTAGATGCCCAGCGGAAAAATAATTTCAGAGTTGTGGACCTCATATTTTTATAGGCATTTTGTTCACAAGTTATCAAACTGGGTAATAGCAGAGCGGTAAAACGTTTGACTATAATGCCAGCGGTCCGAGTTCAATGCTCGCATGTGACAAAAAATAAAATTTTCTCGCTTTGTTTTTATTTATGTTTTTTATAGGAGAGCGCTGTGCTCTCCTTGGGCTAACACTTTATGTTATGTTTTATTTCTTTTATGTTTTGCGTTGCACAGAAATAAACAATTTTTGAGCCCCATGCATAGGAAGGGCTTCAATAAGTGCCAATAGTAGTAGTCTTAGCATGCCTTCTTTTGTTAAGGCCTAGTATAATTGCCCACTGGGAAGAGTTAGGCGATGGCTGTTCTACACCATCGTTCCCTAGCCACTTCAATAACAATATAACCAGCTAATTCAAGTCACAAAGTTAAAAAAAAATATACCTACATACTTACACTACCAAAAAAATAGTGTTACTACAACACCGAATCGGTGTAACATAGTGCCTATCCGAATGGTGTTCATTTTATTTTATCCATTTGTGTTGCTTCAAATTAATATTATAAAAAAAAAAAATTTAATGTGACCTTTTCCATTAATTATATTGAAACAAATTTTAGCTTTAGGCCAAGTACGTTGACAACAAGACAACATGAAGACAATGAAGGCAACAACCACAACATCGGCTCCGTGTATAGCAAATCATACAGCAGACTAGACAGACTGTTTCGTTGGACGCTACACCAATTCATCATTGTTTGCAATTTTATTTATTGATTTTAGTACGAAGTTCTTTAATGCGGCTTGCGGGTAGAGTGAAATCCCAGTATGCCATACGGATCCATTACGAGTTCGAGATGGACTTACTTCTTTGTATATTTCATCCGAAACAGAACCGTTTTCGTATGAAATTCCTTTCAAAAACGCGAATCGTTTTTTCTGCTTTTTCGGATTCGTCTCGAACTCTGAACGGACTTCATATACGAATCCGTTTCGAACTGTCTTTTGGATTCGAGAGAATTTTTTTTTTTTTAAATAATACGCATTCAAAACGAAACAAGGCTTACGCTAAATTAAAAAGATTTATTTTTTTTATGTATATTTTATTTTTTATTTTATTTTATTATTTTATATTTTTTTTTTTTATTTATTTTTTTTTATGTTCATTTTTGTATTATTCTAGTTTTAATGAAATATTAATATGAATTATAAAAAGGAAACTAAAAATTTTTTCTTATTGCAGTTTTCCTCTTCTCGGTAAAGCGATCATGCGCAATATGAAAGAATTTTTATTTTAATTTAAAATAAAAATAAGTATAAGTTATATTTCATATCCCTGATCCATTGAATACAAAATAAAAAATTTGATTACTTAAAAACTCCCTTTTAACATATGTTAACGTTGTGATCATTATTTTGAAGGAACAGGTTCGAAATGGGTCCATCGAAACATAAATGAACGAACTCTGCACTGACGGACTCGTAACGGGTTCGAAACGGATCCACATCTGTTTTTGGGTGTGTGTGGACAGTGTCTATTTGTGTGTATGCGTGCGAGTACAGAGCAGAACAAAGAGCATATAATAACTCAAGAACCGTTGACCGGATTTAAGTGAAATATATGGTTCTTAAATACTCAGAATTTTGAAGTATTTGATAGCGTTATGAAGCATTTGATAGCGTATTGAAAATTCATTAACACTTCACGTTAAACGCCATAACTTCCGAACCCTTCAAGAGCACACCTTCATCTATATCGTTGGAAAGTTAATGGTACGTAAAAAAAATGAAAATAATAAAAATTTAAAAAATACAGCGCCCTTTGCTGGCATGCTATTAAAATTTGAAATTAAGAATGGGCCAACTTACTTCAATTTTTCACAAGTTTTATATTTTTCCTTTAAAGTACGTCAAGTTACCTTTCCAATGATACCCTATTTACGAAAATCGCATTTAAATTGACTAAGCAACGTGTCAAAATATAATCTATTTTGGCATTCGCATGGCCGCGAAAAAATTCTTGAAATCTCAAACTCCAAGTATGGTTTTCTAAACAAAAAAAAAAAACAATCTAAGAACAAAATTTGAGCCAAATCGGAGATGGTCATTGCGACTGATATTACACTTCAATGTGAAATGAGCAATTATTTTTTAATAAAGAAAATTAAAAATTTAACTAACAAAATTTCAATTTCAGTGTCTGATTGCATTCATAGTAAATACTCTAACCACTGTGAAAGCGTTAGCGAACAGCTAGAGAAAAAGATCGAGGATCTCAAAAACTGTATGCAACAGGACAAAAACATTATTTCTGGTCAACTGCAAATAGCTATTAAAGCAATTGCAGATCAAAAAGTGATGCTTAATCAACTCTTACGAGATCGTTCCGCGGAAATGCCAATTCAATCAAAGTTCCCGTTGAAGAAAGAAGACGATCTGATTAAAATTAATAACGACATTAACGAACACAACAAGAACATATATGTATGTAAGTTAAGAGTGAAAAATTTGTTTTGATTGGATTTGTTTTTGAATTCGGTTTCTTTAATTTACAGGTTAATGCTATGAGATCTCTGTTACAGCCAGCAGGTGTTATAAAAAATTTTAAAAACATATTAAGCGACAAAATCGTCAAAGACTATAATATTGATGGGGTCCAGGGGAAAAAGTCCCTTAAAGGTTTAAACAACTTTTATAGTGCACTGCTAAGTACATTTTATATTTTGTAAAAAAACCAAATCATTTTTAACACATTTTTTATTGCAGACTGCATCTCGATTACGAGGGAACTGCAGAGTGTCAGCTACGCAAGGCAATGCAATTGCAAAAGAAACGCATTTTCAAAAACATTTGCATAGCCAAAGGCAAAATAACACCTGCCGAGTGAATTTCCGTTAACCTCCTGGAACCCTGGGTATCATATATGATACTTGCAATAAAATCTTCGTGGCAACGCCATCTATTGATTAATAGTGGAGCTTTCTTGTTGAGGGCATAGACCTCGAGGGATAAATAATTACAGCTTTCGTCATTTAATTTAACTAATTTGTGCTCATATGTAAATAAATTGATAACATCGAAATAGCCCGTTATTTTCTCTTCTGTGACCCAAAGTATCATATGTGATACCACCTGAAAATCCTGAAGCAGAAAATTATTTTACATTTAATCGATAAATTTGCATATTGTTACATCAAATCTCTCAAAACTGCTTGAATAGAAAAATTCATTGCTTGGATCCCTGGAGGATATACAAACATAACATTGAAATAGCCTGTTAACTGCTCGGGTCTCAGGAGGTTAAGTAGGAATTAAAAATATTAACGAAGAAGCTAGCTACTTTGGATTAGAGAAAACACAGTTACCTTAGAAAAGCGAAGTAATCGAATACGCAACACTAACAAAATAATGAGCTACATACATGTAATCAATCCAAATTATACCTACCAAAGTAGTTACCCAGTGGATTTTGTAGTACTCCGCACTCATACACAATCACACTTTCTTTTTTAAAAGTGCGAACATTTTTCAGGGCTACCGCTTTCGCACTCTTTAGAAAATTCATTAATAATCTCCCCTTTCGATGAGGGGTGATAGGAGCACTAATGTAAGCAGGCCTGATTATCGAACTTCATTCAGCATGGTTATAAAAGTTGCTCCTTGTGCACTCCTTCTCATATTACCTTTTAAATGAGGTCTGGACAGAGTGCTCTTACAAAAGTCATGCTTACAATCCTTTCTAAGTTAGGGAAATAAGTAGATTTCTCAAAAATAAAAAGAAACATTTTCATTGATTATATACATATATTTACATTCAAAATAAAGTAATTATTACATATAAACTTAAATATTATGAGATCATTTTCGTTCTTAATTTTACTTCATTATTAAAAAATTAAAATTAACTTTAAATTAATTGAATGAATAAAAAAGCTGTGGGCATTAAAACAATTTAATGCATAACACCGTCCGATAAATTTCGAATTCTGGGTGCAGTCATGATAAATTTTAATTAGGTATTATTGAGGGGTTAAAAACGAAATACCCTTGTATCCTATTTTTTTTTATAAATCATGGTAGAAAAATTTTAATTTAGATTATTTAGAAATATGTAGATTATTTTATTAATTAATGAATGTATTATATACGTAGAAAAGGCTGCTGAATCCAAAAATGCTTAAATTAAATCGATACAAATAATTTAAATGGCCACATCTTCAAATTCTAAAAAAAAAATGAAATAAATAAAAACAATGAAAGTTTATTTATTTATTTATTATTATTATTACGGTTTTTAAAGCCTTTTTCTAATACAAATGTTAATTATTAAATAGGTATTATATATAACAGCGTAAAAAAGAAATATTAAAACTATATCGTTGTGTACAACATTCAAAATATTAAAATTTCAAAACATAATTAAGAAGAAAAAAAAATAGAATAAAACAAATTTTTAAATTTAGCGGTTGACTAAAATTACATAAATAATAATTTAAATAATACTAACAAGATACAACGATATTTATGATTACATACTGTCAAGAGCTTTACAATGGTCATACAGTTCTTTCTTAAAAATAGAGATTTCACAATTTTTTATGTATTCTGGCAATTCGTTGAAACATTTCAAGCCTTTATAATAAAGATTATTCTTAGTAAATGCTGTTTTAAACAGTGGAAATTTGAAATTATTTTTATTCCGTGTATTTTTACTGTGTATATCTCTGTTAAATTTTAAATTTGAGCTTAAATAATAGGGTAAAAGTCCAGATTTAATGTTAATAAACTTCATAGTATGATAAAAAATTTGTTGCTTAACACTAAGCCAGTTGAGATCTATTAACATTTCACGAATGGGTGTATCGTAGCCTTTACTTGTTTTAAGTCTATTTTTTGTAATTTATCTATTTGTTCATCTTTCATGATAAAGAATATTGTTGGACAATAAATAAAATGTGGTTCAATAATAGATCTATAAACCATTTTCTTGTAATATATACTTAAATATATACTAGTTCTTTTCATAAACCTAATTTTCTTAGCAATCTTACTAATTGTAAAGTCGATGTGATCATTGAACTTTAGCTTGTTATCAATTAGAATTCCTAGATACTTTATTTGATCTATCTTTTCAATTTCTATGTTGTTTATATTTATTCCTTCAATGTTAATTTATTCTTTATTTCGTCGACATTTATACCACTAATCATTACTAACGCATCATCACAAAAAGTTTAATTTTTCAAAATTTTCATATAGATACTATATCATTAATATAAATATTGAATAAAATTGGAGATAAAACTGAGCCCTGTGGAAGTCCAATTCTAACCCCAATTTCTTCTGAATTTTCCATTAAGTATTTTTTCAATATTATGAAAAATCTAACGAAATATTTGTCGAACGGTGTAATTAAGCAGCAATACAATTAATAAATTGCCAGAAGGTTCTAACAGTTCTTTGCTATACTTTTTTGTACATAAGGTTTTTGATCCTTTTAAATCCAGCTTTTATAGCTTTGATATAATTCTGTCTTGTAACAACATCAGATTTTACTGCTTCTGAAAAAAACAAAATTATGATATTAAATTGGAAATTAAAATAGAATGCTCTTTCTCTTTCTTTAATTAAGGGGAGGTTCTAGTAGAAACGTAACGTAATTGCAGGATTTTTTTTGGGCGAACGTAAACTTTTTTTTATAAAAATCATTTGTGGCATTTATTAATGTATATTTCAACAACATTATATAATTTTTTCGATGAAAACTAATTAAAAATGGCGGCTGAACGTCTGGCTGATCAAAGCCGTGTGTGGCGATAGCCGATGTGCGCTGTACACTCTACAGCTCTGCCAAGTAATTTGAATCGAAAAAACTTAAAAAAATTGTTAACCTAAATGAAATTTGGGGGTCTTGTAGATTTCCGATTTTAATAGAACCCTTTTTTAAAAAAATTGACGCCCTTTGAAAAAAAAACCCTGTTTTTCCTCCTTTTCCTTTTGCTTTAGCGTTAAAAGTAATGATAATAAATTCGTTTCAAAAAAAACTTCCTGAAGGCTCTCTAAATTGAATAATCTTTAATTTGAGCCGTCAAACATCGAAATCGGTCAAGTCGCTGGAGCGGAATCTCGAAAAAGGTGTTTCGAGAAAAACGCGTTTAAAGTTTGACAAAGAAAAAAACGTAAGTATGTTTATTTGCTATGACTCGTAAAATAAAAATTAAAAAAATAAATAAATAACTGGTCATTTCAGCCCTTGAAAGGACTTTGACCTAGCTTCTTATGACCAATTGTGTTGTGCGTGTTATTAAGTTTGTACACAATTGACCGAGAAATGGACCTACAGGCTTAACGCCGACTCCGAACGGCGATGAACGAAATGTTCTTATTCTCAAGAAGCTTTACATGGCATTTTGATTACTCTCTGAGGTTTGCCATTGTCTGCAGAGAGGTGGCGGCCGTACAGAAAAATTATTTTAATTCAAATAATTTTCTGTCGCTGCTGGGGTTCGAACCTGGGTCTCCAAAGTTCTTTGACATAGCGGCCACGCACTTTAACCAACTACGCCACGGACGCCACTACTGGGAAATATATTTTAGTTTATTTCTTGCCTACATGTAATTGCACATATGCAATGTTGCGTAACTTCGCTCCTATACATTGCAGAGCATCCAAATTTCGTTAATACATTCTCTACCTCTCCAATCACAAATAACAACATAAAATCTTTAGTAAAAAATCTTTTTTTTGACGTAGAATACGTCATTCTCGGTCATACGTCGTAGAATACGAATACGGAGGTAAATAGGGTGGTTGATAGTGATCAGGTGTCGGTATTTATATAACTTTTTGAGCCTTTGGTGGGCCTAAAGTACTGATCGTACAATGTTGATGTTAGCACTTGTTGGTCTGCTTGATCCTTAATGCGACAAAAATTCATGTTAGAATTCTCTAACTTATATAAATTTTACATAATTACATGAAATATAAAGTCAACATTTGATGTTTTTGTTTGCTTAAACTTGCTACCTATTTATCGACAGTTTCCGGTTTTATCGACAAAACCATAAAATTTGTATCGGAGCCCCCCTAAGGAGTGGTCGGAGGGAATAGGTGTCAAAGGCAAAAATGTTCCTTTTGCAAAAATAATGGGGGTCGCTCATACATATTAACCCTCTCCGGCACTCTCTTAAAGGTCATATGCTCAGGTGTATGGAATAAATAAACAAAAACCATAAAATTTGTATGGGAGCCTCACTAAGGAGTGGTCGGAGGAAATAGGTGTTAAGGGGAAAAATGTTCCTTTTGCAAAATTAATGGAGGTCAGTGATACATATTAACCCTTTCCGGCACAAAAACCATAAAATTTGTATGGGAGCCTCCCTAAGGAGTGGTCGGAGGGAAAAGGTGTCAAAGGCAAAAATGTTGCTTTTACAAAAGTAATGGGGGTCGGTCATATATATTAACTCTCTCCGGCACTCTCTTGAAGGTCATATGCTCAGATGTATGGAATAAATATACAAAAACCATAAAATTTGTATGGGAGCCCCCCTAAGGAGTGGTTGGAGAAAATAGGTGTCAAAGGCAAAAATGTTCCTTTTGTAAAAATAATGGAGGTCAGTGATACATATTAACCCTTTCCGGCACAAACACAATAAAATTTGTATGGGAGCCCCCCTAAGGAGTGGTCGGAGGGAAAAGGTGTCAAAGGCAAAAATGTTGCTTTTACAAAAGTAATGGGGGTCGATCATATATATTAACCCTCTCCGGCACTCTCTTGAAGGTCATATGCTCAGGTGTATGGAATAAATAAACAAAAACCATAAAATTTGTATGGGAGCCCCCCTAAGGAGTGGTCGGAGGGAATAGGTGTCAAACGCAAAAATATTCCTTTTGCAAAAGTAATGGGGGTCGGTCATACATATTAACCCTCTTCGGCACTCTTTTAAAGGTCATATGCTCAGGTGTATGGAATAAATATACAAAAACCATAATATTTGTATGGGAGCCCCCCTAAGGAGTGGTCAGAGGGAATAGGTGTCAAAGGCAAAAATGTTCCTTTTGCAAAAGTAATGGGGGTCGGTCATACATATTAACCCTCTCCGGCACTCTTTTAAAGGTCATATGGTCAGGTGTATAGAATAAATATTTTGCTAAATAGTTTTTAAAAAAGATGTCATCAAAAGTGAATTGACTAATTCTACGTCGTGTGTTACGACATAGTCGAAACTACTGTATCTTTTTATTATATTTTTTTAATTAATTAAATTAATTCAATTCGGTCCAATTAAAAATACAGTTTATATAAGTATAACTTTATTTCTTTCTAAAAATAATGCAATGGTTGCCTTGGTCATAATAGCTTCTTAGAATTTCAACATCCGGCAATTGTCTGACTAGTTCTTGCAATTCTTCATTTTCGAAAACGTGATAATAGCGTAGAAAAGTGGTATCCTTTTGCCCTGACTCAATGGATGACTTTAATTTCCAAGGAACTAGCAGGTCTTGTTGTTGAAACTCGGTACGATTTGTGTGTATGGGTAAATTTATCGCGGGTGCATCTGCTTGTGGTTGCAGCAGATGCAGCGCAGTCTGTTGTCTTTGTTCATCTTCAGTCACTTTGTGCTTGTTAACAGCCTTGTTTTGCCTCAGATAGCTAGACTTTTTAGCATTTGAGCGTTGGTCACGGGCCCAAACGTAAATCAAAGCACGCCCGCCTGATAAAAGAATGCGCGCCATTTCCTTTATAGCCACTAAGCGACGAGCAGGTGTGGCAAGATGATGAATTACCGCAATGCTTATGCATCCATCAACAGAACCAGTGCGTATGGGCACAGATATGCAGTCGCATTTAAATATGTTAAGCCGACGTAAGCCACAAACACGTAGCAGTCCTCCACTGCGATCACAACCTAGCTTTAGGATGTTAGGATGCGTGTACAGATACTTGCCATTGCCGCAGCCAATATCAATAAGTACGGAGCCACACTCAAAACTATCTACAAATTCAGCAACCTGGGGCCAAGGTTTGTGACGCGTCTCACTGAAGTGATTAGCAATCTTATCGTATACAGCGTGTACATTTTTTGCTTCTAATTGTACTGCTACGTCATCTAAGCCTTGACTATCAGTTGAATTACACATAGAACTTTGTCGCGAGTCGCACAATTGCGGGTAGGGACAGTCACAGGCACCACCACCTCGAAGTTTACGAAAAGTAAATGAGGTACGCTTGGAACGCTTTTGTGTTGTCAGCGATGCTGCAGTGGGTATTACATCAGTAGTACGCGTCCCAATACTATGAATCCAATCATAGCGTGATTCACCAGACATGATCAGCAGCGAACGGCGTGGAAGCAACAAAGAAAAATGTTCATGGCCTCGTTTAAAATCCATGACGATATCGCTTTCTAGTGACAGTGACATGATTGGATCAAGGAAAGCGCTATGCGTATCAACATGCGGTGGAATGCCTTGGCCTGGCGTATAAACATTTACTGTAAGTTGATCAGGCTCCTTCCATGACATTCTAATATTTTGGCTACTTTCGAGCTGTTTTTCTATGCGTGACCAAAGAACATCACATTCTTTAGGTATCCTTCGTTCCAGTGGACAATCAGGGCTAACATTGTTGTTTTGATAAAGAAATTCGTAGCCAAAGTGAATCACTTCGCGATGCTTTAAAGTGCCAGTATCTAGTTTATTTTCCCTAGCTTCGTTTACCACATCGATCAAAGTGCGTTCTTCAGTCTCAGAAACAAATTCTTTTAGCAAAATAAGTCCATTGGGTGGAGCTCTTCTCCAAGGATCGACGTAGTCTGGAACTGCATCGAAGTAAGACAAATATACTATCGCCTCATCCTGTCCAAGTGGTGCTTTATTGTGGATGCCAAGAAAGATTAGTTCTGCTTGCGCGGAACTTGAACAAACCAAGAATGCGTATGATTTCCCTGGAAGCATGAGTAGGCGCTCAACTTCGCCATATTGGGTTACTTCAGCAATAACACGGTCTTCCGTCAATCCAGTTGAAAGGCCTGCATTCAGAATCGCCAGAAATCTTGTAGCCAGTTCACTGCTTTGAATGTTACATTCATGCTCTATTATTGCACGGCAACGTCGCTGTTTTTTATTCACCTTCTGAATTTTATAATTCGGCGACATGGCTTAAATTTTTAAGTAACGTGTATTTACATTAGTAAATATGGCTAACAGCTGTTTATACCAAAGATAACAAGATGGGAAACTTCTGTGGGGAATCTAAAAATTGCAAAAAGTAAACACACATACGAGAGAAACCATTTCACCACAAATAGTGAGGTGAATATGTCAGTTTCGGGTTATGTTCCTTAACCCTTCCAACACGTTTATTATTGATTGGCTTTATAACGAATACAACAATATCTAAAGTTCTCTAAATATTCTTATATATGCTAAAAATATTTATTTTTGTGCTTTAGCTTCATGTTCAATAAGATTTTATACATAAAAAACCATATTATTTCCTTAAGAATAGCAAAAAATTTGTGCATGTAACGTAAAGGTTAATAATATCAGCTGGGTGAATTTATGAATGAAATGTTTTTTTTCCATGAGTGTGTTAGAAGTAGTGTTGCCAATTTATCTTTTTTAGGATAGCTTTAAATTTTTCCTTTTTATTAGGTTTTTAATTATTATATCTGTTTTAGGATAGCTATGCGTAAATTTCTCTTCAAAATCTACAACGATGATCATAGGAAATCAATTGGGTCTACGGAAGTCAAAATATATAAGTTTGTAAACTTAATTGATTCATAATTTCAATATTCAAATATTGCTCATAATTTCTTATTGCTATATGAGTTAAAATAAAGTGTTCGGAATATTTCCATAAATGTAACAGGTATTCCCGTAAAATTCAGAAAGTATAAGTAATGATAGAAATTGGAGTTAAAATGTGACAAATGGAAAAATAAACGCCAATAAAATTGAATTGCATTTCCACACCACCTTTTAGGTATGCAATTTGGTGCGTTACTGATTTTTTTGGGTGTTCGGTTCCCCTGCAGGCCTATGTCACCCAAAAATTATGTAATGAAATACTTTAAAGAATTCATACAATAATAATAACCTCTTGAGGCTTAAAACATATTTTATTGGCTTTGAACTCCAATGAATCAAATCAAATGTATATATAAGTTTATATAAGTGACAATGACTTATAAGTGTCAGTAAGTCAGTAAGTAAGTAAAACACATACAAATTTATTTTTAAAATTTGGCTCAGATACATCCCGATTGAAAAATTAAAGTATAAAATATGATCTAATTCTAATGAAAAGACCAACAAGTATATCACTATTGCAGTTGATGCAGCAAGATTATGGTGCAATTCCCTTAATTTCTTGGAACAAATATTCACTGAAGCCTACTCTGTGGCAAACACCGTCAAATAGTTAAACGAACTTTTTATCTAACATCATGACTTTCAACTTAATATATTACGCAAATACATAATCAAAGCAATTTTACAAATCTATATATATAAAAAAATGTTGTCAAATCTGTTTGTGACGAGTGTTTGAGAGTTCGGCTGGGTAAAAAAAAAATCTGCCGATACCATTTTGTAGGGTACGTTCTCTAGATGGTTTTAAAAAAAAAATTGTTTGAAAATGACAAGGGGGCGTGGCAACTCCCATACAACCCAAATCTATGGTAGCGAATAGCTCTGAAGTTATAGGTCGCATAGCATCGGAATTCGGTGTTCTACCTAAATTTACAAGAGCCATTCCACAGGTAAAATTTTATGGGCGTTGAATGTGGGGCGTGGCACTTTTTCAGCAGACCAAATTTTCGGTATAACTTTCAAGCTATAAGTCACACATCAATGAAACTTGGTAGGAGCGTACTATTTAGTCGCGTCCTTGGACTAGCAAAATTCATCAAGTATAGGCCAAAGGGGTGTGGCACCGCCCATACAATTCAAATTTATGATATCGAATAGCTTTGGAACTAAATGCCGTATAATAATGAAATTCAGTATGGAGTTTCCACTTGGTGATATATTTATACTATAAAACTGGGATGGGCTTTGGAAAAGGGGGTGTGGCTACGCCCATACACTTAAAATTTTTGATATCAGATAGCTTTGGAACTAAACGTCGTTTAACAACGAAATTCAGTATGGAATTACTATTGGGTGATATTCTTCTACTAGAAAACTGAGACGTCATTGAACAAGGGGGTGTGGCTCCGCCCATACAAGCTAAATTTGCGATATCGAATAACTTTGGAATTATAAGTAGCATAGCCTCGAAATTTGGTTATCAATTTACACGAGTCGTTCCACTTAGAGATAGAGATAGAGTTAGAGATAGAGATAGAGATAGAGATAGAGATAGAGATAGAGATAGAGATAGAGATAGAGATAGAGATAGAGATAGAGATAGAGATAGAGATAGAGATAGAGATAGAGATAGAGATAGAGATAGAGATAGAGATAGCGATAGAGATAGAGATAGAGAAAGAGATAGAGATAGAGATAGAGATAGAGATAGAGATAGAGATAGAGATAGAGATAGAGATAGAGATAGAGATAGAGATAGAGATAGAGATAGAGATAGAGATAGAGATAGAGATAGAGATAGAGATAGAGATAGCGATAGAGATAGAGATAGAGATAGAGATAGAGATAGAGATAGAGATAGAGATAGAGATAGAGATAGAGATAGAGATAGAGATAGAGATAGAGATAGAGATAGAGATAGAGATAGAGATAGAGATAGAGATAGAGATAGAGATAGAGATAGAGATAGAGATAGAAATCATTTCCGCTACGACAGCAACGCGTCGGGTATCAGCTAGTTTTATAGATAAAACAAATGCTAGTTCGCCAAAGCAATATTAATTATAACCAAGCAAATTTTCAAAGAAAACAATGATAGTTGACAACCCTCATGGGATGAAAAATAAGGCCGTGTGCTATTCGGAAACTTTTCACTCGTGGTAGGAGAGAATTTACTGAGTTGAATACAATTTCTGTCTGTTGAAATAAAATTGTAATTTTTGCTGTGCCAAAAGGACGATGAAATTTTGACAACTAGAAATGTTGACGTTTTAGATTTTGGTAGTGCATTAGCACAAGAATTTAATTTAATTTGCGAAATTGTTGATATATATTGAAAATGAGGGATTCTGGTTGCTATGCTGTCGGAAACACAAAATTTTTAACTGCTTTACGACTCACAAAGTCACAAGTGTTTTTTTTTAATTTTTGCTTGTGTCAAAAATTCTCTTTCCGATTGTCAAAAATTATACTAGCCCCTGGGGCTACATGAATTTTTGACAATCATTTTCACCTCACAAGTGCCAAATATTCTCTTGCAGACTGTCAAAATTTCATCATCCGAGTGAAAAGTTTCCGAATAGCACACGGCCTAACAGAACATTTACAAAACGACCGTGGTGAAAATAAAAAGCCATTTACAAATACAACAAGTGCCAAAATTTGCAAACTTTGTTTGGTGATTAAGAATAATATAAGAAAATGCATGTAATTATTTGAGTGTTAAATAGATTCCTGTAACACAACTTAAAGATTTAAATATTCAAACACTCAATCCATACATTATTTTTCTTGTTTGTAAACGAAGTTTCAGCAGAAAATAGCAGAAGAAGAACAAGACCGTTCCTTTTTTTAATTTCACCTCGAATAGCGGGGTTTGTGTAAAATAGCGGGGGTTTGTGTAAAATAAAAATTTTTCAAAAATGTTGACAAATACAACAACTGAAGAAATTGGCAAACTTTAAACGCATGTATGGACTAAAATAAAGGGACTTAGTGATCAGTTTTGGTTGCAAACAGTTTATTGCAACTCAACTTAAATATTTAAATCAGAATAAATAGATTATTTGCATTATTTTCAGGGGTTGCAAAGTGATTTCTTTGAGAGTTTGCGGCCGATGAAGAACAAGAGTAAAATTCAGGGTTGATTTTTCGTCGCACTAATACATGCAAACCTTTTTTGAGGTTATGTTTTTTAAGTTTCCCATCTTGTTATCTTTGGTTTATACCAAAGAACTAAAATATAAGGAAGTGGTGTTGTCTACACATACAGTGTACGTGAACTGTGGCCGATTCGTAAATTGAGCGAGCGAGACAGAGTGTGTTTTTTGACATTTATGAGCATTCGTCATTTATGAGCGTTTGCTTGTAAACAGCCTTCTCAGTAAAAAAAAAAAAATTTTCGCGCCAATTTGATCCGACCACAGTTGTTAAAACGCAAACACTGCTTCAGGGGCGCATTATTTTTTCACTCTTTAATGCACTTCTGGGGCGCTTTTGTCTTCAGCAAAGTTTATGATACATTATTGTTATTTTTGATTGTTTTTAGATTTCCGCATATTGTGGATCTCAAATTATATTAAATATTATATTTTATTATATTACATTATATTATATTATATTATATTATTATTTCCCAATAAAACATCGGTAACGCACTATATTATATGCCTCAAAGGTGGTGTGGAAATACAATAAAAACAAAACTATATTATCATATTTTATAATAATTTAACTATTTTTATATAATATAATTAAATTAGCACCAAAATCAGTAAATTTAACCCAGAATCTATTGTATATGTGATTCCAATTAGAAACTGTTTGGACCTTCTTTAACGATCTAACCGAATATGGCCCTCAGTAAATGTTTCTGTATTGCAATACAATTTTATTTTAATTTATTAGGTCTTAAATTATCAAACGTTTTATTAATACCGTATAACTCTAAGCACCTGTTTTATATGTTATTCGAATCAGAAACAAATTGAGCCTTCTTCTTCGATGCAACTGAATACGGCCCTTTGTGAATGTTTATGTGTTTGTGTCAACCAACACGAATAAGAAAAATACCACACTTTTGGGCAATAACACCACTTCCTTATATCTTAGTTCTTTGGTTTATACTTCAAAATAATATTTTCTGGCAGGGTTGCAAGGCTTTCCATGCCAGTTCCATAGTATAATAAACAAGGTAACTGCACGGCTGAGAGTCAAGAGTCAACAACAGCAAAAAGAAATTGAAAAATATTTGTAATGCTTTTGAGAGTTCGACTCAGAGCTTGAGAAAATTTTACCCCCCAAAACACTACCTTGTTTATTCTCCTAAGGCTAGTTCACATAATTGGTCTATTTTCATACTCACATTAAGTAAAGTTTTAGTAAAGTTTAAGCATTAAAGAACAATTTTATCATCTGTCAAATTGAGGCAATTTGTTAAAAAGTACGGAAACGACTTCAAGTAAGTTTCAAGCACAGTAGATGTTTTTGACAATTGAAATTAAATAAAACTTTCATGGGCTGGGTGGTTTATTTAAAAAATTATAAATTCGAAGAAGTTGCAAGTGAATTGTTCTCCAATTCATTTCTCAGTTCTTTAATTTATATCGTACACTTAATTTGTATTAATTTGCTAAACATTTGCATACATTTTTTCCCAACACAATACAACAATTTCATTTTGTCATTTTGAAAATCAGCTGTTTGAAGCTGGAGATTCATGCTCGAAGAAATTTTTTAAGTAATGTTCGAGAATTAAAGAGTGAAATTTTGCTTGCTCTTCTTACACTCGCTCTGGAAAAATTTGTAAAGAAACACATTTCAAGTTACTTGAAGTGAGTACGGGAACACACTTAATACTTCTATTGATAATCTAGATTATGGTAGAATAATAAGGTGGGCTCATTTTGGAAAAAAAGTGCGCTAGATTCATCCATGGTAAACTCGCAGCTGTAAATCGTCTTTCGCAGGAGCCAAAACTGTCGAATTCAATTCAAAGAATTTGCCGTGTGTTTTGCTGTTCTGACTCTTGGCTTTGAATCAAATACAAAGAATTTTATGCTTCGTTTTGCTGTTTATATATTTGTTTTTTTGAAAATTTGCTATTTTTAAGATTTTAATAAAATCGTCGCTATTTTTAATAAAAGTTTTTCGCCTGCTCCTATGAATGTACAAATTTTGTCATAATTCAACTTCAACCTATGAATTTAACAAGCGGATCTACGCCATAGTTATCGACGAATTCATTTTATAACACAATAGATCCGTTTCCATAGTCGATTGTAGTTACTTGCAAGCTGCTAGAATGTGTTTCCGTACTTTTTCTTATGTACGAGGGGAAATTAGCTTCCATGCACTTAAAGATTTGCACTGGAAAATTCTGGCGCTTACATCAAGCGTAGTCAGGCTATCCAACATTCGTTCAACATGACCTAGCCAGCGGAGCCGCTCGATTTTAATGCGCTTAACTATGTCGATGTCAGCGTACAGCTCATACAGCTCGTGGTTCCATCGAATTCGGTACTTACCATTGACGCAGATAGAACCGAAGATCTTACAAAGGATCTTTCTCTCGAAGACTCCCAAGGTCTTTTCATCAGAGCTGCTCAACGTCCAGGTTTTTGCTGCATAGGATGGGTATGATTAGTGACTTACAGAGTAACGGGCTGTGCTTCTCAATTGCCTACTCAGCCCCAAGTAACGTCTGTTGGCAAGAGTTATCTTTCGTGTTATCTCAGTACTGACATGACATCGTTGAAAGAGTTAATACTGGATCCCAGGTAGACGAAGTCCCAAGCAATCTCTAAGGCGATGTTGTCAACAGTGACGTGTTTTTCAAGTCGCTGGGACTGTTTATTTGTTGACTCTAGGTATTTCGTCATATCTGCGTTCACTGCAAGACCTATTCGACTCGAATCTTTCGCTAATCTGTAGAATGCTGCACTGACTTCACGCGTATTATGGCCAATGATATCGATATCACCAGCATACGCCATCAGCAATGTTGAAAACGTTGAAGTGAAAAAACAACAACTTCATTAACAGAAAATGTTTTCTGAACAAACTGAATTATATTTTTCTGTTAACGACAGCATTTGTCAATAGAACAAGTTTTTTATTTTAAATTCAATTTTTTTCTATCGAAAATATTTTTTTTCTATAATCAAAGCAACTCCATAAATTAGATTGACAATTTTCACATTTCTGTATTAAAAAAATTTTTTATCACCTATTATTAACAATATTCTTGCTTAGCTGAAAACAATTTTTTTTTAAATATGCCAGACTTTTTTGGGTGTAGTACCTATTTTTGACAACTATTAGGTGAACTCACATACACAATACGTGATTGCATAAAAAACTGAAAAACAAGCATTTTTAGCTGTCAAAATCAACAGAATTCACAATAGAAACGAGTTCCCTATCTCATTATCTCTGGCAAACGAACTCCGTGTAATATGGGTCTTGTATGTAGTAATTTTCATATATTCAAATATACAAAGGCCGTGTGCTATTTGGAAACTTTTCACTCGGATGATGAAATTTTGACAATCTGAAAGAGAATATTTGGCACTTGTGAGGTGAATATGATTTTCAAAAATTCATGTAGCCTTAGGGGCTAGTATAAATTTTGACAATCGGAAAGAGAATTTTTGACACAAGCAAAAATGGAAAAAAACACTTGTGAGTTTGTGAGCCGTAAAGAAGTTCAAAATTTTGTGTTTCCGTCAGCAAAGCAACCAGAATTGCTAATATTCAATATATATTAACAATTTCGCAAATTAAACTAAATTCTTGTGCTAATGCACTACCAAAATCTAAAATGTCAAAATGTCTAGTTGTCAAATTTTCATCGTCCTTTTGGCACAGCAAAAATTACAATTTCATTTCAACAGACAGAATTTGTATTCAACTCAATAAATTCTCTCCTATCACGAGTGAAAAGTTTCCGAATAGCACACGGCCTTATTTTGATAATTTGAAGGGATTCGTAAAAAAATTTTTGTATGAAAATGTCAAAATAAGGCAGCATATTTTTTCTGATATTCTCGATGAGAACACCTTATATTTATTCCACCATGGTTGCTGCCAATATAAAAGTTTTACATATACGGATTCGAATTGGAGTTTTAATTTTTTTTTTTATTGTAAATAAAATAGGAGTCGTGCTCTAGAGCAACGACCATGGGAATGAAGCTATAATAAAAATAGAAAAAATATTAAAAATATTAAATATTAACATATTAAAAATATTAACAATATGTGCCAATTTATTGTCGTTTGGGAATTCCTACAGCCGTATATCTTAAAATAGCTTTAAAACGTTCAATTGTAAAAAAGCTTTTTAATGTTAAAAAGTCTTTAAAAATTTTGTTATTCATAAAAATGCTGTAGCTGCTTTGTAGTTAAAATAGGAACACTTTCGATTTTATGTGGGAAGAGTGTCAATAATGGTTTGTGTATTTGACAAATTCAATGACTTTTCATTTATTTGTCACAATTTCGTCAACATTTTCATGTTTAAACATCAATATTTTTTCGAAGCTACCCTCTGCACTGAAAAAATTGTCATTTTATTATCTTATTTTGTAAATATATTGAAATGTTTTGACAAATTTTCTTGTTTTTATTTTAATTTTGTTTTGAATTTTTTTTATATATTTTGATTTTTTTTTGACATATTTTCCATTTAATAAATATTAAATAATTTTAATTATTTTTGACAAAATTTGTGCTCAAATGAGAGCAAATAATTTTAAAAATGCTTTATGAGGGGTTTATTGAACGTTCAGCCATTTTTAATAATCCTCTCATTTATAAACAATCATTTTCAATAATTTTTTTGACATTTTCTTTGTTTTTGATATATTTTGAAACAATTTTATATATTTTTGACATAATTTCTTCTCAGATGAAAACAAAATAAATTTTTAAAATGCTTTATCGAGAGTTTGTTGAAGGTTTCATCCATTTTTAAAATTCTCTCATTTATAAAGCATTTAAAAGAGACTTTTAACGCTATTGAACGTTTATGAATAATGTTTTTCAATTTTTTTGATTTTTTCTTTATGAAGGCTTTATGAGAGGTTCATAATATTTTATGAATACAGCCGCTAGTTTTTATTTTTAAGTAGAAAGTAGCAGCCCTGAACAAATGTCAAATGTCTGCCTTTACATCTCGAGGAAAGTTTTAAAGTTTATATAAATTCCAATAGTTGATAATTTATATAGGAAAATATTGTTTAATAAGATTGAAATGCTGCCACCATCGCAGCAGCAAATTCTCGGGCTCTACAAGCATCTTATACGCTACGGCAATCAACTGAAGTTAACGGACAGAAACTACTTTTTGGACAGAATACGAAGTGAGTTCAGGGAAAATCGAACCATTACAAACCCGACGGATATAGAGTTCAACTTCAAGGTATTCAGTCTCAATGGCTTTATTTTCGATCTTAATTTTTAATTTGTGGTTTTTCCTACAGCGTGGTGAGGCTCTGCTCCGCAAGGGTCGCATAGTTTGAGAAACGTCTAATTTTACTCTTCCAAATGTTGCTCCAAATATTCAACCGCATTAACTGTGCAAACAACTGTGCATCTCTACTTCTTCCACTCAGCTCTTTTGCAGCCTTACGTTGGAAAAACACACACGTAGATTACTCACGTTATCCTCAACTAAACGAAAAAGAAATCGAAGAAACTTTTACACGAGGCAGCGGGCCTGGTGGCCAGGCTGTAAACAAAACTTCAAATTGTGTCATGCTGCGTCATTTGCCTACTAATATAATCATTAAATGCCATACACATCGGTTAGCATCCAAGAACCGAGTGGAAGCGCGTAGATTACTATTAGAGAAGCTGGATGCGCAGTTGAATGGTAAAAACGCCGTAGCAGCGCAGCTTAAAGTTTTGGATGACAAAAAGTCTATTGAGCGAAAGCGACGGCAGCAAAAGAACCAAGCACTAAAGATGAGCTGGAGAGCTCGTGAGGATGGAACTGCAAAGGAGGATGTCATAGTTGAAGTAGACAAACACAAAGATCAATAAAGTCAATTCTATTATATTTATTTTGAAAAAAAATAAGTTAACCTAATAAAAATTAAATTATGCGCACATTTCTACCATCCTGAAAAATTATGAAACGTCGTTTTTGCTGCTACTTTCTTTCTCTTGATAGGTACGGCGGAGCTAACAGCAGAACGTGTCTCTACTGCCACATTTGCTTTTAAAGCATTTAGGTTTAAATACTTCCCAACACCTTCACGATAAACTTTAAGCGGCTCATTGAGGCGTTTTTTCTTTGCCGCATCTGCTACTTCCTGCTCTTTCTTAACCACCTCATTGGCCCGCTCTTTGGCCAATTGTTCTTCGGCCTCCAGGAAAGGATCGACAAACACCTGCGCAGATTCGATGATAATGTCTTCAATGGGGCGATCCTTATTGTCTACCTCTATTTTTTCCATTTGGGAGAGTGTCTCCAAGCCACCAACTAGCTTGCCAAAAATAGTATGCTTACCATCCAGATGCTTGCAGCTGCGATAAGTTATGAAGCTGCAAGTATGCCGTATTAAGTTGAAGTCAATCATGTGATTTAATATAATATTTACAATTGTGAGGAGTTTGTATTTGGTCCAGAGTTTGCCATTGAAAGCATACCGCGCCCCGTGTGGGACAGATTTGGTTTGAATTCATCATCAAACTTTTTGCCCCAAATGGAAGTGCCGCCAGTACCAGTGCCGGTGGGATCACCACCTTGTATCTAAAGCAAATACTGTACAATGCAACCTACAGACACTAAATATTGTCAACTCACCATAAAATTCCGTATGGATCGGTGGAACTTGGTACCAGTGTAGTACCCATTACTGCAGTGACGTAAAAAATTCTCACACGCACGCGGCACTGCTTCACAAAAGAGCTCAAAGTTCAATGGACCAAAATTGGTTTCTAGACGCACGTAGCCCTTCTTCTTGACACGCTCGTATTTTACAACATCGTCTTCAATAATGGCCGCTTCATGCTGAGACACAGGTACCATTGCTGTTGACGTGAAGCTTGCTGCTACAGCTCCAGTCGAATAATGAGCAGCATTGAATTTATCCGCTGTACGCTTGGATGTTGCTGGCGCCTCATCTGGGGCTCGATAGTCTTTTTCTAACTGCGCCAATGTTTCCTTTGTCTCAACATTCATTGACTTTATACGTCCAGTGGGATCCTTACGTTCTGCCAGCTCCTCTTCGCTCAATACACGCAAGTTTTTACGAATATGATAGAAGCGAGAGATATCAAACTTTTCCAGGTGCTGAGGGTCCTGAATAGTAATAATATCCTTGCGTTGAAAGGGTGTATCATCGATAAGGTCTTTCCAGTTTTTAGTCTTAATGTTAAGCTGCTCAATGGCTTCCCATGAATACACATTGCCCGTGGTAGAGAGCGCAACAATGTGCGAATTTTTTGTAAAGGGTTTAAATAACGCCGGACAATGGTATTCATCCTCTACATTTTTGTGAAACTTCAACTTGACCAAAGCTCTGGCATCCTGTTGTTTGCCATTAATTGGGTTTAGCTTGAATGATTTGAGAAAAGCTAGAATTGCCTCCAGTTCGAAAATGTTACCTTCACTGTCGCAGTAAGGTGTCTCAAATGGTGCCATTGTAATGCAGCAGAAATCGTATGGCAGGCGTTTGAACTTAATATGCTCATTTTCGGCTGATTCGGTCTTTTTGCCACCATAAAGTGTCGACCATTCAGTGTACGTCAAGTACCTAAGGTTTGAAGAGATGTGTCATTTTTTATAAGATACTCCATTTTATGAACTTACATTTTATCCTTTTGATGCTGTCGTTTACCCATCTTTAATGTTTGTTCTAAATTCTATTAAACTTTTAATATCAGAAAAATTACTACACTTGTTTACAAATACAGCTGTTTTTTTAGATATGAAAGTTATGGAGTATGTCGTGAAATTTCAATAGATTTTATCGATATTTCGATTCTTGTAAATCCATCTATAGAGTGGTGTAACAAAAGTCGCACAGTACGAAATATATTTTGGCCTCGTGCCAAGGAAACATTTAATCCTTGCTTGAATATATTACCTATGAAACGAAAACAGGATATATTTTTTGATAATAATCATCATTTTTATTGTGCCGTGTGGATTACGAGGTTCGACTTCTGTAATTGTCGTTTTGCTTTTAAGCAATACTGTATTTTGATATGAAATATATTTATTATAATAATGAAAACAACTAGGGACCCAATTTCTATATAAATGCATATTTTTTGATGTATCACTGAGTCAAAATGAAAGTCAGGTATAAAAAAGTGGTAGGTATCACTACCTGAGTTGATTTAAAGCCTCTGCCCACCTACGGCACGTACCGAAACGACAAGAAACTATAACTATCTGCTATCCTTTGGTTTGGTGTATACATGCTCACTTATAGTACGTTTACATATAGAGATTAAATCGAGATTAAGCCGCTAAGAGATTAACTCGCTAATCTAGGTGATTTTTACGAGATTAGACATACAAAAGTAAATCTCTTCGGAACGAGATTAGAAACTAATCTATTTGCTAATCTCCTCAAAAAAGGTTTGCAACGCTGTGAACAGCGATAATTCCTTAAAAAATGCAACACTATAAAGAAGTAATAAAATGAAATGGCAAATAATTGTCTGGTGAAGGAAAATGGCTGCAACAACAAATACATAAAAACATTGCTGAAGGTAAATACATAAAACAAAACAAAACAACGAAATGACAAAGTTAATCTCGATCACGCTAATGTAAACAGTTGAGAATACAGAAGGAAATTCCATTTTGAGTAACGCACACATCTACCGTATAGGCCTTATTTCACGTTGACCCATGGCAATGGGGTCGAGGTTCATGGAATTGATGCCTAGGTGATAAATCTTCAGGACGTCAGTGCCATGCTAATGAATATAGGACGTCCAACATACCTCTCCTAGCCGCCACTTCCATGACACCAGACGCTACCAACGCCCTGTCATAGTAGTTTCAACACCGGTCGCACACCATACTAAGTGTATATTTAAATTAATAAATGTACTGTATGGATAGCAACCAATGCTGGAACGCAACAGTACCAATTGCGGATGATTAGTTGGGTCACTATCCACATTTATTGGTGGAAATCGAGACCCATCTAGCATCTCTGACAATTTATGGGCATTGCCACCCGGTTGATTAAGCGCAATTCCACGCCGATTTCACAGACCTGTTTGCGACATTAAATTATCACAGCCAGCACACAGCGATAGTCTCCCCGGGCAAAAGGGATTTACCTCGACACGCACTTATCACAACACTAACACCTCCGCATTCATCACACTTGACTGTGAAGGAAAAAGCCACCACTATTTGGACGTGCTACAGAGAAGACCACATCGCACTTGACTGTGTGTGACACAAGGTCACCACTATTTGCTTCATTTCAATACTGGTACTCCAAGGCTACTAAGATGAACACTTAGTCACTTGGAGTACCCAATATGACCCTTATTTGATTACTACCTTTTCAAACCGGTACTCCGAGGCTACTAAGATAAACTTTTCACACTCGGAGTATCCAAATTTGACACCTATTGATTACCACCTTTTCAAACCGGTACTCCGAGGCTACTAAGATAAACTTTTCACACTCGAAGTACCCAAATTTGACACCTACATTGTTGAGATTACAGTAGGAGATCAGGCTAATCTTCTTTCTCTTAATCCTCATATGCCCAACTAACATTTCATCTTCCAGAAGGTTAAATTTTGAAATTTATAGAGGTTCAACCTCCATATCGCTTCTAATTCATTTGTATATGGAGGAATTATATACGATATGTGCAACATTTTCCGGTACTTATCTAGATAAGGTGCAGCAAAGCGCACCGGGAAAAAGCTAGTTTTAATATAAAATTATATATGCATATTTTATACCATTATATAAAGCAACTCCAATGCATGACTTTTGATATAATCGGTATGTTTTTATGTTTCTTATGTATGTGCCCATGATACAATTATAAGGTTGGCCCAATTCGGAGATAAAAAAAACAACAAAGAAGAAGCGAAGCAAATCAAAAAATCGGCGTAGGTATAATGTCACTTTTGACAATTAATGTTTCTTCGTTCAGCCATTGGGATGTATATCTTATTTTTAACCGTGTATCTCAATTGAGTATTCAGAACTTATGTGGAATAATGTTAGAAAAGTAAAACCCTTAAAATTTAACAAAATGAGCCATGTGTTAAGATGTTTACAGAATTAAATATATGGCCGTGTGCTATTCGGAAACTTTTCACTCGGATGATGAAATTTTGACAGTCTGAATTAGAATATTTGGCACTTGTGAGATGAATATGATTGTCAAAAATTCATATAGCCCTAGGGGCTAGTTAAAATTTTGACAATCGGCAAGACAATTTTTGACACAAGCAAAAAAGAAAAAAAAAAACACTTGTGAGTCGTAAAGTTCGAAATTGTGTGTTTCCAACAGCATAGCAATAAGATGTGAAAATATTTGCGTAAAATACTGTAAATGTTCAGTATATATTAAAAATTTTGCAAATTGAATTCAATTATTCCGCTAATACACTACCGAAATCTATAACGTCAAAATTTCTAGTTGTTGCAAAATTTCACAGCAAAAATAACAATTTTATTTCAACAGACTGAATTGTAATCAATTCGGTAAATTCTTTCCTACCACGAGTGAAGAGTTTCCGAATAGCACACGGCCTATGTAAGCTTTCAACAAAGCAAATTAAAGTTAACATTTTATATAATTTTCATTCGACTACATACTTAGTTCGATTGTTCAATAACCAATTTATTTGTATCGCTAATGGCCAACTCACACGGGATTGCTTGATTGGCAATCACATGGTATAATAATACATGGTAGCATTGACAGTTGCTTGGGAAATCATATACTGTCAAAAAATATACTCAAAAAGAGAGCGCTCACAATCCGCCATTGAAAACACAAGCAATGTTGAAAACGTTGAAGTGAAAAAAAACAACAACCACAGCAGCTGCTGATGTATTTCCACAAAAAGCTGTTTTTGACAATTTATGTTTTCCTGTTGAAGAGAAAATAAGCAGTTGTCAATGCTACCATGTATTATTATACCATGGGCAATCAATGAACTCTTCTTACTCTCTTTCACATTCTGATTGTTGGTAGCTCACACGACACGCCATGGTATAATAATACAAGGTAGCATTGACAGTTGCTAGGGAAAACATCTCCTGTCAAAAAATATACTCAAAAAGAGAGCGCTTACAATCCGCCATTGAAAACACAAAAAATGTTGAAAACGTTGAAGTGAAAAAAAAAACAACCTCAGCAGTGGCGTCCGTGGCGTAGTTGGTTAAAGTGCGTGGCCGCTATGTCAACGAACCTGGAGACCCAGGTTCGAACCCCAGCAGCGACAGAAAATTATTTGAATTAAAATAATTTTTCTGTACGGCTGCCACCTCTCTGCAGACAATGGCAAACCTCAGAGAGTAATCAAAATGCCATGTAAAGCTTCTTGAGAACGAGAACACTCCGTTCATCGCCGTTCGGAGTCGGCGTTAAACCTGTAGGTCCGGTTCTCGGTCAATTGTGTAAAAATTTAATAATACGCACAACACAATTGATCATAAGAAGCTAGGTCAAAGTCCTTTCAAGGGCTGAAATGGCCAGTTATTTATTTTTTTTTTATTTTTTCAGCAGCTGCAGATGTATTTTCACAAACAGCTGGTTTTGACAGGAGATGTTTTCTTGCAGAAGAGAAAATAAGCAGTTGTCAATGCTACCTTGTATTATTATACCATGACGACACGCTAATCAAAATTTTACATTTCTTTTGGCCAACTCACACGGGATTGCTTGACTGGCAATCAATGAACTTTTCTTATTGCCAACTCACACGGGATTGCTTGATTGGCAATCAATGAACTTTTCTTACTCTCTTTCACATGCTGATTGTTGGCAGCTCACACGACACGCCAATCATAATTTTGCATTTCTTTGAAAATGTTATTTCGTAACCTAGCAACACTATTCAGATTGCTGATTGCCGACATGTACAGTAATCTCAAAATGAACAAATTTAGATTGCTGCAATCTGTGTTCATCCGCTCCGGCTCTCAGAGCTTTTGATAGTTTCACATTGAAAGCAACAACAAAACGACTAGATTGCTTGATTGGCAATCACCGTGTGAGTTGCGGATAAGTATTGTATTTTGACATTATACCCTCGCCTTTGTTATTGTTTTGTTGTTGATTTGCAGTCATAGGCCGTGTGCTATTCGGAAACAATTTCTGTTTGTTGAAATAAAATTGTAATTTTTGCTGTGCCAAAAGGATGATGAAATTTTGACAACTAGAAATTTTGGCATTTTAGATTTCGGTAGTGTATTAGCGCAAGTATTTAATTTTATTTGCAAAATTTTTAATGTATACGGAAAATTAACAGCATTTTATGCAAATATTTTCACATCTGATTGCTATGCTGTCGGAAGCACATAATATTGAATTTCTTTATGATTCACGAACGCACAAGTGTTTCGTTTTCTATTTTTCCTTGTGTCATTCTCTTGCCGATTGTCAAAATTTATACTAGCCCTTGGGAATACATGAATTTTTGACAATAATATTCACTTCACATGTGCCAAATATTCTCCTTCAGACTGTCAAAATTTCATCATCCGAGTGAAAAGTTTCACGGCCATAGAGGCCATAGAGAGCGTGTTTATACTAGTCCTACCTTATAATCGTATCATGGTATTTGCCTTCATAGCTCGATTTTTGACATTTGGTGAATATTTTTGAATTTTCTTTGATATATGATACCGATCCGCTCCCTAGTTAAAGAATTACTACTATGATTCTTTCCTATTTTGCCATTAAATGGCTTTCAGAGACGCAGAGCTATTGAAATAAAAAACCTCGATAGAAAAAGACAGAACATTTTTTTCGATTGAATTAATTTTTTTGATCGTACGTCACCTCTTTGCAGACAAAAGCAAACTGCAGAGTAAACAATGTCGTGTAAAGTTTCTTGAGAACATGCACATTAGCCGTTCGAAGTCGGCATAAAACTAGTTGGTTCAGCTCTCGATCAATTGTGTACAAACATTTAAGAAGCTTGGTCATAGTTCTTGTAAGGGCTGAAATAGCCAGTTAATTATTATTTTAATACTGCCAAAGTAAAAAAAGGTTGTCTACATATCTTGAATTTAAGAACCAATGAAGATTTATTTTCCCATTCGTTTCCATTATAATCATCATCATCACCTTGGTCAGATCAAAAGGTACATAAAACTACCTAGACAGTAAGATGATTTGGCACTATAAGGATATGTTAATAATTTATCGTGGTATTGCTTTAGCTTCTTGCCAAAGTTTGGTGCCAAAGTTTAAAGAAACAGGTTAAACCTTACTTTATTGACAACTGTAAAAAATATTCCAATGCAAAATTTCGATATTTTAAAGCCGACAAACACAGTTTTAAATACCTTCTCATGAGATCCATTAGACATAAGAATTCATTCAAAGATTTCCGTAAAGATCACTTAAGAAAATTGCTCAAAATAATTTGCCACACCAGTCGATAAATTGGCGTTCATGCTGGCGTTCAAGCTGCTTATCGATCTTGATGACGGAGGGGACAAAATGCATAAAATGCGGTTTGATGGACTTAATGTTACTCACAGATAATTTCACAGCAACAATCATTGATGATCGAAGTTAAGACGATCGGTAGCATCCGGAATTGCAGCATCAGGAAATGACATGCAGCTTAGCAGAAAACTTAAATTCCCCTTCAATAGATGGCAACAAAGATAAGAATGTTGGAATGTATGTAGGTTTAAATGCAGCTGCAAATGGTGTTGTTGCTGTTGGGATTCATTGAAAATAATACCACCGTTTAAGTCCTTTGCCAATAATTTGCTTCGTCGAAAATGATTCGCAATGCAGAAATTGCATTGATGTAAATTCAGAATCATTTAAGATTGTCGCTAATGAATGACAATCAGTTGCTGTAATGATCAATGATGATCTTGATAATCCCAGTATACCACATGAGTTATATAAGAGTGTACTAAATGAGAATCGAAGCTTCTTTCTCCACAAACAGCTCATAAATAATAACAAGTTATCCTTAAATGTTCAAATACTAAACTGAATCGACATTAAGACCACTCAAAAAGGTTTATAAATGACTCATTTCTGACACACATTTTACTGTTATAAAGAGTTCATAAAATGTTCACAAACGATCATATGATAGAATACTCATATATGAGCGACTTTTGTTGACACTAGTAATCTCACAAGGGTTAGTAAGAGTTCTTTTAAAGATTGTAATGTTCGCTGAAAAAATAAAATAATTTATACAACTGTGTTCAAAGTAATAGGAGTGCCCATACGAAATATATTCAAATAAACATTTTTGAAAATTAACGACACAAAAAGCATGCCATCTTCTTGCGGTACTTCTAATGGTATTTTTTGATTAAAACAAAAAGCCTCAGCTTGGAAATGTTTTTTAATTATTTGAAATATCTTGCGTTCATAAGTGAGTCATGAGTGATTATGATGATAAATAGTGCAAATAATTTAATAAATTTGTTCAAAATAATAAAAAGTAACATGATGGCAGGATAGTGCAGTACTGCAAAGATAATCCTATAACATCATCCGTAGAAATAAATAAGGGCTTGCATGTGGCTGTAAGCAATGTAACTATTCGTAGACACTTATTAGATAATATAAATATTATATGCCCGGAGTTCACGAAAGGTTCCATTACTTACAAAGAAACATGTTGCGGAGCGCCTTTAGTTTGCCGGAGAGCATGCCATCTGACCAATAGAAAAATGGGAGAACATAATGTGGAATAAATAAAGTAAAATCTTGCTATTTGGTGAAAAAGGGCCAAGGGAGTATGTGCGCCGTCAACCGAATACGGAATACAATCCAGTATATACTGCCAAGACCGTTAAACACGGTGGTGCCAGGATAATGGTATTGGAAAGTTTCTCGTACAGTGGAGTCAAGTCAATACACTTGATACAAGAAATCATTGATAAGAGGGCGTATGTGCAAATAATGGAACAAGATTATCTTCGGTACAACTTATTCTCTCGGAATTCATTCAAAATAGAAAGATGGTTGATATGGACAACGGGTGTTTTTTTAAAAGGTATAGAATTTCCTAGAGGGATAACTGTCAAACCAATTATCAAAGTAAACACATGTGTTTGACATTTGTGTTCAGTATACTTTTATTACCATGCAAAACTTACATTGGAATAACGTTTACAAATCGTGGAAATTTATTTCCTACGTTCGCGTTCTGTGCGGCAAGCTTACAGTGCACTTCACACACATTACGGTGTTCTAACGATGAATCGATTTATGTCTACGTTTTTTTTTTATGGACAATGTTCATACAATACGAGCTCATACTGTGCGTACCGAAACAGCCATCGCCGCTGTAGAGGTGAGTCTGACCGAGGACCCAAATTTATCGATTCTACAAGATTTGATATCGATTGCCGTTTTCAGTAAGTCTGCATTTGTCCGTCCACTACGTGGAAGATTTTGAAGAAAGACTTTGGCCTACACCTATACATAATCCAACTTGTGTAGGAAATAAAGCTATCAGAGCATCGTTTACGTCGTGCGTTCGGTGAATGGGTTGAAAATCAATTGAAACTTGAACCGCATTTTTACCGTCAATCATCTTAAGCGATGAAACACTTTTCTGGCTTAACGGGTACATAAATAAGCAAAATTGCCATATTTGGAATGAGAACAATTCTGTAGATACTTTCCAGGCTCCCTTACATCCAGAAAAAGTAAATGTCTGGTTTGATCTGTATGCCGAAGCCATCATTGGTCCATACTTTTTCAAAACCGAAGATGGAGCCAACGTTACTGTCAATGGTGAGTGCTTCAGGAAAATAATTCGCAACTTTTTGGTTCCCCACTTCAATATCAATCGTCTAAGTGCGAAATGCTTCCGACAGGATGGTGCAAAATGCCATACAGTGTGTAAAACCATAACTTTAATGACCGGTCGAACTTTAATGACCGAATCATATCAAGAAATGGGCTTGTCAATTAGGCACCTAGGTCAAGTGATTTGACTCCGTTAGCCTACTTTTTGTGAGGGTACATTAAGACACTGTCCTATGCTGATAAACCAGCTACGACTGACCAGTTGGAAACCAATATTTGGTGCGTTATTGACGAGATAAGGTCGGCTATGCTGGAAAAAATCTTGCAAGGTTGGACCGACAAAATGGTCTTCATAAGATGCAGTCGCGGTAGCCCTATGCCCGCAATTTTGTTCAAACACTAAATGCCATCAAATTTGTGGATTAATAAAGCCAAAATATTAGCGATTTCATTAGTTTTTCTGTGTTTTATTTAATAATATAAAAGTTGTATGTCTCTAAAAAAAACACCTTTTATTTACCTTGAAATTGTGTTGAGTATTTGGCATAAAACACGATAAATTCACTCGATCAAAAAAACTTTTGGAAAAAAAGTTTTACCCTGTTTTGGAAGAGCAACACAATGTGTGTACGTCTGAATACTTCGCTGTATCATTAAAAACTGTGCGGCAATGATAGCAACACGTGACGGTATGACACTTGGTTATATGTACATATGTAAGCGCGCTGTAAGAGTTCTTTATGCTTAGAATTTCTTATATGAATTTTTCAAAATGTTTGATTTTTTCAAAACTACCAAAAATTAGCAATTTGTGCTCTAAGCAGCTCATATATGCTTCAGTGTGAAAAGAGATAAGTTTATTTACCCCTTTTTCCTATTGTAAGAGCAATTAATTCGGTTAACCATGGGTTGTTTTCGCACTACGTTTACTCTATGTGATAATACGCATCCGCAGAGACGTCGAACAGTGCGCACCGAAGAAACAATTGCGGCTGTAGAGCAAAATGTTGAAGAGGACCCGAATGAATCGATTCGCCACCGTGCACAGCAATTGGAGCTTTGTCCATCAACTTTATGGAAGATTTTGCGCAAAGATCTTGGCTTGCGACCTTACAAGATCCAGCTTGTGCAAGAATTAAAGCCGCGAGACCATGCAATGCGTCGTGATTTTGGTGTATGGGCCGAAAATGAGATTGATCTCGATGCTGATTTTCATCGCAAAATTTTGTTCAGTGATGAGGCTCATTTTTGGTTGAATGGCTACGTCAACAAGCAAAATTGCCGCATTTGGAGTGAAGAGAATCCATATGAGATCCTTGAGATGCCATTACATCCACAAAAACTGACTGTTTGGTGTGCTCTATGGGCTGGTGGAGTCATTGGGCCATACTTCTTCCGAAATAATGCTGGAGAGTCAGTTACCGTTAATGGAGACCGGTATAGAGCCATGATAACCGACTATTTTGTTCCCGAATTGGATGGCATGAATGTGGATGAGTTGTGGTTCCAACAAGACGGCGCTACATGCCACACAGCGCACGTCACAATCGATTTATTGAAGGAAACATTCGATGAGCGGATAATTTCGCGGAATGGACCTGTCAATTGGCCACCAAGATCGTGTGATTTGACACCATTGGATTATTTTCTTTGGGGATATGTGAAGTCGCTCGTCTACGCCAACAAACCAGAAACGTTAGGGGACTTGGAGGCCAACATTCGTGGCGTTATTGCCGACATACGGCCCCATATGCTCGAAAAAGTGGTTGAAAATTGGACCTGTATAATTGGCTTTATTCGAGCCAGCCGCGGCGGCCACATGCCCGAAATCATATTTAAACATTAATGGCATAAAATTATCCTTCCAATAAAGCCAAATTGATGGACATTAAAACGATTTTCTTGTGTTTTATTTCAATTCGAAGTTCTATACCTCTAAAAAAACACCCTATATATATTTCAAGACCATCGTTTTTTTGGAGTAAACTACAGGCTTTTTACTTTATTTTTTATTTTATTATCCTAACCCTTTGACACGGGAATGAAATCTAGCAGAAAGAAAAATATGGGAATGACTTTATTTTGTTAAAAAATCGTATCTTTGTCCATTTTTAAAGTTTTTTTGTAGAAAAAATGTCCTGGGTAATGCATTTTAGAAATGTACATTATAATATACATTTTTTAAAACACATGTTTTGATAAACATTTCCAAAAACAATTTAAAATTAATATAATATTTATTTATAATATAATAGTGGCGTCCGTGGCGTAGTTGGTTAAAGTGCGTGGCCGCTATGTCAACGAACCTGGAGACCCAGGTTCGAACCCCAGCAGCGACAGAAAATTATTTGAATTAAAATAATTTTTCTGTACGGACGCCACCTCTCTGCAGACAATGGCAAACCTCAGAGAGTAATCAAAATGCCATGTAAAGCTTCTTGAGAATAAAAACATTTCGTTCATCGCCGTTCGGAGTCGGCGTTAAGCCTGTAGGTCCATTTCTCGGTCAATTGTGTACAAACTTAATAACACGCACAACACAATTGATCCTAAGAAGCTAGGTCAAAGTCCTTTCAAGGGCTGAAATGACCAGTTATTTATTTTTTTTTTTTTTATAATATTTATTTAATATAGATAATGATAAATACAAAAACTCACTTTTTTTCAAAAAAATTAAACCCAAAAATATTTTTTTTTAATTTTATGAAAACGCGGTTTACTACAATTTCGTTTACGATGTTGACGCCTTTAAAAAATGAACGAAACTGATCACTTGTTGCCAACAAAACAATATAAAATTTGCATAAGTTGGTTGACCATGAAATAAATAACGGGAAAAAATTGAAATCAGACGATTCTATGCATAGGCGAGTTAGCAACAGGCTTTACAAATCGATGTACAGTATAGTGTACACCACTCGCCAAAGGGCTAAATGGATATTTTGACAGTAATAAGCAATGAAATCGAAAGTGTGATAAACGACTCATGATCATGATATCACATCTGTTCTTAACAGAAAAAACAGATGAGATTGTGAGCAGGAAATTTGTTAAAACAAATACGTCAGAGGATTAAACTCTACATTGAAAAGTTCTCTATATTTGAGCCCTATTTCAAACTGAACTAATGTCTCGATAGTCACTTTTTAACTTTTTGGTTTCATTAAAAAATATTCCTTGGAAAGGTCCAATTATGTTCGTTTGCGTAACGCGATGTAACGTGGCCATAGCAAATGTCACTTGAATTTCTGTTATATGGTTATGCACTACGCAGCGTAGCTTAGAAAAATGTAGATAAAAAGAGAATTTTATCTAACAACCTTAAGATAAACGTAGAACAAATAAAAAGTTCAATTTCATTTTTAACTCTACGTCGTTCTACGCTTTTTTGACAGCTTGTTCATTCTTTTCTTGAAGTAAACAGAAAAAAAAATTTAATAAAATTAAGGCTTTTTATCAGTTTTTATAATCCTTGGAAATTGATTGAATTCAATCAATATTTTTTGTAACTCTAATAATTGACTCAATTTTAATGTTTTAACGCATGACAGTTAATTGAACCACAAAATGGCGTCCAATGACAGCTCGCAATATTAACGTTAACATACGCCATGTTAAAATAACGACTAGCACCTAACTAGATTTTTACAATAACAACAACAACAACAACTTTATCGCTATTAACTAAACTACACACAAAATGCGAAATATTTTTAAGCGAGACTCACCAATCCGATGAATTTGCTAAAATTAAAACAAAAACAAAATCAGAATAAATCAAACTTAGATTAAGCGCTTGCAGTACTTTTTTTTTTTTTTAAATAAGTCACAATAAAACGACATATTCAAACAGGTGTAACAAGCTGCACCATCTCACGCTGCTACAGGCTACAGCAAACAAACACGCACATTGACGCATAAAAAAGTCGCCGTCACCAGCATGACAGAAATAAAACCAAAACAATTTTTTCTTCACTTGTTGAGTGTTTTTTTGTTTATTGATTGTTTAAAAGTTGTTGCCGCGCTTGCGACGCTTTGCGCACGCGCACAAATAAATTTTCCAAAATATATGCAAAAAAAAAGAGCGTTGGCTGTGTCGTTTACACACCCGTAAGTTTTGACGTGACGGTGTTTCTTTATACTCCTATTTCATGTCCAAACTCTTGTTCTAATCCATGACCAAATTTTTGACTTAATCAAATATACCGAATCCCTTTCCTAGTTTAAAAAGGTGTGTCTTAGTTTTTGTCCTAATCCATATCCAAATTCATGTCATTGTCCTTTTCCAGTTTCATTGTGTTATTTTGTTGTTTGTGAGAAGTGAAATCGTAACTAACTAGATTTTTGTTGTTGTTGTTGTAGTTGTTGTTGTTTATGTTGATGTTGATGTTGATGTTGATGTTGATGTTGATGTTGATGTTGATGTTGATGTTGATGTTGATGTTGATGTTGATGTTGATGTTGATGTTGATGTTGATGTTGATGTTGATGTTGATGTTGATGTTGATGTTGATGTTGATGTTGATGTTGATGTTGATGTTGATGTTGATGTTGATGTTGATGTTGATGTTGATGTTGATGTTGATGTTGATGTTGATGTTGATGTTGATGTTGATGTTGATGTTGATGTTGATGTTGATGTTGATGTTGATGTTGATGTTGATGTTGATGTTGATGTTGATGTTGATGTTGATGTTGATGTTGATGTTGATGTTGATGTTGATGTTGATGTTGATGTTGATGTTGATGTTGATGTTGATGTTGATGTTGATGTTGATGTTGATGTTGATGATGTTGATGTTGATGTTGATGTTGATGTTGATGTTGATGTTGATATATATGTTGATGTTGATGTTGATGTTAATATTGCTGTTGATTAATATGATGTTGATGTTGATGTTGATGTTGATGTTGATGTTGATGTTGATGTTGATGTTGATGTTGATGTTGATGTTGATGTTGATGTTGATGTTGATGTTGATGTTGATGTTGATGTTGATGTTGATGTTGATGTTGATGTTGATGTTGATGTTGATGTTGATGTTGATGTTGATGTTGATGTTGATGTTGATGTTGATGTTGATGTTGATGTTGATGTTGATGTTGATGTTGATGTTGATGTTGATGTTGATGTTGATGTTGATGTTGATGTTGGTGTTGGTGTTGGTGTTGTTGGTGTAAGTGTTGATGTTGATGTTGATGTTGATATTGATGTTGATGTTGATGTTGATGTTGATGTTGATGTTGATGTTGATGTTGATATTGATGTTGATGTTGATGTTGATGTTGATGTTGATGTTGATGTTGATGTTGATGTTGATGTTGATGTTGATGTTGATGTTGATGTTGATGTTGATGTTGATGTTGATGTTGATGTTGATGTTGATGTTGATGTTGATGTTGATGTTGATGTTGATGTTGATGTTGATGTTGATGTTGATGTTGATGTTGATGTTGATGTTGATGTTGATGTTGATGTTGATGTTGATGTTGATGTTGATGATGTTGATGTTGATGTTGATGTTGATGTTGATGTTGATGTTGATGTTGATGTTGATGTTGACGTTGATGTTAATGGTTATGTTGATGTTGATATTGATGTTGATGTTAACGGTTATGTTGATGTTGATGTTGATGTTGATGTTGGTGTTGGTGTTGGTGTTGGTGTTAGTTTTGGTGTTGGTGTTGGTGTTGGTGTTGATGTTGGTGTTGGTGTTGGTGTTGGTGTTGCTGTTGGTGTTGGTGTTGATGTTGGTGTTGGTGTTGGTGTTGGTGTTGGTGTTGATGTTGGTGTTGGTGTTGGTGTTAGTGTTGGTGTTGGTGTTGGTGTTGGTGTTGGTGTTGGTGTTGGTGTTGGTGTTGGTGTTGGTGTTGGTGTTGGTGTTGGTGTTGGTGTTGGTGTTGGTGTTGGTGTTGGTATTGGTATTGGTGTTGGAGATGTTGTTGGATTTGGAGTTGGTGCTTTTCGTTTAGCTTTTTTTTTTGCTTCCCCATTGGTTGAGCTCTAATTTCAATTAATCCAGCAAAAGTGATGCATATGCGTCACATTAGGCGGTTCCCTGGGGGTTTTTGACACGCCGTAAAATTTTTTTTTTATTTTTGTCATATGCCCGAAGACCTCACCTTTGTTTTCGTTCCTTAAAATTTACCGTTGCAGCAGTAGTCACAGAGTTAAAAATCCATGCAACGTTTTTTCATGGCTGTAGCATTTTTACTGCATTTTGTGATTGCATCCCTGAAATCATGGCAACAAAATTTTTTTTGTAATTTAGTTGTGAAGCGTAATAACACATCCCTGCTGTCGTAAAACAAAATTTACTGTAGCACTCCTCCTGAGTGAGTAATAATTCCATGCAACGATATTACATTTCTGTTACATAAGCTGCTATATTCACGACCTGACGACGCCGGAATTTGTTTTTTATTTTTGTCGTAAAGCCATGTATGAAAACTTTATTTTCCTTTTTACACTTTTATCGTAGGTTATATACTCATTGAGTAAAAATTCAATGCAACGCCGCTGCATGAATGTTGCGTTATCGATCTTTGAGCGGCTCTCTCAGCGTCCTTATGATGTCAGAAATTTTTTGTCTAATTTTGTTGTGAGGGCTTCTAATAGGCCTTTATTGGCGTATCGTATTTTTAATCCTAGCACTAATACTCAGCGAGTAATAATTCCATGTAACAAATTTTCAGTTGCGTTGCTTACGCAGCTCCCACTACGTCCCTATGCCGTATTAAATTTTTTTTTGTTTTTTTAATATAGCCATAGAATTAACCTTTACGGTCATACTATTTTTTTAATCATAGCTCTTACACCCAGCGAGTAACAATTCAATGAAACGCAGATGAATTTTTAAAAAATTCATTTTTTAACTTTTTTGGAAACTAGAGGAGTATAACGTAACTTCGTCACGTCAAAAAAAACCAACGAAACAACGTAAAATGTGCGTCAACTAGGTCGGTCCTATGGCTTGGAGCACTAACGGCCACTGCAACTTGTTGCGACTGCCTAGAGTGTGATTGCGTGTTTTTTGATTTTGTAATTGCTGAAAATTAGTTTTGTTTCATTTATTCATTAATTTTTTTTCTTGAATTGTATTGCAAGTAGGCGGGATTTTGAGAGTGATAATTTGTGTTGTGACTGTTTTTTTTCGTTTTTTTTAGGTATTTTACAAAGACAGATTTTATCTTAAGATGTGTTTGAGTACATGCTTGGAGTGCAAGTTGAGAGTGAATGGATTTTATCCTTGAGTGAGTTTTAGTCCATTTCGGCTGATTGACATCTTGAAAATGATACCTTAAGGCACGTTCCTACTTGGCGCGCTCGGTATTCGAGTGAAAATTAATATTTTTTTTTCAGGAAAACGGTAAGAGATAGTTGAAAAAATTTTGTTGGGGCGATTAAATACACTAAAAAATTTTTTACAAAAATGTTTGCTTTCGGAATGTGTCATTATCGGAAAGAGCTGATGGTTACCATAATAACTAAAGTTTGGCAGCACCTACAAGCAAAAACAAAAAAAAAAAAAGAAAATTCATAAATAATATGAGCATGGTTATTGTGTGAACTAAAATTTTTAAGTTTGGTAAAAAGACAAAAAATTTGTGAAGATTTGAAAAAAAAAAATCGTAAAAAGGCAAGTTTTTTCTGGACTTTGTGCAAAAAAGTATTGAAAAAATAAAAATTTTTTCAATATTTTAGTTCACACGAAAGCTACACATGTGGAAAGTATGCGGTTAAAAGATATGCGGATATAATCGGACAAGGTAATTTTGAGTAACAATGGTAACCAGGTATAAAAATGTAGTTTCGAGAGCTATTGAAGTTTCATACATTAAAAATGTTAAAAATTAATGAAAAGAATTTTTCTAAATATTTGTTTAGTGTATTTATTCAGAGCAAACAATTTTTTCCATTATCTCTTACTGTTTTCATGTAAATACCCGGCAGAAAAGTGGACCAAATTTGAAATAGTTCTGAACTAGTTCCAAAAAGGACCAGTACTAGTTCCACTACAATACCCTTTAACATTGAACGAACTGACGCTTTTTGCGGGTTGATATCATAGGAAAAGACAATTGTTCCCAGAAACACTCCTTTTTCCCTATATTTGAACTAGTTGCATTAGGAACATTTTTAAACTGGTTGCTTTCGCAGTAGCCTGAAAGTGGTTCTTTTTTAACTAGTTTTAAAGTGAACATATCAAAAGTGTAAGAATTTAGTGCAATGTAAAGGTCCTAAAGATCTCATTTGTACCATCTTTTCCATCCGCAATCCAGAAAACATTTTGTCTATAAACATTTTTTTTTTATTATTTTTTCTTGTGCGCAGCAAATTTTAAAAAGTAGCCAGAACGCGTTTATTTTTGTCAGCAATACTTTTGAAAACAAAAGCAAAGATAACTGTTCTACACTGAACTCCTTTTGTTCTTTTTCAGAGCTACTGCGAACTGCGCTAGAAATGAACTAGTTCACTTTTTCAATTGACCCCAAAATAACTGCTGGGTAAATTTAAAATTTTCACTCGAACACCGAGCGCGTCAAGTAGGAACATGCCTTAAGAAAATATTAAAAAAGTTATATTAGACCCAAAAAATGCAGTTTATGATATCTTTATTATATCTTTGAATGGTTGGCAAAGTCTGCCCCTCATTTGAATGCTTATCACGAGAGAGTTTGAAAGCCATACAAATTTTTTACCTACACTAAGGGAAAAAAATATTAAATTTATCCAAAAACTTTTTTAATTTATCCAAAAAGCGAGTCATTTTTGCACCAATAACGCATTTGCTTAAATCGACTACGTAAATATTTAAAATTTATTTAAATACTTTTTAAATTAATTAAAATATTAAAATATTTAAACAGAATTAATAAAAAAATATTAAAATTATGCACGATTTTGTTTTAAATATCCTTTCAAGTATTTACTTTTTGAAAATAAAACTATCGCATTTAAAGAAAATTTATATAAAAATATTGGAATTAAAAAACAACATATTTGAATATTTCCCACGAGCTGCGTCCATCAAATGCCATTTGGTAGCATATTTTATTTTCTTTTTTCGTTCTCTAATTTATACTACTTTTGGCAGTTGTTGCAATATTATTGAACCAAATGTCAAAACAGTATAAATTAGAGAAAAAAAAATTAAAATAAAATAAACATAAAAATATGATTGCAATTTTTAAATAATTTTTTCCCGGGAAAATATTGAATTTTTATTTTTTATTATTTAAAAATTGCAATTATAAATTAATGGTCAAAAACCTCTACAAAAAATTTAAAAAAGTTATTGAAATTGAAACTGACCCAAAAAAATTACATAAAAATATGCAGCCAAATGACAACCGGTGCAAGACATTCGTGAGAAAATGTCCGGTTGTCACTCCAACCTTACAAAAAATTATTTTGCGATCATCAATCGCACTCACAAAGAATCCTGGCCAAACATGCGGCTATATTACCCTTGCAACAATAACTAAATGAGAATTATAAGATATAAATAAACTGCAGGAACACAATGCGATGCTGTTGCTGCTTGTAGCAATATTTTTGTACGTGTGCGATCCTGTTGCTGCTTGCTTGTATGGAATATGTGTGTACGTGTGTGGTATAAATAAAATTCAAATACGGGAAAAAACAAGTTGTAAGGAAAACATTTGATTTATCCACGTAAATATTTAAATAAAATTTATACTCAGGCGTGGATAATGCTAATATGCGTTATTTCCCTTATTGCACTAAGGGAAAAAATCTTAAATTTATCCAAAAACTTTTTTAATTTATCCAAAAAGCGAGTCATTTTTGCACCAATAACGCATTTGCATAAATCGACTACGTAAATATTTAAAATTTATTTGAATACTCTTTTAATTAAATTAAATATTTAAATATTTTAACAGAATTAATAAAAAATATATTAAAATTTGAAAAATAAACTATCGTATTTAAAGAAAATTTATATAAAAATATTGAATTAAAAAAAAACATATTTAAATTGAATATGTTACTAATGGTTTTATAGTATTATTTTCTTCATATTGCGTCCATCAAATGGCATTTGGCTGTATTATTTATTCTGGCTTTACTTTTTTGTTCTCTAATTTATAGAATTTTTGACAGTTGGTGCAATATTAGGGCACCAAATGTCAAAAACAGTATAAACTAGAGGGAGAAAAATAAATATAGAAAATATATGTAGATAAAAGCAAAATATGTAGGTAAATGACAACCGGTGCAAGATATTTCAAGATATCAAGTTGTCACTCCACCCTTCGTAATTTCATTTCTTTGCCAAACATGCATACTATATTACCCTTGCAACAATAACTAAATGAGAACTATAAGACCTGCAAATGCAAGAAATAAACTGCAGGAACAGAGTGCGATAAATAAAATTCAAATACGGGAAAAAACGAGTTGTAAGGAAAACATTTGATTTATCCACGTAAATATTTGAATAAAATTTATACTCAGGCGTGGATAATGCTAATATGCGTTATTTCCCTTAGTGTATCAACACTTTATTCCTACCAAAAGTTGCGAGGCGGCCCGCAACCTTTGTTAAAAACAATATTGATAATTTTAAACAAAGTGTCAACGCACATTGCCAAAGGGAGCTAGAGACGTGTCGGTTTCAAAAACGCCACTAAGTCCTGTCTGAGTCCGTTGTCTAGTTGTTTGAATCTAACGATGTCTGAGTCGTTATCTACCTACACTCAAAGTGAGAGCAAAAATAACTTACTTTCACCGAGTATTAGTTTACTTGCAATGAGAATTAAATCATTCTCAGCTTAAGTCTAGCTACTGTCAATTATTTTTACTAATCAAAATCTAATCTGTTGTTATATATAATTGTAATAAAATATATAATAAATAAAAAATATATAATAAAATAAAAAATACCAAAAATAGACATAAGTAATTCACAAAATAATTTTTAATAAATAACCGTATGATAAAAGATAAGTAGCGATTAAAAATAAATAAAGAAGAAAGTTACGAGAAATAATAAATAATATTCTATAAATAGTATTAATAGTATTAATAATATATGTGGCGTCCGTGGCGTAGTTGGTTAAAGTGCGTGGACTCTATGTCAACGAACTTTGGAGACCCGGGTTCGAACCCCAGCAGCGACAGAAAATTATTTGAATTAAAATAATTTTTCTGTACGGCCGCCACCTCTCTGCAGACAATGGCAAACCTCAGAGAGTAATCAAAATGGCATGTAAAGCTTCTTGAGAAAAAGAACATTCCGTTCATCGCCGTTCGGAGTCGGCGTTAAACTTGTAGGTCTAGTTCTCGGTCAATTGTGTACAAACTTAATAACACGCACAACACAATTGATCATAAGAAGCTAGGTCAAAGTCCTTTCAAGGGCTGAAATGACCAGTTATTTATTTTTTTTTATACTACAAATAGTAAACAATGTATAATAAATCATAATAATGAATAAAAATAAAAATTAAACAGATAATTTACTATCTGAAATAAAAAAATTGTCTGAATAAATGTTAACAAAAGCCTAGCTCATCTAATAAAGAGAATGAGGTTTAATGAATAAAATGTTGGATATTAGGATAGGATTTTCCCATTGCTAAGTGGGAGCTGAACAATAGGAACAAAGGAAGCTGAAAAAATATAAAAAGGTTTTCAACCCGATGAAAAAAGTGGAAAACGACCTATTACCTAATGCCTGGTTAAGGCCATGTCGGCGCGTGTGTTTCCTTTAAGAATTCTTTTCGCTTACCACCAACTAAGCTTATCAGAAGGATTTAAAAATTAAAATTATTCTACCGACCCTCTACAGACTGAATGTTACACATTCGAAAAAAACTAAGGCTAATCAAATGAAATTTTTAAAATTATATAAAACATTCATGTTTAATTAAGGTACTATTACCGTCTAGAATGCTAAAAATTAACATATATTCAACAATTTTTTTTACTTTATTTATTATATATGGTTATCAAACTTTTTTTACAGTATTAAACAGTTCTTGAAAATTACGAAAAAATTTTTTTATTTTTCTTTTCTATTAATTGTGCATTTAATATAGGGCGCTCAAATTTTCTTCTCAAAAAACACTGTTGCTAAAAAAATGGCGGACATTTGAAAATGTTTTTAAAAAATCGCCTTTTTTTCAACCATTTTTCAGATTCAAAAATTTTATATATTTTTTTTGTGGTCGAATTGTGCTAAACTATCACACAGGATATAAAAAAAAACAAAATGCTGCAAAAAATATTAATAACGGTCTAGTAGATCCGGAGATTAACTGTCCGCCAGTTAAAAAAACCTAAAATCGAGAAAAATGCGTGTAAAGCTTTTTTACACTAGTGAGCCGAGAGCACTCGCTTCGAATTTCGATTTAATATTTTAGACAGTTATTAATTGAAGGCATAAAGAATCTAAAAATGTAAAACAACAAAAATTCATTTTTTGAAATTTCTAGACGGTAATATAGGTAGTACCTAAAAAAAAACATTAGGCATGTTGCTCTGTTCATAACTGAACGAGCATTCAAGAAAACGAATATAAAAAAATTTTTAAAACACAAGATAATCGTGCACTCTTTTTATAAATTATACACACACACACATTAATACAAACAAAAGAAAAAATCAAAAAAGCTATTTTAAATGATACTAAAAAAAAAATAAATACCTTGAAAATATCTTTTTCAGTCTGCACGGATCTTTAACTATATTTAAAAACGAATAACAATTATTTTAAATGTTTTTAAATACATTTAATAAATGTAAATATGATTTTGTAAACCAAAACTTCGTTATACTGCAAGTTAAATTGAAAAATATAAATTTTCATATAATAACAGTGTTTACAAAGTTTGCACAGAAAATCTCAGGCAATAAAATTTCATTGGTAACATTCTAGGCTCATTTTCACAAACGTGCACACCAATTCATACCTTTACCTCCCTCGACAAATTCCTGCGGACCCCCATGCAACCGAACGATAATATCTTCATTTACTGATACTGATTTATCATCTGAGTCCATCTCAGGTCTTTTATTTTCAGCAAATCTTTATATCGATGATTAAGCTCATAAATCTGATAAGTGAAGAGCAGTTAATGTTCAGGAGGGCCGATTTTATTGTTGAAAATTCTAATACATTTAAGCACAAAACACTTATTTTAACTTTCTATTCACCAGCAATCATTGTTTTTACCTTGACAACAAGTTAACACAATGTAGATATTATATTGATGACTTGGAAAATGCAATAAGCATATTTTCGTCAAAAGTGCACTTATCATATTATTGAGCTTAACCATGGATATATTCCCCTGTAAAGTAGCGAATTTTAACCTAAGTTGACATTTTTTTAAAGTTATTCTTAAAAGTTGATCTCCGCTTTTTGTCGACCATAATTTTTGGAGGTGTTTTTCACATTACTTCTTTGCACCTTTTAATAATTAATATAAGTTAAAAACAACACATTTATTTTTGGTTAGTTTTTTATTTGTTTTTATTTATTCGAATGAATATATTTAAAATTTTATCATAATCCAATAATATTTATTTGCTCAACAATCATTAACAGAGGCTTTTCTCCATTTTTTAAAACTTTTCGTTATCCTTAAACCTTCAGTTGAAAAGTAAAGAATAGGCCCGCAAAATTACTGCCAAAGCAAGCGTTGCTACCAACACGCAGAACAGCACTAAAATTGCAGCAAAAAGCCGCAAAAGCAACAACTTGGTAACAACGTTGAATATTGAAACAAGTTGAAAGACTGAAAGAATATGCATTGAAATCCAATGGCAGCCAATGCAATGTTAGCAGCTCTGTTGTTGCCGATGCAATGCTAGCAGCTCTGTTGAATGAATGTGAATTGAAATCCAATAGAAGCCAATGCAATGTTAGAAGCTCTGTTGCATCAACTTAACAGAGAGCAGCATAATGTTAAAAGCGGTTTAATGTTAAACTTTTTTATATTGGCAACGTAGTAAAAATGTTTAGATGAGTATTAAATATTGAGTGTGTAGAAAAATTAAAGGAGAAACTAAAGTTGTATTATTTAAAACTATAAAAACGTTTAATGACTCAATTAACAGGAGGTGGGATTAAGCCTGGGAGTTAGTCAGTCACTACTCACTAGTCTTTTTTAGTACCTAGTCTTTTTTAGTACCTAGTATTTTTTATATGTTTTAGAATTTATAGCTTTCTCCATTTATATTTTGATTTTACATATCGTTCGATAGCGAACTTTTATTGGATGCCATTTTAATTAATTTCTAGATTTAAGTGCTTTAAAGCCGAATGCTTATCCAGGTTACATATATTTGTGTCTGCTGTCCGTCAACTCAAATGTGGCTGTCTGTTTGTACGCACATGTGTCGGTTTTCTCCGTCTGCTGCAATGATGCGCATGCGTGCCTTCAGCGCTGACACGCATTATTTGTACACGTCTTGCTTGTCTGGAGGCTGAATGAAACGAGTTCCTTGCCGCGACTTCCACATTTGTATATTTTTTTTTTTCGCGATACTGTGGAAGACACGCAATTGCATCACGGAATCGCCGCTGATGAACATGCAAATATGGAGCTGTCACCCGAATATCACGGATAACATTAATTTACAATTCATGTCGTTACATTTTGTTGCTTTTTTGTATTTATCAAACGATGTGAGTTATTTTATGTTTGAGTTTAATTAGACGGAAACCGGAGAGGAAAAGTTTTTTGCTTTCCAACTTAGCTTTTGTGAATAGAGGATACCTTAAACGTTGAGAATGAATGTTCGCAGTCATGTTTTACAGTAATATAAATAAAATACAGTACCTACTAGAGGGGTCCCCGCCCAAATAGAATTTTATTTTTATACCCCCACGTTTAAAAAACGTAAATGGGGGTATATTAATTTTGTCACTCCGTTTGTAACGCCCATAAGGAGGCGTGGTAGGTATAGAAAAGTATATATTCTTGATCAGCATCACCACCCGAGTTGATTTAGCCATGTCCGTCTGTCTGTCCGTCTGTCCGTCTGTCTGTGATCACGATTACAGCCGTAATTTTAAAGCTATCATCACGAAATTCAATATTTAAGCTTTTATCTAAAAACTGAAGGTCAAGTTCGTAAATGAGCCAAATCGGATGAAAACCACGCCTACCTCCCATACAAAGTGACTTTATCAAAACGGTAAAATCTCTTAGAATTCAACAAAAATTAATATATGGACTTGCAATTTTGGATATGAGTTTTGATGTTCAAGATACACTCTCATTATGAAATTCAACCAAATCGGATGAAAACCACGCCTACCTCCCATACAAAGTGACTTTATCAAAAAGGTAAAATTTCTCTAAGATCCACAAAAATTAATGTATGGACTTGAAATTTTGCATATACACTTTGACATATAACATGTACTATGTGTATGGAATTCAACCAAATTGAGTGAAAACCACGCCCACCTCCCATACAAAGCGCCTTTATCAAAAAAACAAAAGCGAATATTTTCTGTTAAAAATATAACGAAAACGTTTTTATATATTAACATTTTATTGATTGCTTAAGACTTTGAATATACTTTGGTTCGGCCGTGGGGGTATTTTAACTTCGGCCCAGTCGAAGATCATTTCTTACTAGTTTTTGGTTAAAGTTTCTAACCAGTTTAATAGAAATATATCCTTTTGTGTCCTCTGGAGAGGTATATTGCAGTCATGCCTGCCTATTGCAAAGCCGTTCATTTAATACCGAATCTTCGGTTCACACAAAGAAGCTCCCTTTTCAAACCCAAAGCTCCCTTACATGATTAACATAACATGATCTGGTTTATTAGTTAAGTGGCTTCTCTCGTTCGATCATGTTCCTCTTAAATCCTCAGCTAGAGATACCTCGATTTTTAAAAAAATACTGCAAAATAAAAAGGCAAGGAACATCTAGTGAGAGGACGTTAATTTAAGGATGTTATTTAACTGCATCTCAGATAGTCTACTATATCTTCAATTTAGAAAAAATCTCCGACATCTTGGAAACCGATCTTTGTTTGTTATGGGGCGATCATTTAGTGGTCATAAAAAGGAAATCAAATCAAACATGGGTAGACTACACCGAGAAAGAAACTTATGCAAAATTAATAAAAAACCTAGTATAATTTATACGATGGCTTTGGCAGTTTTCAGCCTCCTTTTTTGGTCAGAACACCTTAGTTTTACACGTTAACTTACCGTTATTGATTTGGATGATACATTAGCGAAGTATTTTGTAATTAACACATTAGCTTCGACAATTTATATGAGCGAGCTTGCGTATTCTGCCGAACAAAGTGTTCAAGTTTTCAAGAAAAAGCTTTGTTAAACTATGAAAGTTAAATAGATAAATAAATATACAGGGAGAAGTATAAAATATACATCTACTTAGATAAATTACTGCATATTGTTTTTGTAAAAAATTCCCAAAGACAAGTATGAAATGTACATATACTTAGGTAAAATTTTGTATATTGCTGTTGTGTAAAATTACCCAAGCACTTAGATGAAACTTCTATATAAAATGAAACAAACATTTTAATTTGTATAAAGGAAAACCTCTTTTGTTTAATGTAAATAGACATACATTTACAAAGTTTAGAACATAGATTTACAAAGTAAAAAAAGTTATGCATTTAGATCGCTTGTATAAATATATTTTATCTAATTTAATGCCAACAAAATGCACTCACGAAGCATTGCGCCTTGGCTAAACATCTAGGCTATATAATTTTCATTACAAAAACCAAACGAGAACTATAACAAACCGGGAGTATTCAGCGATAAGTTTTGCTCATACCATTTTGATAAAGAGTCAAAGTTTTCGGTGGTTTACCTACATTATTGGTTAAGATGTTATATACTTGGCTTGGGAGAATCAAACATTTTTTTATTGGTGGGTATCGAAATATGTGCTTTCAAAGCAATGTATTAAACAATATATTACTTTGGTGAATAACCTTAAGTTTCTAATTTACATACAATTTTCTTTACCCAAGCCGGCTTAGGTGATTTCACTATTGCTTTTTTTCTCGGTGTATGTTCTGTTTGCGGCGAAAAGCTGTATAAATATGTGATTTTAAATCTGAGGCAAGTGTTATGCCCTAATCTCAGTCAATTCATGTACGAAGTGATCCAATCTCAAACTTCGCTATCCCCAACTACAACTATTTTATTACATGAATTTTAAATAAAGTTTGGGGTTGGCAACTTGAATGTTCACCATATACTCTTTATCCAACCAGAAAAAAATTGTTTATCATGTCACTGTAGCGTACTCCATTGACTGTAACGGCTTTTCCGTAGTTATTTTCCAAAAAGTAAGACTCTATTCCGCACCAAACAGTCACTCGTTGTGAGGGCATTGGTATCTCCCTCATTACAAATCCCCAAATGCGGTAATTTTGCTTATTGAGAATGTCAAAAACACAATTTTTCGCAATGTCAAATTGAGGTTCCTGGGTTGTTTTTCCACTGCATTTCTTCACTGCATCGAAATTTTCGGTCGAACGCCCGGGACGAAGTCGTTTCATTGTTTACGACTCTTCTTCTCTTGGTATATTTTGATTTTGTTGCGCACACTCGTCTCAAAAGGCATCATAGCTGCGGTTGATCGCGAATTTTCGCAATTAAATTCGACAAATTATGTTCTTTCACTGTTTAGCATTCCATGGTCAATTTCCTGTTTTTATAAATGACAAATGGGAAGACTTGACAACTGCCAAGCGACCAGCTGTTAGTAGCCTAAACTTCTTCTTGAGAAAATTTTTAGTATAGTTATACACACTCACAAAAGTATACGTACCATGCCAATTTTACGAATTACTCTGAATAAGCCGCATGGAACCTATTTTTTTATAATAAAATGCGTTTCTTTCATATATTGAAAAAGCATTTTCAGCAAAAAATCATCATTTCACGAAAAACAATTTGTTGTGCTTGAACTTCACTTGAAGTCGTTTCTGTACTTTTTGGGAAATTTTCTCATTTTGACAGATAATCAAATTACTCTCTATTACTCGAACTTTACGTATAGAAACAGCCTAATGCAGCGACACATTGTTTGGTTAGTTTCTGAAAATCCAAAACAGACTGCCATGAGTATTTGAAACGACATTGGAAATGATCATGGAGTGTTCGGAGGTGGAGGTGTCAGTAATAGTATGGGGCGTCATGTCAGGAAATGGTGTTTGGCATTTTAAGGTTTATTGATGGAATCATGGATATTGACATTTTAAAGGATAATTACATTCCAAGCGTTAAAAAACTAAACCTGACTGACAACTCAATATTTTTTCATGACAATGATTCCAAACATTCCTCGGGCTTGGTAAGGAATGGCTGCTCAATAAGGTGAAAAATGAGTTGGATCATCCACCACATTCTCCTGACTTTAATGTCAGGGATCAAATTTATGGGATCACCAAAAGCAGCAAGTCCGAAAGAGGCGTGCAACTCTCAGTTTAAACTCTTAAATCTGTTTAGAATAGAATAAAATATTACTAGCTGAGGAATGGAATAAAATATTATTAGAAACAACTCGCAGATTGGCCCTTTCTATGCCTTCTCGTCGGCTGTTATAGAAGCCAAAGGAGACAACACCAAATACTAAAAATTGATTTTTTAGCCGATAAAGAGGCGTGCGTCTACTTTTGTGAGTGTTCTTAAGCAAATAAGTGAATATTTTATAATTTTTGTATTTTCTTTTTTTTTATGAAAAGACGTTCTTTTTGTTTTAATCAATATTTAATATACATATATACAATAAAAGAAAACCATTTAAAATAATAATTTGTGCTAATTATTCACTAACTTAGGATAAGGAAATACACTAAAAATCAGTTATAATACTCGACAATAACTCAGTGAAGCACATTCTTCTGTGGTCATATTTTTTTTTGGAAAACAAAAAATAATGCTGATTAACTTGATTGTGAGCTATGAGGTAGTTGTTATGACAGCCACCGATACAACCGCTGTTGGATGTATCATCGGAAAAATTATGTTCAATACAATTCCGTCAAGAAATCATGTTGAGAACTTTATTGATCTCTGCAGTTCTGCTGCGATAAATACGACCATTATTTGGTCTTATCTTAATTTTTGGAATAATTTTACGATTTATTTACAGAAAAGAAGAATTGCTTTTAAAATTTTAGATTTGTGATAATTGTATAGATAAGGTCTGTCGTAGCACCACAATTTTGTTTTAAATTTATTCCACGGATCTAGTTGAACTGGATACCCTCGCTAATGTCCACACCGTAATGCAAGCTGAAGTCGTACATTTCTTTGACCTGATGCGCCAGTTCGCGGTCCACAATTTCACCACCACGTTGCATGACATCGTTTTCGATCTCTTCTAAAGTGCGTTCCATACACAGCATCTGCTCGGAGGAAATTTTGTCGGGTTCGACAAGTGTCATGAGGAACGAGGCTGATATTCCTAAGCTATAGGGTAAAAAGCGAACGTATTCCTTCAGTAAACTATCATGGCTGCATAGAAAAAACAAAATAAAGATATTTTAGAATCACAAAGAACGATAAAGTTGTTCAAATAGAATCCATACCTTAAATGATCCGGTAACTGTTGCTGGGTGTGTTCTACATAGGTCGTGGCCAATTCCTCGCAGTAGGTATTGAATATTTCATCAAAATGCTTCACGCGCACATCTTTATATATGGAGAGCGCCAAAAATACTGTCAAATCCACCATGGGTGAAGAATAACGCATGGTCTGTAGATCGAACATCATTATATCGATGGGACGATCTGTGCCCTGCAAAGGAAAAAAAAAACAAATATTTTTTATGTACACGAATTCTTGCATCAGTTTACCGTTAAACTCATTTTATACCTCTTCATATTTGTAGGCCACATTGTTGCGCAAGAAGTCGCCGTGACACAGCGTTGCCATTGGTTCTACCGGCTGAACACGCTGCTTGCCATAGCGATAACTGTCTGCTATTAGTTGTTCCAATTTTTCTAAGAACTCCATAGGAACTTCCGGATGATAGCGTTGCGCTGCTGCAACAAAACGCTTGACACTGGTTTTAAGGGTATGACTCCAATCGGGATGCAGGTCTTGCGTCGCATAACGCGATTCCTTTAGACCCCCTGCTAATATTTCAAAGTGCTCGTGTTCCATATTCTTCAAAGCGAAACAGACCCCATGGAAGGTAGCCAAATATTTAACTGAAAAAGCACAAGTTTATTTGATTATTTTTTAAATTATTTTGGTGTAGTCCTACCTGCCAGGAGCGCATGTTCCAAGGATAGATTGACACGTTCCTTCGACATTTGCCATCCAGAACTGTTAAAATCTTCCATAACTATTGTTGCTGAACACTTTTCTAGATCTCCGTAATAATATCTCGGCACGCTAAATTTCCTTTTTGAAAATTCCAAAATGGCTGGCATTATGATGCTGTATCCATCGATCTCATTGCTAAATAGTGCGGGAAAGTTAATGCTATTGAACATATCCTCGGGAATTTCGGGAGTTTTCTGAATAAAATATATTATATACATGTTTAGTATAATATATATGAATGATAGGTGTACAAAGGAAAGAAGACTTAAGGAGAACTGATGAAATTAAAAGTTATTGTCTGATGTTAATAATAATTAAAATAAATGTGGGTTTATCAACCCATTACGATGTGTCGAGTATTCAGTGCCTATGATCTCTTTAAGTACATGAACATTAGCCGTTCGGAGTAGCAAATAGACAATAGGGCAAATCATTTGTGAGGGAACATTAAAATACTCAAAACAATTATTTTTCAGAAATTCTTTCCTGGTCGTCCTTACTATAGCTGGAATATATAAAGATGGGATTCTACCCAGTATTTACCCGATATATGGGTACCCCGGATATACTCTTTTTTTTGGGATTTTATTTGGGTATTTACAAAAAGGATTTGACTGCACCTGGAAATTACTGATTGTCAATCAGCTGATACATGATTTGAATAGAGGCATTTGTTTTAATGTCTTCAACAACACGTTATATCATAATATCAAAAAGTGAAGAAATTAAAATTGAGAATAAGGTATGTATTTATTAGTGAACCTAATTTTTATGAAAAAACAACAATAAACTGTTCAGTCAACAATGTTCAGTCATCGGAAGATCTAAAAATCATAAAAAATAAAGAAGTAATTTGCAACAAGTGCAAGCAACACAAAATCAGTACTTTGCAGATGATGTGACACGGTTTATAAATGGGCATATGTTGAAAATATGACAGAACATTGCGTAGGTTGACTTTTAATTCTTGAGGTATGGCAACGCTTATGTGAATATGTCAAATTTAACATTTTCATCGTAAAGTTTAACATTATTAATGGTGAACGTATCCAGAACGTTTTGTCATACGAGTGCTATTTGTGTTCTTTATAAATACGTGGAACATTCATCTTGGTAAAGAATGGCATTTAACCGCGAACGTTTTCGAGCGATATTTTTCTACGACTTTCTATGTGGATTAAACCAACCAAGCAGTGTGCCGATAAAATCGCTTCGACTTTTGGTGATGAAGCACCATCTTGAGCCACCGTGTTTCGCTGGTTTTTCGAATTCAATCATGGTCACACTTCACTACAGGACGAATTTCGTGAGGGTCGTCCAAAAGCTGTAGTTGTGTCACAAAACATTTATGCTGTACGCGAACTGATATAGTCATGTGATCTATCGTGTATTACCGAGTGTTTCCACCGCCCGAACGAACGAAGAAATCATCGCGAACAAATCGTCGCGATGAATTCTTCGTTCGGTCCAACTGTTTCCACCGCACGAACACAAGTTGCGAACATTGGTAAGTCGCCATCTTGTTTGTTCGTGCAGTGGAAACACTTAAATTCAATGCTTGCGAGCATCAGCGTTGATCAATATTTGTTTATGCAAACGTACTAAATTTGATTAATTTTTACTACTTTTATGCCTTTTAATTTAGGTTTTATGTAAGTATTTATGTAAAGAATTTATTATATAAAGAATATTATATAAATAATTTGCTTATATAAAGTGCTAATAAAATAACAAAGTAAAACAAAGTTCTTTTGCGTTATATTTTCAATATATTTTCTTTCTTTTTTGTTTTTCCTACGTTATTAACTACAATTTCAACAAATCTACTACCTATGCGCAAATAAGCACTGGATTCGCCCAAAAAGATCGAGCGTCGGCCGATCAGAGCGAACGAAGAAATCTTCGTTCGTTCGTGCTGGAAAAGTGTTTACACTGCGCGAATAGCGCTCGCGAGCATTTTGTAAAAAACCAATGTTCCGAACCTTGGTTCGGACCAAACTGTTTACACTGCCTGAACGAACGAAGAAATCTTCGTTCGTTCGGGCAGTGGAAACGCTCGGTTAGAGGCATCTTTGGGGATAAGTGGGACCAGCATACATGTAATATTGCATAAATATTTGTCCGTCAAAAAGATTTGTTCGCGTTGAATTCCGCATAATTTGACAATCGCTCAAAAAAGGCTCGCTTTGATTGGTCGAAAAAGAAATGACAAAAAATACAATTGCGGTGCTTCAAAACATGTCTATGACATCGTAACAGGTAATGTAATCATGGATTTATGCATATGAACCCGAAACTTAACAACGATCTACTGTATGCATCTTTCAAGACGAATCAAATACAACAAAAGTTGTTCGCGCACGAAGCACTTCGAAGCAAATGGTCGTCTGTTTTTTTTGGAATAACTGTCGCCACCGTTTCATTAGAGCCACGTAGAACGGTAAACTCGGAATGGTACATCCGTATTTGCTTGCCAGAAGTATTCGGAAAAATTAGGGAAACTAATCTCAGAAGACGAACAATTCTCCACCACGACAATGCAAGCTCTCACACATCAGCTCAAACAAAAACGTTTATGAGCATTCTAAACATCGAATTGATGGGTCATCCGCCGAACAGTCCTGACTTGGCACCCAATGATTTCTTCCTATTCCCGCAGATCAAAAATAAATTGCGATTTTTCGAAGCCTGCAGAAGCGGTTGATGCGTTCAAATCACATGATTTGGAGCTACCTCAATCGGAGTGGAAAAAGTGCTTCGAAAATTGGTTGAAGCGCTTGCAAAAGTGTACCGATCTTATTGGAGAATATTTTGAAAAACAATAAATCCATTTCTGATCGTAAATATTTGTTTTATTTGTCATATTGAAGACTTAAAAGGTCAACCATTTGTCATATTGAAGACTTAAAAGGTCAACCTTCGTAAACGAATTGTGTTAAATGTCCAATTATGGTGAAACGAGAAATTGGTAAATCGGATCTAGGTGAACTGACAAATTCAACAGAAAATTCCATTCAGCACAGTGATGTCTTATGCACTGAACACATTGACGACGAAAACGACATTACGACATCTGTCAAATTTTTGTTCATGTATTTCTTGTGGAGAAAATTCGGTCTAATGTCGCAATAGCGTATTGTCGATATGGATATATTTCTAATTTGACAGTTTGTCGTCGTCAATGTGTTCAGTACATTAAGCTTATCGAAGTCTCTCCAAGCGTTAAACTGCAGCCAAATAATGTCTGATGAGTATAAAGAGAACCTTCATGAGAAACTGTCCAAGGCTATTATTGTATTTGGTGCTCCATTTGCAGCTGTTGAACATCTGCTCTGGGTATAATAAATAAAAATAAATAACTGGCCATTTCAGCCCTTGAAAGGACTTTGACCTAGCTTCTTATGATCAATTGTGTTGTGCGTGTTATTAAGTTTGTACACACTTGACCGAGAAATGGACCTACAGGCTTAACGCCGACTCCGAACGGCGATGAACGGAATGTTCTTATTCTCAAGAAGCTTTACATGGCATTTTGATTACTCTCTGAGGTTTGCCATTGTCTGCAGAGAGGTGGCGGCCGTCCAGAAAAATTATTTTAATTCAAATAATTTTCTGTCGCTGGCTGGGGTTCGAACCTGGGTCTCCAAAGTTCTTTGACATAGCGGCCACGCACTTTAACCAACTACGCCACGGACGCCGTTCTGGGTATAGTTTATTAAAAAATTGCAATCTTCAAATAAATTGCCACAAAATCAATTTCACCATTTGAATTGTGACGGTGGAGTAACATTTGCAGTAAAAGTGTAATAAATTTTCTAATTTCTAAGCCAGAGGTTGTTTTTGTTCGCAGTTTTACAACGAGCCTCTATGTAACATGTTTCAATAGCTTGATAAACAATAAAAGCTACGCTTCAAACATTGCCAGTTCACGAAAATGTGAACCTTAGGGTACAACAAAATCATCCAAGTGAATATTTTTGAAATATGCTGGACTAAAATTAAAAGCTGTTTATAATTTATTCCAAATGGATACCTATTTTGGAATCCAACCAATATGCAGCGTCTGCCGTAATAACTCTCGCTTAATTTTTAAGTGCCGTTGCGTCAAGCTTAGCAAGCATAAACTTTTTCCGTAACAAATGGTCATTTATAGGTCAATTGTGAAATTGGAGGAGTGTTTTATTATTTCAATTATCATTAAATAAAAAATTGTGAGCGATGGAAGCAAAAATGGAACTTATACAGAAATTGCTTATGCAGGGTAAAAAAACAAGCGAGATCGTTAAGTCGCTGGATAATAACCGCAGATTTGTGCAACTTTCTATGGCTCGATTTAAGGTAACTGGCAGTGTAAAAATATCAAAAAAATCTGGTCGAAAATGCAGCGTGAGAACTTCCAATCTGGTGTAGAACCTACGTGAACGAATAAAAATAATTGTGCTGTTTCTGGAAGAAAACTAGTCAAAGATTTGAATGTCTCAATACCATTCGAAACGATAAAAAAAATTCAAAGATGAAACCTTAAAAAAAAAGAATTCATGACATTACGCAGCGCCAAAAGAAAATGCGAAGAGAAAGACGCTCCCTACTCCTTCAGCGGCACGCAAGTTGTAATATTGTGTTTTCTGATGAGAAGTTGTTTCTTATTGAAAAAACTTTACAACCTACAGAATGACCGCGTGTATGCTACTAGTATGTGCGGTATTCCAGCAGATAAAAAAAGGCATTGAAAGATACCAAAACATATCATCCATGTTATGTACAAAGGCCATGGTTTGTCCAGCCATATCCGCAAAAGGCAAGTTTCCACTGCTTTTTATTCATAGAGGCGTTAAAATTAATGCAAAATATTATAAGAGAAGAGAGGGACTTTCCTCGGACTAAAGACCTGGGGGCCATGAGTTATGATATTTGTTTTTTATTGATTCAGGGTTTTCAGGACTTCAATGCTTTTCACGACCTATTATCATGATTGAATTCATAAGGCTGTCTCGGGACTGATCGTACTCTCTCTCGCTTAGTATCCACAATTGTCAAAATCAATGAAAAGCACCAACAACTTCATCGACTTTAGATGCTATCAATTTTCGCTTGCATATTTTGTATAAGCTGTCAGCTTCGACATTTATGGGCACTCGCTCTCACCTTTGAGACAACTTTATTTATTCAACCATGTTATTAATGTAAAAAATAAGAAGGACTGAACGTTCTCTTTGTGAAAACCAAAAAAGAAAAAGCATCAACTGCATAAAGCTTAGCAGTGCTATTAATTTTACCGCACCAATTCTTACTTTCATTAATAAATATAGTTATTTTTGAGAGTAATAATCTCTCTCTCGAGAATGATTTGTTTTTATAACAGCATAATGCATTGATATTAAAAAATTGAGACACGTGCAAGTTTTTGTAACCAATAGTTATGCTACTGTCGTAATGCTATTTGTTTTACTGGCACTGTATATGGATGTATGCGTAGGAAATGTAATAAGGGGCATAGGGGCTGAAATTGATAGAGAATGAATAGAACTCTCGCTTATTTAATCATTGTTATAGCTTATCGTGTTGTTAGCGGGAACGTGCGCCAATTACCAACCTTCAATAGTAAAGACTACTCTTTGCATGACCGTAGGCAGTATTATCCCAGGGGGGAGGAGGCGGATAATTATTGATGAGTTTTCAATTTCACTTGATCATGGTGTAATTAACAAGGTGATCGTGAATTTAAAGCTTATCTGAAAAAAATTTTACCCACCCCTGTCAAAAACAGCTGTTCGTAAATTCAAAGCAAAAGTTGCAAACAATCTATTGCAATTTTTTATTGAGTGCAAGCGATTTGACACTTTTCCGCAGCTTGTCTCTTTTTTTCTTACTTTCTCTACATTTTTTAACAACCGTAGGGAAATTAGTAAACGTCACGATCACCTTGTTAATTACACCATGCACTTGATCAGATATGAGCAGCTATGGACAGAGAGCGCTCTGAGAGCGTTGAGAGTAAGAATTGAGAGCAAAGGCTTATGTAGCAACACAAAACGCAACAACAAATCAAAGACAAAAGACAAACACAGAAACAACACAGAAGCTTTAAATGTAGTGGTGCCCATACCCGGATATGAGGATAGAAAATTGTAAAAGCGAAAGGTTAAAGCATAGGACCATGGCCTGGCCGAGATTCAAGCCCAGGACTTCTGGAGGTGGCAGTCAAGTACGATATTATTTTTGTTGAAATCCCTTTTCTCAATCTTTGACTTAAATCTTGTCCGTATCCTTTTCCAAATCTTGTACAAAAATGTAGTGCATTTTAAGCTTAAAATGCTTGAAGAGTAATTACACAGTGCGACAAAATTGACAAAAAAAAAAGAGCAACCAAACTTTATAGAAATTAAGACACCGTGCCATGGAACGATGCCATAGTTTGTCAATCCGCACCATCTTGAACATCTTTTCATGTAAACATGTTGTGAATTATAAGTTGAAGTAAGAAAAATTTGCTTGATTCAAGTAAACAATTTGCTGAAAACTAAAATAATTCCTTGCGATTGCTTAAATTAAGAAAATATTTTCTTGATTCAAGTCTTGTTCCAGGTTCCAGAATCAAGTGTTTTGTTCTTGTTTCAAGTAATCAGTTATTTTACTCAATTTTAGAAATAAATGGTCATTATAAATTTGTTTTTCTTAATTTAAGTGTTTTGTGCTTGATGAGGCTTAATTTTAAATTTTCTTAGATGTAGCAAAATATTTGCTTAATATAAGAATATTATTATTCTCTCCGTCTATATATAACCTTATCATATATAGAAATATAGATTGATATAAAGAAGATTGAGACTATTACAAGGTACAGTTGGGCTTATTAATCTTTGCTTGTGTAGAGGTAAACTCTCAAAACATTGCTTTTGTGAAATGATTACTGGTTTCTTATTATTATGATTTCTGAGTGTTTATTAAAGAACTCGAAAGGTTCTTTAATATACCATTCTAAAGTTTTTCTATAATGAAGTGAATTTTTTGTACTGTTTTGAACCTATGAAGGGGGGAGGGGGGTTTAACCCCCAAAGGTCCCTTTGGATACGCGCCTGACTCTATGTATACTATGTGAAAACAAATGATTTGTAAAAACTTGATTATTGAAGTAGCATGACTATTAAAACTAATAACCATTTTGCCTAGCAATTCTATCTTCGGCAATTAAAAGAGCACGTTCTATAGGAAATTTTTTAAATGGCAATGTTTTACAAGCGTGTTTAAATGTGAAGTTATATGAAAACTGGTAGTATTTGTACAGCTGCGTTCAACTACATGCCATAGAGTATAGTTTTTAAACGAAGACATACTTATTATTTTCAGTTTTATACCGTATCATTATTTTAGTCCAGCGAATTTGTTTTTTCGAAAATTTCATTAAAATTCCATGTTTTTGCTTAAATCCATTCATTAAACATCTTTTAATTGGTTAATAATCATTAACTTGAGCTGCTACAAGTAGTTTACAGCTACACTATAATTTAAAATCTAGCTGGCCTAGCTTGCTAAATGATGATGATGATGATGATGATGATGGTGAAGATTTCACTATTAAATATTGCTGAAAAAATTGTACTGCATAATTTTTGACCATCTATTTAAAATGCTTAAACTTTGCTTTACTTCATACCTTGACCACCAGGGTGCGCGTTCCATGACTGTTTTCATTATATTCAAATTCGATTTTTGCCTTGTAACAGGTGGTTAACATGAAAGCCTCATCGCTACCAATGAACTTTATTTCTATTGAGATCAATTTAAAATCAAATACTGGGGTTGTTTCGTTAAGCAGCTTGCCACTTTTAACTATTTCCGGTATGATTACCGACCGTAGCCATTGTTCTTCTACTTGTTCCTTTGACGTCATATTGACTAGTTCTATCACAGATTCGCTTAAGCACAACTGTTCAATATGCTCTTAACGCTTCCGAATATCGCGAGCTACTAAAGAGTTTTACTTAAAATTTAAATTCAGCAGCATTGTCTAGTGAAACTAATCGATCGTCTGCTATTCGACTATAATCGTCTAGATTGTCGTTTGTTTGTGGAGCTCTTGTGAGAGTAAGCTTGTCGCTTGTTTTTTTTTTTTTTTTGTTTTGTGTATTTTTCAAATTTTCTCTGTGATAAGTCACACCAACCACAGTTGTGTTAAAGCCAATAAAAGATAAACCAAATATAATCCATTCAAACATATATTTTTATTACTTCTTTAAAATGTATGGCTCTCAAATGAACACAAACAGTAGCTATCGATTTGATCGAATAATTTCTATTTTTTTTTCTTTAAATAAAATTTTTTGTCATTAAATTACCTGTAAATAATAATTCATTTGTTTTCTTTTGTTGGGTTATTCGAGAAACTGGATTTTCTTTAAATTCAGGTGTTTTCGGTTTCAATTTTCTTGAAATCAACAATTATGGGTTACTCGAAAAGCCGGATCTTTCGAGTCGAATTATTCGACATTTTCGAATATTTTTCGTTAAGTTTTACATCCAAAAAAGTTGAGAATTTTTTTGCGAAATCGATAATCGTAAGAAGTTTTGTCACAATACATAAAAAGAGTCTGATTCAAAAGCAATTAGACGAAGGGCGAGGCACTTAACACATTGCTGAAGGGACATGTAAAAATACGTTTTTTTCGCAAACTATTTTTATAGATCGGTGATAGAAAGAGCGTAATAAAGCTAAACGGGTCTTTATAAATGAGAAAAAAATATTTAACAAATAAAATTCAAGCACATTCTCAATAAACTGCCCGCTCCAGCCATTATACAATGGTCCGACCACAATGTGTTAACATACAACCCAAATTGTTTGAATGGCTAAGCTCAGTATGTAGTTATCATTCAATGATATTATTATTCTAAAATGTATTTTTTGGAAAATGGGGTGTTGCACCTCCATGTCACCATGATATTATGAAAGTTGTTCTATATCATCCACCATTGAGCATTTAGTTTAAATAGGTCAGAGAGAATATAGTAAATTCGACTAATTTTTTAATTATTATTATTAAATTATTATTAAAAAAAATAAATTAATTATTTTTCTCGCCAAATAAAATAAATGATTATAAATGTTTAATAATATATAATAAATATTTATAAAGCAATAAGAACTAAAGAATAAAAATAAAAATAAAGAACAATGAGAATAAAATGATTTCGTCCATTTTCTCGAAATAATTTAAACACTGTCAAAATAGAGTGTCGCCTCCTATAAACAGTATTGATCAAATATGTGTGGGGGATAATTCAAGTACAAGATGAAATTTTTATATTTTTGTTTCTTTAAATATTTGTAAATGATTTAAAAATATTGAAGCTTTTAAAAAGATTGTGAAAAGAAAAAGAGTAGTTCTCTTTTGATTTAGAATATATAGTGGTTAAAAGTTCCATCTTAAAAGTATGCTATCTCCGAAAGTTTCGAAGAAAAAACATTTTCAGCAGTTTTAACAGAAAATATTCGCTTTTGTATTTTGATAAAGTCAGTTTGTATGGGAGGTAGGGGTGGTTTTCACTCGATTTAGTTGAATTCATACACAGAGTCAGGCCCGTAGCCAGGATTTACCTAAGGGGGGGGTTTGGATTAAAAAAAAATATCGATAGTTTTTGATATCGATAAATGAAAAGGTATTTTTTATATAATTACCAGAAAGATGGGAAAAATCAGTGGCTAGAAATAGACAATACTTTGAGAAATGAATTTGTAACAAATTTTTCACAATAAAGCGACAAACTTGAAAAAAAAACACTTTAAAACTTTTTGTTCACCAAATACATAAAACAAAAATTAATTTTTTATTTTTGTTTATTTTATATATTTATATTAACAGCCCGATTCTGCGTACTTGATAAATTCACCTTATTGAATATTTATCAAGTATTGACTATTTATCAAGAGTTGGTATTCTGTGATAGAAAAAAAGCTCTTTAATTGATAAATTTGTCAATATCTCATTTGCTATTGATAAATTTATCAAGAGAGTTGTGGTTGCTCGTAGCAGGCAATATCAAGGTTAATATTCACATAATAATGTTAACAATAATAATTATTTTCTACAAATTAATACACTTTTGTGGAACACAAGGAAAATGAAAGCAGAAATCTGTTCTCTGTGTTATGCTATTATTGTATTTCCTGACTTTTGTAAAGGCCACAATGAAAGGTTAGAAAATTTTATTTAAAAGGTTTTATTTTCATTCGGTAAAATTAACAAGAGGTTGTGATCCTGCGCCTCCAAAACCAGTGTTAAAAAATACGCAAAACTTGCAATAAGCTGCATTTTCCAATTTGGAGTAAACCAACCAATGCCAATGGTTCGACCAAGAATGCTTAACACTTTAACGCCACCATACAAAAAATATCGGGTCCTCCAGGCCATTTTTTCGAACAAATCAGAAAAAGTTTTTTTTTATATTTCGGTGAAATTTTGAAATATAATATTGAGGCACAACATATGTACCTCACGGCCTGATGTATACGTTTACTGTATATTTAGTGTGGATGACGGACAGATGGACATGGCTAAATCGACTTGGGTGATGATGCTGATCAAGAATATATACACTTTTCTATACCTACCACGCTTCCTTGTGGGCGTTACAAACGGAATGACAAAATTAAAGTTTTTAAAATTAAAATCCCAGTAAAGGGGGTTTTTCTTAATCGTGGGGGTATAAAAATGATGCGCTAAAGATAGTTTTAGGTATGCCAGGCCATGCGGAATTGAACTACGTTTACAGATTTGCATTTCGAGGAACTAATTTTAAACCATGAACTATAATGTGTAATCAAATACTGAGGCACATACGCTGTGCCTCAGAGCCTACGTGGACATTTTACTGAGGCACACCGTATGTGCCTCATGGCAGTTAACGTGTTAAATCTGAGTTTGCAAGAACCGCTGGCAGGAAAATTAAAATTGGGTGGAGGCACATAAATGCTTTGAAAACTTTCAAGGCGGTTCGAATCGAAAATATTGCCCATCAACTTGAAAATATCGTTATTTGGACATTGATATACTCTCGAAGTCGAATGCAGTTGCGATGAATCAAATGATATTTCTGGAAAAATTTCTACAATCATACACACAAACTTAGAGTTATAAGCATTAAAAGTAAAATATTAATACCGCAACTTGTACTTGTACTTGTACCGCTTTCCACATAGCTGTCAACATTAAAGCTTTCTACAACTGCAGGTTACAAAGGAAGTTCTTTTCAGATTCCAAAGTTTCTTGAACGTTTTCTATCGGGTTTTCCAATAAGAGTTGTTATTTTGGTATCCAAAAAAAAATGCCATTTTTTGAGATAAATTATCGGATGTTTATTTCATAATAAAGAGGAAGGTATGATGTTAATAATGAAAAGCAACATCAGCCAGATGACCACCACGACCACGCTTACAGCACAATATCCTTTTCATGAAATTTTCCATAACCAAATCGCAAAGTGGCTGCCCTATGTCCTCATTTTTGAAAAAGTAAGGTCCAATGACCCCGCCGGACCATAAACCGCACCAAACAGTCACACGTTGAGGATGAAGAGGCTTATCAACAATAACTCTTGGATTTTCCGAGCTCCAGATGCGACAATTTTGCTTGTTGACGTAGCCACCGAGGTGGAAATGGGCCTCATCAGTCAAGATGATTTTTCGATGGAATTCCGGATCATTTTCATGCATTTCAAGGACCCAATCAGCAAAGACACGACGTTGTTGTATCGTTCCATTTTTAGTAATGGCATAGTTTCTACTTGTCAAATGTCAAAGAATAAAAGCTTTAAAAGTGAGCGCTTCACAATAGCGGGCGATTCACAATAACACCTCTTATAGGAAAACCCTGTACAATACAGATGAAATATAATATTATTCGGAGTTTGTCGGTTCCGCATCAAGCAAAAAGTTAATCCATTAATATTCAATCAATGCAAACACGCTACCAAAAAAAAACACAGCTTTCAAACATTCAGAAATATTCGGCAACTTTTTAACACATTTACGCATTGATAAAGGAAAAAAAAACCATTTGAATCAAGCACTTACTTTCCACCGTTCTAGCCTTTTTTACTTCTGGTTTCTGCAGCCAATTAAGTAGACTAATTTTTGTAGTTTTGGCACAGTAAAATTAACAATAGAAACTCTTAAACTTATCTAACGAAACGCAATCAAAATTAAACCACTTTCAAGTTACACCTGTTAACGCAATAAATTCTTAAATTGCTGGTCGTAGACAAAGTTCAATTGAATGTATCGAACTTTTTTCGATACTTAAGCTTGTTGATGTTTTCGCTGTATTTCGCTATATTATTTTTTTATACTTTTTGGACCATAAGGGGGGGGTTTTAACCCTAAAAACCCCCCCCTTGTCTACGGGCCTGCACAGAGTACATGTTATATATTAAAATACAAAATTTCAAGTCCATATATTAATTTTTATGGAATTTATAGTGATTTTAGCTTTTTGATAAAGTCACTTTGTATGGGAGGTAGGCGTGGTTTCAATCCGATTTGGCTCGTTTTCGAACTTAATCTTTATTTTTTAGATACAAGCTTAAAATATCGAATTTTTTAAAGATTGCTTGAAAATCACGGATGTAATCTTGATCACAGACAGACGGACATGGCTAAATCGACTCGAATGGTGATGTTGATCAGGAATATACACTATTCTATACCTACAACGCCTACTTCTGGGGGTTATAAGCGGAGTAACAAAATTTATTTACCCCTTCTACGTTTTTTAAATGTGGGGGTATAAAAATAAATCAGTTTTGGTAAAATTTAGTTTAAAATCAAACTTAAATTTAAATTTAATTAAAATTAATTTAAAAAACATTTAATTAATTGAGTGTGTGAGAGAGAGAGAGAGAGATAGAGAGAGAAAGATTGAAAAATATCTAATCATAATCAGGGTTGTTGGTGAAATCCGAGTCGGAATTGGTTTGTTATCAGAATAACAAAACGATTCCGATATTAAATGCTGTTGTGAAATCCGATCGGTTTTGACTATTTTCGAACATAAACAATTCCGATGCTCGAATCAGCTAATCAGCAAATTATTTTAAGTTTTATCTTTGATTGCTTAAAAAATAAGTTTAACTGAAAATAAAAATAAAAGTGGATAAGCTGAGTTCTTTCTAAAACTGACATCAAATCCGATTCGAACATAAAACCGATTAGATCGGATTGCACGACACCAAAGCAAAATTTCAGTTGGTTTTAAATCCGATTAAGACTACAATCGGTTTCTGCAACAGCCCTGAATAAAATATGAGCGATCAATTAAAACATAGTACCATCAATCAATCAGCGATCAATTAAAATAAACATGTGGAGATACACGTAAGTGTATATTGGAGATAAAGCGAGCTATGTAGATGTCAAAGTCAGCTATTGATTTTGAAGTTTTTCAAATTGTTGTTGTTACTTTCGTAGTTAAAATCGCATTGTTGATAAACAAAAAAAAAAAAAAAATGGACGCCACTGATAATATGCCACTACAACGCTAAAATAGTAAGCACTTTCATATATTTCATATGACCATTTAGATTAGATATTTACTCCGAGATACAACTTAAATTGCATGTTGTGTTGAAATACGACTATCAACTCATAATAATTGAGCATGGGCTATTATGGAATATTTGTAAGAATGGGTTCATAGCGATCTCTTACAGTTAGACTACCAGGACTGCACAGAGAGAAAAAAAAAATCAAGCATTCTTTGCTTGAATCAAACAAAGAGGCTATCAGTTTACTCTTTATTTAGGCTATCAATTTACACATCATTATTTTTCTAGAGTTTTTTCTAGAGAGCAAATTTAAAACACATGATATTAAGAAAAAAATGTGTAATTCAAGAAACATTTGCTTTAAACTCAAGAAAATTATTTCTAGATTCAAGTTAAATATTTGCTTGAAGTGAGAAAACTTTGCTTGAATTAAGTTAATAATTTGCTGAAGACAAGAATAATTTGTTTGATTCAAGTAAACAATTTTCTTAATATTTACTAGAATGTATTGCTTTATATTAGAAACTTAATTTTCTAGTTCAGAGCAGAATATGCTTGGTCCAAGTAAACAATTTGCTGAAAACGAAAGTAATTTTATCGATTTGAGAAATTTGTTTTTCAAGAATTGGGAACAATTTGGTTCATCCAAATAAACAATTTTCTCAACATTATAAATAATTCTATGATTTTTCTATTTCTTATAAAGAGAAGAATTTGCTTGATCCAAGCAATTAATTGTCTGAAAATTAGAAAGTTTTGCTTGATAAATAAGATTATTTTATATCTTGTATCTGCAACTAGTAAATAGCTAGCTACATTGTGTTTTTAAATTAAACAAAAACTTAACTCGTTTTCTTCTAAAGATTTTATGATATGTTGCGATAAATTAATAAATTAATTAATTGTGTTAAAGTAATTGTGATAATAAAATGAATAATATTGTATATCTCTTCAGAAGAGAAGTGGGAAAGTGGTTTCACTCACAATTTCAAGCCTAAAGGTTTAAAGATTTAAGGGGCGAAGACTTTCAGAATTTTAAATTTTTGCATTTTTTTTTCTGCTTTAAAAATTCATTTGTAACCTAAAGAATATATTTGCAATGTTTTAAGCTCAAAAGAAAACCTAAAAGGTCCCTAGAAGGTCAGTGAAGTAATGAGCGTCGGAAGTACCGAAAGCTAAGACAAAAACTTTAATCGCGTTTTCTCAAAGCATGTTTTGTCCGCGCTGTGGAATATAACTTAAAAAAAATGTGACTTGCTCAGATATGCACCTTTGCATACACCTAAATTTGTTAAAATTTCAAATAAAATTCAAATTTTCAAAAATTCACCACTGAAGGCGAAAAAAATATAAAGGGTGGTTTGTGTGATTTATTGCTATTTAGATAACATTTTTATGTGAGTTTTGTATCTCAGAGCACACGGCTCGCCGCACAGTGGTCAAAAAATGTGTTTTTTTTTTGGAAAAAGTGTGTAACTTTTGAACCAGAAAAAATAAAAACAGATTCAAAAAAGAATCGGGCATTATAATCTTTAAAAAAAGTTAAAAAGTTCAGTTTTTTTTTTCAAAAAAAAAAAAAAAAATATAAATGGTACTTTTTAAATTTTATAGGAATGATTGTAAAGTGATACAACTTTAATCTTAATATTTGTATACGGCCTTTTCATTATTTATATTGAAAACAAATTTTTCGAGCTCTAGGCCCAGCCAAAGAACTAAGATATAAGGAAGTGATGTTATTGCAAAAAAGTGTGGTATTTTTCTTATTCGTGTTGGTTGACACAAATACATAAACATTCTCAAAGGGCCGTATTCGGTTATGTCGAAAAAGAAGGCTCAAAGTGTGTTTGTTAGAATTACATATAAAACCTATTGTAAAACCTAAAACTAAAAAATTAAAGACCTACAGCCGTATTCATAACAATATCTTATTCATAAAAATTCTTACTCATAGACCGTATTCATAAAAATATAGTGATTTTTCGTTCAGTAACGTTTATGAATAATGTTTTTAATTTTTTTTCGATTTTTTTCTTATGAAGATTTTATAAGAGGTTCAAAATATTTCATGAATACTGCCACTAATATATTAAAAGAAATTTGTATTGTATTTCCACACCACCCTTGAGGTATACAATTTGGTGCGTTACCGATTTATATTTTTATTACACTTCATGGGTACAACCTGTCGTAGGACGGGCTTTTATACTAATATTCATATAAAACACATGAAAAAATAAATGAAAAATTTTGTTTTTACACATTTTGAAATGTATAGTTTTATACAATTTTTGACGAATAGTCAGTTTAACGTCCCGAATATGCGGAAATCTGAAAAGAAATGAACAAAATGTATTACATCTGATTAACTATGCTGAACACAGAAGCGCCCCAAAAATGTTTTCAGCTGTGAAAAACTAATGCGCCCCTGAAGCATTTTGACAGATGTGGGTGCACCATTGTGAGTGGAAATTGGTGCGAAATCAACTGGCTCTAATTTGCATTTTTAGCAATTTCTAACCATACAACGCATGTTATAATTATTTTTGGTCATATTTTTATTTAAAATTACATAGTTTTCAGCAGTGAAAAACGCTTTTAATTTAATTATTTCACTGCACAAACTTTCAATTATTTTAAGTGATCTCAGAAATGTCAAAAAACACTCTCTATCTCGCTCGCTCAATTTAGAAAGCATACCACAGTTCACGTACACTGTGTGTGTGGGCAACACCATTTCCTTATATTTTATTTCTTTGGGCCCAGCCAAGGTTGCCAGTTATGTGGGAAAAATCCCATTTGTGGTAATTTTTAATTGTCCTTGGGAATTTTTTTTTTTGGGAATTCCCATGGTATTTTTTAATTAGCGTGGGAATTCCTAAGGTATTTTTTTATTAGCGTGGGAATTCAGTGTGGTATTTTTTAATTGCCGTGGGATTTGGGAATTTTTTTCTTCAAATGATTTTTTTCCGTTTATTTAGCAAAAACTTCATATGAAATCATTGCCATTATACGCATTAAACGCTCTGTTTACACAACGATTTTATGTCGTATGTTACGCATTTAAATTTAGCAGTTTGCGACCCTGTTTCGAAGTTCGTATGACCCCTTTTAGTCCCGGTTTCCACTCAAGTCTTGACGGTCAAGTCTTGAGTTCGGTGGTACGGGAATCGTAACTAAGGGAAAGAAAGAAATTGACTGTACCGTCAATTCTTGGGCAATTCGTTTTGTGTTCGTTCGTTGTCCCGCTACTTTTTCTATTCATTTTGCACATCATTGGCGTCATTTCATTTCATTTCTATAAGATGAAATGAAACGGCAGTATATGATACACATCGTCAACTCTTGATGTGTGGAAACTGAATCGTCAAGTTTAAAAGGGAATGTTAAAAAATTGAACATCAAGACTTCACGAGTGGAAACCAGGACTTACATTGTTCAAGACTTGAATTCAAATCTGTGAGTTTGTAGGCAATTTGCAGCACATCGGAAGCGACGAAAGGGCAAGAGAACACTTGCGCTGTACCGTCAATTTTTTGGCAATTTTTATACCCCCACGTTTAAAAAACGTAAATGGGGGTATATTAATTTTGTCACTCCGTTTTTAACGCCCATAAGGAGGCGTGGTAGGTATAGAAAAGTGTATATATTCTTGATCAGCATCACCATCCGAGTTGATTTAGCCATGTCCGTCTGTCTGTCTGTCTGTCCGTCTGTCCGTCTGTCTGTGATCACGATTACAGCCGTAATTTGAAAGCTATCATCACGAAATTCAATATTTAAGCTTTTCTCTAAAAAATAAAGGTAAAGTTCGTAAATGAGTCAAATCGGATGAAAACCACGCCCACCTTCCATACAAAGTGACTTTATCAAAACGGTAAAATCTCTTAGAATTCAACAAAAATAAATATATGGACTTGCAATTTTGCATATGAGTTTTGATATTCAAAATACACACTTAGTATGAAATTCAATCAAATCGGATGAAAACCACGCCTACCTCCCATATAAAGTGACTTTATCAAAAAAGTACAATTCCTCTAAAATCCACAAAAATTAATGTATGGACTTGAAATTTTGCATATACACTTTGATATATAACGTGTACTATGTGTATGGAATTCAACTAAATTGAGTGAAAACCACGCCCACCTCCCATACAAAGCGACTTTATCAAAAAACAAAAGCGAATATTTTCTGTTAAAAATATAACGAAAACGTTTTTACAGATAAACATTTTATTGATTGTTTCAGACTTTGAAAATACTTTGGTTCGGCCGTGGGGGTATTTTAACTTCGGCCCAATCGAAGATCATTTCTTACTAGTTTGTATTCCTTTTGTTCTCTTCGCTGTTTTGACAAAGAGCTTCACATTATTTTTCGTTTGCTTGCGTGCGCTTGGTGTTCTGTGTTCTATGTAAAAGCCAGAACTGTATTTAAAAAAAAAAATATTTTTATAAAGCATTTTTTATGTACAGTAACCTGTATAAATTAAAAAAAAATAATAACTTCTTATATCTACAAAATTTTTTTGAAAACAGCTCCTGTTTTTGGTTGCTACACATATTATATGTACCTTAATGCAAAAATTTGTGGTATTTATACATTTTTTATTTATAATGGGTCAGCCAAATAACTTTTTTTTTTAAAACAGGGCGCAAAACATCGAGTTTAGCTTCGGCTGTGTGGCACGTAGCGCCGTCCTGTTGAAACCAAATGTTGCCAATATCCTTCTCTTCAATTTTTGTGAACAAAAATTCGTTCAACATGGCCCGATAACTATGGCCATTGACTGTAACGGCCACTCCTTGCTCATTTTCAAATTATGCCTCTGGACCAGTGGCGTTCCTAGGGGGGGGGCGGTCCGCCCCGGGTACCACCATTTTAGGGGTGACACCATTTCGATATTTTTTTTAATTTCTCAAACAGAAAGAAAAAGGTACAAATACATTACGTTAAAAAATATGTGTCCCATTTTGTCGCATTGAAATTATTTTTAACAATTTGTGTATCAGTAGCTTCATGCGAAAGGAGTTTTTCCAAGCTAAAATTAATTAAGACTTATTTAAGGTCTTCCATGGGACAGGCAAGGCTTTCCGATCTTGCTATTTTATCCATTGAAAACGAGCTTGCAAGTAATATTGATTTCGATGAGGTAATTTCAAATTTTGCAGCTCTTAAAGTAAGAAAAGTTAGTTTTTAAGACAACGCCATTAATAAGATTTGTTTGTTTAACGTTATACCTACATATACAAATATGTACCTGAAAATCTAATGTTTTTGTTTAATTTGTGTAATTTTTTTGTGTAAGTTTTCTTTTTTACCTTATCCCTATATATCTAAATATGTAGACTAGGGCGGGTCAATTTGTTCGGATGAGAAAAAACCAAAAATGCGTATAGCAGAAATGTAATCTATGATGAATTCTTAGAAAATTTCCCCGAGAAACCATAGGTCTAAAATCAATCCCAATATCCTATAGCTGAGGATATTACTTCCAGTTTTGTTTACTTTTTTAATACTACAATGTGAACAATGTTATAAAATAGTAAAAATTAAGAATTCAAATGTAAAATTAAAAATTATCAAAACGTTTTTACGATTATTTTTACATTTTTGGCAATTTTTAAATATCAGGCTGGCAAAATTTGGTTTTAAAGCCAAAATATTTTTCGAATAAATTCAGATTGGGAGAGCTGGCAAAATTTCCTTTTCAACAAGCCCAAAATCAATGATATACGCTGCATACACAAATTTTGACCTCAATATGCGCGATATTGGGATTGATTTTAGACCTATGGTTTCTTGGGGAAGTTTTCTCAGAATTCATCATAGATTACGTTTCGCTATACGCTTCTACGATCTATAAAAAATTTGACCCGCCCTAATGTAGACACCTGAAAATGTTATATTTTTGTTCTGGTTTTTACAAATTCTTATTGTTTGTCATATGTTGTTTGTTTTTTTTCGGAGAAGATAAAGATAGTAATAAAAACACTTAATCTCATCGAATTGGTTTCTTTTGGCATATAGAAATTTTTTTATAGGGGTGACACCATGAATATCCGCCCCGGGTGTCACCAAGCCTAGGAACGCCACTGCTCTGGACCAAAATCCGCACCAAACAGTGACTCGTTTTGGGTGCATCGGCTTTTTAATGTATGCGTGCGGGTTTTCTGTGCCCCAAATGCGACTATTTTGCTTGTTTACATACCCGCCAAGATCAAAATGAGCTTCATCTGAAAAGATGATTTTTTTGGCAAAATCGGCACCTTCGATCGCAGGCCCACTTCCCAGCGTTGTTCAAGCGTATACATAAACATGTTCGTTCAGCGGAAGGATAAAACTAATTATCTGTGGAATCAGATATGTGCTAAGTGTTACCATTCACGAAATAAGCACTAGTTGAAAAAAAAACGTTAGATGGCGGACCCTTTACATTTATGAGATTTATTGTGATATTTTTTAATGCGTATGGGATTTTTTTCGGTATTTTTAAATGCTTATGGGATTTTTAGTGGTATTTTTAAAAAGTGTGGTATTTTTGTGGTAATTTTTAATGATCGTGGGATTTTTTGTGGTATTTTTTAATCGTGGTGGGAATTTTTTTTGTTTACCTTTGTCGTGGTAATTTTGGTGGTATTTAATTTATGCTTCTGTGGGAAAAAAGTAATTTCCGTGGGAATTTTTCCGAATTTTAACTGGCAACCTTGGGCCCAGCATGTTGAAAACAAGATAACATAAAGAACAAAGAAGGCAACAACCAACAACAACAACAACGGCTCTGTATAGAGCAAATCACACAGGTTGACTATGCAGACTGTTTCATTGGCCGCTACACCAACTCTTTGGTAGATAAAACCAAAAGATAAAACTTTTGATTTAATTCTAAAAAAAGATAACTTTAAAGCACTCTAGGATTAAACCATTAGTTTCAACAAGACGGCAACAAAAAAGATACAGTAGTTTCGACTATGTCGTAACACAAGACGTAGAATTATTCAATTCGCTTTTGATGACATCTTTTTTAAAAACTATTTAGCAAAATATTTATTCCATACACCTGAGCATATGACCTTTAAAAGAGTGCCGGAGAGGGTTAATATGTATGACCGACCCCCATTACTTTTTCAAAAGAAACATTTTTGCCCTTGATACCTATTCCCTCAGACCACTTCTTAGGGGAGCTCCCATACAAATTTTATGGTTTTGTATGCTTATTCCATACGCCTGAGCATATGACCTTTAAAAGAGTGCCGAAAAGGGTTAATATGTATCACCGACCCCCTTTATCTTTGCAAAAGGAACATTTCTTCTTTTGACACCTATTCCCTCCGACCACTCCTTAGGGGGGCTCCCATACAAATTTTATTGTGTTTGTGCCGGAGAGGGTTAATATGTTTTACCGACCCCCATTACTTTTGCAAAAGGAACATTTTTGCCTTGAACACCTATTTCCTCCGACCACTCCTTAGGGGGGCTCCCATACAAATTTTATGGTTTTTGTTTATTTATTCCATACACCTGAGCATATGACCTTTAAGAGAGTGCCGGAGAGGGTTAATGTGTATGACCGACCCCCATTACTTTTGCAGAAGGAACATTTTTGCCTTTACACCTATTCCCTCCGTCCACTCCTTAGGGGGGCTCCCATACAAATTTTATGGTTTTGTCGATAAAACCGGAAACTTTCGATAAATAGGTAGGAACTTAAGAAAACAAAAACATCAAATGTTGGCTTTGTATTTAATGTAATTGTGTAAAATTTATATAAGTTAGAGAGTTCAAACATGAATTTTTCTCCCAAGCAGACCAACAAGTGCTAACATCAACATTGTACGATCAGTACTTTAGGCACACCAAAGGCTCAAATTGTGACCTAAATACCGACACCTGATCACTATCAACCACCCTACTTACCTCCGAGAATGACGTATTCTACGTCAAAAATGCATTTAAGAATGTTCATGGGACGCGTTTAGTAGTACAAAAATAAGTCAATGAAAACAATTATATTTTTATTGTTTTTATTTTATTTTACAACTAGCTGGTACCCGACGCGTTGCTGTCGTAGCGGAAATAATTTCTATCTCTATCTGAATCTCAAACTCAGTCTCAATCTCAATCTCAATCTCAATCTCAATTTCAATCTCTATCTATCTCTATCTATATCTCTATCTCTATCTATATCTCTATCTCTATCTCTATCTCTATCTCTATCTCTATCTCTATCTCTATCTCTATCTCTATCTCTATCTCTATCTCTATCTCTATCTCTATCTCTATCTCTATCTCTATCTCTATCTCTATCTCTATCTCTATCTCTATCTCTATCTCTATCTCTATCTCTATCTCTATCTCTATCTCTATCTCTATCTCTATCTCTATCTCTATCTCTATCTCTATCTCTATCTCTATCTCTATCTCTATCTCTATCTCTATCTCTATCTCTATCTCTATCTCTATCTCTATCTCTATCTCTATCTCTATCTCTATCTCTATCTCTATCTCTATCTCTATCTCTATCTCTATCTCTATCTCTATCTCTATCTCTATCTCTATCTCTATCTCTATCTCTATCTCTATCTCTATCTCTATCTCTATCTCTATCTCTATCTCTATCTCTATCTCTATCTCTATCTCTATCTCTATCTCTATCTCTATCTCTATCTCTATCTCTATCTCTATCTCTATCTCTATCTCTATCTCTATCTCTATCTCTATCTCTATCTCTATCTCTATCTCTATCTCTTCTCTATCTCTATCTCTATCTCTATCTCTATCTCTATCTCTATCTCTATCTCTATCTCTATCGCTATCTCTATTTCTAAGTGGAACGACTCGTGTAAATTGATAACCAAATTTCGAGGCTATGCTACCCATAATTCCAAAGTTATTCGATATCGCAAATTTGGCTTGTATGGGCGGAGCCACACCCCCTTGTTCAATGACGTCTCAGTTTTCTAGTTGATGGATATCACCCAATAGTAATTCCATACTGAATTTCGTTGTTATACGACTTTTTGTTCCAAAGCTATCTGATATCAAAAATTTAAAGTGTATGGGCGGGGCCACACCCCCTTTTCCAAAGCCCATCCCAGTTTTATAGTAGAAATTTTTCACCAAGTGGCAACTCCGTACTGAATTTCATTATTATACGGCATTTAGTTCCAAAGCTATTCGATATCATAAATTTTAATTGTATGGGCGGTGCCACACCCCTTTGGCCTATACTTGCTCAATTTTGCCAGTCGAAAGACACAACTAAATAGAACGTTCTAACCGAGTTGCATTAATGTGTGACTTATAGCTCGAAAGTTATACCAAAAATTTGGTCTGCTGAAAAAGTGCCACGCCCCACGTCCAACGCCCATAAAATTTTACCTGTGGAACGGCTCTTGTAAATTGAGGTAGAACACCGAATTCCGATGCTATGCGACCTATAACTTCAGAGCTATTCGCTACCGTAGATTTGGGTTGTATGGGAGGTGCCACGCCCCCTTATTTTAGGGGGATGAAAAATAGATGTTGTTCGATTCTCACCCCTGACTAATATCCTCGCTAAGGATCACGAAAATCGGTCGAGCCGTTTCGGAGGAGTTCGATCACGCACCCCGTGACAGAAGAATTTTATATATTAGATTAAAACAGTTAATTTTTTATAACCCCACGTTTAAAATACGTAAAAGGGGTATATTAATTTTGTCACTCTATTTGTAACGCCCATAAAGAGGCGTGGCTGGTATAGAAAAGTATATATATTCTTGATCAGCATCACCACCCGAGTCGATTTAGACATGTCCGTCTGTCTGTCCGTCTATCCGTCTGTCTGTCTGTCCGTCTGTCTGTGATTACAATGACAGCCGTAATTTTCAAGCTATCATCATGAAATTAAATATATTAAACTTTTATCTAAAAAATAAAGGTTAAGTTCGAAAATGAGACAAATCGGATTAAAATCACGCCTACCTCCCATACAAAGTGACTTTATCAAAACGGTAAAATCTCTTAGAATTCCACAAAAATAGTGTAAATGATTCCCACATACGACAAAATTATCACTAAAGGGGTGGTGACCTTGCACATACGACAAAATTAGTCTGAATATGTCGGAAACTAAAACAGATACCGAAAAACTGAAAACGCCATCGAAAGATCTCGCTTAATTTTGCATCATTAACTAAAAACTGCCCGATTTTCACATACGACATTAATTTATCCAGGCGACGAAATTTTTCTGTAATATTGTTCCCACACTGCCTTTCGATATCTTCAGAGCCTCAGCTAGCTCGCGCATCTTCACTTTACGGTCGGCCAATACCATTTTGTGTACTTTTTATGTTTTGTGGAACAACTGCCTCATTTGGGCGTCCTGAACGTGTCAGACATCATTTGTGTCTGTACGACCAAGTTTAAACTCAGCATACCATCGGCAAATGGTTGCTCTTGACAGAGCAGAGTCCGAATAACACTTTCGAAGCCATTGCTCAGCTTGGACGGTATTTTTTTCCCCATAAAAAAACAGTGGTAAATCAACACATGGAATTGCTTTTTTGAAATATCAACAGTAGCGTCACTTAAATCATTGCAACTTCTGAACATTATATTGTCATGAAATTTTTACACGTATTGTTTGAAGGTTGGAACTATCGAAATATTATATCGGTATTTCGTTAGAGGTGCCACATAGTAGTTAGTTTCAGGACTTATTGGACCATGTGTTAGAAGCCCCAATCTAGGAAAAATTATTTTATCTCTTTAGTTTGTTTTTAAAATGTTATATATTAACATTTTTTTTTTTACTTAAATAATCATTATTTGTAACGTAATTGTAGAAAAAAAAGTTTTAATAAATAATTACAGCACTTCCATGCCATTATGTCAGATTCTTGTATCCGTAGGAAAGTGTAATTAAAATTCGTTACAAAGAATTAGTTTCTAAGATAAGGATTTCTTTAGGCCTTAGCTTAATCTAATTTATGATGTCTATTTTATTATATTTACCTTTAAAAATAATCTTCGTGTTCTTGGCGAGCTTTTATATTTGTAGTTTATCTCCACTTTATATTTTATCAGCTCACCACGTTCATCAACCTCTGTGAAATGCACATTGAACTGCTCGCCTTGAAATGTAGTTTGCTCCAAAGATTTTTTGTTGTATTCAAATATCTGACCATTTAAAACGATACTGGAAAAAACTGCGATATTGAAAAATGTGTTTTCCATTATTTCCTTCATTAGAATTTCGGATGAATCTATGCTTTCGTTTGCCATTTTTTGCTATGAAGAGGTTTCATCTGTTGATATTTAATTATAATTAAATAATTATTTTTTACAAATTTGTTTTCACGCTTAACTAACATTTGGATACGTTAATAATTCGTAAACAAACCTAAGCAAAGCGATAATATGTTGAGAATGATTGTGAAATAGGTGCCAACGTTTGCAAAAAGAGCACTAATAGAGAACAATTGTTTGAGAGGGAGAGAGAGACAGACGCAACGTAAAAGGCTGTGAGCAAGGTTACCAAGTGTAGAGTTTTTTCCACAGCACTAGTGTTGCCAGATTGAGGTAAATTTCCCTAATTGAGGTAATTTCTTGGGCAGAGGTAAAAAAGGTAATTTTTGACCAAAAGTGATAAATTTTGCGAACATAATAATTTTATAGACTTGTTAATTTTTGATTTATTGGCAGCACTGTTACCTCTCTGTACATACTCATAATACAATTACAAGGTAGGCTCAGTAGTGGAATTCTCAAACGCATTAACGACACTTGTGTTATCGTTAACTGGCCCTTAACCCTAGAATACTAAACATATTTTTTAGTCCTCTAATGCTAAACTTCGCCTGGGAGGCGATTTTTATATAAAATCCATATTTTACTTTAAAAAAAATAAAAATATATTAAAACAAAGACAAAAACATGTTTATTACATATTAAGTAAAAAAAATTAACAAAAACAATTCATTTTTTAAAATACATTACATATACTAAAGGCTTTTTTGCAGGCCACATATTTGGATCTGAGGTAAACAGAAGTCTTTTTATCTTCGCCTCACAGGCTATGTATTCTAGGGTTAACAACACTTCTCGTTAACTGGTATTTTCAACATCTTAGCTAGCAATGTTTGTCCTTAACTTTGACAGTTCGTTAATCATATTTGTCGCTCACTTAACTACGACTATTTAGGTGCCGCTAACTTAAACATTAAGAACCTTTTATGAGAATTTGTTTTGTTAAGCTTTTGTGTTAGAACGATAGCCATGCCTATCAACGAAAATTTTTCGAAACTTTATTAAAGAACTGCATTTGTGCATTTTGAACTCACCACTTGCCACTGGCTCGCTGACTTCTCCGCTCCTCCAACACTGTTTAGCTGGCCAGCGAGTTCGTCCCACTTCTCGGCTGCTATCTGACGACCATGCATTGCCACGAACTTCCCCTCTGCTAGGCCTTTATTGGCTTAAAAAAAATCCACCATCAATCCATACTGCTCGCCTGTTGCCCGACTTGACCTTTTTTTGTTTGTATTCATTTTTATTTTGTTATAATTGCTTTCGTTGGTTTTTTTTTCTTTCACTTTTCTATTTTTTTATCTGTCAAATGGCAGTGCTGCCGTATTTTCGATAGAACTAAGCAATATTTGTAGTTAACTTTTTGACGAAACTCTTAGCTAAAATTGTAGCTTAGCAGAGTTTTGAGAATACAACATTTGTTATTGCAAACTACAAACGTCGAAAGTTAAGCATAGCGATTTCGTATCGTTAACTTTTTGAGAATTCCACTACAGATTGCAGATCAGGGTGCGCTAGTTGTCAAAACCAGCTGGTAATTTTGAGTTTTTCTAATTGTTGTTGTTGCTTTTGTCGTTTGACGTTTGTAGCTCCTACAGCTCCATTTTAAAATGAGTCTACCTTGTAATTGTATCATGAACATACTTACAAGCAGTATTTTTAAATTTTTTATTTCGAGAATAGGTAAATTTTTTCTGAAAGTGGTAATTTTTTTCCCAAATAGTGGTACATTTCAGTTCGTTTCTCTGGCAACACTGCGTAGCACTAGTAATCATCTATATCAGGCCTAATCACAAAGGTGGCCCTTATGGCCCTTGTTGTAATAATTGGCCCATTTATTAAAATTGAATAAAACTCACATTTTGCTTGCGTCAAATTTACGATGAAATGCACTTGCGAAAATGAACTATAACAAACAACAACAACATACGCATCGAAACGCACAAGCGTGCGGCGCGATCACCAAACATACAGCATTGTTGTTGTGCGTGTGTTTTGTTAGTGGAATAGAAATTCAGACGATCGGGTATGTATTTTGTTTTTGGGATTTTTTTATCAACACATTCTTTGCACTCGCAAAAAGCCACAAATTAGGTTGCCGTCAATGGTGGTGACGCTAAAATGTTCGCTTTTGTTGTTGTTAATGTATTTTGTTGTTTATTTTATTCAGGCGATTATCTTTCTTAATAAGGCTTTGGCCCTTTTATTCATTTCGGTGATTAGGCCTGATCAATATATTAGGTGTGTTTCCATACACAATGTCGAGTAAAAGTCGAGTAAAGTTCAAGCTGGGAGTGTAAATGAAATTTGAGAATAGTGTTAAAAGTACGGAAACGGCTTCTAGCTAGTTTCCAGCACAAAAACAGCTGATTGCCTATAAAACGTAAACAGCGCCAAATTTATTTACGTCAATTATCAAATATCAGCTTTCAAATTAATTTATTATTAATTTATATACATATACATATCTACATATATTTATTTGCAATTTATATTTCACTATTTGTAAATTTCCTTTCCGCCGCACACCATAAACAAGCAAAAAATTTAAATTTGACATTTTCTTGTTCTTCTTGATACTTGTTCTTACATAGAAATAAAATATAAGGAAGTGGTGTTTTACTCACACATTCTATGCGTGTGTTGAAGAATTTTTCAAGCGAGATAGAGCATGATTTTTTGACATAAGCTCTTGCACATAAAAACAAAGAAAATGAGTGGTGAAAAAACATTAAAATATTAAATAATTAGCGATTGTCATCGCTATAAATTGTATTAAAACGAACATAAATAAAATAAAAAATTAAATAAGCATGCGTTGTGCCGTGAAAAGTTGTGAAAGTTCACAAAAAACACATAATAAAGAGGTTTAGTTTCACAGGTAATCTTGCTTTATAGTTTGTTGGTTCCCGCCATTTGTGTGCATGAGTCATGTGCAAGAGCTTCTGTCAAAACAAAAGTTCAGCTTCATGAGCGCATTTATTCCTTAGGGTGGCAAACATTAGGGCCCTAATTTTTTTTTTTATTGAAGATAAGTTTTAATCAGGGACCGTAACTGTTATAAATTTCTTCAAAAAAGTCAATAAATAATGATTATTTTTACCGATTTTTTTTGTTTTCTTTTTTTTTATTATTTACTTTTATTTATTCGGTCAAAAATACCAGTTAAAATATGTTTATTTTTCGGTTAAAAATAGAAGTTAATATATGACTTATTTTTTCGGTCAAAAATTTATATATGGCAGTGATATCCTATATTAAATACTAGCTTACCCGGTACACAATTTTTGCACCCGAAAATATGCTAATGAGCCGAACGACTAGTCGTACCATATGTGCCGTAGTTCACGGGACTTGCCGTATTTTGTAAGATTTTTTTAAGTGTCCTGCCGGGAAAAAATTTGTCCCGTATTTTTGGCATTTTTTGTAAAATACCTATGATTTCAAATACAATAAAAAAATACGTCTGAACACCAAAAAGTTTTCGCCTTTATTTACGATATAACCTAATGCGGCCCTGTTTAAATGTTTATGTATTTGCATTAACTTCATTGTATTTGTGAAATACTTCATTTCTGTTCAACTTCACCGCTTCCTTATCTCTTAGTTCTTTGTGTTCTTATTATGCTCGAAGAAATTTTTCCAGCACTCTTCGAGCTGCTTTCGAGCTCGAGATAGCGCTTTTATGCTTGCTCTTCTTCTCTCTTTTGAGCTCGAAAAACTACGGAAACACATTCTAGGACATTGCAAGTTACTACAATCGAGTACGGAAATAGACCTATTAATACGCAAACAAATGTTTTGTCGTAAACTTTTTCCTGTGTGAACGTCAATATATTTACGTAAAACGTGTATCGATGGAAATATATTTCCGAGTATATTTGCAGAATAAATATTTTTGACGTGACAAAGTTACGTTTTACTGCGCAGGTTTCCAAAAAAGTTGAAAAAGGCATTTTTTCAAAATGCATCGGCGTTGCATTGAATTGTTATTCGTTGAGAATAGGTGCTATAATTCAAATGATAATACGACCGTTAAGGTTAACTCTTTGACTTTATTATAAAAGAAAAAAAAAAAACCACAACAAAATCAGGACGCGTTGGGAGCTGCTTAAGTAACGAAACTGCAAATTTTTTACAAGAAATTATTACGCGCTGAGTCTTAGCGTTGGGATAAATATATGATAAATGGGTGTTGCGCTTGAACTTTGGTTGGCTGTTGAAAAAATTATTTTTAAAACTGAAAACACTTTAAAACAATCTGTAATTTAATTATTTATTAATATTTTCCATCTTACTTGCCGAAAAACAAACATAAGCAATCAAAATAACCAAGAAATAAGCGATAAAAAACAGCTGACGCTTTATATTTAAGGCATTTACATTTTCACCATGGTATAATAATACATGGTAGCATTGACAACTGCTTATTTTCTCTTCAACAGGAAAACATAAATTGTCAAAAACAGCTTTTTGTGGAAATACATCAGCAGCTGCTGTGGTTGTTGTTTTTTTTCACTTCAACGTTTTCAACATTGCTTGTGTTTTCAATGGCGGATTGTGAGCGCTCTCTTTTTGAGTATATTTTTTGACAGTATATGATTTCCCAAGCAACTGTCAATGCTACCATGTATTATTATACCATGCATTTTCACCATGCGTTGTGAACTTTAAAAGCTTTTTGGAGCTTTCAAATTGTACAGGAGTTGCCAGAAAACGGAAATGTATTACCAAGGAGAATAGAGTCGTATATCTGCTTTTAGAAATAAGAATATTAACTGTGCACAATTAGTTTATATAGAAAATATTTCAAGTTATTAAATTCTAATACAAGGTGGCGCAAAATTAATTACCCTAACGGAAGATGTTATAATTTTTGCAAATAGCGTCGTATGTCAATCATATTTGACATTTGTGACCTAAACAGCTGCAGAATACAAATAAACAAGCAATGGAGCGCTATACTCCGCAAGAGCTTGGAATAATTAATGGATATTGTGAAGGAAGCGTTTGTTTTACACCTGTTCGTGTAATTTCCCGTTTTGGTGATTTGGCATGGCCGGCAAGATCGCCCGATTTAACCATCCCAGACTTCTTCTATGGGGTTAGTTGAAGTCGTGAGTTTATGCCAACAAGCCTTAGGCAATCGCAGATCTTAAGGAGAATATTCGACAGGAATGCGAACAGTAATCACCGGAAATCTTGCGGGAAGTAGTTGTATATGCGAAAAAACGGGTAAATGTGTACCAACACTGGCGGCAGCCATTTGACGGACTTAAATCATCTTTTCCACTTAATAGAAAAAATTGCAAAGGTAATAAAGATTTCCATCACTCAAAATAATTTTTGTTTTTTTATTTAGTAAAAATGTTATTCAAAAACAAAATTGGATGATTAACTTTGTGCCACCTTGTACATACAGTGTTGGCTAAATACAAGTTTTTTTTTTTTTTTTTTTAATGCAATAAAATGAACAAAATTAATTTTTTTTTTAATATTATGGCTTTATTAGTAAGAACTGTCTCGGCTGGCTTCGCAGTAACACATTCTGTTACTCCAATTTTCCAAGACCTTATTGATGGTTTCGGGCTGTAGCTCACGCATTGATTGGATAATATTAACCTTAAGTACCTGAATCGTTTTTGGATTATTGGTATCATATCGGTCATTCACGGTTCCCCAAAAAAAAGTCCAAAGGGGTCAAAGCGCAGCTCCGAGGCGGCCAGTTGACATCGTCAAGACGGCTGATAACACGATTTGGGAATTTGGTACGCAAAAGATCGATTGTGGCATGGGCTGTGTGGCATGGAGCGCCATCCTGCATGAACCAGAGATCGTCCAAATTCATGTCTCCAATTTCAGTAAAAGAAAGTCGGTTAACATGGCCCACCTGTAACGCCCACCGATTGGTTAAAGCACATAGAAAGCATGCATCGCATATGTGGTAAATTTCAAATATGTTAAACTGAATAGAAATTTTAAAGCAAAAGTGTTAAAAATACTTTAAATACTTTATTAAGTAAATAAACTGTAAATCAATGTAAATCAATCAATGATTACTGCGTACTGAGGTTGGCGTGCAAAACTGGACGCATTGACTTTCTTTGTTTTTCCTTAGAAATGATTGGCTTATGTTGTTTTTTCAAATTTGTCATTTTAGTTTACGTTAAGAGAAATAAATAAAGAATCAAAATATAAAATTTCAAGCAAATCGAAGCAATATTCAATTTTTTACAGCAATATACATGGAAGTTTGACAAACATCCGACCAGTTTTGCTCGCCACTGTACATGAAATTTAATCAAAAACAATTAAAAATGGAATTGGAAGACATTTTATGGTTAATGGTTCTGTTGATATTACTTTTATTTCACACATGTCTTCTGACAATACTTTGATGCCTGCAAAAAGTTAAAAGTTCGCCCACTTCAAGCATCATGCATGCGTGCATACAATACGTATATTCAATCACAAATGTCAGATGCTTGAAGCATGCATGCCTCCTATGTTTTCGGCCTTTTCTGCGGAGGTATGATACTGACTTTATGTCAAGATTTCGAGCGAGAAACAGCAGTAAATGTCAAAATAACCTATGATTTGAAAAGAAACCACTAGATGGCCCTTAATGTAATATGGTTGCATGGAATAATAACTCACTCAGGAGACGTGCTACTGTAAATTTTATTTTACGTCAACATAGATGTGCTATTAAGCATCACAACTAAAATATAAAAAATTCTTGTCATGATTTCAGGATGGCAACCACAAAATGCAATAAAACTGCTACAACAATGAAAAAACGTTGCATGGAATGTTAACTTTGTGACTTCTGACGCAACGGTAAAAGTCATGAAATGAAAATTAAGGTGAGGTGAAGACTAACAATTAAAAAAATTTGATGGCTTTATGAGGCCCTTCACGAAACCGATTAATGTAACATGAGTGCATCACTGTTGTTTGGATTAATTGTATGCAGATAAGGCAAAGCGGATCCATGGCGCAGTGGGTAGAGTGCGTGACCTATACGCCAGAAAACCCTGGTTGATCTGACACAGAAAGTTTTTTAAATTGAATTAATTTTCTGTTCGGCCGTCACTTCTCTGCAGACAGTGCAAACCTCAGAGGGTAAATAATGTCATGTAAAGCTTTTTGAGAACATGCACATTGGCCGTTCGGAGTCGGCATAAAACTAGTAGGTCCAGTTCTCGATCAAATTGTGTTCAAACATTTAATAACACGCTCAACACAATTTGATCATAAGAAGTTCGGTTAAAGTCCTTTCAAGGACTGAAATGGCCAGTTTATATTTTATTAGATAAGGCAAAGTTAATACACCACAGAAAAGCACAACCAATGTAGAAATAAAAGCAAAAGCAAATTAAAAAACAAAAGCAGCAACAGCAACAAAAATCCAAAGAAGATCCGAATAGCTGAAATAAGAGTTATGATTTCAAAAGTTTTTTTCGTGGAAACCAACAGTGATCACAAACAAATAAAACAATAACAATAAAACAATAATAAAACAATAAAACCGGACTTAAAACTGGAAAAATACTATGATAAGAACTAAGATATGGAAAAAGAATTAGAAACACATGTTCAACCTAGGAAAAGGATTCGGACAAGGATTAAGTCAAGAATTTGGATTAAAACAAGAGTTTGAACATAAAGTAGGAAAATTATTAGGACAAATAAAAAATAACGGAAGGATGAGGATGACTTTGAAAACAAAGGAAAGGATAGGGACAAGAATAAGAACAAGGATAAAGAACTACTGTCACGTTAAAACCTACGGGTATGTCCACGACACAGCCAACTCTTTTTTTTCTTATTCGTATCATAAGGCTAAGTACAAATTTTTCATTTGTGTCTTATAGAATTTACCGTAGAGCATATACTGCACAAGTAATAATTTCATTCAATGCCGTTGCATGATTGAAGCATTTTCAATCTTGTAGTGGCGTTCTCCGCGGCCTTATGACGTCATGAATTGTTTGTCGTAAGGGCTAAGAGTTTAATGATTTCTACCATATCACCCATTTATAGCATGTCATAATTGAATGAACAAATTGTAAGTTGCGTTGCTTAAACAGCTCTCTCCGCGTTCCGAGTACGTGTTTTATTTTGTTTTTATTTTTGTCGTAAAGCCAAAGAATTAACCTGTACTGTCGTATCATTATTTTTGTCACAGCCTCTATACCATAGCTGTTAAATTGCGATTACGATTAGTAATCAATTAGATTATTTTTTAAAAAGAATTGTAATGATGATATAATTCTTAAGCAAGCATTTTATGATTAGTAATTGATTACGATTACAAATAATCAAAAAATAATAACGATTACTTGAGATTACGCAAAATCATCAAAAATAATCAAAAGTAATCAAAAAAATAATTCGATTACTCTTTAAGATTATCTATGATTCTTTTTTGATTATTTTAAGAATTTCAGTCTAAAGTACGGAATATTTTGTGAAAGTGATGATGAAATTGACACAACTGGTTCTCCACAGGACACATCTTCTGCTACTTGCATGACAATTCAAGTGCTGAAATGATTTGGCAAAAGTATGGCTTGTTGAAGGAACCATTTCTTTCATTCAATACTCCTTTAATGCCCTCAGCGCCTGTTGAGAGACTATTTTTTTTTTGCCGGCATAGTAAACACTCCAAGACGGCAATAATTGTCTGATTTTTCTTTTGAAAAATTAGTTCTTATGAATGCAAATAGTAATTTAGAGTAAAAAGGTTTTATTTTTGTTTCGTTTATGTTGTACTATAATACATTATTGTTCTCGTTCTGGTTTTTTGTCAATCTTTTTTTTATAATGAAATACATAACTTTGTTTTTTTTTTATAAAATTTAACAAAAATTTTTTGTACCTAAGACTGAAATTCTTAAAATAATCAAAAAAGAATCAAAAATAATCTAGAAAAGTAATCGGATTATGTTTTTGATTACTTTTGATTCTTTTTGATTATTTTGCGTAATCTCAAGTAATCGTTATTATTTTTTGATTATTTGTAATCGTAATCACATGATCAAATCACAAACAGAAAAGAATCGTACTTAATCAATTATTTTACCTTTTTGAAAAAAAGAATCGAACAAGTAATGATTACGACGAGTAATCATTACTTAACAGCTATGCTCTATACTTAGCAATCTGCGCGGTAAAACATAACGTTGTCACGTTAAAAAAATCAAAACGCGATAAACGAAAGCCTTAAAATTAGTGTTGCCAGATTTGTTTTCCAACAATACGGGACAAATGAAAAAAATATGTAATAAAAACCGGGATTTTGGAAAATTTTACGGGACAATAAATAATCAGAAACTTATTTTTAAAAAAAATGTATTTAAGAACAATTTATTTAGGTACGCAGAATAAATATTAATGTCAAATTTTGCGCTTCACATTGTATATTTCGCACTCAGTGTTGCTGGAAATGTATGTACTATGTAATAGTTCAATGCATATTATGGTCGCGTTACACTTATTTTCTGAATGCCTCAGTTCATATGAATGCGTATTTGAAGTCATAGACATTTTACAAAAATGTCAAAAATACGGGACAAATTTTGTCCCGGCGGGACACTTAAAAAATCATGCAAAATACGGGACGACCCGTGAAATACGGGACATATGGCAACACTACTTAAAATACATTTAATAATATGATCTGAATATTACCCGTAGACATTTTTTTGTTCATATTGTAAACGCACCCACCCATAAAAACATGTATGCGGAACAAAATGAGCCAACAATGATTGTCTGTTATTGCGAATGTAGCTGTCCAGGCTTGGCATGTCATAAAAATTAGAAAATTTTTTAATGCAAACTAAAGCTGACATGCAATGCAGTCCATTGAGATCGATTACAACTGTATGTCCGAATGTCGGACAAAGCTGGTAGACAGAACGGCTGGAATATTTGAAAAATTGCAAAATTAAGCAAAAAAAATGCATCAAATTATCTACAATACAGTCAAAGTGGAGCACAGAATCGCTCGCAGGCTGCTGTAGATCAGGCCATAGACAGCACGAGCCTAAAATGGGTGTCTCCAGCGCTTAATTGTAGTGTTGCATAAAAATTTGCTCAACTAACGAACGTGACAAGTAAACAAACAAAAAGAAAAAAAAAAAACTACGTCACTTGTTGAATATTTAAATTACTTTGACGCTGAGGCGAGCTCATCCTGGCGATTGACATGCATGAAAACGTGTTGAAAAATGGCCTCGCTGCATCGGCAGACCAGTGAAAATTAATTAAAAACTAATGCTTGAACTAGTATTGATGACAGCTAAAGCCGATCTAGTAGTTGCTGTTACGCGTTGACATCGCGTGATCAATGCTGGTTTTCAGCTTTTGCTGCTGCAACCAACAGGTTTCCAAGAGGGTTCTGGCATGTCTAGAGGTTCTACTTAGATGTCCTGTTCATGGTTTGCAAAATTGAAGCTGCTTGTCGGTTGACACAAACAAATAGTTCGTGTCAGTATTTAACACGCAGCGATCTACATTAAGTGCACCACCATCTGTTGATTTTGCAGAAAACTGTCAGAAGCTATAAATTGTGAAAAATATATGCCGAATACAGTAGCGGCTATAGCGCATGGAATGCAACTCATTTGCATATAAATGCTTCTGAATATCAGGCTTTGCTAGCTCATCTTGCTAGGATGATATTGAGCGTACCTATCGCGACGCATGTGCTAGCGACAGTTCAAATATATAGCAAGGATTAAATGCTTGCCCACCTGGTTTGTAAAGATGGCATTTTCAAAAAATGTCTGTACGCATGCATACGGAGCCTCAGTTGACAATTTATCATACGTAGTTTCAATAGCTTTTCATCATTGGCAGCGACATATTAATAAGATGTGCATTTTGCTAGTGGACTTGTATTCGGATGGTACCCAGCTGAGTGCACGTCAATTATTTGATGGCTCTGTCAATAAGGTAAACAAATTAAAAAGTTCATTTAAATTTTTATTGATCTAATTATAATTTTAAATTGGAAAATTCTGAAAATAACTACAAGTATATCATTCCTTAGATAGTAGAAGAGTTACAAAAGTAGATTGAGATACAACTCTAACCACTTCTATTCTGCAGGTGAGTCCCAATACGAAGATGATGATGATGAAAGTTTATTAACATATTTAACATTTAACAAAGTTACTTTTGAAGTAAAATGAAGTCATTCTCGGAAGTAAGTAGGATGCATGAACCAAGAAATAAAGATCATGCAAACAAAAGAGCCGCCATATTGTAAACAAAACAAAGCTGATAGGTCTGACGTCATCGGTCACAAATTCTTTTGTTTACGTGTAGCGATTGGATGTGAAAAATTATTTCTTGAAGTTTTAAAGAATTATTAGTGTTTATAATTCAGTAATCTTTTGTGTTTTTTATAAAAATGAAGTGTGCTGTAGCGACGTGCAATAATTCTAACAGCAAAAAAAAAATTACTTTAAATTTCGTTACTGCATGAAAATATAAACAAACAAAGTATCCAAACACTTTTTCGCGAATTAAACTTGTTAATTTTATATTTTTCCACTTTTATCTAAGTTTTCACATGTTTTGCATGAAAAACGTATGCAATATAGCTTTTTTTGTGACCGATGACGTAGCACGAAAAATATACTTTTTTCTCGCACTGCTGATTGCTTGATCTTGTCTTGTTAGTTCATTAGTAGGGTGGTTGATTTCGATCAGCATTCGAAGCTTTTGCTACACTTTAAACCTTTAAACAGTGTTGCGTCAAGAACAAGTTTGCTGGACAAAATTGAATTTTTCGTTTGATGAAAATAACTGAAATATTTTTATAACAAATATTCTCAAAGTCGGAATACCAATTGTTGAGATCACCAATTGTTTTTGTTTCATGTTAGTAGGTTAACAGTTGTAGGCAGTGGAAGTGAGAGATGTGGTTTTGCTGAAATTATAAATGCAGCTCAGTTCATAGCAAGCGTATTTTTTATTTGTGCATAATTTAAAGAAATTTTTTCAATATATTTCAAAGTTAACATAAAAGTTGCAAAATAATTTTATAGTTTTTAACAACAGTTTTACTGTTATATACTTATACTAATCGAAAAATTAATCACATTACATAATTATTTTCGAAAAAATATAACATCGAAACGATATTATTTGCAAAATTATTTGCAATATCGTTTCGATATCGCAATTAATATGTTCTCGATATCGTTTACGATATGTCAATTTATATCGAAAACAGGAATTTTTTGACATCATAACGGTATCGTCTCGTGTATCGTTCTCGATAGAAATTATCACCTTTGCGATATCATTGCTAGAATGAAGTTCAATTAGTTATTTATATTTCTAAGTTTTGGAGAGTAAAACTAACTGCTACTCTCAAGTTACCTTAATTTTTTTTATATGAAAGTTACATTTTTAATCTTTCTTTGGATACCAGTACAGTCCACGAAAGAAATATAGTGTACATCTAAAATTAATTTTTTGAATAATGATGTTGTATTCCATTATATTTTAGTACATATATAAATTAGATAAGCTCAGAGATATATTAACACAAAGATAAAAATAAAAAAGTATCGGCTGTATTCATAAAAAATTATGAACCTCTTATAAAGCCTTCATAAGCAAAAAATCGAAAAAAATTTAAAAACATTATTCATAAACGTTCAAAAGCTTTAAAAGTCTCTTTTAAATGCTTTATAAATGAGAGAATTTTAAAAATGGATGAAACCTTCAATAAACCCTCGATAATGATACAATGACACAAGGTAACTCATATTAAGATGGCTGCTCAATTGAGAAATTTTGCAACAACCAAGCTGTAGAAGCTACAAACGTCAAACGACAAAAGCAACAACAACAATTAGAAAAACTAAAAATTAGCAGCTGATTTTGACAACTAGCGCACCCTGCTCTCCAATATGAGCCTACCTTATAATTGTATCATGCCCTCGATCATAGTTGAATAAATAAGGTTGTCTCGTGGCTGATCGTACTCTCTTCTCAGTACCCATAATTGTCAAAATCAATGAAAAGCAACAACAACAACTTCAACGGGTTTTCATGTTATTAATTTTCGTTTTCAGATTTTGTATGAGCTGTCAACTTCGATTTGACATTTATGGGAACTCGCTCTCACCCATGCGACAACCTTATTTATTCAACCATGCCCTCGATCATGATACAATTATAAGGTAGGCCCAATTCGGAGACAAAAAAAACGAAAAAGCAAAGCAAAGCAAAGAAAATCAAAACATTGGCGTAGGTATAATGTCATATTTAGCAATTGACGTTTATTCGTTCAGCGATAGGGATGTATAATTTACAGGATTTATAATTTAACAGTATGAATCTGGGTATTGGGTATTGAGTACCCAGATTTTATGAAGAATAATGTAAGAAAATTAAGCAAAAACCCTAAAAATGTTTTAAGATATAATACAAAATGAATTGTATGTTAGCTTTCAACGAAGCAAATAAAAGTGAACTTTTTATATAATTTTCATTCGACTTGTTAGTTCGATTGTTCAGTAACCACTTTATTTGCATCACTTTGTATTGTATTTTGACATTATACCTACGTCTTTGTTATTGTTTTGTTGTTGATTTGTAGTCATATAGAGTGTGTTTTTCCTGGGCCTACCTTATAATTGTATCATGGCCCTCGATAAAGCATTTTTAAATTTTATTTTGTTTTCATCTGAGCACAAATCATGTCAAAAATATATCAAATTGTTTCAAAATATATCAAAAACAAAGAAAATGTCAAAAAATTATTGAAAATGTTTGTTTATAAATGAGAGGATTTTTAAAAATGGCTGAAACGTTCAATAAACCATGGTAGAATTACGAGGTAGGGCCGAATCGCTTAGTGCCCTTACGCGTCAATGAAGAGTGGATAATAAAAAGGTTGGCTAATTGTCAAAATGGCGAAGTTCGTAGAAACCTCAAATGAAATAAAAATATTACGTTTTTAAGTTGTAAATAGTGCGGACACGTGTGTTAAGTTTGTTTTAATTTGAGTGGAAAAATTGTAAAAATAAATCTTTAAAATGCCGAGTAAGTGTTCAATTTGCAGAAAAGCTTGTAAAAAGTTTAACTTAAAAGCAACTGCGAAAAATGAACACAAAAAAACTAGAGATGAACAGCTGATTTTGACAACTAGCCCGCTTTTCTCTGCTTTCTACTCCATTCTTCTCCGAGTCGGCCCTACCTTATAATTCCACCATGCAATAAACTCCGCATAAAGCATTTTTAAAATTATTTGCTCTCATTTGAGCACAAATTTTATCAAAAATAATTAAAAATATTTAAAACATTTGAAAAATTTGTCAAAAAAATTCAAAATATATAAAGAAATTCAAAACAAAAAGAAAATAAAAACAAGAAAATTTGTCAAAACTTTTCAAAATATTTACAAAAAAGATAATAAAATGACAATTTTTTCAGTGCAGAGGGTAGCTTCGAAAAAATGTTGATGTTTAAATATCAAAATGTTGACGAAATTGTGACAAATAAATGAAAAGTCATTGAATTTATCAAATTCACAAACCATTATTGACACTCTTCCCACTTAAAATCGAAAGTGTCCCTATTTTGACCACAAAGCAGCTACAACATGTTTATGAATAACAATAATATGAATTCATCTAAACTGTCAAACTGCTCTTGCCGAAAGACGTGCTTTTTTTCTTGTTGCGTAAAGTTTTATTTTATACTGAATTTCGCGCATAATTCAATTAAAATAGATTTCTTTTGGACTTGCCGTGCTTTACTTGTGACCTTCGTTGGATTTATACAACTATAAGCCAAGAAAGCGCTGAAATAATCCTTTTTTAAATATCATACATTTATATATTTTCATTATTTTTTTTTTTCTATTGTTTTTCTGCTATACCAACAACAAACGTTGGTTTGTTTTTTGTGAGAGCGGATTTGTTCTTGTTTTTCCTTCCATTGTTTTCTGACGTTTGTCAGCTTGAATCTAAAGCTTCTCAAACTGTTGTCATTGGTAACAAATTTCGAATCGCCTTTCAAACTGTTTGCCTACTAAACTGTGTCTTTCAAACTTTTTCAAACAGGGTTGCCAAAGCTAAACTTTAACTTCTACTTTTAACTTATAAATTTATAAATTAATATAATATTTTTAAAAATGGTCTGCAATTTCCGCAACTGTACCATTAAGGGAGAATCCGACCGAATTGTAAATTGCTGGTTATGTGAATCCTTTTTTCACACTAAGTGTGTAGCACTGAATGCACGTATATCCGACGCACTAGGTGAAAATAAGGGTCTCCGTTGGGCATGCGAAGATTGCAGAGCAACCGATTTAGAAATACTTAAACTCATAAGGCAATCGAGAAAGGGCTTCTCGGAGGTTTCTAAAGACCTAGAGGCGGCTCAGATTAGATTGGCGGAGTACGAAAAGTGTTTCAAATCGTTTAAGTGCATGGATGAGGCTTTTGTCTCTCCTAAGCGCAAGCGCAACAGCAAAAACCTTCGAAGCTCTGCCAAATCCACTACAAAAACAGCCACTCCGTCTTCAAATGCTACTCCTCAAGCTAACCCTGAAACTAATGCTGAGCGTTCACCCAACTTAAACTTAAGCATATCATGTGAAGCACGTTCAGCTGAGAATGTAAATACAGCTCAAAATACTGACGTCGTGGCTCTTTCTAGAGCTCCCGCATCAGTCAGTGAGAATTTACTGTTGACAGAAGCCTCTGCTATTCACACAATAAATTTAATCACTGACTTTCCTTCTACTTCTGACGCTAAGATAACTTATGCTAAGGCTTGTGCTTTATCAAGTGCTGCCACTTCTCCTGCATTACTCAAAACTAATAATACAGGCGCAATACCAAAACAAATATCGACAAGCAATTTAAATCAGCCGGTTCACAAAAATCTTGTGATAATTCCGCCTGCAAGATCAATATTTGTATCCCGTTTTGCAGCTGATACGTCTGAGGATGACATTCTTTTCTATTTGCAATCGAATTTAAATCTTTTAAATAAAAGAATTTCGATTTATAAATTCAAGTTACCTCATGAACGCGTCACGTCTTCATTTAAAATAACTCTGCCTGATGATATCTACAATAAAGTAATCAGTCAAAGTTTTTGGCCTGAATATACTTTAGTTCATGAATACGTCCCTAGATCACAACCTAGAACTATACTAGCTTCTTTACCTGTTCGCAACATGAACCAAAAAAACTAGATTGCTGCCTTCAGTTCCTAATCCTATATCAAAACGTTCGTGGCATCAATACTAAATTGATTAATTTATTCATTATGAGTCACAACATTCATTATGATATAATTACTTTCAGTGAGACTTGGCTAAAACCCAACACTTTAAATTCTGAAATTCTTTGCAACAAATTTAACATTTATCGTAAAGATAGAAACTCCATTCCTGGCAATTCCTCTAACGGCGGAGGTGTGTTGATTGCGGTCAAATCAACACATTACTCTCAAGAAATAGACATCCAAGAAGCTGCAGACATAGAATTTTGTTGTGTTCACGTAAAGTTCGGTCCCTTGAGTATCTATATTACATGCTCATATATCCCACCATTTTCTAACTTAGAAGTTTATAACAAACATTTGCTCTCTATTAGTAAAGTTTGCCTACAGCTTCATCCAAATGATCATATATTAATAACTGGTGACTTTAACCTGCCCAACGTTTATTGGAACTGTTGTTCCGAAAACCCTACAATATTTTTACCTTCCTCTGAAAGCTCATCTGACAATTGCTTCTTAAATGACCTCTCAAGCCAAGGTCTTTTCCAACTAAACTGTCACTTGAACAAGAATAACCGTTTGCTCGATCTGGTATTTTTTGATGACAGCGATATTGCTTCAGTGTCAAGGTCCGATCCCTTGGTCACTCCCGAAGATTCTCACCATCCGACTATAGAAATCTGTTTAAATTTTCCTAAAACATCTGTGCAGAAGCATACTATTCAACCGCTCACCGAATTCAACTTTAAGAAAACTAATTATGTTACTTTGAAAAATAGTTTGTCAAATATAAATTGGTCACCTTTACTGAATCTAAATACAAAAAGCTTATCATCACAGAATCTTGATGCCGCGGTCTATGCGTTTAACTCAACGCTCATAGATTGCTTTCTTAGATCTATTCCTCAACGAAAAGCCTCTATAATTTCTGGCCCTGTGTGGTATACTCATGAATTACGAAAATTGAGAAACTTGAAAACTAAGTATTATAAAAAATATCAAAAAACACATAACATATGTGATATTGCACGTTATACTTCGACTAAATATAATTACCAACAGCTGTGCAAGCAATCCTATAACATCTACCTCACAAAAGTAAAATTAAACATTAAGTCTGATGCAAAATCATTCTGGAGCTTTGTTAACACAAAACGCAAAATTGATTCATATCCTTCTTTTATGAAATACAATAATGTGGAATCCGATAATGACAATAGTATCTGCAACCTTTTTGCTGATTTTTTTAAGTCGACTTATTCATCATCTTCTTTCAAAAATGGCATATATCCCCATTATGTTCAATCTGGTGATATTTGTCTCCCAATAGTTGATACCAGTACAGTTCTAGCCTTCTTAAGAGATCTTAAATCTTCTTATAAAAGCGGTCCCGACAACATACCCTCATGCATATTGAAATACTGTTGCGAAGAATTAGTAACACCTATCACTTTACTTTTTACTTCTTCTTTAAAATCTTGTTATTTTCCAGCTGCATGGAAATCTTCATTTATTATTCCGCTGCATAAATCTGGTAACAGGTCTTTAATTGATAATTATCGTGGAATTGCTAAATTAAGTACTTTGCCCAAACTTTTTGAGGCAATTGTTACTTCACAATTATCACATAGTGTAAAGTCTTTGATGTCTCCATGTCAACATGGATTTCTTTCTGGAAAATCGACTGTCACTAACCTACTTGAATTTACATCTAAGACCATAGAGAATTTTGGAAAAGGTCTTCAGACAGATGTCATCTATACGGATTTTAGTAAAGCTTTTGATGTTGTAAATCACAAACTCTTAATTTTAAAATTATCTCTAATCGGATTTCCCATACAGCTGGTGAGGTGGATTGAATCGTATCTCAGTAATAGAACTCAATCTGTTTTATATAAACTCGTGAAATCTTACGAGTTCCCGGTTACCTCAGGAGTGCCCCAAGGAAGTCACATCGGGCCTCTTCTCTTTCTACTTTTCATAAATGATTTGCCAACTATAATAGTGCATTCTAACGTCTTGATGTACGCTGACGACGTCAAACTATTTCTTTCTTACAAAAATGATAATGACGCCAAATTCTTACAAATTGACATCAATAATCTTTTTAACTGGTGCAAAATAAATCATATGAATCTCAATATGAAAAAATGTAAGCACATGACCTTCTCGCGTAAGCCATGGCTTAGAAGCACGTACAAAATCTGCGATTACACATTAGAATCTTTAGATAGTTTTCATGATCTTGGAGTTACCATGGATCCTAAACTTCGCTTTCATATTCATATAACTAAAATAATAAATAGAGCAAATAGTACCCTAGGATTTATCAAACGATGGGCAAAAGAGTTTAATGATCCCCTTATTACGAAATCTTTGTTCACTTCACTAGTGCGGCCTATCTTAGAATATGCCTCAATTGTATGGTGTCCACGATATGGTTGTTACATTGACGACATTGAATCAGTTCAGAAAAAATTTCTTCTGTTCTGCTTAAGTAATTTGTACTGTAGAACTGACTTTCATCTTCCACCTTATGAATATCGATTACAGCTATTAAATCTTCCTACTTTAAAAAATCGGAGAACTATGCTTAATGTTAGCTGGATTGTTAAACTTCTGCATGGATTTGTTGACAGTCCATATTTATTAAGTAAAATTTACTTTAATATTCCTATTCGTCCTAGAAGATCTTTTGAGTTACTTTACATGAACTTTTGTAGAACAAACTACTTGCAAAATGAACCGCTGAGAAGTGCTTGTGGTGACTTTAATTTTGTTTCAGATGTAATTTCTTTAAATGAATCCATATACTCAATTAAACTTAAAATTCTAGATTATCTCCAGTACCGAGGCTGATTTGGATTATGCTCTCACAAGAATACTTTATATTTTCCTGGCTATGTTTGGCGATAGTGTCAAGCTGATTAAATTTAAACAGGATTATCCAGAGCGAGACCACGTCCGTCTCGCCTGGCATATGCCGGAGGTAGACCCTGTCCGTCTACCCTTGCATATGTGAGCTCTGCTCTAATCCCTGTTTACATTAATCTACATACCTTAGAATAGTATTTGATTATCAGCCTCACATATGGGAGCGATGCTCTTATCAATTGATATAGTAAATATCAAGTTGTGATCCGGAATATGCAACTTAACATCATACCTGGCAATTTACACCAAGCTGATTAAATTCAAACATGATTATCCAGAGCGAGACCATGTCCGTCTCGCCATGTCTGTCATTTGAAAAGACTTTTAAACATTTAAAAGCTTTTTAACTATTGATGGTTTTAAAGCAGCGCAGGGCGCTCCATAGCAGTGTTGCCAGAGGCCGAGCTCCAAATATCCCGTTCTCTTCTTTAAAACGCCCTGTTTATCCCGTTTTAAAAATAAAATATCCCGAAAAAAATCCCGTTCACAAACTTTTTTTGGCTTTTTTCTCTTTTGTACCTGGTAAAGTCAAGTCAAAAAGAAAACGAATCCGACCATTAAAAATTGAATTCTTCATCTTTCTCTTTAAAATATTCACAGTGTCATTGTGTTCAAGTTCAATTCTTAAGCAGCTTTGCAAGGGTCTGGCTTTAAACAGCAAGAGTATAGCTTTTAATGTAGGGGAGATGGCTGGGTTGTAAGCCGGGTTTTGTTTTCCAAGATACTGTTGGAAAGCCGGAAAATACGAAGTAAATCACCAATAATATTATAAGTTAGAGGCAAAACAAGTTATAATGACGCCAATTAGGCTAAAAAATCGTAATGAATGGAAGTGTTTAATCATAATTTTCTTCATCTTCATCCAAATCGGTGTCGCAATGTTTGCATGTGATATACGAACGCCTTCCCATATTGACGCACTTCAAGTGAATAGGCCGGCCACATGTGTTGCATTCGATGGAGTTTTTGGGTGTCAGTTCTTTAGGCAAAAACCTCAAACAAATGGTGCAAAAATCAATATCCACATCAGATGGTTTTTATTGTTCTTTTTCCTTAGGACGCTTGGATGGTGTTGGTTGTGCCTTCTTCAGTGATGCTTTTGCTAGAGATTTTGACTTTGCTGCTGTTTTTTCCTGCTTCAGATCATCAATTTTGTCTGTTTTGTAAGCTCGCAGCTCTCCATTGCATTTCGCAAAAGTTTTCACATTTTCAAACACGATGTCTGCCACTGGCACAAGCATTATATCTGTACACTTCGGTGTAACTGCAAAAATTGCGTCATGTCAAAAGACAAATTTAGCGTTGAAAGATTGGCGATATGTCAATTACTTACTTACTAACTTATCTGACGCTTACAACCGTAGGTCGGTTTGGGCCTCGTATAAGAAATCTACGAAAATATAAGAAAAAAAGAAACGAAATTCCCTCGATAACTAGGGAAAGAAAAAAGTAATGGTTCACAACCCATCCTGGTCCACAGCCCAGGCCTCTCTCCTAAATTTTTGAATCGTCAGTCGTTCGCTGACGGTGATGCTGTAAGGATCTATGTCGTTTTGCGCTGCAAATTATATGTACACTCCTGAAAAATCAACATATTGTAGATTCATAATACTTATGCACATATTTTTTTAGCTTGTAGAATTTTATATTCGTATATATTAAGGTTTCATATAATAAATACATACCTACTATATTAGCTACTAGGACTTTTTGTATTGTTTATTCACATTCCTTATTAATTTTTTAATACTTAATTTTTTGATTACTTGCTTACTTATTTTATTTAATTTCTTATTATTTACTTACATATTTTTTGTTACTAACTTTAAGTATTCATATCTATTGATATTTTATGATATTAAAATAATTATTCGTATATATTAAGGTTTCATGTAATTCATTCATATTATCTATTAAGATTCTTTAAATTATTCACGCATATTACTTGTATCAATTAATTCCATAGAAGAATTAATGAACGATACGATGACTAAAAATAAAAACAGAATAAAAAAGAAAAACTTACTAATCTAGATAATTGTGACAAATATTTCGCTCAGTGTGGTCAATTCGAGATAGCACCAATACTAACAAGACAAAATAAAATGTGACTGTGTTAGAATGCCCAGCCCTGTTTTAAAGCAGTGGTCATCAAACTCTATACAAGCATACTTTGTTTATGTATAAAAGCTCATTTTTCAATTTGCTTTGCACTGAAAAAAATACTACTTGAGTCTCAGTCCAGCTTTCATGCAAGACGATGGTTCGCTTGTTTGATTATTCTGTGGCGCCGGAAAAAATTTTCATCTGGTGTATTACAAATCTATGGCAGAGGCGTGAGGGGGAAATGTTTTTAAAAAGTTTTGCGATTTACGTATGCTTACTACTGTTCATAAAAATATAATTAATATCGAAGAAACATATTAAAATTCACTATTTTATGCACTGTTACAAAAAAGGAGAAAACTTTAAAATAGTAAAGGTTAATTTTATAATTTAATTTAAACTTTTAAAATTCAATTTTTATTTAGAAGTGTCAATACTTACTATTCGAACTGTCTTTTTTTTGTCTTTTTTTTAATTCTTTAGGTTTTTTCGTTTTTGATTTAATTTAATCATACATTGAGGTTCAGAAAAAATATTTTCTGCAAAAAAGTATTGCAACTCCCATTCAAGTAGAGACATTTTGCATAGAAATAGCAAAAACTGATATTTTTATGTGTAGCATAAGTTGCGTATGCGCAGCAAAAAAAAACAATCGAACAAGCACGCATGTGCCGCAGGTATGTTCTGCATGAAATTTCAATAGATACTGACGAAGTTTAGTGCTCGTCCGTGAGTTAATAGGTCTGTTTCCGTACTTTACACTGTGCAAGATTTGTGTAAAACGTGTGCTAGAGAGTAAAAACGAAATGTGAGAATAGTTGCAAAAGTATAAAATTTAAAACACTTTCACTCAAATTATTAAAAGCCATTTTTAATGCAAAACTGAACAATTACTTAATTTTTATTTATTACTATTTATTTATTGTACGTAAATTTCTTTTTAGGTACACAATTTGTGAGTTTATTTATCGCAAAACATAAACAATTATGAAATGTAATTTAACATTTGCTTCTTCTTATTGATGCTTATTCTTCTTGATGCTTGTTCTTACTTTACTCGAAGTCTCGAGTTCTAGCACTCTCTGTGCACTTTGTGTGCTCGAGAGAGCGATTTTATGCTTGTTCTTCTTCTCCCATTTTAAGCACAGAAAGTACGGAAACAGAAAATAGCGTCCCACAAGTTACACAGTGTGCGTACGGAAACAGACCTAATATGCAGTGTTGCCAGAGGCCGAGCTCCAAAAATCCCGTTGTCTTCTTTAAAACGCCCTGTTTATCCCGTTTTAGAAATCAAAAATCCCAGAAAAAATCCCGTTCACAATCCTTGCACATAGCTTTATGTTTACTTGCTTACTCGTTAATTGTTTTGGCTTGTTTTTCTTTTTTACCTGTTAAAGCAGCTGCCAGCCAAGCAAAAAAAAAAAAATAATTCCAAGCGTCTCAGTTATGATTCGCAAAATTGTGTTATTCTTCTTTCTCTTTACAATATTCACAAAGAAACTAACTCCGCCTGTTCACACGAGCAGCCTGTCCAAAGCCAGGACAAAGGAGATTGGTCGCAGGCACCGGGTTCGCCCTTTGCTGTGTAAATGTAGGAGGGACTACCCAGATCCTGGAGTTGATCACCTATTTTGGGAAATAGGTTGGACCGTTGTTTTAAACAAAGGTAGCGTTATGCCTACGAAGGAATAGAAATTATCCTAAAATTTTCTTAGCACGGGGATAGTCCTTATCTCGACAGACACACGATCGCAATTCCAATGGCATATTTGCATGTCTTATAGATAGTCTTAAATAAGGCTGGGCAGTTTTACTTTAGGTGAAAATTTTACCTTAGTGATCTCGGAGTATTAGAGTTGAGATTGGTGTAATAGTGGTGACTTATGTGTCATTTACAGTCAAGTGCGATATGTCGATTTCCACCAATAAATGCAGATGGTGATCCAGCTAATCATTCTACTGTTGAGTTCTAATGTTGGTTACTATCCATACAATATATTTATTAATTAAATATACACTTAAGTATGGTGTGTAACAGGTGTTGAAACTACTATGACAGGGAAGTCTGAAGTCATGGAAGTGACGCCCAAGAGATGATTGGATGGACGTTGATGTGAGTTATTAGCATGGTATTGACGTCCGAGAGATTTATATATTGGGAATCAATTCCATGCAGCTCGACTTCTTGCCAAAGGGCAACGTAGAATTAAGCCGAACAGGCAGGTGTCTACGCGAAACTCCAGATCGGCATTCACAATGACATTTTCAAGATCAATTTTTTAACAGCGTTGCATAAAAGAGTATTGCTTTATTTTTCAATTAAAAAAAAAAGTTAAGAAACCCGACTTTGAGCGAAAATCCCATTTTTGGATACAAAATCCCGTGCGCCCTTTTGTGGTTTATAAAACCCGAAATATGGGCGAAATCCCGGATTCTGGCAACACTGCTAATATGTATACAGAAAGCTTTTAAGCACAAAAGCTTAAATGCCCGCGGGCATAGGCTTTGATCATGAACCAAGAAATAAAGATCACGCAAAGAAAAGAGCCGCCATATTGAAAACAAAACAAAGCTGGTAGGTCTGACGTCATCGGTCACAAATTGTTTTGTTTACGTGTAGCGATTATATGTGAAAAATTATTTCTTGAAGTTTTAAAGAATTATTAGTATTTATAATTCAGTAATTTTTTGTTTTTTATAAAAATGAAGTGTACTGTAGCGACGTGCAATAATTGCAACAGCAAAAATAAAAAATTACTTTAAATTTCGTTACTGCATGAAAATATAAACAAACAAAGTATTCAAACACTTTTTTCAAGAATTAAACTTGTTAATTTTATAATTTTACACTTTTCTTTAAGTTTTCACATGTTTTGCATGAAAAAAGTATGCAATAAAGCTTTTTTTGTGACCGATGACGTGGCACGAAAAAATACTTTTTTCTCGCACTGCTGATTGCTTGATCTTGTCTTGTTGGTTCATGGGCTTTGATGATCACTGTTTTAAAGCTATCTTAAGATATTTTTATGAATACGGCTGTATTCATATAAACAAAAAACTTAAAAATTCAGATTGCTTGAAACGAAAGAAGTATACTGTACAAAATAAAAATTTAGCTCAAAATTAATATTATTTAAAATTAAATGCATGTAAATACCGAATTAATAATAAATGTGATCTCCCTTAGCCAAAATAGTGGCATTACACGTCTCAGCATTGATTCGATTAGGGAGCGAAGGGTGGAAATCGGAATTTTCTTCCATTCGGATTCAATACACCTTCTCAATTCAATTAGAAAGTCAAACTGTCTACCAACAGAATAAATCCGCTGAGAAAGTATCTTCCAAAGGTTTTTAATGCAATTTAAATTGCCGGCCGGCTGATGGCCGGCCAGTTCATTAAGGTTATATTTCTCTCAGCAAAAAACATCTTCGTTATACCAGCGTTGTGTGTTGCAGCGTTATTTTGCTGGCAAATCAATGTTTCACTACAAAAGTGATCGGAAAAATCTATTAAAATGCTATCGAGTAGTTTAAAGTAAAATTGATTTTATTCCGGCGTTTTTCCGTTGCGGATTTCTACGGCGATTTCATTTGTGGCGGCTGCATACATTTTCATATATTTTGATGCACAGCAAATCTGTCAACTGTTCTGTTCGGGCTCGTACTCTTCGTGCATAAAAAGAGCAAATCGAATACTCTCGAGTTACTTCATTCTAAAAAATACGAACTCTATAAAAATTTGCTTTATTACAAAAACAAATACCATTTTTTATGGAACATGATTTCGTATATGTGGCAGCCTCGACTGGCTTTGCAGTAACGTATCTAAAAATGGTTAACTGATATTTGGGTCTATTCGGCGAAATCTGTTATTCTGTTACGCATTTTCTGTTATCAATCGTAACAGATGTCGATCATAAAAGATCTGTTAAAATTGGTATTCAGTGTATCGAACTTTTATGGCAACCTGTTATCAATCTTCGAAAATAAAAATCTATTACAATTCCGTTAACTTCTGTTATGAAACAGCTGATTATTGTAAATAAATTTATTCAAGCAAACAAAATGCAGAGCGAAAAGGTAAGTTAAGGGATGTTTTAGGCAAAGCTAGTTATAAATTAAACAATTTTTTTCTACAGCTGCCGCTGCCTTCATGGTTGGTTCAATGCCATATAAGAAGGTTATGGAACGCAAGGATTTGCTCTCGGCGAACGTGAAAATGCATAAGATGCAGGGACAGGCGGTGGATCTACATGCACACAAGGATGTTAAGGAGCACAGATTGCTGTAAAAAAATCATTTTTCGACTAAATTCCCTGATGCTAGAAATGAGACAGTGTGCATAAAATCAGTCTGGGATGCCGACTTACTGCAGGGAAAATTTGATGAGACCGTGCAAAAGCGTGGCGCTGCTATGATTTCCGCACGTAAGATATTTTCTGCCATGTCTGCCGCTAAGGCTGCTTGCAATCATATGCACGATTGGTGGCACGGCACTCTTGCTGGTCAGTACGTCTTACTTGTCATTTCGGATGGCAGCTATGGAACGCCCAAGGATTCCAACGCATTTGTATTTCGTATTTTATACTTAAATTTTATAATTGTTTATTCAGTGTTATGAACACTATAAATGTAAGTTTAATAAAATGTTTTTATAGAACTTAAATATTTAAAAGCAGTAAGAAATGATCTTCGACTGGGCCAAAAAACCAAAGTATATTCAAAGTCTTAAGCAGCCAATAAAATGTTTATTTTTAAAAACATTTTCGTCATAGTTTTAATAGAAAATACTTGCTTTTGTTTTGGTTTTTATTCGATGGTTGAATTTCATACTCGAAGTACATGTAAAATATCAAAGTTCATATGCAAAATTGCAAGTTGAGTGTATATTAATAAAGATATAAAGATAAAAAAATCATATTAATACGATAAAAGCTTAAATATCGAGTTTCATCATCACAGACTTTGGATGATCCACGATTGATTCCAATTTGTTCATGATTCTTGTCCAATCGAAATAGCTGCACGAAGCGCACATCAGGAAGCTCGAATGGATTGCTTTGAAGCCGCAACTCTAGCAGAGTTGCTCGATGGTTTCTTCTAAAAAATTAAATTGAACATAAACATATGCATATATTTATACTTAACAATTAGTTTACTTACATTTTTCGCCTTTTTCAGAATTTCTTATTGAAATTCTCAAATAAATATCCATTTCAGAAATAAACTGACACTTTAATAGAATTTGTTATGATAAAAGACTCAAAAATCTGTCTGTTATTCTGTTATGGTTTTTAACAGATTTCATAACAGATTTTGTCGCGCTGAATACCAATTATAGAATTTGGAATAGATTTTTTGACAGTTCGAAAAGCTGTTATGATTTTTAACAGATTTCATAACAGATTTTGTCGTGCCGAATATGAATTTAGAACGCATAGCAGATTTTTTGACAGCTAAAAAATTTGTATGGGAAATCATAACAGAATAACAGAATTTTTTCATAAAAGATTGCGCAGAATAGGCCCAATTATCTTTAAGAGCCCAAACAGAATCAAAGCGATTGGCGGGACGAAAGAACACGTCCAGAATGAAAGCGATTAGCGATTGGCGAAATATTCAGACTGAACTGTTAAAATGTTTTGTTTTGTGCATGCATAATTGATATGCAGAAAACATGAACACAGACAACAAATGTTAGAAGATAATGAAACCTAAGAAAATAGCTCTGAACGTAACCTATCATTAAGAAAAATACGGCAACATTTATCATGCTTGACACCACTCAGAGAGAGAGGATCGCCAGGTCGTCAGATAAAAAATAGAATAGATTCTAATCTGGCGAATGTTCATCGCTATTGACGACCAGCGATTTGATTTCGGACGTGTTCATACATTTTCATGCATTCTATTGCTTGAAAATATCGCCAGAATCAGTCCCTTAGATTCTGTTCAGGCTCTAGATGTCTGCACCGTTTCTGGATATTACACCTCTTTTCGATCTTTATCATACCCCACAAAAAAGTTTACCTAAGTCAAATCGCAGCATATTGGTATGGCTCATAAAACAAAAAAAAATGATTCTTGTATGTGAACAATGAGCTGCTTTCAATTAAAATTCAAGTGAAATAAATTTATAACTCATGGCAGCACTGTTGACAAAACAGCTTTATTACTGCTATGATGCCTAAACTGTTCAGCTGCTGTATCTCACAACTGCTTTCGGTAGGCTTTCATATAATGAAGGTTCGTGTCTATGATATAGCTGAGAACAACTGTCGCCATCCATTTCGCTACGATATGATTACTTTACGGTCTTTTTTGTGACCGTAATCTGCCATAACATTTTGGTAACTTACAATTAATTGGTCAATTGCAAATAGGTACAGCTTACTTACAAACAGATTGCCACTCAAAAAAATTTAGCTACCAAAATCATCTAAAAATGTACCAAATGATAAAATCTACCAAAGCATAAAAAACGCTTCAATGCTCTTTTGAGAATACTGCACGCATGTCTAGGTTCCTACACTTACATCCACTATCAACTAAAAGCCAATCAAATATAAATGAAAATTAAAATATTTTTCTTGAAACCCAAACGTTTGCATATAAATCTTATAGCATGTTCAAACCGACTTCATTTAACGCGTTATTCGAAAAAAAGCTTTTTTTTTAACATGATCGTTCATACTGCTCATAGTATAATCCCAGCAGTTATTTTGGAGTCAATTGAAAAAGTGAACTAGTTCATTTCTAGCGCAGTTCGCAGTAACTCTGAAAAAGTACAAAAGGCGTTCAGTGTAGAACAGTTATCTTTGCTTTTATTTTCAAAAGTATTGCTGAAAAAAATAAATGCGTTCTGGCTACTTTTTAAAATTTGCTGCTCACAAGAAAAAATAATAAAAAGAAAAAAATGTTTATATACAAAATTTTTTCTGGAATGTGGATAGAAAAGATGGTACTAATGAGATCTTTAGGTCCTTTCCGTTGCACTAAATTTTTACACTTTTGATGGGTTCACTTTAAAGCTAGTTAAAAAAGAACCACTTTCAGGCTACTGCGAAAGCAGCCAGTTTAAAAATGTTCCTAATGCAACTAGTTCAAATATAGGGAAAAAGAAGTGTTTCTGGGGACAATTATCTTTTCCTATGACATCAACCCGCAAAAAGCGTCAGTTCGTTCAATGTTAAAGGGTATTGTAGTGGAACTAGTACTGGTCCTTTTTGGAACTAGTTCAGAACTATTTCAAATTTGGTCCACTTTTCTGCTGGGATAATAGAGGTAGTCGCAGCGTTGATTGTGCTCTCTTTTGTCATTACTGCCGATATTGTCAGAATCAGCTGTGTACTTACTGCTGTACTTTTGTTGTTGTTTAGTTGTGCTCCCTGCTTTATTAACTGCAAGCAGTTTTTGTGTTTAATTTTCAATGATGTTTGGCTGGAAACAATTTTAAATAAGTTTAATATCAATAAAAACACGAAAAGTAACCATTTACTACAATTTTTAATTAATACAAGACAGCTTCAACTGTTTTATTTCGTTAACATTTCGCCAATTCTTGCTTTCTCTTCTCATTCTCATAGCTTCGAGATTTTAAATGAGTTGTAAACTTCATTTTGACATTCGCGGCAGTACGCTCTCATCTAGCGAGTTTACCTCTATAATTATACCATGATACTGCTTTAACTAGTTTTAAAATGTCAGTTTATTTGTTTATATTTTGAAAGAAATAAAAAAATTGTTTATATAGAAATATAAAAAAATAAAACAAATAACAAAAAATTCAAATAAATTCAAAAATTTGTCAAAGAATTTATTTGTTTACATTAAAAACATCAAATTAAAAAGCTCTTTTCAGATTTGGCTGCGTTTAAAAAGCAAAAAAAGCTTTTCTGATGTTAGCAAGAACACAAACCAGTGATTTAACAAGTTTCGAAACGTGTTAAAACATTAAACACGTTAAATTTCCAACAACAATTGTACGCATATAACTTCATTAGAACTTAATTTGAGAACTCGTTTTTCGATTTAATCCTGAAAGGACATGCTTATTTTTTATACATAAAGGTCACGCTTCGTCGAATCGACGACAACATGTTTTAAAATGACCCTACTGATTTCCTATCCGACAAAATCTTTAAAAATCAGTTGTTCTTGATTACTAACAGCCTTATTCAATACATTTCATTAAACAACCGTTCAACGCTTGTGTAGTTACACACTGTTTAAGGATTTACACAATCTCTACGCAACCTTGCTTAAATTGTTATTCATAAACGTTTTTAACGTAGAATACGTTATACGGGGGTGTTGATCTGGAGCACAAAATTTTGAGAAAATGTGTCACTTTCATTATAAGTTTTTAATACTTTATGCATGCATTGAAGAAAATTCAAGTATGGTCGTAACATATTTAATATGTCTTCTTTTGATTTGTATTTAAATACTCATATTGCTACATATAATTTTTTTGATTCTATAAGTAAATCAAAATTTAACTCCTTCAAATTTTGTATTAATTTTCATATGCTTTGTATTTTATGTATTATAACATCATGTGTAAGAGCAGTATGATTATCTGTGTGTTCATCGCAGAACCAGTGTGAGAAAGAGAAGAAGTATAATGACCAAGTAGCGAACGATGTGTACATACACAACATTGATAAGCGAAGCAGAGAAACAAAATTGTGCTTACCCAGTTGGCCACGTCTTTAAGACATCCTCAATGTCTTACAGCCTTATTCATAAACACATTTTAGAGGCAGCGTAACTTTAAACGGGCTTTAAACAAGAAAACGTTATTCATAAACATTTTTCGTAGTTGTTTAAGAGCTGCGTAACTTAAACGCCGAAATTGGCGTTTAAAGGTTACGTAAATACAACCATGATTTTTGTTTGTCTTTTCTTTTAATATCAAAGACATGCTCCATATGCGCCCTTTGCAGCATTTTTTTATGCGGCAGCCATTGTAAATCCATAGGAATTCTTAATTTTTGTAGAGATTATCTATAGTTCAGACACAAACCTTACAATCATAAGCAGAAAATGAAAAAATGTTTATGAATAACAATGTTAGCAAGGTTGCATAGAAGCTGCGTAAAGCCTTAAACAGTGCGTAACTAAACAAGCGTTTAAAGGTTGTTTAAGGAAATCTATTGAATAAGGCTGTTAATGACTTACGTATTCTACGTCTGACTTATGCGCCCGTGTTATCTAATACAGGCCTGAGCTTTTTTTCTTTTTTATTCATTGTTCATGTTTGTAAGGTTTAGGTCTGAACTATAAAAAATCGCTACATAAAAAAGTGCTGCCAAGACTGCATATGGAACATGTCTTTGATATTAAACGAAAAGACAAACAAAAATCATTGGTTATATACGCAGCCTTTAAGCCGGGAGTAGAATGATTGCGTATGAGTTTTTCATCCGTTTACTCGCTAGAGCAATTTACGCAAGAAAATTATGGTAGAGTTCAATGATTGCGTTTTACGTTCAGATTAAGCAGGGCTACAAAATTATAAAACATTTGGTATGTTCTTAATGTTGAGTTTTTATTGTATTTACACAAAAATACTTAAATTGTCTTCGTTTATAAGTAAAAAAATCTTAAATCCTGAGTATAAAAAAGTTCTTTTGAGAAATTAATAATGAAAAAAATTATTGACATTTTTAATTTTTAAGATTTATTTACAAGAGTCATCCCTAAAAGTAATGAGCTTCTGACTCGTTTCTTTTATTTCTTCTCGATGTTCGTTATAAGTAACGAGCTGTCAAAAAACGCTAGTTACGCAAGAAAAGTTGAAGTATTTTCAACTTTCTTGCGTAACTAGCGTTTTGCCAGCGTAACGTTCACAACCATTGAACTCGCTCCCATAAGCTTTCACATACTTCGATTTTATAACGCCAGCGAGTAAACGGATGAAAAACGCATACGCAATCATTCTACTCCCGGCTTTAAACGCCAATTCCGACGTTTAAGTTACGCAGCTTAAACAACTGCGAAAAATATTTATAAATAACGTTTTCTTTTTTAAAGCCCGTTTAAAGTTACGCAGCCTCTAATAAGTGTTTATGAATAATAGCCCGAACACAATAAGCGTGACGAGCGGCAGCGCCAATTGCCACTTTTTTTTTACATGTATTTCTTATGGGACGTATTTTGGAGACTTGTCGCTCAACATTGTCGCGCGACGTTGCCGTCGGCTTCAATTTAATCCTAATTTGACAGGCTGCAAAAGCAAGTTTCCGCCACTGTTTACATTGGTTATTACTGGTCGCATGCAGCACACTAAACTGTTGTGAAATTTATGGTAGCGATGGTAGTGAGGGATGTTTTGTTTGAACTCTATTCAGAGTTGTTATGTCTGTATTCATATTCAGAATTTTAAGCACAACTGAATAATGACGAATAAGAATCCATAAATTAATGCAAAATTGATTTATAAATAAAATTTTAATTCACATTTAATTTTAAAAACTTGATTAATTATTCATTTCAATAAATCACTTTGTTGTCAATTTTTCAATTTTTTATTCATATGAAAACTATACACAAAGAATGCAATTCACAATTTTAGAGTTTGCAATTGTTTTTTAATATAATTATATTTTAATCGTTATTCATTTATTTTATTATTTCGTTATTCACTCATTTAACTTTTTGAAAATAAAATGAAATGGATTGGATTTCTTTTTCAGCTCTGATTCTTTTTCAGCTCTCAACGGCAACTGTTGAGTCGGCTGAAAACAGCCATTGTTTTTTGTGTACTATACCTGCTGCTGAAGTTTGCTGCTGTCGCGTGTATTATAATCAAGTCGCTCAACATTTCTCTACAACGACAGATTGGAGACGTGCCGCTTGTGTGTTCGGGCTATAAGGCTGTAAGTTTATTAAGAGTAAACGAAAAATGCAATGCATTTTATTCATAAAAGTTTTTAATAAAAAAAATTCATTTTCACAGGATGAGTTTTTTGGCTTGTTTTACAAAAGGTAAATCATGCGTCGACGATTCGACGAAGCATGTCCTTCCAGGATTAACATAAGCTCGGTTTCAACATGGTATTATTTTAAAAACAACATTTTTCAAATATTTTTTGTTTCTTTCAATTTCAGAAAACTTAGTTTCTTTCTGTGTAGAAATGATTTTAATTTTGGCTTTTATACCCAAACATTCAATTAATTGCGTGGATTTTGTTCTTTCGCATTTTAAATTTTTTGCGATTTTGGACAACATTCTTATTATATATTTAGCTGGCAGGAAATCCATAAGAAATGGCAAGTTGTGGCATAACTATGCAGAACATGACCAATATGAATTCTGCAAAACGGACTTGTTTGAGATGATGTTGGCTTACTTCATTCTGGAAAGCGTCCAATTTTGTTTGGTTTTTTATTAAAATCGATGTTTTTCATACGAACAAGGTTGGTTAAGTAGACTTTTAGGTGCGCCACGTGACAGAGTAAGTTTTTATTTGAAGACATATAAAATGTTTTACCAGTTTTCTCCTGTAAGCATCCATACAACACTCATTCTGTCCAAAATTTCCCGCACCTTTTGATTGGTTGACTGAATATAAGAAAATAGTAAGTGAATTAGGTTTCAATTTTCTAAATAAATGTAGGCTAAAGTGGAAATGTGTAACACATTTTTATTTGCTCCAATAAAAGTGTTAGAGTCCTATTCCTTACAGAAAAACCAATTCGAAGTGAGTGTTTTCATGGCTGTTGAGCATTTTGAGAAATGGATAAAGTAAAAAAAAAAAATTTTTGCAAGCATGGCTTCTGGTCCTTTTCAAATCACCGAACTTAAGCCGAATTGTATATGTTTCTGAACTATTGGCAGAAAAAATTGATCATGCAGCATCAAAGAGCAAAGAATCCATTAAAGTAGCTCTTAAAAAAGCCTGGTCAGAAATCACACCACCCACAGTCCTGGCATAGATAGAAATGGAACAGAAGGTTCTATCTATGCCAGGACCAGCAAAATATTAATTAACGTTTTTCTTTTTTAATTTTGTAAGAATGAAATATCTTGTATTGTGTTTTAACTTTTGTGCAGTGATTTGATGAATTAACAGTTATTTTTGCGACAAAGTGAATTTTTTGGATTTCCGTTATTGCTTTTTATTTAAACATAAATCATATCAGATGATTGCTTTAAACGCCAATATTATGAAACACGTGTGTTAGACAAGGATAGAAAAAAAACTTATATTACGTGTTTATTTGATATTTTGTTTTAATGAAAGAATTTTTATTCAAATACAACGAATTGTTAGAAATATTCAATTGAAATTAATAAATTATCAAGTCTTTAAAATTAAATGTGAATTAAAATTTTATTTACAAATCAATTTTGCATTTTTTTATGGATTCTTATGTCGTTATTCAGTTTTAATTAAAATTCTGAATATGAATGCAGATTTTACAGCTTTGAATACAGTTCAAGCAAAACATCCCTCACTAAGGGAAAGCTACCATAAATTTCACAAGAGTTCAGTTTGCTGAATGCGACCAGTAATAACCAATGTAAGCAATGGCGAAAACTTGCTTTTGTTGCCTGTCAAATTAAAATTAAATTGAAGCCGACGGCAACGTCGAGCGACAATATTGAGCGACAAGTCTCCAAAATACGTCCCATAAGAAATACATGTAAAAAAAAGTGACAATTGGCGCTTGCCGTTCGTCGCGCGTATTGTGTTCGGGCTATTACTCTTAAAATTACCTTTTGGAGTTTTCAACGTCGTCATCGGAAATAAAAATAAAATGTTGTGTTCTTTTTAGAGTAGGCGAAAACATTAATTTTTTCAGGGTTGAGAGCAACTTTAAAAAAAAAATTTGCACCCTGTAAAGGTAACATTTTTCTTGGTAGAAACGAACAAACCATTACATGAGTTAAGAAGCTTCATTATTTATAAAAGGCACTTTTGAGAGGTGCATTTAACCCTTCGTTGCATGGGATTGCACATATGCAATGTTGATTCGTGATTTTTTTTTGTCCAAAATATTGATTCGACCAAAATCTGTCTTATACGTAAACAAAACAAGTGAATATTTTTAATAATTACACAAGATATATAAAAAAAAACGTTCAAATGTAAGTAATGTTTTAGAATATAAGTTCATTTTCTTCAAGCTTACTAATTTTTTTGTGCAACATAACTTTAATTTCATAAAATAAATGGCTTAATTGCAAATATGCAATATCATGCATTTGAGACATTTTGAAGTTATATTGCAGATATGAGGTTTTATTGCAGGTGTGCAATTTCATGTACTTGACTTTATTTAAAGCTAAAATTAAAAATAAGTTCATTTTAAAAATAAATTACTTGGGCCAAGAAAAGAGCCCCTGTCTTCGCCACCACGAAGAAAAGGATCTTAGGGCTTGTGCAAATATTGTTATATAAGACTTTTACGGGAAGTACTTGTCATATGAATTACAAAGTTTTTTATGATAATCATTATATCAACACTACCACTAACGATTGGACTAGCCAAAAGGGGAATACATTACCGAGTGTTCCAATATTAATGAAGACATCCATCCATTACAGCTATCCATTATGACGTTAACGTACATTTAATTTCATGGAGAGATAATAAAGTTGTTAATTTGATGTCAGACCATTGCGGTAAAAGTCCTGAGACCACAGCTGAACGATTAGATAAGAAGTTGTGTAGAAACATATCCATTGAGTATCCGAATGTTCTTTCACAATACAATACATATATGGGGGAAGTCAATTTGTTCCACTCATTTATTGGAAGCTACAAGATAAAAATACGCTATACGATAATATTAGTAAATGCATTGCTATTGTATAAGCGTGCGGAACAACAAAGCGGTAATCATGAAAACATAATATTTGCCAATTTTCGTTTGTAAGTGGCAGAAAGTCTTTACAAAGTTAGAAAAATATCCAAAAAAAGTGGAAGACCTTCTGAATTATCAAAAAACCTTGAAAAAAATGACGAAAAATTCGAGAAGTTCCCACTATCTCAAACAGAAGTTCGGTTGGACCATTTTGATCTTTGGTCACAATGGGACAACAAGCGTTTAATATGCAAATTACGAGGGTGCAATAGATACACTCATGTTAGCTGCTCAAAAGTTTAGACTAGAGTATGTTTTAATCAAAATGGAAATTGTTTTAAACAATTTCGTGCTGAATAATGTTTTATGTACTTATTTAATGAATTCTTATACATAAAGGGTGTCCCAACAAGAACGCAATTTTTATTGAATTGAATTGTTTCTCTGGCTGTATGACATGTGGCGCCGTCTTGTTGGAACCACATGCCCTCCACATTCATTTCTTCAATTCTAGGCAAGAAAAAACTGGTTATCATTTCACGATACCGAACACCATTGACTGTTTGCGCTTGACCTGCCTCATTTTCATAAAAAAAAGGTCCAATGATTCCTCCAGCCCAAAAACCACACCACACAGTGACACGTTGAGGATGCATTTGCTTCTCGTGAATCACTCGAGGATTTTCCTCACCCCAAATGCGACAATTCTGCCTATTGACGAAGCCATCAAGATGGAAATGGGCCTCGTCACTGAAGATGATTTTAGCCGCAAAATCAGCATTTTCATGTTGTCTCTCCAATACCCAATTAACGAACTCCCTTCGCTGTCCATGGCCCATTTTTACTAACCTCGTACCTTCTACTAGCAAACAGTAACAATTGTTCAAATGTCAAACAATGCCACTTCCAGTGTTGCCACATTTAAAAATTGCGTTCTTGTTGGGACACCCTTTACAACGAACTTCAAATTAAGAAACAAAATCCTTGCAAATCAGTGCTTTTTTATTTTCCTTTGCTTTGACTATATAAAAAACTGGGAAATATATTTTAGTTTAAGTTTATTTCTTGCCTACATGAAATTGCACATATGCAATGTTGCGTTACTTCGCTCCTATACATTGCAGAGCATCCAAATTTCGTTAATACATTCCCTACCTCTCCAATCACAAATAACGACATAAAATATTTTTATACACATGGAGAAAAATTCATGTAACGAAGGGTTAAACATTAGTCCCTGACTGTATGTATGTCTCAGTGTCCTTCGTTAAGGTAATTTTTAAGATAATTAAACTCCTCTTACATTCTACATAGTCATTTATTTAACTTAACATAACTCAATAATATATTTTTTTATTGTCTTTCAGATATATTCATTGAATTTGCGAAGAAGCCGATTTGATTTAAAAATAATATTTGCTCACTTAATTGCCGACATTTTATCGACATCAACTGTTATCCTAAAAGGCATGCCAAACAAGAAATAATTACGTCATTTAAATTAAATACGATTTGTTACTCCGATAATCCGATGCTCTGAGACACACTCGAGAGTAGCAGCTGCGACGGAATCACGCAGAATTCCAGCACAGAAGACTATCTGCAGCGTGCCATCAACCAGACTTAATGCTTTTCAATCGCACAGATATGCCAACTAATTATCCTGACTGGCATAAATAACACATGCGCTGCGCCAGCCTGTAGGACTTAAATTCCTAATTTCAATAAAGCGCAAATGGTACGTTATTGAATTTAATCGAAGCCCTAACGATTGTTATTCATGGCTAGAAGGACGCTTGCCAATAGTACTAAAATTGATACGTGCAGTAGTGTGCGTGTGCTTGTCCATGTCTCATAGTGCGTGCGAAACATGAGCATCCTGGCCCAACTGTGACAAGCAAAACTTTATTTTTATTTTTTTTGTTCATCTCTGTTTCTGCTCTTCTCGAAAGCTATTTCACGTGACACCAAGAAATTAGGTGGCTTTTATTCAAATTAAACAGCAAAATGGCGTCAATTTTGGTTTTTATTAGGCATGTGTGCGTGCATCTTAAAAGGAATGAACGTGTGTCGGCGTTATGGAGATGAACGTTTTAGTGTTGTACCCCAAGAGGAGCTATGTGTTAGGCAGAAACTTAAGCGTATTTTGATTAATTTGACCAATAAACTAAACAAAGTTATTATAGGTAAGTATTTGAAATAAAAACAGCAATAAATAAATTATTGATCATGATTAAAGACTCTAGGTTGATTGAAGAATACCTGCATCTCGGAGCTTTGTCACGAAACGGAACTGGCCATCGCTATTTGGTGAAAATATTCTACGAAAAAAAAGAAAAAATTTAACATATTTGTAAGCAATGAAAAAAGAAATGATTAATTTGAACGATAAACAAAACATAACGATTATAAGTCAGTATTTGAGATAAAAAGAGGTATAAATAAATGTTTGGCTATGACCGTGATTAAAGACTCTTGGTTGATTGAAGAGTACCTGCATCTTGGAGCTTTGTTGCCAAACGGAATTGGTCGTCACACAGTGCGCTTTTTTCGATTTTAGGATGACACTTGCTTTACTCAGAAACTGTAACACGGTGCTGCAAAAATACAGAAATATTATGCTTTTGGAAAAACACATAGTAGAGGTTGTAGGTATAAATTAACATAAAATTTATATATACATGGTTTTTCGCATACACCTTCAAAATCTGGATTCAGCATCAAAAAACAAATTTTTGGTAGGTACATGTTTTAAAATCAAATTAGACATAAAAAATCTATTTTTTTACCTGAATCCAGATTTTGAGGGTGTATGCGAAAAACCAAGTATGCAGCAATGGCACCGTGTAATAGATGGAGTCATGAAATTTTGTACCAATGATTTTTAACCAAAATTAATTAACAACACAAACAAATTTCAATTCTAGGTAAACTGCATCGCCTACTTCCCACATAAACAACATTTTTTTCCATACACGCAAAGAAAAAAAACGTTTATCACCAGTTTGCCGCAAACGAACTTCATTTGTCGTGCTTGAAATCGTTATTTGTAACCGTTTCAACAATTATCATAATAACAGTCAGTTGCGAGAAACACGCCATTTAGTTGCAGAAAATTAATTTCGTTTGTCATAAACGTGAGTAATTTTTAAATTGCAGCAATTGAAAAATTTGTTTTTTTCCAATTGAATACTTCATTTGTTTTTCCGTTCGTTGTATAAACACAACGCTTATAGTTCAGAGTTACTTTTTGGACAAATTGTAACTATATAAGCAAATTAGTAATTTACTTAATACGTGGACGGCTTAATAATTTACTTAATAATAAGAAGGACGGTTGGACAATGGGAGAAAGATAATTAATATAATAATGACCGAATCAGCTTGCGGTATTTAGTACATATAAGATATATTTCAAGTTGATGACAACTGAATATTTGTTTGCGGCAAATAAAAGTCGCAACCAAAGTGTAGTTGGTAAATTTTTCAGTTGCGGTAAACGAAAAATTTCTTTGCGTGTAAGAAAAAGCAGCATAAAATTGAATATTTGTGTTTATAAAGAATAAATTTAGTTTATTCGCTCATTAAACTTCAATTAAACGTTATGACAAAATTTTTTCGGATTGGTTTACTTTCAGATATATCTCCCAAACAACTAGATTACCAAAGAACTATGCTATTGCTCTTTCTCATATTCTAATGTTGGCTAATGTTAGATATTAAAAATAAATCAGAATAAAAATATGATTTTATTATCTTTTTTATTAGTTTTTTTGTTAATCAGAATCGGAATTTCTACTTAAGCATTCTGGGGAGTTCAAAAGATCTAGAACTTCTATAGTAATATTCTATTTTTTATATTTAGGTGTTTGCCTAATACAGTTTATGACTGGGTCAGATTATAATAGTAATATATGTAATACATAGTAATACATATAAGTAATACAAATAAGGTCTAGATTTATATTTGTGTCTTGATGTGTCTTGATTGTGTTATTGACGTCTTTCTAGTAAAAAATTCCCTTAAGTGTCTGACATCTTTATTTCTGGAGTTTCTTCGGAGAGCTGACGAATTCTTACCATGGCAGAGAATCTAAAAATTATAAATGTAAAACCTAATAAAATATTGGAATTGGAATACTCATATATTGCGTTATGAAATATGACTGGCATGTATACCACTCATAGCGATATAAAAAAAGTTTTCTTGTTTCAATGACATAATTTCCAAAAGCCGTATAATCAATAGGTAAACCGCACCCTAAGAACTTCAAAATTATGTGAAATGTTTTACGAGTTCTTAGTTATTTCCGGTTATTTCAGAACTCTTTTAAGCATTTCTTAAAAATAGTCTGGCGGTACTATCATCATTTGTGTTTCCACTTTTTGGCTCGATCAGCCATATCGACCAGCAGCCCCATTTAACTTCTACATTTTTCCTGTGCACTTAGTTTCTTAGCATGATTAATTGCTTTGAGATCGCCACCTTTAGCTTGCAATTTTTTATATCAAGCTTATAAGTTATATTTAGCAAGCATTTGAATCGAATCCAGGCATGTGATGGTGAAAGACTAAAGGATAACATTGCCTCATCATCGATTTCTTGAAAATTTTCACTTGCTTGATTGATTATTTTTGTTTTGTTTATGAAGTTTCTAACTTGTTATGGTTAAGTTATGAACTCATTTATTTATCTAACTTTTTTAGTTATGAATAAGTTATGAATTTTGGACACAATGCAAAAAGTACAAATTTCTAAATAAATATTTGTAAAGAAATAAGATTTAGTTGGCTGTGTCATCAGTATATTTTGACCTGACAAAATATTTTTATCCTCGTCTTTATTTTAATTCGTATCCTTTTCCCTGTTCTTTAACTTATCCCCATTCTTATCTTTATTCGATTGTTTCTTATCTTACTCCTCGTCCTAATACGTGTTCAAATTCTTATCCTAGTTCTTGATCGAATTCATTTTATCCATTTCTTGTCGCAATACTTTTTTTCTAGTTTTTGTCTAGAGCCTTATTCTCGTCTTTTTTTAATCCTTGTCCAAATTTTTGTTCTGCTCGTAGCCTTAACCCGAATCCATTTAATAAGCCTTGTTTCACTCTTGTCGCAGTCCTTTCCCCTTACTTTTTCCAAATTCTTGTTACTTGTTTGAATCCCTTGTAAATCCTTCAAATCCTGTAATAGTAATCCTTGTCTGAGCCTTTGTTCTAATCCTTGACTAAATCCTTGTTTTCCTTCTTTTTCTAATTCTTCTTCAAATCCTTATCCAAGTCCTTGTCCTTAAATATATAAATAAAAAGAAGTTAGCTATTTCAGCCCTTGAAGGACTTTGACCGATTTCCTTGTGATCAAGTCTGCAGAGAGGTGACCTCTGATGAGAAAAATTCATTTCAATTTAAAAAACTTTCTGGTGCTTCAGCTAGGGCTCGAACCTGGGCTCGCATTGGCATCGAGTGGTCCACACACTACTTAACGCACTCGGCTACTACCGGCCACCTCTCCAACGTAGTCCTTATTTTTCCTCAGCTTAGTTATTGTATAAATCTTTGTCCTAATCCTTTTTTAATTCTAATTTGGATTTGGATCCTTGTTCTTATATTCCTTTTTCTTTTTGAAATTATATTTTGTTTTTGCTCTTGTATGGTACATTACCACTTACCTTAGCGCAATGCAATAATTCCATGCAACTATGATGCATTTATGTTATATTAAGCGGTTCCCCAAATGGCCTCATGATGGCATATTTATAAACCCCCCCCCCCCTGCTGTATAGGCTTAATTCCACGTTGCCCCATGGCAGTGTGGTCGAGGATCAAGGAATTGATGCCTAGGAGATAAATCTTCAGGACGTCAGTGCCATGCTAATGTATATACGACGTCCGTCATACCTCTCCTAGGCGTCACTTCCATGACTCCAGACGCGACCAACGCCCTGTCATAGTAGTTTCAACATCGGTCGCACACTATACTTAAGTGTATATTTAAATTAATAACTATACTGTATGGGTAACAACCAATACTGGAACGCAACAGTACCAATTGTGGATGATTAGTTGGGTCACCATCAACATTTATTGGTGGAAATCGAGACCCATCTAACATCTCTGACAATTTATGGGCATTGCCACCCGGTTGATTAAGCACAACTCCACGCCGATCTCACAGACCTGTTCGTGACATTGATCTACCACAGCCAGCACGATACTCCCCGAGGGGCCAGCCCTGCGATAGTCTCCCCGGACAAAAGGAACTTACCTAGACACGCACTTATCACAACACCAGCACATATGCATTCATTTCTCTTGACTGTGAAGGAAAAAGCCACCACTACTTGGACGTGCTACAGAGTAGACCACATCGGATTTAACTGTGTGTGACACAAGGTCGCCACTATTTGCTCCATTTCAATATTTGTACTCCAAGGCTATTAAGATGAACTTTTCACACTTGGAGCACCCAATATGACACTTCTTGATTATACACCTTGTCAATCTGGTACTCCGAGGCTACTAAGATAAACTTTTCACACTCGGAGTACCCATTATGACACTTCTTGATTATCATCGTTTTACCAGCCTTATAAGACTTACAAGACTTATAAGACTATCCAGAGACCTCAATGCGAAATGTATCAGTGGAGACTGTGACTGTGCTATTCCCTCGTAGGCATACGCTACCGTTGATCAAGTCAACGGTCTACCTACTCCCCAGGTTGGGCGACCAACTCCAGGATCTGAGTAGTACCTCTACATTTACACAGGATAGGGCGAACCCGTTGCCTGCGACCATCCTCCTTTTTCCTGGCTTTGGACAGGCTGCTCGTGAACAGGCGGAGTTAGTAAAAGGAGTATATTAATTTTGTCACTCCGTTTGTAACGCCCATAAGGAGGCGTGTTAGGTATAGAAAAGTATATATTTTTTATCAGGATCACCAGCCGAGTCGATTTAGCCATGTCCGTCTGTCTGTGATCACGATTACAGCCGTATTTAAAATTTAAATATCGAACAAAAGCGAATATTTTCTGTTAAAACTACGACGAAAATATGGTTAAGCCGTGGGGGTATTTTAGCTTCGGCCAAGTAAGATCATTTTTTAATAGTTTTTTTTTTTAGTTTCGTTAACATGGTTCAATAAGTCCAGAGAAAAGAAAATAAGAAATTTTTTTTTGAAAATATTCTTCTTTATTTATCAACATAGGATCCTTCAAGAGCAATACATTCATTCCACCGCTTTTCTAACTTTTCAATACCGGTTTTATAGAACGATTTGTGCTTCGCCTCAAAATACGCTTTAGTTTCTGCCATCACCTCTTCATTGCAACCAAATCTCTTGCCGACAAGCATTTTTTTGAGGTCAGCACAGAGCCAGTAGTCGATGGGGGTCAAATCTGGCGAATTCGGTGAATGAGGAAGCCATTCGAAGCCCAATACGTGGATTTTCGCCATCGTTTTCATCGATTTGTGGCACGGTGTCTTGTCTTGGTGAAAAAGAATGCTTTTTTCTTCAAATGGGGCCGATTTTTCGCGGTTTCATCCTTCAAACGCTACAAAAATGCTATATAATAATCGCTGTGGATTGGTTTTCCCTTTTCGAGATAGTTGATGAACAAAATTCCATGCGCATCCCAAAATACAGATGACATAACCTTTCCAGCCGACTGTTGTGTTTTTGGTCGCTTTGGCCTGTTTTCATCGGTTGCTCTCCACTCAGATGACGACCGTTTTGTTTCTGGTGTGTAATGGTGGATCCATGTTTCATCCTTTGTCACATACCGACGCAAAATGCATGTTTATTCTTTGTAAACAGTGCCAAACAGCTCTCCGAATCATCGACACGTTATTATTTTTGGTCCGGTGTGAGAAAACGCGGCACCCATTTGGAAAGTAGGTTTCTCATCGACAAATTTTCCTGTAATATTGTTCCCACACTGCCTTTCGATATCTTCAGAGCCTCAGCTAGCTCGCGTACCTTCACTTTACGATCGGCCAATACCATTTTGTGTACTTTTTTTATGTTTTGTGGAACAACTGCCTCATTTGGGCGAACTTTCAGCATCATTTGTGTCTGTACGACCAAGTTTAAACTCAGCATACCATCGGCAAATGGATGCTTTTGACGTAGCAGAGTCTGAATAACACTTTCGAAGCCATTGCTCACGGTATTTTTGGACGGTATTTTTGGACGGTATTTTTTCCCATAAAAAAACAGTGATAAATCAACACACGGAATTGCTTTGAATCCATTATTTTGAAAGTATCAACAGTAGCGTCACTTAAATCACTGCAACTTCTGAACTAAACTTTAGATTGTCATGAAATTCTTACACGTATTATTTGAAGGTTAGAACTACCGAAATATTATATCGATATTTCTTTAGAGTTATTGCACCTAGTAGTTAGTCTCGGGACTTATTGGACCATGGGTTATGTGGTTGGTTTATTATGTGCAACGCCATTGCATGATTGTTGAATTTCCGATTTTGAAGCGGCTTTGCCTGGAGCTTCATGGCATCATACATTATTTGTCTATTTTTGTGGTGAAAGCTAGAAGTAGTCTTTACTGGCGTATACTATTTTTTTCTCGTAGGACCTCTACATAATTCTATGTTAAAAATTAAACGATGATGTAATCAATTTTTTTTGTATTTTTATCATAAGATCAAAGGGTAAATCGTTACTGTAGTACTGTAACTTTTCTCTATATATATGTTAAAGTCAGCAATACTCCAACCCCGTCCAACTAATGAGTCTAAATGTTTGGACTGTGTTACTAAGCGGCTTCTGCTGAAGAGTGACATATATTTACTTTGGGAGTTAGAGATGTCTTCAAAATCAAAAATAAAATCTGATAGTTTCCAGCTTAACTTATAAACATTGATGAAGTGACACAAATAAGACAAAATTCTTTTTTTTTTATTTTTAAATGAAAGTTGGTAATGTTAAATACAGGACTTATGTCTTTTTGTAAACTTGCAATACTAAGAAGTGCTTTCCAGAAACCATTTATGTTTAAGATCCTTATCAGTAGAATTGGTAAAATATAAGGCTCTTAAGAAAGATGTTAAAAGGCTCGTCATCGGTTTATCGACTTCGACATCAAAATCACTGATACTTTCCAATAAACAAAAACTTAAGAAAGTATAAAGATATAATTTAGGGCATCAGGATTATAAAATTCATAAAAAAAACTGCCAAATATAAGGAAGATAATCTCCTTCAGTAGAAATATCGTTATATTTTATCTAATAATCTTATGAAAAAATGAGATTGTTGACCAAACACACAAGCCAAAATAAGTAAGAAAATAAAAATGGGTCATATCCACTTGTTGGCTTATCTATGAGTTGAACGTTCAGCAAATTGCCTCATGAGTGTGTTGGATGATAAATTTGTTCATGTGTGCGTGCTACGGCAATATAACAAAAATAAAGGAGCATAAATTCAACAATAGTGCAAGGATGTGGGAAAATACTACGAAGAGAATTCTTAAATAACTTCATGACATTTCAATTCCGGCCCACTAGAAATACCAACGCGGGTAAACGTCTTTATTTACATACACACATTATGAGAATGTGTGTTTAAGTGGGTGGGCAGCGGATGTACGAGTACGTCGTGTTCGGTATGCGTATGTGCACGCTGTTGCTTTTGTTGACATTTTAAAAAGCAAAACAAAACATGTGCTTTCAATGTTTTTAATTTGACTGTCATAACGGTTTGATGATACTTTTTTTAAGGAGTTTGCGCTGAGAATCAAAAGAGAAACTAATGCAGAGAGGTAGATTAAATTGAAGAATGTTCTCTAATGCAGAGCTCGGGGATTAAAGCGCAGCTGCATTGGAAAGTGTTCCTAAAGTTAAATTAAAGGATTTTCTAAATGTTTGCAAACTTAAAGCTTACAATTTTCGAAGCTAAGAAGTTTTTCATAGCTTATTGTATTTGTTAACCGCGTAATGAGAAATACTCGTACTTGAAGTAAACTTTCTCTATGTTAAGAGATTTGATCATTTATTGTAATACACGAATACATCAATAAATCGATAAATCATCAATATATCAATATATCAATATATCAATATATCAATATATCAATACATCAATATATCAATATATCAATATATCAATATATTGATTATATTGATTATATATATATATTGATATATATCAATATATCAATATATCAATATATAAATATATAAATATATCAATATATCAATACATAAATATATCAATATATTAATGTATCAATATATCAATATATCCATACATCAATATATCCATATATCAATGTATCAATATATCAATAGATCAATATATCAATATATCCATATATCAATGTATCAATATATCAATATATCAATATATCAATATATCAATATATCAATATATCAATACATTAATATATCAATATATCAATATATAAATACATCAATATATCCATATATCAATATATCAATATATCAATATATCAATATATCAATATATCAATATATCAATATATCAATACATCAACATATCAATATATCAATATATCAATATATCAATATATCAATATATCAATATATCAATATATCAATAAATTTATCAATGTATCAATGACATCATTATTAATATACGAAACAAGTAATGTTTACGAATTTCTTTATACATTTATGTTAAAGAACAAATATGTTACGTAATTTTTGTTTCTTGGCCTTCTTCGCAATAATCCTTAACATGAAAAATATAATTAAAGCCATTAAAACAGCACGTTTTTATGTCCTCATGAATGCTTAACACCGCCATCAGCTGTTCTCGCACTCCTTGGCCTTCATTTAATTCGCCGGAAATTAAATTTCCTTACTTGTAAGATATAATTAAATTTCCAGAGCGCAGCTGATTTTCTCTTGAATTTTCGTCGCGGTGATTCTCTTTTGAAAACAACGTGAGAGCAGCAGATGTGGGCAAAGTATTTCATGCTCGCCAACTCAAGGCTGCTCCAAGTGCTGCCTTCTGCAACAGTTCGTTCAGTCGGAAAATGTTTGCCGCTGTGGTTGGACGTGTGCGTGGAAACTCAACGGAATATACGGTAAAATCTTACTAACACGTATAACCGAACATAGTGTTTGTATGTGTGAGTTCGAGTGTAAATTGTTACTAACACACTAACAGCAGTCGATGTAATAACAAATTAAGCCGGTAGCCGGTGCGTGTTTTTCTTCGCCATCTTAAGTGCCAATTCTTACCCCTAAGCGTGCGTCTTAAGTCAAAAAACAAAGAAAATCAGCGACATTGACGTGTTAACGACGTGACGTGTTCTTATTTGAAGGAATTTAATTTGCGTGGAGCGTACCTTACGCGGCGGTTATCTTAAATTTGTTACGCTTGCTGCCCCCTCAGCACCACACTGCTTAATTGTGTGTGTGTGCGTGTGTGGGAGCGCTTGTGTTTGTGTGCTTCACTATGTGCTTGTACATGAGCGTCCCCAAGTGGATTAGTTTGGAACGTGTCGCTGATGCGGCTCACGATTGCGTCTGTCGTTTCGTTCAAATGTCGTTTGTTTTATTTTTAATGATGTGCAGCAGCAGCAGCAACGCAAAGAGTCGCAGCGACATCGATAGTAACGATGCTATTGAAACGGCCTCCAACGTAGCCACATCAAAATCACCAGCAGCTGAGCAACTTCACTGTGGGGAGCACAAAGTTTGAGTGGTATTCACATCGGCATTTATTTTTAGCGGGAAAACAGAAAATTAAAGTAGCCGTCGTGTTGCCAAACAGCTAGCCTCTCTGGCAGTAATCGGTCGAGCTGCAGGAGGCGTCAAGTTCACGCGTGCACGAATAAAAAAAATACAAAAAATTCTTTCATCAGTCGATCAAAGTTTTTCCCATTAAGTGTGTGTGTGTGTGTTTGTGTTTGCAAAGTGAACAAAATAGAAGTATTTTTAAATGAGTTTAAAAATTCTTTAAATTTCAACGAAAAACCAAAGCTTTTGCTTCCAAGCGGATAAAATATGCAGCAGATTAAAATAAAAATAAACAAACCAACACAAAAAATACAACAACAAAAGTAAATATTTTTAAAGTTAAGTGATGACAACAACTGCGATGACGATAATGAAACCACATTTGTTAATCAATAGGTAAACAATTTTCTTTATTATATGGAATGAGCTGGTAATATTTTCGAATGACTTCAATAAACCGTTAAGCCTGATCAACGTGTGAATGAGTACGAGTTATTTTATTGAATGAGTTTGAGAAATATCGAAAAATAAATATGAAATTTATGTAAATCTGTCGCAGCAGACGGTTACGTATGAATGTGTATGCCTATAAACATGAATGGCAATATAATGTGGACAATTTGAAAAAAAAAACAATTTTGACATCGGCGAAATGGGTTGGTTGAGAAGAGTAGATAGCACCATGTACTCAGTCCTTAAACTGTGTTCTACGAGGGCAAGGTGAAAAGGTGTCCTGAAACATAAACAGATGGCGCTGCAAACGCAAATCCAATGTGACATTTGTGGAATTCCATCTTTAACTAGATATATAAATAATTTAATACCACATAAGACTATACAGGGTGAAACATAGTTTTTGAAGAGACTATTAAACCGAATTCAAGTCAATTCAATAATAATCTAATATTATTCAGTATATTTATAAGAATTTACAATATTCTAAATACATTCAATGTTCACTTACTCTAATATTCAATTTGAATAAGTTATGAATGCAGTTGCACTTAAGGGGAGGTTCTAGTAGAAATCGACGGAAAATTTTTGTTTTTGTTTTTTGCTTTATTTTCATCCTTAGGACCTTGAAAATATGTAGTCAAAAGGATATTTCCCTTTTTAATTTATTTTACGAGCCATGGCGTATTAGACGAGAGAGTCCAAACGCGTTGGACTCATGCTTTTACTTCATTATGGTATAAAGTAAAGATCTGCATAAAACATTCTATTCGTAGTACTTCAATAGTGTACACTATGTTGGTGCAGTGTATTTCAGTGTAGACATAACATCAAACAAAAATGTTTTGTATGAAGCGAAGCCAAACAAAACAAGAATGTCATATTTTGAAAGCTTTTCGTTAGAGTCGTTGTATTTTGAAAGTTTTTTATATGAAATAAAATATCAAACAATAGAACGACACTGAAGTAAAAGTAACGGGAAGTCAAAGCGAGCACTCCAAGGGCATCATGCATGAATATCGAAAAATTTTCAGCGATTGTTTAAAGTTTTCCAATGGACTCACAAGAAAGAGGGGCCGTTGATAATATAATTTAAACTAAGAAAATGTGCCATATCTCGAAAACAACGCCATTTCTCGAACTTGAGACGTACCGGTAGAAGGGTCGGATGATATGATAGCCTTAAAAACAAGAAAAAACGCAATATCTCTAAAATGACGCCAAATAGATCAAAAATCATGGTGGTTTTGTATTTATCTAAAGTGGGTCTCGAACTCGATTGTTGTTGGAGTAAAAAAAAATTCGTTTCAAGACATAAAAGAGGTTGTAGGCCTGGTTGAACATAAGGTAACTGTATACTTAGTTTTTTTGAATATACCCTCAAAATTGGGATTTGTGGTAAAAAACTGATTTTACTTTGGTGCATTTATAATTTTTTATGTAAATAAAAATAAATAACTGGTCATTTCAGTCCTTGAAAGGACTTTGACCTAGCTTCTTATGATCAATAGTGTTGTGCGTGTTATTAAGATTGTACACAATTGACCGAGAACCGGATCAAGACAGTTTTAACGCCGACTCCGAACGGCGATGAATGGAATGTTCTTGTTCTCAAGAAACTTAAAAGGGGCTCTACACGATACAATGGCTGTACAATCGCTCATCGTACAGCAGTTGGATGTTTCAATCATTCGACCGTGCAATATTGCAACTAACTAGTCGCATGCTTGCATCCAAACAATACAACAATCGTACACAACCATCAAATAGCAACCGATATTGGTACAGCCGTTGTATTGTGTAGACCCAGCTTTACATGGCATTTTGATTACTCTCTGAGGTTTGCCATTATCTGCAGAGAGATGGCGGTCGTACAGAAAAATTATTTTAATTCAAATAATTTTCTGTTGCTGATGGGGTTCGAACCCGGGTCTCCAGGATCGTTGACATAGAGTCCACGCACTTTAACCAACTACGCCGCATATACTTGCCGAGTAATAATTCCATGCAACGACATTGCACGATTTATGTATTTCCGATCTTGGAGTGGCTCCCTCATCGGTCTCATGACGTCATAAATTGTTTGTCTATTTTTTTCTTTATGGCGTAAAATGAGTCAGCCTTTACTGGCGTATAATTTTTTGAACCGTAGCACCTATTTATAGCGAGAAAATAATCCCATGAAATAAATTTTCAGTTTCGTTGCTAAAGCAACTCCCTCCTCGTCTCGATGACGTCACTAATTTTAATTTTATTTTTGCCATAAGTTTAAAGAATTAACCGTTTCTGTCGTACCATAACTTTTCTTTTAGCGCCTATACTCAGCGATTAACAATGCTATGCAACGCCGATGCATTTTGAAAAAATGCTTTTTTAACTTTCATGGAAACCTCTGAGGTAAAATGTTACTTGTGACGTCAAAATCCTATAAATATATTCATCTTTTTATATATATCCAGATTTTTTAAAGACCTTACAAAGTTTTAAATAATTAAATAACAACTTTTAAACATATGTTCAAAATATAAAATTCATGTTTTTGCCTTAAATGTTATTCTATGAACTTAAAAGTTTTAAATATCATGAACCTAATCTTTGGAAAACAAATATTCATCCCCATATTCATCTTTAAATATATGATTCATATATCTACAAGAAAACTTTTTATTTCATTTTTAAAGTTTAATAAATGTGAGAAAAAAATAAACACAAAATATTTTTGGAAATTTATTCAATCCTTTGAAAATTTTCCTTTTCGTTTCAAAAAATTAGCATATTGTTGATTCTTAAAAGCTATTTTTTGCATCAATGCTCCCTGACAAGACTTTATCTGTTTAAATCTTGTTTATGCCACAAAATGTTCGCATAAACATATTTGGATAAAGCATTTGTCCCTTCCTCGAATAGCACTTATTTCATTGTTCAAATATATTTTACATCGTGGCAAAATAGGTTAAGGTTTGTCTTAAGATTTTCAAAGGATAAAACTTGCATAAAATATCAAATTTATAGAGGCATTAAAGACAGAATGTAGAGCCTACATAAATTTGTACAATAAGGATAAACATTAAATGTTTCCTTTTTCATTTTGTTATGTGTGATAAAAATAGCCAACTGAATACGAGTGACCTTGAATCAACAATTACAGACATATACGTAGTTACGTGTATGAAGTAAGCACATGGTATAAACATACGAACAAGTTTGTAGAATTACATTCAAAGAATTTATTGTGGACTGTATTATTGATTATTGGGCAATTATGGGAATTACGTAAATCATTGTAATTGTGATTATAAATGCCTATGGTGTGTGAGCAAATTGGCCTGTGATATAGTCTATCAAAGAAGTTTTGTTGGAAGTTTAAAAAACTTTCAGACTTTCGTATAAAGAAAATAGGAGACTGAACACAGCCAATAGATTATATTTATTCATTAACAGTGACAGTTATTAAAACATTATGGCTGTTATAATATTAAATAGTAGGAATTGTATAAGTATCGGATAATTATGAAGAAATATACAGTCTGTTAAGTAAGAGCGTGTACATGTACATTATTCGCAGTTGGTAAATAGTTCAACCCTGAAATTTTGTCAACAAGTAGACATGACCTCTGCCCTTGACGCACTAGTAAAAAAGTTATGGTCAAAACTTTGTCAGAAAAGTGTGTTAGGCATAACGAGTGCTGCATACGCAGAACGGTTCGAGGCATTTTTCCTCTGCAACCATCCAAAAGGACCAAAAATGTCCTATGCAGGGGCGGCAAGGTATTTGAAAAAGTCAAAGGCTTTTTTGCTGAAGTGGGTGCAATGCTTTAAGGAATCTAAAAACGTCGATGACCTTCTCGATCGTGGCTCAACAGGGAAAGTGACCAAAAAGGATGAAAAAATTACAGTGAGTTTGTTTTCGCGGAATCCTGGCTTAAGCTTGAGTCAAGGGCAAGCGAAATTGAGACAAAAAGGTCTTAATATATCGCACGTAACTATTGGCGAAATGGCGAAGCACAATGAAGAAACCACTGTTGTCCGAAAAACGCGTTACTAAAAGAATGGCTTGGGCAACAGAAAACATTGATCGCGATTGGAGTAACGTACGACGAATCATCTGTTTGGGCTTATTCGATCGTACCGCGGGCTTAATCTTCGTCGTCAAGTAATTTTGTCCAGCGCACCGTTAAACATCCCATTAAAATTCATCTTTGGGGATGCTTCTCAAAAAAGGGTTTCGGCACTTTGCACCTCTTTACCGAGAACCTTAATGCTGCCAGAATGGTTAAAAGTTATGAGGTGGCTTTATTACCGACTGCCAATTTATAATCAAATACGAAGACTGGATTCTGCAGGCGGACAATGACTCCAAACACCGCAACCGCCTCTGCACCGACTGGAAACGCGAAAAAGGCATCGTCACATTAGATTGGCCTGCACAACGCTGATCCAACAACCCACAACCGCTTTTATTCTGGACGTGATCTCAACGGATTTCTCCGAAAGAAGATCTCCAACCGACAGCCGCTTTGGTTCTGTTCGGTCTCTTAAGCTGCTTGTAAGTATGTTTAGAGAGGTAACAGTGCTGCCAATAAGTCAAAAAATTAACAAGTCTAAAAAAATTATTGTTTTCGCAAAATTTACCACTTTTGGTCAAAAATTACCTATTTTACCTCTGTCCAAAAAATGAGTAAAAAATTACCTCAATTCGGGAAATTTACTTCAACCTGGCAACACTGCGTACACCAGTGATGTTCACGCATGGTATAATTAATCAGGTAGGTGTGACAGTTTTCCACAGCGAACATGAATTGTCAAAATCATACAAGACAAAGCAAACCAAAAAAAAAAAAAAAACAAAAAACAGACGAGTTTGACAATCCATGAACGGATCTCGTGAGAAAATAGCCTGTTGTCAAACCTACCTGTATAATTGTATCATGATGTTCACGTAGTACCACGCGTGGTGAGACTCGAAAGCGTTATTCGAGAATCGAAACACGTACACGATCGAATGGACGAAGTTCTCTCAATCAGTTGGCGCTGAAACTTCAAGCAAGAAGGTTTACGCCTCTTGGTCGTGTGTTTTACACTGCACGAAATGTTTGAGGCATATGAAAATGCGTTGTTTGCAGAATAATAATAATAATAATGTTAATGATAGTGACAATGATAATGATAGTGATAATGTTGATGATACTGATAATGATAATGATGATAACAATGCTAATTATAACACAATTCTTGCTTAATACCTGCACAACAATTTTTGTCAGTGCAGAGAGCAAGAGAGCTACAAACACAACCACAAAAGTTGAAAATTGTAGTAGTATGCGTGTGAACAGCACTGCCGTACACGCTCTTACTTAACAGACTGTAACTGAGCTCTGTGGACAAGTTTCTGTTAGAGTGAATATCAAGCGAGGGAAAACTATTGAATGACTAGGGACGCAATTATCTATCTAGACAGTTACATGAGTGAATCCGAAATACAATTGATGTCAAAACTCTTGTATTGAAAGTATTCGATTTTAAATTCCGTTCCACCTCTATTTCCCAAATTTTTTCCGTCGGTTTTTCATGAGTAACAAGATTGTGCAGGTAGATTCTTTGGTAATGTGGACGCCTACTAAGATGGGGTTCTTGAAAATTTTTTTTCTAAAGGGCGTTTTTGAAGCATTATTAACTTCAATTTTGAACAAAGCGCATCAAAACCAATTTAATTCAATTTTAGCGTCCTTGGCAGACGAGCAGGTAGCGCGATTGACAGACACCTCAAAGGCCCCATGTTTGAGTTCCGGTCAGGCTAAGGTCCTGCTCTACTCCGACATCCAATATTTTAGTATTGTAAACGAAGGAGCAGACTCCTCCATATTGGAATCTTCCTCCGCTTTGATAAAATAAAATTTTATCTTAACAACTAAAGTATAAAGTATATATACTTTATACTAGTATAAAGTATAAAGTATAAAGTATAAAGTATATATAAAATAAAATTTTATCTTAACAACTAAAGTATTATTTCACTAGCGATGGCCAATTCTTTCCATGATTACAAATTTACAATAGCGTTCACTATTATTGGCTACCCAATAAATATTGAACCACGTAGTGTCGTCAAAAATCAAACTTAAGCTTTATAAGATTGTTGCTTTCTACCACAGTTATTCTCTTCAAACAACAGTTTCTGGGTACTTTTAAGACTACCCTCGTAAGTACAGATCGTGGCTTATGTTATAATGCCTTTATTTGTCGCAAAGTTCCTTGAAATACGAGTAACTGAGTTATTTATTATTGACCCAAACCACTTTTTTAATGTTAACATGATTGATTGTTGTACGTGCTTAATATTGTTTTCTGTTCAATACCCAACCAGCCACACAAGCTTACAATGAGCTCAAAACAAGCTTAGAAGCATAAGCATTAAGCTTAGAAAAAGCTTTAAGATTACTATTGAGAAATGATTATAAGTAATTGTAGAAGAAATGAAATCGATGCCTTGGAACAATACTAAGAATTTGATTTAAAAAGCTTTTTTCAAGAGTTTATTTTTTTACAATTGGAAGTGTTTTAAGTAAATTATTTCGATCATTAATATTTATCAAATTAATTATCTCTCTCCCTATGTCCTATGTAACAAGTTGTCCAAAAAGTACCTCTGAACAATAAGCTTTGTATGTTTTCTAAGGCCACCTTGATCATTTATTTTTGCAAAAAAAAAAAGAACAAAAAAACCTAATAAAATATTTGTTACTTCTCCAGAAATCTTTCCTGAGAATTATTTTATGGCTTTTTTGAAAACCATGCCACACTACTCCCTAATTTATCGGAAACTAATTATTTGATTTGGATGGAATTTTTTTAGCAACCACAACAACAAAAATCTACCGAAGGTTCGACATGCTGAAAACAAAAGGTATGATTTAAAGTTTTTTTCGTGGTAACTAATACTTGTCTTAGTTACTTGTCTTAGTAAAACGACAAAAAAACACAATGAGACCGGACTATGACAAGAATTAGGATGTGGACTAGGACAAAGTTTTAGACACACCTCTCCAATCTTGAAAAGGGGTTCGGATAAAGATTAAGTCAAAAATTTGAATATGGATTAAAAAAAGAGTATTTACATGAAGTAGGAAAAATTATTAGGACAAATAAAAAAAAAGGAAGAATTAGAATAAGTTTGGGAATAAAGAAAAGTATAGGGACAAGAATAAAAAACACCTTCACGTCAAAACCTGCGGTAGTATTTTTTTCAATTTCGGTGTCTTTGTCATTTGCTATGATTATTCTGGGAAAGTCGTTAAGAAAAGTTGCAATATACTTGCAAGCCCCATTATTTACACACGACCAATCATATTTGACATTTAGGCGCCTGCTACACGTTCAATATTTATTGTGATATTTGGATCGCGATCCATATTGATGGATTTCAAAATATTTAAATATTTTGCGATATGTGGGTCACGATTCATCAATATTACATGCTACACGTTCAATAAATATCACGATACTGTATATTGATCAATATATATTGAACGTGTAGCAGGCGCCTAAGTAGAGCCTACTCTTTTGATGGCGTGAACATTTTTATTAAATTGAAGATTATACAGCGCATTTTACCCATTACTTAAGGTTATACAACTTTAAATATGGTTAACACAGAAATATGTCAAAAAGTGTAAAAGTTTTAATAATAAAAAAACCAACACTAAATATTTTTCGAATTTTGGCGTTTTAACCACATTCGGGTTTACTTGTATTCTTATATTAAGCAAATGTTTTGCTTGATCTGACAAAAAATTAAGCCTCATTTGCTCAAATCAAGCACAAAACACTAAAATTAAGAAAAATGAATCTATAATGAGCATTTATTTCTAAACTTGAGTAAAATAAAATAAAATAAAAGATTCTAGAACCTGGAAAAAGCCTTGAATCAAGAAAATATTTTCTTAATTTAAGCAATCGCAGAGAATTATTTTAGTTTTCAGTAAATTGTATATTTGAATCAGGTAAATTTGTCTTACTATCACTTATATTGGCATGTATATGATTCACAGTATGTTTACATGAAAACATATGTAAGATGGTGGGGATTGACAAACTATGGCATGGTTCGAAGGCGCAGCGTCTTAGCGTTACTTTACTTAGAGACATGTAAGCGTCTACAAGATATATTTAGTATTATCGAGTAGTTTTTTTTATGATCGGTTATCCTACATCTTACATCTTTGCTGAATGATTTTCATTACAATAAGATAATTAAGTTTCTAATATCAAGCAAAACATTCTAGTACTAAAAAAATTGTTTACTTGAATCAAGTAAATTATTGTAGTTTTCAGTAAATTCTTTACTGAAATAAAGGAAATTGTTTTCAATTCAAGGAAAATCAATCTCTCAAATTAAGCAAATTAATCTAGTTTTCAGCAAATTATTACTTGAATCAAGCAAATTTTTCTCACTGTAAGCAAATATTAGTTTTGAATATCGATAAAATATTCTTGAGTTTTAAGCAAATGTTTCTTGAATTAATAATTTTTTTCTTAATATCATGTGTTTTAAATTTGCTCAATTCTAGCAAAATAAAGCTGGAATTGAGAAATTTACGCTTGAGTGTAAACCAGGGATCGTATTTATTATAAGCGATATCCAAAAAATTAAAGTTTAATTATTATTTTGAGATTTTTATTTTATTGCTCAACAATAAAAATTATCTTACGATTTTTATTGTTTTGATCAGAAATAAAAGTTTTTTTTTTATTTTTATTTTTCTGTTCAAGAATAAGAGTTATTTTTGATTATTATCTTTTTTTTTTTTTTTTTTTTTTTTGGATTCGCCCGGAGGCAAGAAATCTTCATAGATACGTATGACCCGCGCCATACGCATGCACGATTTACATTCTAAGAAGTTCCCGGATCAGCCGGACTGATAGAAACTGCACCTACGACTGATAGAAACTGCACCTACGTGCTAAAACTTACCACCTGTTGGCAAATAAAAACCTCCACTAAGCACAATTGCTTGGCCTTTCAGCGGAAATTAAAATTAAATAAAATTTAAAAATTTTTGTGCTTATGTAAGCTTCATAAACATCATCGAATAAAAGCACATTCTTCATAATATGAAGCAATACAAGACAACATCCACAATTATTTATTAGACCATATATAACCGCATTTATAATTGTTGTCGTTCGGCTTGGGGCCACTGTCCAACCCAAGATCCTACGTGGAAAAGAGATGCAACTCTCATACACCAAACCAATACCAAAAAAACTTTTTAACAAAAAAAAACCCGACTTCAAAATCACTACAAAGTAAAAAATAATTTTAAATAACTTTTCCCATTCATTTCTTGGTCATATTTTAAAAGCTATTTATACGTGTTATAATATTGGAAATCTTATCATTTTCATTTTTTTTTATTTTGTTTTATTATCAATATATTAATTGCTTTATGTACATAAAAGCAGTAACTGTACCTACCCATGTACTACATTTCAACACCCTAGTGTCAATATTATTCGATATATAGTGTGTTTCTAATATTGCCACACCCATTTGTTGAATAACGCCCACTTTATTTAGTGATTTTTAAAAATTGTGTCTACTCCTGTACTAAATTTCAGTACCCTTGTGTCAATACTATTCGAGATACAGTGTTTTTCCAATATTGCCACACCCATGTGTCAAATAACGCCCACTTTATTAACTGCAATTTGTAATAACTATGCCTACCCATGTACTAAATTTCAGCACTCTAGTGTCAATATTATTCGATATATAGTGTGTTTCTAATATTGCCACACCCCTTTGTCGAATAATGCCCACTTTCTTTACAGTAATTTTCAAAAATTGTGTCTACCCCTGTACTAAATTTCAGTACCCTAGTGTCAATACTATTCGAGATACAGTGTTTTTCCAATATTGCCACACCCCTTTGTCAAACAACGCCCACTTTATTGACTGTAATTTGTAATAGATATGCCTATCCACGCACTAAATTTCAGCACCCTAGTGTCAATATTATTCGATATATAATGTGTTTCTAATATTGACACACCCCTTTGTCAAATAACGCCCACTTTATTGATCGTAATTTGTAATAATTGTGTCTACCCCAGTGTTTTACTGTAAATTTCAGTACCCTAGTGTCAATATTAACTGAAATACAGTGTTTTTCTTATATTGACACGCCCCTTTGTCGAATATCGCCCACTTTTTTAAAAAAGGACCTCCGCGGTCTTGGTATCTATCTGTTGACAAAAAATTACGGAAATCGGGCAAGCGCTTTAGAAGTTATCGATGTACATACATTTAAAAAAAAAAAAAAAAAAGCGCGGACAAACCAACGAAATTAATTGAGAACCTCCTCCTTTTTTAAGTCGGTTAAAAATAGCACAGATATACAAGTATATATTGTGCAGGCACAATATATTTAAAATATATTCGGGTCACTAAATGAAGGGAACACCGATCTAAAGTTATTATTTGGATATGCATTTGGGCCAACGCAGGTAAAAACTTGTATGGAAAAGAGATAAACTCTGACACACCAAGCCGAGAGACACGGTATACATGGTCAACTAAAGAAGAACTAAAGATCTAAAATAATTTCATGAAAAAATTAAGCAACGAAACTGAATAAAACGAAAACTTAAATTACACGGTGTTACAAAATGAAAACAAATCAAAAAACTTGCCTGAAGACATAGAAGAGGTAGTAGTCCTGGTTGAACATAAGATAACTGCATACTTAGTTTTTTTAATATACCCTCAAAATCGGGATTTGGGGTCAAAAAACCGATTTTAGGTAGGTGCATGTATAGTTTGTTATGTAACTCCGTTATATCTAGCTCAATTTTAAAAATTTAAACATTGATAAAAAGAAGAAAAATATACCCTTAATATAATATATAGACCGTTTTTTTACAAAAAGAATTGACAAAGTTACAGGCAAAATCATTTGAAAATTTCTCATTTTTTTTTAATTTTTTCAACTTCAACAACGTTTTGTTAACAAATTTTGTTTTGTGGCACTATTAGTTTTAGCACGATTCTGAAAGCCTGTTAAATTTTGCGTTCAACAAGCTATCATTTACTTCAATTGGCTGAAATACAAAAGCACTATCGAATTTTTAGTATTCGTAATAAAATACAAAAAAATTTTTTTTCTTTTTCTAAAAATGTTTTTTTGACCTTTTTCGTTTATATATATTATCATAAATCTGGTGTATTGCCCGGATGTGACGGAACTGTTTGCAGTTTTCAACCACAAACACGCTCCGAATGAATGGCGTTTGTTTATTGAGGGATCTTGCAAGAGTATGATTTATTTAAAAACTTTTTGTGTGATTCTTGATATGTTAAATTCTGATATATGTATGTCGCCGACTTAAAGGCTCTAACAATACTGTTTGGAATGCAAGGTGGATATACCAAGTATCCTTGCATTATTTGCGAATGGGATAGTCGTGCGACTAATAAATATAAGGATGTTCCACCATGCTTAGAACATCCTACACGTGTTTCACTTGATTGCCCTTTTCTTCCCACTAATCTATCATCTCATTTTTGAACCAAGGCTTGACTGAATAGATATTCCACCTCGAACCAAGGCAGACTTGACTGAATAGGTATTCCACCTGAAATCCTTGGTTCAAAGCTAAAAAAAAAAAAAAAATCTGATTGCAGCGTTTCCTAGGTTAAGTGAGGCCAAAATCAAAGAAAGTATCCTGCACGTTCAAATCTTTTATAAAAGTTATTTATTCATTTCGGTTCTAAGGTTTATTTGTGGGCCCACAAATTTGGAAAATTTTCTTGGACACTGATTTCGTTTCTAAATTAAATCCAGTTGAAAAAAAGAGCTTGGAATAGTTTTATTTCGTTATGCATTTATTTCCTCGGCAAGAAGAAGAGTCGAAATTACTTAGATGTTGTAAATGAATTTTTAAGTGCCTACGAAAAAATGGGCTGCAATATGTCAATCAAAATACATTTTTTGCACTCCCATATAAACTTTTTCCCGAATAGCCTTGGGCAGTTTAGTGATGAACAAGGAGAAAGGTTCCACCAGGAGATGGAAGCTATAGAAACCGGCTTTTAGGGAAAAAATTCCATAAACATGCTGGCAGACTACTGCTGGTCCCTAAAACGTGAAATCGATTATAATATATATAAACGAAAAAGGTCAAATAAACATTTTTAGAAAAAAAAAAAAATAAAATTTTTTGTATTTTTTTACGAATACTAAAAATTTGATAGTGCATTTTTATTTCAGCCAATTGAAGTAAATGATAGCTTATTGAACGCAAAATTTAACAGGCTTTCAGAATCGTGCTAAAACTAATAGTGCCACAAAACAAAATTTGTTAACAAAATGTTGTTGAAGTTGAAAAAATTAAAAAAAAATGAGAAATTTTCAAATGATTTTACCTGTAACTTTGTCAATTCTTTTTGTAAAAAAACGGTCTATATATTATATTAAGGGTATATTTTTCTTCTTTTTATCAATGTTTAAATTTTTAAAATTGAGCTAGATATAACGGAGTTACATAACAAACTATACATGCACCTACCTAAAATCGGTTTTTTGACCACAAATCCCGATTTTGAGGGTATATTCACAAAACTAAGTATGCAGTTATCTTATGTTCAACTAGACCTACAACCTCTACTATGTCTCGAGCTGAGTTTATTTTCACTGTTACACCGTGTTATCTATCATATTCGATGATGCTTATTTGTTAAATCGTAAAATCTACACAATTATCGCGAGTTATAAAGGGTGTTTTTTTTAGAGGTATAGAACTTCGAATTGAAATAAAAAACACAAGAAAATCGTTTTAATGTCCATCAATTTGGCTTTATTGGAAGGATAATTTTGTGCCATTAATGTTTAAATATGATTTCGGGCATGTGGCCGCCGCGGCTGGCTCGAATAAAGCCAATTCTACAGGTCCAATTTTCAACCACTTTTTCGAGCATATGGGGCCGTATGTCGGCAATAACGCCACGAATGTTGGCCTCCAAGTCCCCTAACGTTTCTGGTTTGTTCGCGTAGACGAGCGACTTCACATATCCCCAAAGAAAATAATCCAATGGTGTCAAATCACACGATCTTGGTGGCCAATTGACAGGTCCATTCCGTGAAATTATGCGCTCATCGAATGTTTCCTTCAATAAATCGATTGTGACGTACGCTGTGTGGCATGTAGCGCCGTCTTGTTGGAACCACAACTCATCCACATTCATGCCATCCAATTCGGGAACAAAGTAGTCGGTTATCATGGCTCTATACCGGTCTCCATTAACGGTAACTGACTCTCCAGCATTATTTCGGAAGAAGTATGGCCCAATGACTCCACCAGCCTATAGAGCACACCAAACAGTCAGTTTTTGTGGATGTAATGGCGTCTCAAGGATCTCATGTGGATTCTCTTCACTCCAAATGCGGCAATTTTGCTTGTTGACGTAGCCATTCAACCAAATATGAGCCTCATCACTGAACAAAATTTTGCGATGAAAATCAGCATCGAGATCAATCTCATTTTCGGCCCATACACCAAAATCACGACGCATTGCATGGTCTCGCGGCTTTAATTCTTGCACAAGCTGGATCTTGTAAGGTCGCAAGCCAAGATCTTTGCGCAAAATCTTCTATAAAGTTGATGGACAAAGCTCCAATTGCTGTGCACGGTGGCGAATCGATTCATTCGGGTCCTCTTCAACATTTTGCTCTACAGCGACAATTGTTTCTTCGGTGCGCACTGTTTGACGTCTCTGCGGATGCGTATTATCACATAGAGTAAACGTAGTGCGAAAACGACCCATGGTTAACCGAATTAATTGCTCTGATGGACGATTATGTCGACCATAAAATGGACGGAGCTTGCGGTAAACTTCGCGAACTGAACCATTATTTTCGAAATAAATTTGCACGATTTGCAAGCGTTGTTCTTTTGTCAACCTGTTCATGATGAAATGGCAAACCAAACTGAACATAAATGACATTAGAGTTGCCAGATTTGACCACAAAATGCCAGTTTTATCTCTATTCGAAAAACAAACCCCTAAAAAAACACCCTTTATTTGTTATCACAAGGAATGCGTTAAGTATTCAAATGTAATATCATTTTGCGTTTTAAGACATCCACCGAGTCAGAAAAATTTATCAAGTTCAAGTTGCCATTGAAATCACTACACATACATCGCAAAGGGTCGTGAAGGGCATAATTAGAAGTGCACTGAATCAACTTAAAAAGCTGGAAATGTCTGGCTCCGCTCCTGGGGATGTTGAAGTTTAATGAAGAAAGGAGGTATTGTGAGTCTATATCACCACTGAGTAATTTGTATAAAAAAGAGACATTGATCATAATTCTTCTGCTTTTTAAGGAAGGCAGGGAAATAATTTTGAGGCGTGTTTCATAAGGGGGAAGAAAAATATTGGGGTTCCAACGACAATGTAAAGCAAAAAGTTAGAATTGTTTTTGAACCGATTCTAATGCATCGATGTGGACATTGTATTGAGGGTTCCATATTACGGATGCATATTCAAGAATTGGTCTAACAAGAGAGGTATAAAGTATTTTAGTAGTGAAAGGATCGTTGAATTCTTTAGCCCATCTTTTAATGAAACCAAGGACACCTCTAGCCTTATTTACCACCAAATTAACTTGAAGATTGAAACGAAGTTTAGGATCCATAATTACACCTAAATCATGAAAACTGTGTACAATTTCTAAGTTAGTATTATTTATAGTGTAATTTATACTATTAGCAATTCGACGTGAGAATGTCATTTGCTTACATTTTTGTAAGTTTAATTTTAAAAGGTTTAAATTGCACCACTCAACTAGACTGTTGAAATCCGATTGTAAGAGGCGTACATCGGCGTACATTAAGACGTTAGAGTGTTTTATTACAGAAGGAAGGTCATTTATAAACAGTAAAAATAAAACCGGACCAAGATGACTTCCCTGCGGAACACCAGATGTGACCAAAATATTTTTTGACATAGAATTCTTATATAAAACTTTTTGAGAACGATTCGACAAGTACGATTTAATCCAGTGTAATAGTTTGACAGGAAACCCAATTAGATAAAGCTTTTTCAGAAGAAGATAATGATTAACACTATCGAAAGCTTTGCTAAAGTCTGTATAAATAACGTCAGTCTGACGTCCTAAAGTAAAACCTTTAATGACACGCGTAGTAAACTCCAAGAGGTTAGTTATCGTAGATTTTTCCTTTAAGAAACCATGTTGAGAGGTGGAAATGGAGGAAGATACGACGTGGGTTATTTGATCAGTTATAATTTTCTCAAATAACTTAGGGATTGCGCTTAGTTTTGCGAAACCTCGGTAATTGGAAACATCAATTTTTGAGCCGGATTTATGAAGAGGTATTATATAAGATTTTCTCCATATATAGGGAAAATGACCACTGTGCAAGGATGTGTTAAAAATGTTTGATAGGGGAGAACACAAACTAATAGAACAATGTTTTAAAATGCAGCTCGGTATTTCGTCAGGACCAGTCGTAAAAGAAGATTTAACTTGTCGAAGGTAATGCATAACTATATTAGAATCTATTACGGGGGTTTCAAAAGAGTTAACTGGTGGTAGGTAAGGATATTCAAGACTCATGCTCAATGGTATATCGGAGTAGGTTGTTTTAAAGAAGTTTGCAAACATGTTGGAAACTTCGATGACGCAAGATGCTTCTTCATGATTGAATTTCATAAGAGGTGGGAAGCTGGAGGTTTTTCGTTTTGAGTTGACAAAAGTGTAGAAAAGTTTCGGATTATCTTTGAATTGAGTTTTTATTTTGGCTATAAAGGTTAGGTTGGCGTGGCTGTCTCCTATGAGACACACTTAGGCCAGTTTGGCCCGTTGTGATACCAGGGGTTAATTATTTCCACTCTATCTGAACCAGTTGGAGCTATTTATGAAGCTTTGTATTCGGTAGACCGAAGTTTTTGAGAGTTCGTCTAGGTCACTGTAGAACCAGCTACCTAGGAAGAGATGGCGCTTTCTGGCCAGCGATGGGCATGTGCAGAGAAGGTTTATTGTGGATTCAACCTCCTCCTCCTCATCTCTGCAGCTTCTGCAGAAGTCGTTATGGGGAATATTTAGTCTTCGGGCATGGTTTCCAATCAGGCAGTGTCCTGTTAGAACGCCTATTACTATATTTATTTGGTCCCTTCTAAGGGATATTAGTTCTTTTAAGCGTCTTAAGTTCAGTGTTGGCCAAACTTGACGAGTTATACTGCGTGTACTACCCGTTGACCACCTGTTGTTGGTGTTTACAAGGGATAGCTCATTTATCAGTAGCTTACATGTTGCGAGAGGTATTCCAATTTGTTCCTTATCTGTCGATAGGGGCTTGGTGGTACCGTTTCTAGCGAGTTCGTCTGCTTTGCAGTTACCTTGGAAGTCTCTATGTCCGGGGATCCAGCATAGGAATATATTGAGGTGCTCTGCCATCTCATTTAGAGATCTGCGCCAACTTAGGACTGTTTTTGATGTTATTTCAACAGATTCCAGGGCTTTCAAAGCGGCTTGACTATCAGATAGAATGCAAATATCTTTTGCTAATATTTCGTTCATCTGAAGCCAAGTGACTGCTTCATGTATGGCAGTGACTTCCGCTTGGAAGACACTGCAGTGGTCGGGGAGCCTAAAGGCATGGTTAATGTTTAGGGATTCAGAGTAGACTCCTCCCCCTACTTTGCCATCTAGTTTTGATCCATCTGTGTAGATTCTAGTGTCATTGTTTGGTGGAGGGCTTCCAATCTCCCATTCGTATCTGGAGGGGATAGATACATCGAATTTTTTGTGGAATAAAAGTTTTTGAGTGATGTAGTCTATGTTCTTGGGTATTTGAGGAGTGAGTTTCTTGGTGTCAGAGTGTCCTATTGTGCCCTCTTTCCATTGGGAAGTGGCTTCTAGACGGATCGCTGTGTTTGCAGCTATTCGTTTTGTTAGGATATCTAGTGGAGTTAGATGGAGCATAGTATCGAGTGCGTCAGTAGGAGTGGTTCTTAGCGCTCCACTGATGCACAGCTCTGCTGACCGTTGAACTTTGCAAAGTATATTGAGGTGTGTTTGTTTGTTTAGTGCTGGCCACCAGACTATAGTACCGTATAACAATATTGGCTTAATAACGGCTGTATAAAGCCAGTGAGTTACCCTAGGTTGTAATCCCCATTTGCCACCCACTGCTTTCTTACATGTGTATAGGGCTATATTGGCTTTTTTGGCTCTCTCGAGCAGGTTCCAATTTAGTTTCCTATCTAAAATGAGACCCAGGTATTTTGCTTGATCTGAAAAGTTTTTTTGGCTATATAGGCAGCATTGTTTATTTAATAGTTGATATCTGTAACGACAAAAGGAATAGCAAGCGAAGTCTAAATTAGAGCCTGACTTTTTATATTTCTTAAATAAGCGATTTTTGGAATTTTTTAAAGACTTAAGCTCATTAGTTAACTAAATCTAAATTTTTATTTTTTCTAAATTTTTATTTTTTCGCTCAAGAATAAATTGAGAAACAAATTTTCTCTCAGAAATAAAAGTTATTCCTCAACCTAAAGGAAAAATGTTCCTTTGGCAAAAGTAATAGGGGTTGGTCATACATATTAACCCTCTCCGGCCCTCCTTTAAAGCCCCCCTGTTCAAATGTAGGAATAAATACAAAAAAATTTCACATTTCAAAAGCTTGTTGTGAGTTGAATCCTTTTAAGCAACAAAGTTGGCAACATTATATTTAAAGAAATTTTACTTAAATTTTCTGCAAGCAAAAATAATTTCATATAACAGCAGATAATTCCAAACATACCCTTCATAAAGTCAAGCAATCTTCGAGTACCACTTTGATCGCAATTGCAAACAAAATGTTTGAAATATTTGTATCCCATAAATTTGCTTCGCATTTGTCTCACTCTAACACTCTTATAACTTAAAAGACCTACACACGCAGCCTGCAATTTATTAAAAAAAAAAAAAAAAAAAAAAAATACTAAGCCATAAAAAGCATCGTTATTAAATTTATTATGCAAGAATTAATGACTGAAATTGGATATTTATGGAATTTCAATAGAAAACACAAATATTTTCCATAAATTGTGCTGCTGAATTTTAAGTGCGGCGCATAAATTATATCCACAGCCAAGATTTGACTAAAACACAAACAAAAATAAAATACAAGAAAGGAAAATATTGCAAAACCAACACTGACTATTATTATTGGTAGTTGGAAAATTTAAAGGTAACACACAAATACACATAAACACAAATAAAAGCCTACCCACATAAAAGCTGTCAAACATTTCTATTCTAATTACAGTTAATAGGAAATTTATTACGCGTGGATTTTATTAAATCGTAAAAATTCGAAGTACAATCAAATTTAATGATGATTCAGCTGTTGTCAAGACGTTGGAAAATGTACACTGTAAAACAAAAACAACCTTAAACTATAAAAAGCAAAGTGCCAAAAAATAATACTAAATGATGACACAAGAATACAAGATATTCTGGATTATGATGTACAAGAAATCAGCAGTCAAAGTAAAGTCATAAAGAAACATTGATACTTTCGACTCTCATAAAATAAAGAAAATGTAGTATCGATATAAAAATGATGCAGTCTCCTCAGACTTAATGCAAGATCAAGTATGCAAATAGTTTTTACATGTGTTTGCTTTGCAAAAAACCGTTGGTTGTACAATGTTAAAATACATAATTTTTTGATTCATTGTAAAATACAATATTTTGACGTGACATTTTATGGCTCTCCGCAAAATCGCCCAAAGAAAAATCGCCCAAAAAAAAATAATGAAAAATCACCCAATCTTTTTCCATACGAATTTGGGTGATTTTTCATATGAAAAAACACCCAAAAAAATTGGGCGATTTTGCATTTTTGTTGGGTAAAATTTCGTTTTTTGCTTTTGGGCGAAATTTCACTCTTCGTTTTTGGGCGATTTTTCGTTTTTGTTGGGTGATCTTTCGTTTCAATATTAAATAAGAAACGTCAATCAGTTTTTAAAGATAACGGTTTTTAAAGTAAAAGCAGCGGTTCTTCTTTTGTTTTTCTTTTGTATTTACATCATTTGCTTAGTCAAGTCAAAGGAAATATTTAGTACCGCGCCCTCGCATCGCGACGCGGCGGATCGCACGCGCCACCCGTCGCCCCGCCCTGCTCCCCCCCACCACCTCCGCCGTCATTTTTTCTTTTTGAAATTTTTTGATAACCAAAGAAACTTGTTGTTTGGAAAAAGAATCAGTATTTTTCCCTTGTACGAAATGTTTTTATAGATTTTTAAGTATGAGATTATATAAAATTAAAATTAATTAAATTTTTAAATTTAACGCACTTCCTACACAATCAGTGGCTGATCTACATACGGGCTGAAAGGGCTTTAGCCCCTCCCTTGGAGAATTTTTTGTATTGAAAAAAAAAAATGAAAAAAGTCCGAAAAGGACGTTTCAGCCCCCCTTTGGCATACAAAAGTGTAGTTTTAGCCCCCCCCTTTCGCGAATCCTAGATCCGCCACTGTACACAATTAAGATTGATTAGTAACGTAGTAGTGCAATTTAAAAATCAGCTTACCCAGTACCTTTTATCGTTGCAATAATAGTTCTAATAATAGTTTTCGTGCTAATAACAGTGGTTAATAAATAACTATATTAACCTGCAGGCGGCAGGGCATCACCTCAAAGTCGGCCCACATTGCTAGTCCATTGGGAACTTTTTGTATGGAAAAACTTTTCAAAGTATCACAGTTGGACATTCTGAAATGCCGGCCGTCTGCAGGTTAATAAAAAAGAAATAAATAGTATTTATCTCATCAAATGATTGAATTAAAATATACTTTAAAAAAAAATACTGGCCTTGAAAATGCTCATTTCGTACAAGGGAATTTCGTATCTCGTGTGGGAACACAATGTAAAATATTGGGCGATTTTTCATTTTTTTTGGGTGAATTTTCGTGTTTGTTTTTGGGTAATTTTTCCAAAAATTTTTGGGCTTTTTTTCGTTTTCTTGGGTTTCGTTTCATCTTGGGCGATTTTTCATAAATTTTTGGGTCATTTTTTATTTGGGTGATTTTTCTTTTTTTTTTTGGGCGATTTTGCGGAGAGCCACATTTTATCGCGTAGGTTTTTCAAAAAATTTGAAAAAAACAATTTTTCCAAAAAGCATCGATGCACGTTGGGCAAAATAGAGGCAAAACGCTCGTATTAGGGGTTATTGGAAAGTAACGGGGTTTAAATTTTCCAATTCTTTTTGTAATCTAGATGCATTTCTTATGCAGAAAATCAGTTTTGTTTGTTAAATTATCGTTTGATGTAGTTTCCACGGTCAACTAAAGATGGCGCTTTTTTGAAAAAATGTTTGTTTATTTTATTTTAATATGACACCACTTAATAAAATTGCCTATAAAATCTTTAATTATAAAACATATTTAATGAAACTTTACACAATGAAAGCTTATTAATAGAAGGATAGTTCTGTGCATTTTTAAGTTGTTGTTCTTGGAACAGTGACGCATGTTTGAATTTGTGTGTTTTTTTCTGAAAATTTGTAATTTTTAATAAGCTGTAATTTTTTTAATTCCACTCAAATCCACGAAAAATCTTCAGAGCCAAACTTTCTTCTTTCTGGTGGTACCAAAATTTTTTGCGACTACTTGCGCCTTTTCGAGTATTTCTGTTTTAAACTATAACTATACTACCGGGTATGCATTGAAGCTGAAGCGTTCGATTACCTGCTATAGTTAAAACACTATACATGGCTTGTGTTTAAGCTACAACAAATTTTGTCAAATAGTTATAAGACGTGATAGCAAAATGTTTGCCAAAAAAGGGGAGTGGCCCGCCCACTTAAAAGTCAATTTCAGTGAGCAAGCTCTAAAATGGATTTTATTCAACATGAAGAAAAATATTTGATATATGTGACCCGGTCTACGAAAAGGGACCTTCGGAGTGAAAATATCATTTTTCACTTTTTTGGCGATTCGGATAGACTAATGTGTGCTCTTTCTAATGGCGCAAAGCAGAAGTTTCCAACTCGTAAAGAAGTTTGTCAGGAATTTTCCAAAAAAATCTACACTCATTTTTAATTTATTTCGGAATCAAGGGACGCATAAAAATGATTCAGTAAACGTAATCACCTCTTCACTGTTGGTCGTTAACTAAAAAAAAAGAACTCGTATTAATTGACTAAGAAATACAAATCTGTATTAATAGACTAAGAAATACAACTCTGTAAGAATAGAGGATAAGCTGAAATAAATGAAAAGACGCCATTCAGTGTGCGACAATTAAACGTTTACAAACAGCTGTTTTCTCGAAAACTTGTTTTTACACCGAAGGTCCCTTTTCGTAGACCGGGTCACATATAATGACCAGGGGCTAAATTTTTCACATATTTCAAAAGAAATTGGTCGTACACATTGTGTTATTGCCTCCTTTTAAAAAAACCCGAAAAATTACGGCATAAAATACAAAACAGGACGTAAAGCTAAGCTATCGGAGCGTGATAAAAGAATGATTATTAAGAAAGCCAGCAATTCAACCATATCTTGTGCCCAGCTTGCAAGCAAATGCAGCCAATCAGTTTCCAAAATGACGGTTTGGCGAGTTTTAAACAGTTCTGAAACAATTGTTAGATCCGTAATGAAGAAAGCTCCTACATTACTTGCCCACCATAAAACGGCACGGCTTCAATTTGTATCAAGTAATTTGGATACCAACTGGGACTCGGTATATAATAATAATTATTCTCGTAACAAGTACCATTCTTACAATTTTTTCGCAAAAGGTCATATTTTCAGACGAAAAGAAGTTTAACTTGGATGGTCCAAATGGATACCGATACTACTGGAGGGATTTAAGAAAGTATCCGGTTAAATTTTCTAAAAGAAATTTTGGTGGTGGTTCCGTGATGGTGTGGGGTGCTATTTACAAGACGAGCACTCTTGAATTGCATTTTGTAAGCTCGAAGATGAATTCCTCTGAGTACATAAATGTATTGGAGAGCAGCCTTTTACCATTTTTAGCGGAGAACAGAGAAAGGCCGCATGTATTCATGCAAGATAATGCAAGCATCTATACAAGTCGTCAAACAAGGGCGTTTTTGGAAATGTGTTCTATTGACCTTATGGACTGGCCGGCGTGCTCACCTGACCTAAACCCCATTGAGAACGTTTGGGGAATATTGGCTAGACGTGTTTATGCTGAAAATATTAAATAGCTGTCAGTTTCAGATTTGAAAGTTGCTATTCTATGGGAGTGGAACAAGTTGGAGCCAAGCATTCTAAATAATTTGTTTAACTCAATGAGGAAGAGGATATTTGAGGTTGGAAAGGCCAAAGGGGGTCCGATATAATATAAATATAATAAGTTAAATGTTTGTTATTTCTTCTGATTGTAATCTACATAGATTTCACGAGAGTTCATAATAAAATTTGTTTGGTGTCGTTTAGTTTTGATATGCACCTTAGTTATTCTCTGCCAAAAATGACTTTAAACTGTTTGTAGAGTTTGAAATATAAAAACTTATTTGGCTTAAAAAAAATACAATGAATTCTAAGTCTAACTATGCAAGTTTGTTATTTCATATTAATTCTTTAAGACTAAAAAAACCAAACCATATTTTTTTCAGTGGTTCACATGTTATTTAGTTTAAAATATACCTCTTGTTATACACAGAACCAAAAACGTACTTAATAACAAAGAAAAAGTTCTTTGTCCCAATGTATTATACATTAAAATTGGTCCAAAGTACGAGTTCCTTGATTCAATGAATCTTTGTTCTTACGTTATTTCTTTGATATGTTATGAAGAAAAATGATTAATTAATGACACATACAACTATTACAATAAGTTAGTCTGTCCTTAGAAATTTTAAAACAATATCAAGATATATTTTAAAAAATCATTTTCTTATTGAGATAAAATTCTCTAATGGTTTTTTAGATATTACAACACAAGAACTGGAACAAAATTTTAATGAACACGAACAATGAACTGTTCCTTAAAATTAAGAACAACGATTCATTGAACCAAAGAATGTTTTTTGGGGCAATGAATAGTTCTTAAAAATCAATGAATTTCGCTTTATGAACGAGATTCTTTGATTTTAAGAACAATATTTGGTTCAGTGTAGAGAATTTATTGAACTCTTTATTATATATCAACTTTGATGGTTTCTGTACAATAATCCTGTAAAGATTTCACCAAGACCTTTTGGAAACATGCTAATTGGACACTTCTTAAAAAAAAATTTTATTTCGGCCATAGGAAGCCATAAATTTTCGTATTTAAATCCACTTAAACCACTGTGCGGCGTTGCATGGAATTGGCAAACAACAATTTTGCCAATATACCAAATTGATCAAAAAGTTCCCGGAATTAATTCAGGAAATTAAAAATACAAGATAATACATCAAAATCGATATTGTTCCGATTTCCATTCCCTGTTGACTGTTTGGTCTTGTGGAAGGAATTCATTATACACAACACCCTTAGAATCCATGAAAGCTGTGAGTATCGCCTTCTTTTTCTCGTCTGGAGTAATGAACCGTTTGATGAATATTCGGTCGGATTCGGCCTTGGAAATTATGCCTTTTGCGATGTCAACGCGGTCCCTTTTTTGCATGAAATTTAGGTGTTTCGGCACCAGCTTTGCAGCGACACATCTGAGGCCCAAATAATTAACTAAAATGTCTCGAACGGATCCAAAAGCAATGACCAACTCCTCTGCCATCTCTTTAATGGTCAATTTGCGGTTTACGGTCATCCATTCTTGGATTTTGTTGATGTATTCGTCGGTTTTCGATGTCGATGGCCTGCCACTGCGTTCATCATCCTTCACGGACTCACGGCCGCTTCTGAAACGTTCGTTCCACTGATAAACAATTGATTTCTTCAGAGTATCGTTGCCGAAACACTTTTCTAACATTTGCAATGTCGTCGCACCATTGAAACCCCTTTTTAACGCAAAATTTAATACAAACTCGTTGTTGCGAATTCAATTCCATTTTTAAAATTGTATAAAATCGAAAACACGCACAATTGCAGGTGTACTCAATACGGCGTCACTTTAACAAATGTCAAATTATCAAGCTGAAAATTTCATAGAAAGTCAATGACAGATGTGGCCATCTAAAAAAAAGATAACTCAAATCGGGTGACTGAGAGAGCCACACAGGGTGATTGTAGGAACTTTTTGATCAATGTGGTATTAATATATATGTACATATAACTGGTGATGAAAAATTGGTTCATTACGATGACCCCAAGCGCAAAAAATCATACGGGCCGCCTGGCCATACGCCAAAGCTGAATATTCACAGTTGCCAGGTCATGCGTGATGTACTATTCATTGTATTGTATTGTAGCAACAACCGGGTGAAACCATCACAGGGAAACTCTACCGAACTCAATTGATGCGTTTGAGCCGAGCATTGAAGCAAAAACGGCTAGAATACGAGCAAACGGACGATAAGGCAATTTTGCAACATGTTAATGTCCGGCCACATGTTGTGCCGCCGGTTACAACATACCCTGAAACGTAGAAATGGGAAGTCCTATTCCATCCGCCGTATAGCCCAGACATTGCCCCTTCCGACTTTTGTTTTGGTCGATGACGTATGCCCTTGAGGATCAGCACTTTTACTCTTTTGAAGAACTCCAAAATTGGTTCGGATTACAAACACTGAAAAAGGCAAGCCGGATAGAGCTGTCATACGATCAAGGACACCCATCGAGGGAATTATCGTGCTTCGGCACAAAAAAGTCGGTACACATTCTCTGCTTTAAATAAACGTGTTTGCTGGTGCTTGGTGGATTGTTAGCTGAATCCTCAGCTTGACGCTTAATGGAAATTTTATGAGTTTTTAAATGCGTGATGAGACCTTTTCTTGATCCTCCCTTTGTTTTTAGTACAGCTGTGTATCGCTTGCATTTCGCTGTTTAGTTCTTTATTTCTGGCAGGAAATGAAACCAAACCGAACATGTTATCTTCCGATTTTGTTTTCTGCAAGGTGTATCGTTCGTCCGAGGTGTAGCACCCGAGAATTTGTTGAACATAGTGAGGTTTGTGCTATTTTTGTAGAAATTATAAGTAAATGAAGTCAAAATACCAATAATTTTTGCTAAAAATATATTTGTTATATTTTAAAGCTACATTCACCAAACTTTGTTTTACACAGAAAAAACACACCCTTTTTTTGAAAAGGGTTGCAAACACTTTTTACCAATCGAAATTGTAGCGTCCTGTTCATTTGTGTCCATAAAACTGGTTGAACGACTGGTTGAACCCAAAAGACTAATAGCCCGAACACAATGCGCGCGACGAGCGGCAAGCGCCAATTGTCACTTTTCATTTACATGTATTTCTTATGAGATGAATTTTGGAGACTTGTCGCCCGACGTTGCCGTCGACTTCAATTTAATTCTAATTTGACAGGCAGCATAAACAATTTTTTGTCATTGTTTAAATTTGTTATTACTGGTCGCATTCAGCAAACTGAACTATTGTGAAATTTATGGTAGCGATACCTTAGTGAGGGATGTTTTGCTTGAACTGTATTCAGAGCTGTTAAATCTGCATTCATGTTCAGCATTTTAAGTACAACTAAATGACGACACTAAAATCTATAAATGAATGCAAAATTAATTTATAAATAAAATTTTTACATTTAATGTTGGCGAATAAATCTTCTTTGATTTTTATCAACTTTTTTTATTTTATTTCAAATGGTTTAAAAATTCCTAGGTAATAGGAAAAATAAAACCTATGTAAACAAATAGAATGATTATTATAAAATTTACATTAAATTCATTATTTCACTTTTAGTATTATTATTCGCCTTTTAGTTCTGCTGCCGTGACTCCAAGAAAAGAAAGAAAGAAAAAGGCGGAAGTCATTATTCCGCCTTATTGGGTATTACAGTTTTATTTTGTTTGACATTTGCGGGTGGTGTTGCCAGATGTTTCGTAACATTTAATTTTAAAAACTTGATTAATTATTCATTTCAATTAATCATTTTTGTTGTTACGAATAATGAATCAATTTTTTATTCATATAAATGCTATACACAAAGAATACAATTTACAAAGAATTTCAGAATTTTAAAATATTTTTTATTTATCAATTATTCATATTTTATTCACTATTCATTTCATATTCCTTATTAATTTTTTATTCATTATTCATTTGTTGTTCATTACTAATTTGTTATTCATTATTGATTTTTTATTCATTATTGATTTTTTATTCACTATTGATTTTTTATTCATTAATTGATATGAATTGAGATAATGAAACGAATCTTCTTCTATATTAATAAAAATAATTTTGTTTGTTTGACTTCAATACAAATCTTAACGGCTGAACGGATTTAACTCAAATTCGGCTCACATATTTCTTGAATCCTAACTTATGTTATGGCATACTAAGTTTTGACCACGCCTCTTTCGCCCCTTTACAAGTAAATCAAATCTAATTACTAGCGTATTTTTTTCAAGCGAAAATGCTCGACTTATTAATTTTAAGGAAATCCTGTTATTTTGACACCAAAAACATTAGCCTATCTTTAAAATTGCACAAACTTCTGGTACAACGTCTTTTTCTAATAACATCGTTTCCTTAGAATAACAAAAAAACTATCAGAAATTCGTATATTTTACTTGCGATGCAAATAACTCCGTTGTTTTTGAATATATTTCATTCAAATTTTTTACGTTGATAAACTCAATTCAAGCACTTAATAAAAACAATTTAAAGGGTACCGTTATCTTAGCGGATATATTTTTAATACTTCTTTCAAAAAAGGTCGAAAATATTGACTTTTTACTTAAAAAATGGCTTTAAAGCCATTATAAGCCATTTCTATACATAAAAAGTTGTTTTATGTTGTTAAAATAATAAAAACTCAAAATTGCATTTTCGACTACCTTTTACAAGACATAGCGTTTAATAGCAAAAATGCTTCCAATTTTAAAAAAAATTTAATAACTGTTTCTGTCATCAAAAAACATACCCACAGTGATTTTTTAAAGAAAGAATTAAGAAATTTTCGCTTAGAAGATAGCAATAAAAATATGGTCCACAAAATTGTCTTTCTCCTCAAAAAATGGCACAAAAGCTGTTTTTGTTAAAATAATAAAAATTAAAAATTGCATTTTTTACTACTTTTGACAAAAATGGTTTCAGTCTTACGACAAATTCTTTAACTGTTTCTGTCATCAAAAAACAAGACCCCAGTGATTTTTTAAAGACTTTAAGGCTTTATTCTAGTTAAGCTCCAAGAATAATTTATTTCCATGATAAAATTATACCAATATCTCTTTCCAATCAAAAGTTACCGCAATTCTAATCTGTTTTCCGGCCCCTCGGTATCTCTTTATTTTCAACCGATAGAAAAACATGGACCCGTTAATATAGTTCATTATATAGTCCAGCTAATTTTTCATTATTTGGATTATTAAAAATATAAAGACGACGACAAAATTTTACATTTTTTCACCCGAGTAAAACCGGGTATATCAGATAGTAATTAATAAATTTTTTAAAATTGAATGTGAAATAACATTTTTATTTGTGAATGAGTTTTGCATTCATTGAATGGATTCTTATTTCGTTATTTACTCATGCACCTTTTTGAAAATTAAATCAAATTGAATGGATTTCTTTTTCAGCTCTGACTGTGTTGTTATTCTAAACGGCAACTGTTGAGTCGGCTGAATGCAGCCAATGTTTTTTGTTGAAATTTAATGTTTGAAGTTTGCTGCTGCGTTTGTTATAGTCAAGTCGCCCAACATTTCTCTACAACGACAGAGTGGAGACATGCTGCTCATCGCTTGTCGCGCGCATTGTGTTCGGGCTATAAATATCTGGTTTGTTTTTATTTTAGTTCGTGATAGATGGTAGATTTTTTTCTGTAGTTTCGTGTTTGTTGTCTTGTGTTGAGTGTTTTTTTGTTTGTTTGTTGTATGTAATTCCAAAAGAACTTATAAAAATTATAAAGTTTTTTATTTGTTTGCATATTAAAAATTTGCGTATAAAAAATGTGTGGAATTATTTATACGGAAAATAACGAAATCCCGGGACTTGATGGCAATCTTGGGATACCGAAAATTCCGGGATTTTAAATTTCAAATCCCGGGACTGTCGGGACCTGAAAGAGTCCAGGATCCCGGGATTGGATCCCCTTTTTGTGATCGACCTTCGAAAGATGCGCATAAGTTAAAGGCTATGTCTAAAAGTATGATTCGATCAAGGTTAACCTTGACAGGGTGCATCAAAAGCAGATAAGAATTCTAGTTACTAATGCAAAGTTTTGTCTTCTCTGCCAAAAAATTTCATTTAACATTCTCGGCAAAATTGGCCGTTAAGTAAAGACCTTAGTAGCTAAGTGGATCACAGTGAAAGTCATTCAAGACTACAGATGAGTCAGGTGTAGCGGCCAACGAAACAGTCTGTCTAGTCTGCTGTGTGATTTGCTCTATACAGAGCTGTTGTTGTTCTTAGCTGTTTTTTTCATTAACTTACTTGGCCTAAAGCTCAACAATGAGCTTAAAAATAAGAAATGTAGTTTGCTAATTTAGTCCCCATATGAGCAATTTCTAGATCCACCACTGCTTGACACCATTATTTTTTCTCTTAAATATTGAGTTTCTTATAACTATTTCGAACTAACATTAAGGGTTTTCCATTAAGAGCTTGACAACTTTTTTTTAAATTAAACGCACACCATTTGAGATATTTCAAAAAATTCATTATCGGCTTGAAGTACAATCAAAACATTTATGAATGGAAATCGACTTCGTTCATATGGCCACCACTGGCACGTATGCAGCGGTCGACTCGTTGGACCCAATTTTCGATGGCCCGGCCACACATTTCAGCCGAAACGGCCGTTATTTTGAGTTCAATGTTGGCTCTCAGCTCTTCCAACGTCGTCGGGTTGTTGGCATAGACGAATGACTTGACGTAGCCGCAAAGAAAATAGTCTAGAGACGTTAAATCGCATGAACGAAGCGGCTAATCGACTGGACCATTTCTTGAGATAAGTTGCTCATCAAGCTTACTCTTCAATAAAGGGATTGTAATGTGTGCTGTGGCACCGCACAGTGCATTGAATCCATACAAAATTGGAACATAAATAGAAGGAGTGCCCCTATGATAATGAAATTTTGTGTGCTGGATTAATTTAAGCTAATTAAGAAAAACTGCAAAAATGGTTGGAATTGGTCAGTTCCTAGGGGTACCTCCGTTGGACCTATATTAATTTTTTACATTATTTTGTATGGGAGGTACATACAAAAATTGAGCGATCTTAACGAAAGTTGGTCAAAAGGCTAGCCAATTAAAGAAATATAAGTACACTAAAAATGATTGAAATCGGTGGATTTCTAGAGGTACCTCCCCTGGACCTATATTGATTTTTTACATTATTTTGTATGGGAGGTATATACAAAAGTTAGCCGATCCTTACGAAACTCAATGAAAAGGTTTGAAAAATGAAGCAATACATGTGTTCTAAAAATGGTTGAAATCGGTCGGTTCCTAGGGGCACCTCCCTTGGACCTATATTAATTTTTTTCATTATTTTGTATGGGAGGTACATACAAAAGTTGGTCGATCTATACAAAACTCGGTGAAAAGATTAGTAAAATAAAGCAATACATATGTTCTAGAAATGGTTGGAAGCGGTCGGTTCCTAGGGGTACCTCCCTTGGGCCTATATTAATTTTTTACATGATTATGTATGGGAGGTACATCTGTTACTCATAAATACTCCCATTTGTATTAATAAAAAAAAATCAGTTTTTAGGCAAATTTAATTTTATTTACAATAGAAAAATAAAATTGGTAACTTATTTTTATTAACAAAATGTGAAATAAAAAAGTTAAAAAAGTAATGTGTGCATACATATGTTCAAACAACCAAGAACTCATCTCGCTATTGACTTCTTCGGTAGAATCACTACAAACAATATAAGGGTCATCAACTAATTGAATAAACTTCTCAACTTCTTCATCAATAATTACATTTGATTTTGATTTAATAGTTCTTTTGGATGCTAAGAGAGGCTCAGATGTCAGCAACAATATTTTCATTAAATCTGTATTAGACTTAATCCTCGAGCATTTACGGGTATGGCTAGGTCGATTTTTTCTAAATTCTTTGTGCCTTGCTTCCAATGCCTCTTCAGACAATGTTCCAATTGGTAGGGAAAATGCTGAAATGACTTCACATCCATGTATGAGAACTTTATGAACACTGCTCGGCATATAATACCAGCCATATAAATTTAACATATATACAACTGCCTAGTTTCTTCTAATAACAATTTGAAGTTATTCAGATATATGGGGTAGCCACTTGAAAGAACTCTCAATATATAAAAAAAAATTGTTCTATCAAACTTTTGTTTATGCCAGTTATCTACGAGCTTAGTTCAACGTTATAGAAAAAGCGTCTAGCTGTGTTTCCATCGTTAGTAGACCCATATCCTGGCTTTGGTTTGTCGACCAAGAGACCGATTTTGCTCTTAAACTCAGCTTAAATTCTTTTTTTGTTTTGCGCTACCAAATTCTTCATTTTCTTTTAATTGCACTTTTATATAAACTAGCTGAATTACCCTGTGTTACTAAAATTATTTTGTTATTTAATATAACTTTCTTTTTATAAGGTCTAGATAATATTTTGGAAATCAAAAGTTAATACTTCAAATAATATTACAAAAAAGTTTCGTCAAAACCAAAAAATCCTTTTTTGTAATTCCCTTTTGAATTTTGCTAAATTTTGAATATTTTCCATATAAAATTGAGAATTTTTCGCAAAAAAGTCACTTTTTGAAATCTGCACAACTTTCTTGTTTATGAAAAGGGGAAGATAATATTTTGGAAATAGGAAGTCAATACGTCACATAAAATTACAAAAAAAAAAATTGCGTTAAAATCAAAGAATCCTTTTTTTTGCAATTCCCTTTTGAATTTTGCTAAATTTTGAATAATTTTCCATACAAAATTGAGCATTTTTCGCAAAAAGTCACTTTTTGAAATCTGCATAACTTTCTTGTTTATGAAAAGGAGCAGATAATACTTTGGAAATGGAAAGTAAATACTTTCAATAAAATTAAAAAAAAGTTTCGCTAAAATCAAAGAATCTTTTTTTTTAAATTCTCTTTTGAATTTTGATAGATTTTGAATAATTTTCCATACAAAATTGAGCATTTTCCGCAAAAAGTCACATTTTTAAATCTGCATAACTTTCTTGTTTATAAAAAAGGGCAGATAATATTTTAGAAATCAAAAGTTAATACTTAAAATAAAATTATAAAAAATTTTGGCTAAAATCACACACTTCGTTTTTTTGTTATAGCTTATCAAAACTTGCAACTTTTTGAGTTTTTAGGTGTTTTTTTTTAAGGTAAAGAAAATTTTTTTTATACAAAATATATACTAAACAAAATTACTTTCATAAGCAAAATACATTTTAAAATAATCCCCTTTACTGCTTTTTAGAAAAAACATGATGTAATTTTTAAAACATTAACCCAATTTTAAATTACTTGATTTTCTTAAAATAACAGGGTGTTGTATAAAGTGATCGCATTTGTTTATTAAAAAAGATATTTTTAAAAAAATTTTTTAAATTTTATAGAACTAAATAATATAGATCTAAATTGCATACTTTTTTTTAAAGAAAAAACAACAATTTTTTTTTTCTTATTTTCGTACCATTTCGATGCATTGTGCACCGTCCTGTTGGAACCACATGTCGTCCAAATCCATATCTTCCAATTCGGACCAAAAAAAATCGGTAATCATGGCGCGATAACGATGGCGATTCACAGTAACGTTACGATCGTCGACGAAAATATATGGTTCAATAACACCGCTGGCATGCAAACCGCACAAACAGTTCTTTTTTATGGATGAAGTGGTAATTCATGAAACACATGTGGATTTTCACCCGGTCAATAACGCATATTTCGTTAGCTTCGTCACTGAAGATGATTTTGCGATAAAATTCATCATTTTGGCGCATCTTTTCCAGAGCCCAGTCGGAGAACGTACGTCGTTTCAAATGGTCCATCGGCTTCAATTCTTAAGTCAGCTTGATCTTGTATGGGTATAAACCAAGATCCTTACGCAAAATTCGCCGTAAAGTGGTCTGGGCGATGCCCAATTCTTGAGAATGCCGTGGAATTGACTGTTTTGTATCGTTTGCTACGGACGCCAGAACGGCCAGAACATCACACAACAAATATGTAGACTCAGATTTTTGCACTAAACTTGTTATTGTCTGTCTACTAGGGCGAGAATTACGACCGAAAATTGCAGTTAACGCTCTTAAAGTTGCGCTCACCGACTCTAATGTTTAATTTGCAGACATTGTTCGTTCGTGTACTTTACCATGATGAAAATGTTAAGTTAACTGAAAAAAATTGACAGTGACAGTTCGATGATTAGTGAAAGGGTGCGTTAAGAAGTTCACCTTCAACTCAAAGTTTTTAAGTCCCTATTAGAGAACCCTGTATAAACCTTTATTTGGATGTCAAAACGCTCCTATAAGCCAAATACCGATGAAAAAACAACAGCGGATGTTTTCTTGTTTTTAATAGAATTTGTAACCGCTGACTTATATTTCATTTTCAGAACCGTTTTTAATAATGAATCATTATAATTTCACCGGTCTTCGTAAACCACTGAATTACAAGTCACAAATGTGAACATTGGATCTGTTTGCTCTATCGGCACTATGTCTCTTGAGGATAGAATTGTTCTTATAGGTTTTGTAGCTATAAAGTTCCTCGGGTTGAGTGGGGCGGAGTGGGAGTATTTATCTTTGTTTTCTATTCCTTCCCCCGAATGCCCCACACGTATTTAACACTTAAATTGTTCCTCATTTTCACTTTTTCCACTTTGATTTTATTTTACGGGCTATTTCTTTTTATTGGTTTTATTGTCGCTTTGCCGTCATTTCCATATTTCTATCGTTTGCACGCAAACAGCTTGTTTTTCATGGTTTTTCGCATTTCCACTCATTTCACTTTGTTATCTTTTGTAGTTTGGCAACTTTTTCTGATGAGTTTATTTTAATAGTGGAAGCGTTTAAATTTTATTATTTTTTGTGTTTCCTAATTTATTGCCAACAAGTGGAAATATTTATGATTTTTAAATTTTCAATTGTTTCTTTAATTAGAAAAATGAACTTTATGTTGAAATATTCGAGGGGCTCGAATGGCGATAGATGATAGATAGTATTTAAGTAACTTTAGTAGTTAGGGAATTAGATGTTATTTTATTTTGTATTTTCATGGTAAATATATTAAAATAAAATTTATAAAAGATTTTACCTGAGCAATAGTTTTGTGGCGGTGTTGAAAGTTAAATGAGGCATTTAGCGGCGTTTATTTATTCGAAACAAAAGAAAAATAATAACCTCTGGGGAAAGATTTTATACAATGGAAAGGTGTATATAAAGTAAAAAGTCACAGCTAAAAGAGCTGGGTAGCAATTTCAGTTGCAGTCAGGTAATTTTTGGAAAAAAAAACTATTAAGATGTGATCTTCGATTGGGCCGAAATTAAAATATCCCTACAGGAAGGAGGTACGCGTGGTTTTAATTTGATTTTGAAAAAAATTCCCTTAAGACATAAACTGGACTTAATAAAATTTTACAATTTAAGCATAATCAGAACAACCAACCCGGACATCGAAAGGCTGTGATATCAATTTAAGATTTCTTGCAATTAGTTTTAAGCTTATCTAAGCATTCATTTTTTAACATAACCCCTGATCTGCAACCTAATAACTTTTGTAAATCATAAAAACAGGACTCTCAATATCGATCACGCTTTTCTTAACAGTAAATAAAAAGTAAATAAAGCAATATTTTTGACAATCTTAGGGAGTTTTTTTTATCCATCAGATATTTTAAAATATATATTGTCTAAAACTTTAATAATCTTACTTCATTTGATGTTTACAGTCTTATTAACTAGGAGTTGAATTCATACTGCGTGATTAATTTTGTAAGTTAGAAGTGAGAGGTGCGATACCGCTAGCTTCTGCTACCGATCTCTTTGGTTTTCTCCAGAGATGCTCGATATGGTTTAAGTTCGGTGATTGTGGAGGATACATGAAAGTGAATCAACAACGGATTTGTCTGGAAGCCATTTTTTGGTTACCTTCGCTTAGTGCTTCGAATGGTTATCTTGTTGAAAGACGACTTCTAAGGTTTTAGCTTGAAATTTTTGCAGCGATCCTTTGAGATGACATCCCAAAATCTCTGTGTGAGATTGTGACGTCATGTGTCCTATTATTCTGTTGAGCTGTCTAGATCCCTGGGTCATCATACATCCCCATACTTAAGCATTGGTTTTACATCATGATGTTGTATTGTTCTGCCAGGAGTTTTACACACCTAATCTCTACCATCGGAGCCCAATCGATAGATTTTTGATTCGTCTGACGAAATTACATGAGCTCAGCTATCGCAGATCCAATTTCCATACCTTAGTAAAATCTAGTCTTAAAATCTGGTCTTAGTTTTTTGTGACGTTTTGTAAGGAGTGGTTTTTTAATTTTGACCCGTCCTCTCAAACTAATAGCGTATGACGAATAGTTTCTTCTGAAACGGTGATGCTGTCATAGCGTTGCAAGGAATATTTGATTTGAACTAAATTTTCATATTTTTAAGACTTCAGATCGTGCAGAATTTGACGTTTTTTGCTTTCCGAAAGTAATCGTTTCCGGCCGGGTGGGTTTTGCTGCGGTAAATCTAGCAAAGTCTGCCGAAATTTGCTGCTGGCACCAATAGATTATGCCAATTGATGACGAAATGTGACAATGTGGTGGTACACCTTCTATAAGCTTTATCTTCAGCAATTTAAAGTTTTTCGTAGAAAATGAAATGTTATTAACTCCCATAAGATAGAGTTTTAATTAATTTGAGTCGGAATCAAACATAGCACAAAACCCAAAAATTTGGGTCACAATGGCATATCCATGCTCCCTGCATTTGATCGCATTGAATTATGTGCATTTTTTTGGCATTGAATTCAAACAAATAACGCGTAAATTTTCGTCCGTTTATGCGGTGACTGTGTGCTGACTGTGATGATGATGATATTTTATCAGAAACAGGACATACAAAAAATGCAAATTAAAGCCCAACTTTGTACCACCAACTGAAACTGAATAAACAGCAGTCACTTTTAGAAACACGTCTAGAAATTGTCTTGACGTTTATTTTCCGGGATGCAGAAATATTTGCACCGATCAACCATCTTTTTTCGAAACATCGGTTATTCTTACAAACTTAACTATAATGCGACATGATAACTAAAAATTAATAAAGTTTAACAAAAAACACTTTATATTGGTCAAAACAATTAAGAGACCCACAGAACTATAGCAAATAGTGCCACAACGACTTTTATGTCGATTCTCCAATCACTCCACTTTGTTTTTTCTCATATCACCCGGAGACGCCTTTTTTGTTGGAATATATGCGCTTTTAAAACAAATGCAGATTCATACAAAGTCAAGTCAAAGAAAATCAAAAGCGGAAAGAATAACAAAAATTTCACTAATATTTACTTCTATCGAGATGTGGTAGAAAGATCAATTTCAGAACGCCAAAAAACTCACAAAAAAACTGTACACAAAGGTCGAGGTCGAAGTTTTAATAAAAATGAGAGAATTTGTAGCTGTTATTTCGACAGAAGTATTCGCAATTCTCAAATCTTCTCGTGTCTCAAATTACCCCACTTTATCAATGATTAACTGAGTGACCGCTCTATTTTACATGTCATACGCTCCTGCACTTAACGAGGAACATTCACTTAATCCCTAAAACGGATTTATATTTTCATTTGAAACTTCGGGAACATATTTTTGAATTTACTAACAATTTATGGAATAAAAAAAATTCAGTTTTGTTCGTTGACAATTTGATAATTCAGTCCCATTTTGAATAAAAGGTAATTTTTTCGACAAAAAACAGTTTTATTTCTAAACAAAGTCTCCTCTTGGATCGTTACATTTATCCAAAAAGCATTTTTCCAATTTTTTTATTCCTTCCAAGTAATAGGTTTTATCAAGGTCCTCAAAAACGGCGTTTGTTTAAGTTAAGACCTCTTCATTCGACCCAACTCTCTTACCTCAAGCCATTTTTTTGGGTTTTAGAATAGGAAATAGTCGCAGGGGGTTATATCTGGAGGCTATGGTAGATGCGGTAGCAGTTCGTTGCTCAATTTATAGATTCTTGCCATGCCAACTACATACTTGTGCGTTGTCATGATGGAAGAGAATTCTTTTCTTCGCCACATGTGGTCGTTTTTGCTTCAAATCAATGTCATTTTGCTTCAAATCTGTTCAAGAGCTATACATAATACTCGCCAGTGATCGTACCCTTGCCCCTTGACGTTTTACGGCATGACCTTGTTGGCCGACAGATTCACCTTGGCCTACTTTGGTTGAACATTTTGGCGCCCCTTGGAAAAAATGGTACCACAGGCGTGGAATTGCTTCGCCTGCCCATGGTGGGCCACTGTTTCTATTATTTTTCCTCTTGTCATTTCATAGATATTTATTTATCGAATTTCCTGGGTAGGTTCAGGCCCGTATTGAGCCTTGCGTGTTTTAGTTAAATCAATGGTAGTAGGTAGGACTATGCCTACGGAGGAGTAGCAGTTATCCAAAAATACAATTTGTTAGCACGGGCATAGTCTTTACCCTGGCAGATAATATTCTAAGGTGGTCTCGGAGTGTACCCTGGCAGATAATATCCTAAGGTAGTCTCGGAGTGTTCAGGAAGGTATTGCTGTGGTTTACTACTCAGCAAAGGAAATTGGTGATGCTGGACAGGCTGTTGGATGTTGTTTGGTGGCTCAAGGTTGATCTTTGATAGTAGCAAGTGGTGGATATAATTCGTCACAGTCATGTGCGATATACTATGCGTCAGTGTGTGTGAGTGCTATGTCGGGGTAAAACATTTAGCCCAGGAGACTATCGCAGGGCTCCGATAGTCCCATTGGGGAGTTTCATGTTGCCTGTGGTAGCTTAATGTAGCGAGCAGGTCTGTGGTGATCGGCATGGATTTGCGCTTTCTTACAATCGGGTGGCAATGCCCATATACTGAGAACTCTCATATGTTTTAGTACACGACTGAACGTGCTCACTGTGAGTGAACTACTGAACGCACTCGCTTCGTTTTTAAGCCTATTTGACATTTAGCATTATGCTTCTTTTTTGCGAAAAATTTTTCGGCGGCAGTTGTTTATAATCATGGAATGGTGTTCGGTCGAAAATCGTGTTGTTATAGTTGGTCTAAAAAAATGTGACATGGAAAGAGGCGATATCTTTCGGACCTTGTGACCATTCGGAGTCACTCGTAACTTTGCGTATCGTACTGTGAAGTTGTTTGAGGATACTGGTGGAATAATCGACCGTCCAAAATCCGGCCGTCTGCGTGTTGCAAGAACACCGTTAGCCATCAAGGCGGTGAAGTCTCGAATCAAGCGAAAACCGTTGCGGAAGCAGAAAATCTTGTCGCGGGAGAGGAATATCTCGGCGTAATCGATATCTCGCATTCACAAATATGACTTGGGGCTAAGAGCATATAAAAGACACACCGTGCACCTTCTCACGGTAGCGTTAAAGTAACAACGTAAGCGAAAATCGAGAGCGTTACTTCTACGCGTTTTCTGACAAAAAAATTTTCACCGTAGAGGAATCGTTCAATAAACAGAATATATGAATTCGTTTTGAAAGTTCAGAGAGGCCACAACCTCAGCTTCTGTGATGGTTTGACAGGGAGTCGTCTATGATCGGGTCACCAAGCTCCATTTTTGTGAAAAGAAGTCAAAACTTCGGCGAAAGTGTATGAATCCGATGTCTTGGAATTGGTTGTGAAGCCTCTTACACGACATTATTTCAAAACAAGAGTTCCTCAAAATAATGTACCGCACTTTATTTCCACGGATCAGTGACCAGCGGGTAGCCCAGACCTGACCCCATTAGATTACAAGTTGTGGTCCGTAAATCTTGCTCTTGTCCGAGCAGTGGAGAAATTTCCTATGCATGTCGTGCGTGCTGCGATTGATGACTGGACGGCAGCAACTGTGCACCAAAACATATGAGAGTACTAAATATTGTCAGAGATTTTAGGTCGGTCTCGATTTCCGCCAATAAATCTGAATAGTGATAACACTGGTTATCCATGATTGGTTCAATGGTTCGAATATCGGTCTGTAATCCATACAGTATATTTATTAAATTATATATGCAACTTAAGTGAGCTGGTGGTGTAACCGGCTCTATAATGGAAATTTTTAGTGCAAAATTTTTTAGTAGAAATTGAGTTAAGAATCCTGATGTCCCACCAATAAAACGTTGAATTGATCATATAAAGTTAACCCTAGAACTGTATCGCTATTTTTTTTTACCTAATCCTGTATCGCGGGGTGAAAAAACACCCCAACTTTCAAGGGCCCGTATCTCGGAGACAGTGTGACTTTGATAGTTCCATGGGGGCTCATTTTAATCGTCTTTTGATCTAGAATCACGTGAGCTAAATTGTTTGGCCAAAAGTTTGGATGGTCCGGGAATATTGACCAAGAAGGGCAAAAAAAGTGAAAAACTAGGAAAAATTTTGTTTTTCGTTAAAATTACGATATCTCAGTGAATTTTTGACTAAATCTAGTAATTCCAACGGGGTTCTAAAGGGGAGATACTATGTTTAAGGGATATTGTAGTGGTTTTGGCCAATGTTCCAAAAATGCTTTTTATTTTGAGAAATCAAAGTGTGCAAATTGCAAGAAATTGAAAAAACGATTTTTGCCGCACAGATCGTTACAATGAATAAGAATTTCGTTCAAGTTGGAAAAAAACATCTTTATTTGAAATTAAAAAGCACAATTATTGAGAAGAATATTAAATTTGTTTATCTCTCATTCTTGCTCACCACACTCCTGACAGATAATAGCTCTATGGTCTGGACACACGAAGGCCTGAAACTTGAAGCATTTGGCTCCATATTTTCTGTCGATGATTCGGGGAGAATGAACACATCTTCCCTCATTCAAAGTTAACTTGTATCACTGAAAACTTTAATTTCGTACTGCGTCTAATCTAATGAACGAGTAAGAATTGTAATAATTTTTATATCTGTTTAAATCAGTGTCGGCCGACGCCTATGCACCAGTGTTGCCAGAACCTGGGATTTCGCCCATATTTCGGGTTTTTTAAACCTCAAAAGGGCGCACGGGATTTTGAGCCCAAAAATGGGATTTTCGATCAAGTCGGGTTTCTTAACTTTTTTTTATTAATTTCAAAAATTTAGGAGAGAAGGCTGGGCTGTGAACCAGGGTGGGTTGTGAACCATTACTTTTTTCTTTACCTAATTATCGAGGGAATTTCGTTTCTTTTTTTCTTATATTTTCATAGATTTCTCATACGAGGCCAAAACCGACCTACGGTTGTAAGCGCCAGATAAGTTAGTAAGTAAGTAATTGAAATATCGCCAATCTTTCAACTGCTAAATTTGTCTTTTGACATGACGCAATTTTTGCAGTTACACCGAAGTGTACAGATATATTGCTTGTGCCAACGCTAATCTGCCTGCATAAAAAAGTTGCGTTGTATATTCACTTTTCCAACAGTATCTTGGATTATTCGATATCTTTATTCTGAGCAAAAGTTTGAGCCCAAAAAAAACCCTGTTCACAACCCAGCCATCTCCCCTACATTAAAAGCAATACTCTTGCTGTTTAAAGCCTTGCAAAGCTATTTAAGAATTGAACTTGAACACAATGACGCTGTGAATATTTTAAAGAGAAAGAAGAAGAATTCAATTTTGGATGGTCGGATTCAGTTTCTTTTTGACTTGACTTTACCAGGTAAAAAAGAGAAACAAGCCAAAAAAATTAACGAGTAATTAAACATGAAGCTATGTGCAAGGTTTGTGAACGGGATTTTTTCGGGATTTTTTTATTTTTAAAACGGGATTAACAGGGCGTTTTAAAGAAGAGAACGGGATATTTGGAGCTCGGCCTCTGGCAACACTGCTATGCACGCGTGCTTCGTGAAACTTCGTATTTTTACACCGATATAAAACTGGCTGTCGTGCTTTTACACCGACGCTGCCGATTATTCGTAGCAAGAGCGCTCAGTCGATGTTTCGCTTTTGGCTAGTTAACACCACGCTTCTATGCAACGCATGCCCGAAATTTATTACGTAATTTTATATGCTTACACATAAAAAAATGTTGTACCAAATGTGGGAAATAGAATACTTTTTCTTTGAAAATTATTTTGGGGAAGCGCAATGCTTAATTTGTCAGAAGAAAGTATGGCGCGCTACCAGTTTTTTTTTATTTTGAAGTAATATGCAATATAAATAATATTCTTACAATTAGGAGTCGGTAAAATGTTACTAGTAAAAGATTACTTTCCAAATAAATATGTAATATTGATATTAATAATAAATATATGCATATTCATATTATTAATAAAATATTAATATTGATGATATTATTAATTATTATTAATAACGCGTCACCTAGACAATAAATAATATTGCACATTATTTACCTAGTAAGAAATTTAATTTATTTCAATTCACTTTCATATACCTACATTCATTTAGAATGCCGCTTAATGTTAATAATAAAAAATTTCTTTAAGCCTCCTGCGAAGTAAAATTTTCACAGTGTAAGCCAAAGAGAGATTCTTTGCTCTCACTTGGGCGCATACTACTACAAAACTTAAAGAACTGTGTATGTATTTTTTTGGCCGACACTGGTTTAAATACTTGTTAGCAGGTACCGTTGTTTTTAAAGAGAGTGTACATTTTTGGTTGTTGTTGGTAAGTACACTCAATGAGCATTTATTCCAAGTAGTTGTTGTTGTTATTTTTTAACCAATATTGAGAGCAGAGCATTTTTTGTTATTAAAACAAGTGCGACTAATCAAGTTGCAGGGAGCGTATATATGTAAATATATGTGAAGTGGGGCTACTATACACTCATTACTTGTCCAAAAAGTTTAAACAACACGAAAATAAAAAAACTTTAACATGACGAAAAATATACAAAAACTGTATCGTGGGGTGAAAAAGCACCCCAGACGCACTTCTTATGTTCACTGCTTGAGCAAGCACGTGGTACGGATGACGCGAGCATGCTCCCTCTACTCTCAGACGTTGAAACAGAATTATGGTTACTGTCCCCGTTCGTAAACGAAAGACGTTTGTGTCTGGCGCGAAATTTAAGACAGTCTGGGGTGCTTTTTCACCCCACGATACAGTTCTAGGGTTAAAGCTTGCAGATGTGCAACCCCCTGTATGTCATTATTGTTCAAATAGAAATGCAAATATAGTCTATTACTATGGTTTAATTAATCAATTAAATAAAAATAAACATTTTAATGTTCAATTTACGTCGAAAACAATGAAATTGCAGAAATTATAACAAACGTATAGATATTAAATTAAAATTTTGGTGAAAATTAATTGAAATTTATTTCAAGCTTGCTCGTGATGTTGAATCGTAATTTGGCAACGAAATTTAAATTATTTGCAAATAATTGAAATCGATTGAATATCAATTTAATATTAAATTCAATTAAAATAAATCTGGCTATAGGGTCAAAATAAACAGACAACAACAACAACAGAAGCAATGACGATGAGACAACTTCTACCAACCTGACCGCCCGAACGTGAGAGAGAACATAAATTTTTAATTTTTAAGTACTTGTCAGAAAATGAAGTTGGCCAGCACTGGCAACGGAAACGGAAACAACTGAACTGCATTGTAGCCCAAAACCAGCAGCAGCGATGCCAAAGCATGCGGCAGGTGTAAACGACAAAAGGAGTGACAATGAAAGCTGCTGCTGGTTGGAGCTGGTAGCTGGTGCTATTTTGGCAAAAACAAACGAAGTAATTAATTATGAAGTTCGTGACACGATGTGTCCACATGCAACACTGACGCTTGAAAGCTATTTAAATTCGCATTTTTGGCGCTGGCAACAACAGAAGAAAAAAAAAAAATAAAAAATCAGAATTGCCAATAGCCGGTGTTGCCGATGGTGTTAAGTCTACGGATATTCACACAAGCAGCAGTAGCACGCAAAAAAAAAAAAAAAATTCAATTTCGTGTCGAGTAGCTGTAGCAGTGGAAGTTTATTTTTCGATTTAGCTACTTTTGTCGAATTAAATTTCAAAAATTTCATTTTGCATTTATGCTTGATGTTGTTGTTGTTGTAGTGTTTGCTTATTTTTATTTACAGAGCTGACAACAAACAAAAAGTGGAGCAGATTCTAAAATCTGAAGAGCACACAGTGTCAGCTAGCGTTGTTGCAATTGCGCCAGCAACACAAAACAGCAACAACAACAACAACAACAACAACACAAACAACAGTAACAGCCAAACAGAAAATCACATTTTGAAATTGTTGACAAATGTTTTTTGTACCCTGCAGCGGCTTAACAGACAGTATAAAGGTTGTGGATGACGTCTAGAGGCGGGTGAAGCGCAACCTACCACTACGCGAAACATGCAACAGAGTTGAATGGCTTAGCTCTCTACAAGTTCCAACAAATTTCTACAAAATTCCGCTTCTAGCGCAAAAGTGAACAAATCGTGTTTTGTTCAACTATTTTTTGTTGAATTTTAAAAACAAGCTCTACACATAAAAGTCTCATTTTTTGGCCTTATTTGAATTGTGTTCTCTTTTAGCAAAAAAAAAAAAAAAAAAAGAAAAAATGCTATTATTACAAATTTCAAGTTATCGTTAAAAAAAAATGAGTGCGCTGCTCTACACGCTGCCGGCAACCTTTGCCGAGTTGCTGCTGTTGTTGCGGTAGCTCGCCTGAAATCACGCTTCAAAACAGCGCAAATCTGCCAAAATGAGCTGTAATGACAAACTGCGCAATAAACAGAGACAAGAAAAAAACAAAAACGAAATTTAACAACACCAAAAGCAAAAACCCAATAAAAATAAAATCTCAGAGTTTATGTTATATTCAAGGATCAGGCAAATAAAAAAGGTTCACCAAGCATTTCAGTTAATGAAGATTAGGCCAGTTAATAGCAGGAGCATAAAAACCAGCACCACCAACAACAACAGTAACAGCAACAACAACAAGAACAACAACAACAACAACAACAACTACATCAACAAGGACAAAATAATTTATTTAATAATGCCATCAATAATAATGCTGAAGTTTAATTTGCACGTCTTGTTGTTATAAATTTACGCTCAAAGTTGTACAAAATGACAAAGCTTCGAAACGTGCTGGCGTAAATAAGTTCAAACATATTTTTTTTTCTTGTTTTTTACCTTTATTAGGTTTGCTTTCAGGCGCTGAGTGAGAGTGATTTTGCGGTATGAATAAAAATTAAGCATATTTTCGTATGATGCCGTTATTGCTTTTGGGCCACAAACATGGTTGTTCACAATTTTAAATGAAGAAAAATGTTCGTCCTTCGGAAGGTTAGAGCTACAATTGGATTAAGAAACTACATGCATATGATGAATCAGTCTGTTGTAACTTTATGCTAATAACTCGAAGTAACCAAAAAATTCGAAGGGGATAATAACCGTGTTATCGTGCAAGGGACATTTGTTCAAAACTTAAACTACACAGTTTCATGCCAATAAAAACAATTTTTTTTTGACAACAAACAAAACAAAAATTTAGAAGTGTATCGCTGTTTTAAAAGTTATCGCCTGACCATAGCTGACGACCACCCCCATAGGTACGAAAATGAATTTAAAAAACGGATACAGTTGGCTGTGTCAGGTACACAACTGCAGATGTCTGACGTGACAACGTGCCTCTATATTTGTTAGTATCCTTATCCTTTCCCTTGTCCTAGTCCTTGTCTTAATGCTTGTCTAAGTCATTGTTCTCAGACATTTCTATTTCTATTTGAATTTCTATTTGTATATGTATTTGTATTTGTTTTGTTTTGTTTTTTTTTTTTTTTTTTTTTTCATTGTAAAACGTTACGTTGTCCCATCAAAAAACATTCCAGGAAAAATTCTATATTTGGAAAAAGATAATCTGATTACAAATAGTCTTGTTATATCTTCATCTTTAAAAATTTAGTACCACGAAAACGGCTCGTTAAAGAGAACCATGATAAAAAAATTCATCATAGTTATATTCTCTTTAATAGCCACTCTACAGTAGAAAAAACACATAGAAAATGAGTTGGCTTTTTATTAGCACAGCCTCAGGTACTGGTGTGTCGATGATGACATGTAAAAACACCCACGTTTCTGACATCACTATTTTTGAAAATTTTTAAACTCTCTTGGTTGATAGTTCTCCTAAAACATGCTATATTTACATACTTTTCTTTTTTTATTTTTATATTTTTTTTTAAAAGATATACACTGTCAAAAATTTCAAAATATCTTAAAAAATACAATAAATGCATGTATTCAAACAGCTGTAACTTCGAAACCGCAATTCGTACATGGTGATCGCAGTAAAATTTTCACCGTTTGAATATAATGTCGTTATAATAAATAAATTCTCAAAGCTTGCACAAAATTTTAACTTGGGATCCCAACGATTGCTTTTTAAGGCCAAGCATATATCATTAATTTCATAATTAAAACATATCCGAGGCTCATACACTCACGGAGTAAAAATTCCATGCAACACCGTTGCATAATTGGTGCATTTTTCGATCTTGGAGCGGCTCTCACTTTGTCCATTTTTATTTCGTTGTCACGCCAAAATTTATTATGGGTCAGTCCATATCAAGTGGTCCAGCACTTGTTGCTCGACCATTTTTAAAAACGTTTATATTTTTATTGAAATTTGTTCAATATATTGGGATATCAGAACCGCATTAAAAATAATGGCATTCAACTGTACTTTCAAAATGGCGGCCATATTTGCCTTGCTACCTGTAGAGTTTTATGCGTTTGTAAGCGTTTGCGGTTACTTTAATTTCTTAGCTCCTGTTAAACATAGAGTGATGAATTAAAAACCATGACACTAAGCATACCTTAGACTTTAATATCACACACAAAAAGTGATAATTAAATAATTTATTCATATTAAAAAAAATGGAGAAATTTTTTTTTAAATCCTTATATTTTGCAACTTTAAGAATTTGTTTTTTATAGAAAGCAATTACTTGTCGAATTATTGTTTCTTCTTTAAAGTACATTTTAACAAGTAGTTTAAATATAATTTTTTTTAACTTTCTGACTTACCAAGTTTGTTTTAACAGCCTCTTAAAAATGAAAATTTTGAGAATTTAACTAATTTTAGCGTCAAATATCTCTGGTGGGCATAAGTTTAAAAATTTCAAATTTATTCACAATAAAGTACATAATAATATCTTACTTCAGTTAAAACTGTGAGTTTGGTATTCGCTTTGTTTGGAAGATACAGTCCTTCAAACTTAATGATATTTCACCTTATAAAGGGTGTTTTTTTTAGAGGTATAGAACTTCGAATTGAAATAAAACACAAGAAAATTGTTTTAATGTCCATCAATTTGGCTTTATTGGAAGGATAATTTTATGCCATTAATGTTTAAATATGATTTCGGGCATGTGGCCGCCGCGGCTGGCTCGAATAAAGCCTATTCTACAGGTCCAATTTTCAACCACTTTTTCGAGCATATGGGGCCGTATGTCGGCAATAACGCCACGAATGTTGGCCTCCAAGTCCCCTAACGTTTCTGGTTTGTTGGCGTAGACGAGCGACTTCACATATCCCCAAAGAAAATAATCCAATGGTGTCAAATCACACGATTTCGGTGGCCAATTGACAGGTCCATTCCGCGAAATTATGCGCTCATCGAATGTTTCCTTCAATAAATCGATTGTGACGTGCGCTGTGTGGCATGTAGCGCCGTCTTGTTGGAACCACAACTCATCCACATTCATGCCATCCAATTCGGGAACAAAATAGTCGGTTATCATGGCTCTATACCGGTCTCCATTAACGGTAACTGACTCTCCAGCATTATTTCGGAAGAAGTATGGCCCAATGACTCCACCAAACAGTCAGTTTTTGTGGATGTAATGGCGTCCAAGGATCTCATGTGGATTCTCTTCACTCCAAATGCGGCAATTTTGCTTGTTGACGTAGCCATTCAACCAAAAATGAGCCTCATCACTGAACAAAATTTTGCGATGAAAATCAGCATCGAGATCAATCTCATTTTCGGCCCATACACCAAAATCACGACGCATTGCATGGTCTCGCGGCTTTAATTCTTGCACAAGCTGGATCTTGTAAGGTCGCAAGCCAAGATCTTTGCGCAAAATCTTCCATAAAGTTGATGGACAAAGCTCCAATTGCTGTGCACGGTGGCGAATCGATTCATTCGGGTCCTCTTCAACATTTTGCTCTACAGCGGCAATTGTTTCTTCGGTGCGCACTGTTCGACGTCTCTGCGGATGAGTATTATCACATAGAGTAAACGTAGTGCGAAAACGACCCATGGTTAACCGAATTAGTTGCTCTGATGGACGATTATGTCGACCATAAAATGGACGGAGCTTGCGGTAAACTTCGCGAACTGAACCATTATTTTCGAAATAAATTTGCACGATTTGCAAGCGTTGTTCTTTTGTCAACCTGTTCATGATGAAATGGCAAACCAAACTGAACATAAATGACATTTTCGAAAGGCCAGTTTTATCTCTATTCGAAAAACAAACCCCTAAAAAGAACACCCTATATATCAGGCAACACATTAATTTTGGTGATATATATGAATACTTTGTATGGGAAGTAGGTGGAGTTTTCATTCGATTTTCAAACTCTAAATGCATCTTAAAAATTGAAGCTTATACGCAAAATTTTAAGTCATTCCAAAAATGTGGAGTTTAAAGTGGTTTTATTGTTTTGATAAAGTACTTTGTATTGGAGATAGGCGTGGTTTTTATACAATTTGGCTCCTTTTCCAAATTAGTCTTTATTTTTTAGAAATAAGTTTATGCATCGATTTTCATTACGTTATGTTACGATATACGGCTGTAATCGTGATGAATCGTGACAGACAGTCAAACGGACACGGATAAATGGACCCAGGTGTTGAATTCTGAGTCGTAACATTTTTACTTGTTACAAATTTTTAGTTTTGATATTATATGTGAATATTATGAAAAGACCACCCAGAAATTTAATCGATAATCGATCTTTTTAAGAAAATTTTCGACTACTTTTGAACATATTTCTGACAGTATTTCGAACATAACTTGACGAATGTGGACTTTTTGCCAACAATTGATGGGTTAACAACAAATTGTTACTTTTGAGGCCTTGAATCAATTGGCTGCCTGGATCGTTTTTATGTGGGGCTATGACAAGGTGCATGTTGGTATAGCCCTGCAAAAATTTTTGTTGTTAACCCACCTTGTACCCACTTGGTGATAAATGGGTCTCATCGCTTAAGAAACTTATGTTTGAAAAATCGTGGTTAGCAGGTTGTTGCTAAAGGCATTGGACGTATCTACCGCATTGTGAATGGTCAGCAGGATCCCATTGTGGGCTGCACGCCACAATCAGCTCTCAGAGAGTCAAATTGTTGAGAATGCTGGGGAATTGAAAATTTAGATTCTTCAGCTAAACTTTTAAAAACATCAACGATAATTTCCACAAAACCCATATAACGCTGAAGCACAGGCCTTCGCATATCGTAACGATTGCTGCTTGTTCAAATTTTTTTCACAATTTTCCATTAACTTTCACAATAGGACAAATATAAATGCGGTCGCATTAAAGTGGGGAGATTATGGTATCATCAACCCTTTAAACACTCTTAACGCTTTGTTCGATGCTTAAAGGATATATTTTCAAAGAAAAAAAGTAGACTAATAGGAAGGTTGTCTTTTAAGTTTTGCGCCTAACAATAAAAAAATGGTAATAAATCAATGAAAATGCTTATATTAGGGGTTTTCACGATTCAGTGCACTTAGCTGTGCAGTTGCAAATTATGTTATGCATTTGCAACAAACTGTGAGTGTACCTCAGGAGTACACAATAGCAACAACATTGGAAATTAAAAAATTCTTTGAAACAGCAGCAACATCAGCTGGTTCAAACATAAACAAAGCTTTAGTTAATGGGTTAGAGGTAGTTATGACAAGCAAAAGCGTGAAAAAGCAAATTTCTTTCCATTTCAAAATATCCCACGTCGCATCAATGTCAGTCAAAGGTCCATTTCATATTGGGTTTAGTGCGCTTAAGTGTTTTAATTTTCGCGTCTTCCATTTTAACGCGTCAGCTGTTTAATAAGCACATGAACGAAACGTGCTTATGCACCAGGGTTGACGCTGTGCATTTGTGGAAAATAGAAGCATGTGCATATATGTATATTTTGTTGGTGTAAAGTGCAAAAAACCATGAATATTGTGCTCATGCTCAAATGCACAGCCAAATGCACAGCCAAATGCACTGAATCGTGAATACCACTATTGTTTTTAAAAGTATTCTCCAAGATGATCAATACACTTTTGCATTCGTTTGAACCAATTTTCGAAACAGTTTTGCCACTTTGAAGTTGGTACCTCCGAAACCAGGTTTTTGAAGGCCTCAACAGCCTGTTCGGGCATTGAAAAGCATTCGTCACGCATTTTTTTCATAATGTGAGAAAACATGAAGAAGTCATTGGGTGCAAAGTTGGGACTGTAAGGCGGATGAGCCATTAATGTTACGTTTTGAGTGCTCAAAAACTCCTTATATTGAGCTGATGTATGGGAGCTCGCATTGTCGTGATGGAGGATGATCTTTCTTCGGTGGTTGGTTTTGTTCAATTCTCCGAAGACTTCCATCAAACAAATGATTGTGAACTGTTCAATATTAACAAATCTCCGTAGCTCAAGTGGTACAGTTGTGACATGACTGTTTTTTCTGAGAAACCTGGCAACCTTTTGCTTGAATGTCGGCTATGAAGTGATATGAAGAAGAATCACCTTTAAACTCTGGTAGAGACTTAACTAAATCTAAGCTTGCATTATTTTCTACAATTTGTGGGTTTATAGTAACAGGCAAGAAGGGTTGAATAGAAGGCGGCGCCAATCGGTCAAGAGCTAAAGTAAGGCGGCTTATCTGCTGTTCTAGTTCGTTTTTAGTGCGCTCATTGTTAGCGTTCACAATTTCTAGAACCTGTTCTCGATTGATAAACATTTCGTCTAGTTATAACAAACTTAAAATAACCTTCAATCAAAGTTTTTGGTTTTGAAACAAAATTGACAAAATTGACGTTTAATTCAAAAAATACGCTATTGTTGTAAGAGAAGATCCACCAAAGAATTGCACAAGGACTTTGAAGTTTTATTTATAACGCAAGTGCAAAAAATTAATATAAACTGAAAATTGTTGAACCCCGAAAAATTTTTTACTGTTATTTTTGTTAGTTATATTCATATTTTTCACTAAACTACTTTCAACAAAGAAATCGAACTTATCACAAAATTTTACGGAAAAATTATTTCAAGAAAAATGGTTTTTTAATTTACGTTTTACTTCATTTGTTTGAAGTACTTAATAGAATTCTGAAAATAGTTATACAAATAAAAGAAAAAAAAAAATTGATACGGTATTTTTTATAACAAAAATATTCATAAATTTCTATGGAAAACAAAATTAATAGAGAGCACACAAAGTAAGCCAGTAATAGGCTTAATAAGATCACTACTTTTTTAAGATCTTAAAATTTTTTAGCGAAGAATATTTTTTTAACACAAAATTGAAATATTCTAGACTTTTTTTATGAAGTGTTCTTAGAAAAATGGACGAGTTAAATTTTATGAAAAGATTTTGTAACTTTTATAAAGATTTTATAATATGGTTATTTAATTTTATTTATTACTTAATGTTCCACTTTTCACTTTTGAAAAATCACTTACAAAAATTTTCTTAGCTTTACAGGGATCTTATGGTCCTTTGTTTTTTAATAAAGCCGTCAAGTTGGGCGCGAATTAAGAAGACTGATTAAAGTTATTTTATTTTTATTGCGAAGCGACTCGCCTTTGTTGCTCCTTATCTTATAATGAATGATTACAATTTCTTTAACTTGCTGCTACCATCCAGTTAAAGCTGGTGTGTTCTTGATGTACCCTCAGTAGGTCGAAGAGAGATCAATTTCTTTTAATTTTAACTCATGGTTGTTGCACACTCTCGCCACACGATTGATCATGATGATAAATACTGGTAATACGGGTATGGACAGACGTATTAAAAACAATATTTGGTAGCGTTAGCTTTTAGCGTTGTTGTTCTATTGATGCAGTCTCTCGTTGTGCTAGATGACCTCCAAATGCTGTTGCCAAGTGTAATGCTCCACCGTACGCATATCGTGTATGCGACTACAGTTTACAATTATGTAGCCAATATCGAATACAGGGTGATAAGTGCCAGAGTTTAAGCCGCATCGTTAACTTACACATACTAAAACATAGAAAAAGATCCTACAATTTTTTCAACTTGTTTTGTTGGGTGGTTTTATGTGGTAGATTTCGCATTCAATGGCTTACAACTATTAGCTTGCATTTAAAATAACAATTATAAAACCATGCCGCAGCCGCGCCTCCGCAGACTCTTTTTCTAATCGGAAATCGGTAGTGCTCGATTCTGTTCAAAAAGCATGCCCCTCAAAATTAATTTTGATTCTGTTGAAAACAACATTCTGTTAAAAACAACATGCCCCCAAAAGTGTGCTATATTTTTTTAATTATAAGATTTATGTCTTCGCTACGCAACGCTAAATGGCTTTTCTTAAAAACCGGAAACCGTCGATAAATAGGTAGCAACTTTAAACAAGAACCATGCGCACATCAAACAGAAACATCAAATGTTGGCTTTATATTTCATGTAATTGTGTTAAATTTATATAAGTAAGAGAGTTCAAACATGAATTTTTCTCCCAGTGAGGATCAAGCAGACCAATAAGTGCTAACATCAACATTGTACGATCAGTACTTTAGGCACACCAAAGGCTCAAAGTGTGACCTAAAAACGCTATCAACCACCCTACTAACCTCCGAGAATGACGTATTCTACGTCAAAAATCATCACCCCAAAATGTTCATGATTAATTAAATTATTTTGGGCAAATACAATTTTCAAACCACTTTAAACAGCACAATAAGCGCACTACACCAAAACGTAGTGAGTACGTTTATGCTAGAAAATGTAAAATTTTCCAATGGAACTATAAAAATTCATTTGGCAATGCTTAGAATTGCCAAGGCGCAAGACTTAAAAGGTAGGCTTGGTAAAATTACAATTCTGCCCAAAAAAACAAAAACCATTTAATGTATGTTACATGTTTTTGCCTTTGTACGGTTTTTTAAATTAACCATGCTCCGTTTCATAATATTACTTACTTGTATGTATGTATGTTGTTTGTACGTCTAATTATCTCCAAACTAGAAAAATGCAGTTAGCTGTTTTTTGCTTTGCACTGCAGAATTCCATGGCTTCAATGACTGGTCCAATGAAATATTAGAAATGCCAAAACAACGAATTTGAAACCACGAAATGGTAAACTCTGTATTTCCACCACCTTACATACGGAGTTCTTAACATTTTATGCATGCTAAATGGTTAAAATTAAAGATGAGTCAAGCCCATCCTTCATAGAAAATTATATTATAACATTACTATACTCCTTCAAATAAGCATTTTGTATTTAGTTTGGATCAGATTTTGAGTATGATTTAATCCAGGCATGAGTTATTTCAACATCGACCTTCCTGGACGACTGGCTTAAGAAATGTTTTGTACATAGTAAATATCAACTTTCCATCAACAAATATCTCCCCAGTATTTTTCTGACCTCGACCGTAAACTTTCAACAAAAAGTACTATCACGAGCCTTGAAGGAAGCAATGGTGCGAGTGTATTGATAAGATTCCAAAGCTCTGATAGTCTTAACTGATTTTCATCAACCCTTTGTTAAGTGTTTTCGATGGCATCTTTTTAATTTATGTTATTTTAATAATACAAAAAAAAAAAAAAACAAACAGTTAACAAACAGCTGGAATCGGCAATTGTTAGGCTAAGCGTCGTTAAATGAAAAGAAGACTGTTTTTTGTTTGCTAAATTCAATTAACAAAAAGGGACTGTTTCGGTTTTGCTTTTTATTTATTTGGTATAAACCGTTGCTTTCATCAACACAAGGGTCGCCGCTTTGTTCCCTAACAATGGTTCATGAATTAACATTAAATTGTTTTTGACTTAAAACAATGAGTGCTTTTTTGCACCAAAAAAACTGGCATTTGCCACATTTTTCCGTTTTGGTTTTTTTTCCACGCAAAAGTGTATTTATTGTACAAAATGGTCTGCTTCTTAACAACAAAAGGGTAAATTTATGTAATTAGAGAATTTTTTCTTTTTTTCTTTCACTATATTAATTCCATGTGGCGGCTATTATTCATAATATCCGGCAAATAATTTAGGCAACTTTTAGGAATTAATGATCATTAGTGTCATAAACAAATGCACGATAGCCACAAATGTAGAAATTTGTAAAAGGACCACTTGATGGACGTGGATGGAAATGAGCGGTGCCACGCTGAGTGCTTTTAACCAACAATTCGGGTTTGTTTACGTTATTCATTAAATGCAATTCATAAATTTAAATATTTTCAATATAATTGTTCGCATAAATATTTGTAATAAATTTCCTGCTAACAATCATCGACCAATTGCTAATTTATATAAATTGCATATTTTGGAATTGAAATAATTTTGGCTCAATTGTTTGTGTTTGGAAGAGTATGTGTTTGGAATACACCACATATAAAAATTCACTGACTCAAACAATACAGACAAGTTTGCATAAAATTGCTACTAATTTGGCGAAATGAGTTTCGACAAAAATTGAAAAGCAGCCAGTGAGAATTCATTGATTCAAATCGAATTAATTTGAAAAGGATAACAACTGCTGGCGGCGGGACTATTTTTTTTAGCGCAGATATTTTAATTAGAAACTAAATCGAAAAGTGGACGATATAACAGTGCAAAATCAAGTGTTTCTTGCAGGAGGCAATAAATCAAATAAAAATGAAATTAAAACATGTGTTATTGGACGTGAATTTGCTGACGTCATTTTTATTTGAAGCTGAATTCTAACCAGACTAAATTGCTTTGAAGGTGACACCTCTCTCACACACAAGGACACACACGTTTGTTTAAGTGATCGTAAAATTAATACCTGCGGATCCATGTAATGCCAGATGACATTTAATTTAAGCGAACTTTAACGGCATATGTAATCGGCCAATTTTATGTCGAAAGTTGCAAGTAGCCATGACGGACGTAACACAGCGGAGCAGAATCGTTTCCACGCCATCAGAAGGTTGTTGATTGTTTTCGATGCAACAGGTCCAACTGATTTTTTTTATTGCTACATGTAACTTAAGCACTACCTGTACTACTATATATGGAGGAGGCAATCAAACTGCGCTGAAGTTGGCTTAAGACTAACTTATTAAAATATAACTTACAACTAAGAAGAGAACAATTTTGTCCGAGAGTAATAATAACAGTACATAACGAAACTTAACATAGTTACAATTAGAGATGGAGAGAATATTATTCAATGCATACATCAGAGAACTGCACAAGCCTACAATCGTTATAACGGTGGATTTCAGCATACAGCAATGTTCTGGCGAATGCATCAACTTTGCACAACGAAAAGAAGGACGTTCACGTGAACGTAACGCTGGAGAATTTTCTGCTCGAGCCGCAGCATTATCGGCCAAAATGAACAACTAATGGATGTCTTTCATGCAATGGAAATGAACAAATACGCCACTGTCCCCTTTGCAGCCTGGATTTACAACTGGCCACAGTTGTTCTACAGCGGCTGTTAAAATTTTTGATGATATCTAAATTTCTTATGATCAGAACTTACTAACTCTCGATTTGTTTGTTTGCATTTGATTCAGTTAATGTTCTAAGTTCTATGTTCTAAGCTAAGAAACTATTTTAAATTTAGTTCTAGTGCTGTTAATTTGATATCTTACTACCTTGAGAGTAGGATGCAACTGATGAAAGTTGGAAATGTTTATTCTTCACTAAAAGCAATTGTGACTGGAGTTCCTCAAGGGTCTATTTTGGGTCCACTCCTATTTTCTGTGTATATAAATGATGTTTTTCTGTCTGCAAATATGCTACTGTTCATGCCTACGCTGACGACATTCAACTCTATCTCTCTCGATCTACTGGACTTCTAGAAGACTTGACTTATAGACTGAGCTATGATTTGACCTTGTTGAATAATTGGGCCGCTTCAAACTTCCTCCTTATTAATCCCATAAAAACTAAACTACTACCCATAGCGAGAAGTGATTCCTGCTTTATTGATATTTCTCCTCTATTCATTGGAACAGATAAACTTGAAATTGTGTATAAAGCGAAAAATCTAAGATAAATAATTAACTCGAAGCTGATTTGTACTGACCACATCAACAATACGAGAGATAAAATATACGGGACTTTACTACTACTACTACCACTTTCGGACTTCATCTAACTTCACGCCCATTGAAACTCGTCGCAGACTCGTTATGCAATTAGTTATGCCATACATCACATTCTTTGATGTTGTTTATAGTCAGTTAGACTCACAATCTCAGCAAAAACTTCTGGTAGCATTCAATAGTGCGGCAAGATATGTATACGGGGTCAGTCGCTATGATCATAACTCGCTAAGTAGTAAGGGCATTTTGGGGAGTGGTTTACTTGAGTATTCAAACTTCCGCAACATTTTATTTCTACACAAGATTATGCACACCCAAAGCCGTCATTATCTTTTTGTCAAATTAAAATTTCTTCAGTCACAACGGTCATCTAGTCTTGTGCCAAGAATTAATTATATAAACAGCAGTAGGTTCTTTTTTACCAGCACCATTAGACTTTGGAATGCATTACCAAACTCAATTAAATAAATAAATGCACGAACCAGCTTTAAACAGGCTCTTTTCAAATACTACAGCTCTTAAATCTATAAATCTATGCTTTTCTTTGTTATTCTATCTTGTTATGCTTTATCAAATTTTTACCACACTTTTCTTTATCTTTTTTTATTCTTTTATAATTCTTCTAAGACTTTGTGTTATTTGCTTAGTATAATTTAATATCCGTTTTGCATCTTAAACACTTCATGATGGTTATTTCAGTATTTTTAAGCAATTATTACTTGTTAAAAAAAAAATTATTATTTTAGTTTTAAGTTTACTTTTAATTTTCAAACCAATGTCAATACCTATTGCTGTACTTTAAAAGACTTAGTCTTATTGTACCCCGAAATGTAATTAAAAATTAAATTAAATTAAATTATTAGCTTATTAGCTTGTCAAAGTTAGTGGACTGCTAGAACCACTGAGACTACTGATGAGTCGGAGTAGCGTCCGACGAAACCATGGTATAGTCAGCTTGGTTTAGTTCTGCAAAGAACTTTGTTGTTGTAGCAACCTGTTGCTTCATGACGTTTTTGGCATTAAGCTCACAATATAATTCTTAAAAAATATGTTTTTTAAGAATTATAAAAGAAATAAATTAAATAAAATTAAATTAATTGTATTGAAAATGACAGACATTTCCACTTAAAATTAAGAACTTTTAAATTAAAATTAAATTACTATTACATCACTGGGAGAAACACATTTGCTTCTAGTAGTAAGACATTACCATGTGGTTACTCCATTCTAAGTTTCATTGTTGTGCGACATTTAGATCCAAAACAATTCGATATCAAAAATTTGGCTTTTCTGATAAAAGGACATCCATCACCTTATAACTCCATTCTGAGTTTAAAGCTTTTGTGACTTCTACTCCCAAAGCTATTCGATATTAAAAATTTTAATTGTATGGGTGGAGCCACACCCCCTTATACAATGCCCATCTCAGTTTTCTAGTAGATGGCATTACCAAGTGGTTACTACATGCTAAGTTTCATAGTTCTGCGGTATTTCATTCCAAAGCTATTTGATACCATAAATTTAAAATCTATGGGCGGTGCCACGCTCCTTTGTGAAATGCTCACTCAATTTTGCCAGTCAAAGGACATGACTAAATAGTACGTTATCGATCGTAAGTTATATTGAATATTGAAAAAAAATCGTATGGGTAAAAGGAGATCCACTATTTGTGCAATTCCTCAAGAACCGCTCATCCAATGTTGTACTTCCAAAGTTCAAAATCTGTACCATAACTGGCCGAACATACCCTAAATAAATAAATAAATTTAACAACACCATTGGCACGGTTATGGATACGGACACCATTCGATTTTAATATATACACTGAAAAAAAAACATTAGCTTAAAATCGAACACAATAGCTACATTCCCTTGGTCGTTGATCTAGAGCGCGGCTCTATTTTATTCACAAAGCAATAGCAAAAAAACTTTTTCACAAAAAAAAAACCGACTTCAAAGTCACTACAAAGTAAAAAATAATTTTAAATAACTTTTCCCATTAATTTCTTGGTCAAATTTTAAAAGTTATTTATATGTATTATAATATTGGAAATCTTATCATTTTCATTTTTTCTATTTTGTTTTATTATCTTTAATATATTAATTGCTTATAAAAGCTTTGAAGTTTTTATTTCTTCATTTTTAGATTATATTTATGTCATAGTATTTTTTGAGGAAAATTTCAAACATAAAACTTTGTTTATAAAAAATTTGTTTTAATAATTCATGAAAGTTTGTTGGGTATTTTCCATTTCTGCCTCTTTACAATTTTTATTAAAGTGCCACGTCCTTTATATAGTCCCGCCCACTTTATTTACCGTACTTTATAATGATTCTTTCTAGCCCTGTGCCAAATTTCAGTTCCCAAGTATCAATATTAACCGATATATAGTACTTTCTTTGTGGCGTCCGTGGCGTAGTTGGTTAAAGTGCGTGGACGCTATGTCAACGAACCTGGAGACCCAGACCCTGGAGCGACAGAAAATTATTTGATTAAAAATGATTTTTCTGTACGGCCGCCACCTCTCTGCAGACAATGGCAAACCTCAGAGAGTAATAAAAATGCCATGTTAAGCTTCTTGAGAATAAGAACATTTCGTTCATCGCCGTTCGGAGTAGGCGTTAAGCCTGTAGGTCCATTTCTCGGTCAAGTGTGTACAAACTTAATAACACGCACAACAGAATTGATCATAAGAAGCTAGGTCAAAGTCCTTTCAAGGGCTGAAATTACCAGTTATTTATTTATTTTTATAGTACTTTCTTCAAAGTGCCTATGTACAATCCTGCTCATTTTTTTAATGATTCTATCTACCTACCTACCTGCATACCAAATATTAGTACCCTAGTGCCAATATTAACTGAGATATAGTTTTTTTATAATATTTCCACACCCCTTTGTTGAATAACGCCCACTTTTTTACCGTAATTTGTAATAACTGTGCCTACCCATGTACTAAATTTCAGTACACTAGTGTCAATATTATTCGATATATATTGTGTTTATATCGTATATTTATATAATATGCACTAAATTTTTGTTATAATACACAAAATTCGTATATTTAATAACAATTGTCGTCAATTTTAAAATATTTTATTTTCAGTGTAAAAATAATAAAAATTTGTTTCACTTTAAATACAGTTTTTTTTCTTTATTAACGTTAAGAACAATTTAAGTTAAGGACATTAGTGTATATAAAAGAATATTCCAATTTTAAGAGTAAATACTTAAAAAAAAAATGTCTATTCAAAATTTCTAAAGCAAGCAATGGATTGTCTACCCTAGATTACAACTTAAAACGGAACCAACAATCCAAAATTTGAAATTCCAAATTCACAAAATTTAAACTAAATAACCAAAAGAAATATATAGTATTTTACTCACATAATTATCAATTCGAAACCTCCCTCGGATCGAAGAGGAAAAAAAAAATATGATTTTAAAAATTATTTTAAAGCAAAATTTTCATTATGTGAATATATTAATTTAAAAAAAAAGAACTAATTTATGATGAAATTCCCGGGATCGAACCAACGCTCCTGACGTGCAAGGCCGACGCCTTCACGTTTGCACCAACAAGTTAATTATAAAATCTATGGCTTTTACCTTAATTGTTTCAACCGCCAAGTAGTTATTTATTCGTCTGCTTGATTTTAGGCCAGAATCTCCAGCTGGGCGTAAGAATCCATCAAATCCAAATGGTGAGAAAATGGGAAAAACTCCAGGACATAGAGTCATATTGAGAAAACTCAGGACGCAGGATAATCTTGCACTTTGGAAATCCACATTAAGACAACCCTTAAATCTCCAGCATAACGTTATCAATTGGCAATTAGCCAAATGTTGATGATAAAACAAAGCACTTTTCCGGAATTTATTATTGAAGAAAAAAAAAAAAAAATGATTCTTCGTTTTACTTTTTCAAAAATTCTGAATATTTTCCCGATAACTTTCAAGCGTAGCTCAGTCTACCGCCGCCTTTCACAACTCTTTCTCGACTCCCTCTACAAATTCTTCACATCTTTTCACGACCTGTCCAAATTAATACCTCATTTATAGATAACGGTGGTGCTGAATCGCCTATTATCACGCCACTTAGTAACTGCAATAATATACCAAAACTGTGATGCAATCTATATCTATATCTAAATCTATATCTTTATCTATATCTATATCTGTATCTATATCTATCTATACTATTATATAAAATGAAAGTGAAAATTTTTTGTGTCCGCAAAACTCCAGAAGTACTGGTCCGATTTTTTTGAAATAAGTTTTAAAAGATCGCATTTGTGCTACAAAAGGTTCTTTGGTTATTTTCTTTACAAAATTTCAATAATAAGTATCTTTAATTAAAGTGTTAAGTTTTTTAAAAAATCATCCACAATGCCATGCATTTCTTGATCGTTAGCTTTTCATGCGTTTGTGCTGCGAGAGCCTCAATAAACTGCATGTTGCTCTCTACTATACTCTTTTTGTTCTCAGCAAGCACAAAACAACAAAACAAACAAACAAATACATATACATACATACTTTGCTGCGCTTAAAGCTAATTGGATCGAAGTACATTCTAATATGTTCAAAATAGTTTGATGTGGAGAATTAATCTAACACAGTTTTGTTAAAAGGGGATTCACTGACTACCTTTAGCATGTTAAGAATTTTTTGATGAGAATGAGATTCAATCCGACTTGATGTATGTATGTTCATTTGTTTCGCTGCATGCAACTTTTCTACACATGTTTTGACGGTGGTTTTCTTGTAATTTATAAATGAACAAAAGGAACAAACGGCTGAATTTTTACTAAATAGAATTGACATTGTGTGATTCAATAAGTTTTTTTATAAATAAACAAGAGAACTGGGACGGGCATAGGAATAAGGGTTATGGCTTCGACCACACAAGTCAAATTTTGATATTGAATAGTTTTGGAATTAAACGTCGCATGACAATAAAACTCAGTATGGAGTTACTAATTGCCAAAGTCTTTCTACTGGAAAACCGGTTTGTGCATTGGAAAAGGGGGTGTGGCCCGATTCTCTATGCAGAATAGCTATTGAAGCTTAAATCACAGGACATTGGAATGGAACTGTCACCTAGGAGTGATGTTCTGCTACTGGGAAACTGTAACGGGCAGTGGAACATGAGCGTGGTATCAGACTAAGGGATTAATAAAAGTTTTGAATTTACTTATCATTTCCAATATACTTGCTGGGTGCAGCAACGCGCGACGGGTATCTCTAGTATTATATAATTGAACATTTGTTCTCTATATGCTTTCATATATGCCTATCCTATATGCTGATCTTATATGTTTTCCCAAAAATCAATTAAAAAAGAAATATATATTTTGTCCACACCGGGATTCGAACCCACTACCTGAAGTTTTCTAAACCACCTCCTTAACCTCTGATCCAACTGAGTTTATAGAAATTCAACTAATGGCTTCTAATGCTAACACCTTTACATACCCCTATTCTTCCATAATGATCTCAGCTTAGATAATAGTTCACCCCTAAAGACTCGGCTTTGTTTTATTTATATTCACCACAGTTATTCACCAAGAGTTATTTATAGAACACTCAATTACTGCAACAGCAGTGATGTGAAAACTGAACCTAAAACAAAACCGGTTACTCGTATTGTGTAAATATTTTTGTTAGCTATTATTATTATTATTATTATTATTATTATAATTATTATTATTATTATTAGTATTATTATTATAATTATTATTATTATTATTATTATTATTATTATTATTATAATTATTATTATTATTTTAATTATTTTTATTAATATTATTATTATTGTTATTATTATTTTTAAATTTAATATTATTATTATTATTAGTATCAATCTGCATAAATAAGACTGGTCAGGACTCCAGGCCGTAACAAGTTGCCACATTATATTGATGGTACTGAACTAAATCTTTCCAAAAAACCAATGATCAATAACACAGCATATTTTTCGAAAAGCCGCATATATTCCCTTAAAAGCACAAGTCGTATGCAATTATCATCTAAAGATTCGTCATGTTGCAGTAGGTCATTTTGAAAGTGTCTAATATATATTCGGACCAGTGTACTTTTCATCCAAAAAACAGATTTTTTGGGATTTTTTTTTGACTCATGCTTACACCCCCATCCATAACATGAGTGTCAGTGTTGCACAAATTGCAAAACCTTTTTTCCATGTATTTTTTTGTTGTGATTGTAAGATTCTGCAACTTTTGCAATTCTTACACTTTGCAAGAGTTTTGCAAGACTGCGAGAATACTTTTATTCTTTAATCATATCTTCTCCATAAACTTCCACTAACTTTTGTCGGGCTTCAGTTGCTTTTTGCTTTTTTAAAGTAAAAGAACAAAATATGGCGAATATGCTCATCAAAGTTTTCCATTCAAAACACGACTTAAAAAGAAAAGCAGGGAAGACTGAATTAGTTAAATTGTTTGATATGTAAATAAACAGCTGAGTACAAAAAAATGTCATATAAGTCAACATATGACAGATCTTTGACAATAATAGTGATGTCTACTAGGAAAAACCGATCTTTCTTTTTGAACCACCCAATATTAGTTTCAATGTATCTTTTTTTAAGGGATTTAAGTTCCAAAACTAAAAATTAAGAAAAATTTTGGAAATAGATGGAATTAATACATTTAATTACTATTGAGGTCAAAGGATCTCTTAGGAAATATAGATACAAATTCAGTGGAGAGTTCAAAAATTATAAATTCGTTAATTGGACTATTCAGACTATTGACACAGACTATTCTCTGGGTCACATAGCTTAAATATAACCCTTTGAAGAAAAAAGTAGAGAAGAAAAGTGTAAGAGAGTAAAGTTATTAGGCATCGAATAAAGATGGTTTAAGGACATAATTCAGTTAATATAGAAAATTAAGTTCAAAGAATTAATGCTGCGCTCTCATACAGTCACTTTGGTCACAAGTTGAAATTTTTAATTGAAAGCTGGAATTATAATTATTAGAAATTAAAATATGTAAAATTTCAAGACTTTGAAGATAATTTTAATATATCTATCAGCGCTTATTTGAGGCAGTTAAGGTTATTGCCGCACCCTTTCAAAAAAAGAACCAAAATATTCTTTACAAAGCAAAATGCTAGGCAAGTACAATAATTATTAAAAATTTGCTTGTTGATGTTCTGCACACAAAATAATCAAAAAAGGGTTGCCTTGTTTGTCAATTAATTGTTGTTCTAGCCAGCCCTATAAGTCTTTTAAGGCCTCGTTAATGAGTGCAAAGAACTTAGCCGCTGCCTTTGCCTTTGCTTTTGCCTTTGCCTTTGAGCTAAAATGTAAACTTTGTTGAAATCACCAAAAAAGCCATCAACAATTTTAGATACACCCACGTCCAACACTGTCCTTAGGTGAAAAGTTTCAGCGGCAAATCAACGAAGGATGATAATAAATCGTTGTGAAGCCGCAAACTGCTGTTCTTTTTGTTGCTTACTGAGGTCCTGCACGGCTGGCGGTTATTTAAGCTGGCGGATATTTTAAGTGTTGGGTGATTTTCAAGTATTAACAAAATTTAGATAAATTTGATTACTTTTTGTTTATCTTATGAATTACCGATTGATCAGCTGCAGCAGGTGGCAGAAAAAGAAAATGGCATACTTTTAGGCACTTTTTCCCATTTTCTTTCAATTACTTTAAGAAAAACACTCTTCAAATCAGCAGAGAAAATTTGTGTAAGACACAGAGATGGGATCATTTTTGAAAATTGTTGGTTAAGCTTTAAATTATTAAAATGTCAACTTTTGTAATCATCAGTTTGCTGTTCACATAATTATATTAATAAAATACTCTTATTTTAAATGAACTGCTCAAGAAGCCTTCAATTAACTTATCTTGTGTTATATATCCTGGCATACTTCAAACATAGTCATTATGAAACGTTTTCATTTGCCTGATATAATTTAATTACCTAATTAAATTTCCAAGTTGTTTACGTTTATTAATTAGCAGTAAAGTATTTGTGTCGTAATGATTTTTTGTTGATTGCAGCTAAGAAGAGCACAGTTCTTAAAGTACGTGTAGACGGGAGTGTGCTATCAAATATATCTTTCAACGGCTAAGACCGACATTTGTTATTAGTCGCAATACTCGGTAAATACGAGCCTTCAAACAATTTTGGACTTGATCGTCTTGCTATACTAGGCTCTTCAATAAGTCTTTGGACACATAGATGGTATCGCTAGGCTAAAATCGATATTTTTAAGATCTGACATCATTAAAACGATGACTGTCTAAATTTGGACCAATTCCAAATGCAATATATATTGCAGTTTCTTTTAAGTATTACTTCCTCGAAAAATATGAATGTATCAGTATGCTTTGCTTTGTTTCCAAATTTATCCGCATCCTTATCCTTATTCTTGTGTACTACTGTTGGCAAAAAATAGCGGAATTCCCAAAAATTATTTTTCTGGGGATTTCGATAGGGACAAATGTTTTTATTTTTAAGTTGGCACTACTCTCGCTGACATCTGTGCCAAATTACACGTCAAAATAATTATAAGTGTTTGAGATACGCGTCCTTTTGTAAATAGCTAAAAGTGAATTTTTCGTTTTTTATAATGTCTGGATGTATTCACCGCAGTTTCATTAAATTTTGTGTGCGGAATGAAATTTTTGCTGCCGAAACGTTAATAATGTCGGAGAAAGTCTTCGGTCTTAAGCAAGCTCTATCGAAAACAAGAGTTTATGAGGTCCATTTCTCGGTCAATTGTGTACAAACTTAATAACACGCACAACACAATTGATCATAAGAAGATAGGTCAAAGTCCTTTCAAGGGCTGAAATGACCAGTTATTTATTTTTTTTGACGTGACGAAGTTACGTTGTACTGCTCTAGTTTCCAAAAAAGTTGAAAAATGAGTTTTTAAAAATTCATCTGCGTTTCATTGAATTGTTGCTCGCTGGGTAAAAGAGCTATGATTAAAAAAATAGTATGGCCATAAAGGTTAATTCTTTAACTATACTAAAAAAACAAAAAAGAAATTTAATACGGTATAGGGACGTAGTGGGAGCTGCGTAAGCAACGCAACTGAAAATTTGTTACATGGAATTATTACTCGCTGAGTATTAGTGCTAGGATTAAAAATACGATACGCCATTAAAGGCCTACTGGAAGCCCTCACAACAAAATTAGACAAAAAATTTCTGACATCATGGGGACGCTGAGAGAGCCGCTCAAAGATCGATAACGCAACATTCATGCAGCGGCGTTGCATCGAATTTTTACTCAATGAGTATATAACCTACGATAAAAGTTTAAAAAGGAAAATAAAGTTTTTATACATGGCTTTACGACAAAAATAAAAAAAAATTCCGGCGTCGTCAGGTCGTGAATATAGCAGCTTATGTAACAGAAATGTAATATCGGTGCATGGAATTATTACTCACTCAGGAGGAGTGCTACAGTAAATTTTGTTTTACGACAGCAGGGATGTGTTATTACGCTTCACAACTAAATTAAAAAAAAATTTTGTTGTCATGATTTCAGGGATGCAATCACATAATGCAGTAAAAATGCTACAGCCATGAAAAAACGTTGCATGTATTTTTAACTCTGTGACTACTCGTGCAACGGTAAATTTTAAGGAACGAAAACAAAGGTGAGGTCTTCGGCCATAGGACAAAAATAAAAAAAAATTTGACGGCGTGTTAAAAACCCTCAGGGAACCGCCTAATGTGACGCATATGCATCACTTTTGCTGGATTAATTGAAATTAGAGCACAACCAATGGGGAAGCAAAAAAAAGCTAAACGAAAAGCACCAACTCCAAATACAACAACAACTCCAACACCAACACCAACACCAACACCAACACCAACACCAACACCAACACCAACACCAACACCAACACCAACACCAACACCAACACCAACACCAACACCAAAAACAACACCAACACCAACACCAACACCAACACCAACACCAACACCAACACCAACACCAACACCAACACCAACATCAACATCAACATCAAAATCAACACCAACATCAACATCAACATCAACATCAACATCAACATCAACATCAACATCAACATCAACATCAACATCAACATCAACATCAACATCAACATCAACATCAACATCAATATCAACATCAACATCAACATCAACATCAAAATCAACATCAACATCAACATCAACATCAACATCAACATCAACATCAACATCAACATCAACATCAACATCAACATCAACATCAACATCAACATCAACATCAACATCAACATCAACATCAACATCAACATCAATATCAACATCAACATCAACATCAACATCAAAATCAACATCAACATCAACATCAACATCAACATCAACATCAACATCAACATCAACATCAACATCAACATCAACATCAACATCAACATCAACATCAACATCAACATCAACATCAACATCAACATCAACATCAACATCAACATCAACATCAACATCAACATCAACATCAACCGCCTAATGTGACGCATATGCATCACTTTTGCTGGATTAATTGAAATTAGAGCACAACCAATGGGGAAGCAAAAAAAAGCTAAACGAAAAGCACCAACTCCAAATACAACAACAACTCCAACACCAACACCAACACCAACACCAACACCAACACCAACACCAACACCAACACCAACACCAACACCAACACCAACACCAACACCAACACCAACACCAACACCAACACCAACACCAACACCAACACCAACACCAACACCAACACCAACACCAACACCAACACCAACATCAACATCAACATCAAAATCAACACCAACATCAACATCAACATCAACATCAACATCAACATCAACATCAACATCAACATCAACATCAACATCAATATCAACATCAACATCAACATCAACATCAAAATCAACATCAACATCAACATCAACATCAACATCAACATCAACATCAACATCAACATCAACATCAACATCAACATCAACATCAACATCAACATCAACATCAACATCAACATCAACATCAACATCAACATCAACCGCCTAATGTGACGCATATGCATCACTTTTGCTGGATTAATTGAAATTAGAGCACAACCAATGGGGAAGCAAAAAAAAGCTAAACGAAAAGCACCAACTCCAAATACAACAACAACTCCAACACCAACACCAACACCAACACCAACACCAACACCAACACCAACACCAACACCAACACCAACACCAACACCAACACCAACACCAACACCAACACCAACACCAACACCAACACCAACACCAACACCAACACCAACACCAACATCAACATCAACATCAAAATCAACACCAACATCAACATCAACATCAACATCAACATCAACATCAACATCAACATCAACATCAACATCAACATCAACATCAACATCAACATCAACATCAACATCAACATCAATATCAACATCAACATCAACATCAACATCAAAATCAACATCAACATCAACATCAACATCAACATCAACATCAACATCAACATCAACATCAACATCAACATCAACATCAACATCAACATCAACATCAACATCAACACCAACCGCCTAATGTGACGCATATGCATCACTTTTGCTGGATTAATTGAAATTAGAGCACAACCAATGGGGAAGCAAAAAAAAGCTAAACGAAAAGCACCAACTCCAAATACAACAACAACTCCAACACCAACACCAACACCAACACCAACACCAACACCAACACCAACACCAACACCAACACCAACACCAACACCAACACCAACACCAACACCAACACCAACACCAACACCAACACCAACACCAACACCAACACCAACACCAACACCAACACCAACACCAACACCAACACCAACACCAACATCAACATCAACATCAAAATCAACACCAAAATCAACATCAACATCAACATCAACATCAACATCAACATCAACATCAACATCAACATCAACATCAACATCAACATCAACATCAACATCAACATCAACATCAACATCAACATCAACATCAATATCAACATCAACATCAACATCAAAATCAACATCAACATCAACATCAACATCAACATCAACATCAACATCAACATCAACATCAACATCAACATCAACATCAACATCAACATCAACATCAACATCAACATCAACCGCCTAATGTGACGCATATGCATCACTTTTGCTGGATAAATTGAAATTAGAGCACAACCAATGGGGAAGCAAAAAAAAGCTAAACGAAAAGCACCAACTCCAAATACAACAACAACTCCAACACCAACACCAACACCAACACCAACACCAACACCAACACCAACACCAACACCAACACCAACACCAACACCAACACCAACACCAACACCAACACCAACACCAACACCAACACCAACACCAACACCAACACCAACACCAACACCAACACCAACACCAACACCAACACCAACACCAACATCAACATCAACATCAAAATCAACACCAACATCAACATCAACATCAACATCAACATCAACATCAACATCAACATCAACATCAACATCAACATCAACATCAACATCAACATCAACATCAACATCAACATCAATATCAACATCAACATCAACATCAACATCAAAATCAACATCAACATCAACATCAACATCAACATCAACATCAACATCAACATCAACATCAACATCAACATCAACATCAACATCAACATCAACACCAACCGCCTAATGTGACGCATATGCATCACTTTTGCTGGATTAATTGAAATTAGAGCACAACCAATGGGGAAGCAAAAAAAAGCTAAACGAAAAGCACCAACTCCAAATACAACAACAACTCCAACACCAACACCAACACCAACACCAACACCAACACCAACACCAACACCAACACCAACACCAACACCAACACCAACACCAACACCAACACCAACACCAACACCAACACCAACACCAACACCAACACCAACACCAACACCAACACCAACATCAACATCAACATCAAAATCAACACCAACATCAACATCAACATCAACATCAACATCAACATCAACATCAACATCAACATCAACATCAACATCAACATCAACATCAACATCAACATCAATATCAACATCAACATCAACATCAACATCAAAATCAACATCAACATCAACATCAACATCAACATCAACATCAACATCAACATCAACATCAACATCAACATCAACATCAACATCAACATCAACATCAACATCAACATCAACATCAACATCAACCGCCTAATGTGACGCATATGCATCACTTTTGCTGGATTAATTGAAATTAGAGCACAACCAATGGGGAAGCAAAAAAAAGCTAAACGAAAAGCACCAACTCCAAATACAACAACAACTCCAACACCAACACCAACACCAACACCAACACCAACACCAACACCAACACCAACACCAACACCAACACCAACACCAACACCAACACCAACACCAACACCAACACCAACACCAACACCAACACCAACACCAACACCAACACCAACACCAACACCAACACCAACACCAACATCAACATCAACATCAAAATCAACACCAACATCAACATCAACATCAACATCAACATCAACATCAACATCAACATCAACATCAACATCAACATCAACATCAACATCAACATCAACATCAACATCAATATCAACATCAACATCAACATCAACATCAAAATCAACATCAACATCAACATCAACATCAACATCAACATCAACATCAACATCAACATCAACATCAACATCAACATCAACATCAACATCAACACCAACCGCCTAATGTGACGCATATGCATCACTTTTGCTGGATTAATTGAAATTAGAGCACAACCAATGGGGAAGCAAAAAAAAGCTAAACGAAAAGCACCAACTCCAAATACAACAACAACTCCAACACCAACACCAACACCAACACCAACACCAACACCAACACCAACACCAACACCAACACCAACACCAACACCAACACCAACACCAACACCAACACCAACACCAACACCAACACCAACACCAACACCAACACCAACACCAACACCAACACCAACACCAACACCAACACCAACATCAACATCAACATCAAAATCAACACCAAAATCAACATCAACATCAACATCAACATCAACATCAACATCAACATCAACATCAACATCAACATCAACATCAACATCAACATCAACATCAACATCAACATCAACATCAACATCAATATCAACATCAACATCAACATCAAAATCAACATCAACATCAACATCAACATCAACATCAACATCAACATCAACATCAACATCAACATCAACATCAACATCAACATCAACATCAACATCAACATCAACATCAACATCAACATCAACCGCCTAATGTGACGCATATGCATCACTTTTGCTGGATTAATTGAAATTAGAGCACAACCAATGGGGAAGCAAAAAAAAGCTAAACGAAAAGCACCAACTCCAAATACAACAACAACTCCAACACCAACACCAACACCAACACCAACACCAACACCAACACCAACACCAACACCAACACCAACACCAACACCAACATCAACATCAACATCAAAATCAACACCAACATCAACATCAACATCAACATCAACATCAACATCAACATCAACATCAACATCAACATCAACATCAACATCAATATCAACATCAACATCAACATCAACATCAAAATCAACATCAACATCAACATCAACATCAACATCAACATCAACATCAACATCAACATCAACATCAACATCAACATCAACATCAACATCAACATCAACATCAACATCAACATCAACATCAACATCAACATCAACATCAACATCAACATCAACATCAACATCAACATCAACATCAACATCAACATCAACATCAACATCAACATCAACATCAACATCAACATCAACATCAACATCAACATCAACATCAACATCAACATCAACATCAACATCAACATCAACATCAACATCAACATCAACATCAATATCAACATCAACATAACCATTAACATCAACATCAACATCAACATCAACACCAACGTCAACATCAATATCAACATCAACATCAACATCAACATCAACATCAACATCAACATCAACATCAACATCAACATCAACATCAACATCAACATCAACATCAACATCAACATCAACATCAACATCAACATCAACATCAACATCAACATCAACATCAACATCAACATCAACATCAACATCAACATCAACATCAACATCAACATCAACATCAACATCAACATCAACATCAACATCAACATCAACATCAACATCAACATCAACATCAACATCAACATCAACATCAACATCAACATCAACATCAACATCAACATCAACATCAACATCAACATCAACATCAACATCAACATCAACATCAACATCAACATCAACATCAACATCAACAGCAACATCAACATCAACATCAACATCAACATCAACATCAACATCAACATCAACATCAACATCAACATCAACATCAACATCAACATCAACATCAACATCAACATCAACATCAACATCAACATCAACATCAACATCAACATCAACATCAACATCAACATCAACATCAACATCAACATCAACATCAACATCAACATCAACATCAACATCAACATCAACATCAACATCAACATCAACATCAACATCAACATCAACATCAACATCAACATCAACATCAACATCAACATCAACATCAACATCAACATCAACATCAACATCAACATCAACATCAACATCAACATCAACATCAACATCCACATCAACATCAACATCAACATCAACATCAACATCAAGATCAACATTAACAACAACAGCAAGAAACTTCGTCACGTCAAAACCTACGGGTGTGTCCACGGCACAGCCAACTCTTTTTTTTTTTTTATTTTTACAACACAATTGATCATAAGAAGCTAGATTAAAGTCCTTTTAAGGACTGAAATGGCCAGTTATTTTTTTTTTTTTTTTTTTTCATTTTAATTTAGGCCAAGTTGAAGATAATACATTCCTAGTTTTTGCTTTGGTTTTGAGGAAATACACTAAAAATACAATTGACTACTCTAATGTTTTTATCGATTCTGATATAAGGGGTGAGAATTTCAACTTTTTTTCGAATAGCCTATGTGAGTGGCCATACTACATGCAAAGAAAAAAAAACGTTTACTGCCAGCTTGCCGCAAGCGAACTTCGTTTGTCGTGCTTGGGATCGTTATTTGCAAACGTTTCAAGAGTTGTCATAATAATAGTCAGTTGGGAGAAACGCATCATTTAATTGCAGGTAATTAATTTCGTTTGTCAAATCCGCGAATGATTTTTAAATTGCAGCAATTGAAAAATTTGTTTTTCCCAACTGAAAACTTCCTTTGTTTTTCCCTTCGTTGTATAAACACAACTCTTATAATTCAGAGTTACTTTATGGACAAACTGTTCTATATAAGTAAATTGGTAATTTCCTTAATACGCGGATGGAGATAGTAACAGAGGTGCGATGAGTACAATCCATAAGAAGACGGACGGACATAGGGGGAAAGACAATTAATTTAATAAATAATAAATAATAGTGACCGAAATAACTTGCGGAATATATATATATGTATATATAAAAGATATATTTTTTAGTTGATGACAACTGAATATTCGTTTGTAGTAAATACAACTAGCAAACGAAGTGTAGTTGGCGAATTTTTCAGTTGCGGTGAACAAAAAATTTCTATGTGTGTATGAAAATAATTATTTTAGCCTTTTTTGTAATAGAATGAATGTTATTTTTTCATCAAAAGATGGCTGGAAAAGACATTAACCCATTGAAATTCAGGATATTATTAAAAGTGACTATTTTTCAGGGAGAATATTGGGAGTGGGCCAGATGTTTTTATTTTTAATATTCAGAAATACATAGTAAATGCAATTTTAAGTATAAATTTGATTTTATTTTGTTGTTTTCTAGTTTCCTAAAAGCTGTGTTTTGCTAATTTCTTGCAAAAATCAATTCTTGCAATGCTTGAGTTAAAAGTGTTCAACATTTATTAATTCGCTTGAAGTCCAATATGAAATATATGAAGACTAATATGAAATATTCTCAGAACTGGCTGCATTGCAACAGAAAAGATGTTAATTTATTGGCATTCCATATGTGCTGAATGATTCTTGTAAATACCAAGCATGGACCTTCTTCAAACATATTTCAAAGAACCAAGAGAGGCCGTTGGTGGTAGCATAAAGGAGCAGAAAAAGTTCAATTATTTTTGCAGTTAATTGAGTGGGTGAGGGGAACGAAGGGAGTTGTAAGGCGTTCAGCAAACGGCTTGGTTGTGACTGGTACAAACGAAGAGAAGGATATGAAATTTCATTGAAACCAACAGATAGACAGACGTCAGTCGTCAGTCTTCAGCCTAGTCAAAACTTGGCCACTCGCTGTTTTACTAAGGAATGCGTCCAACCGGGACTCGAACGAAAAAAAAGGAAAATTAATTTTGACTTTTGTTGCCTGGATTGAGTGCATTTGTATGTGTTTGCATGCGGTAGAATGTTTGTCCATGAAAATGTGTGTTTGTATATGTGTGTGTGTTTGTGTTTACGTGATTGTTTAACTTTTTGGCTGCAACTCGCTGTATATTTTTTTATAATGTTCTTGCATTTTCACTCTATTTACAGTTATTTTATGCTTGCACTGATTAAAACCTGAAAAACAGACTGACTACAACAAAAAAAAAAAAAAAAACGGGAAAAGTATATAAAAAATAAAATAAAAAAAAACAACAACAGCTACTACTACAAAAAAAGAAGGAGAACACATCAACAACAACAACAACAAAAGCAAGTGGCAGTTGTAGTAGAAAAGGCGGCAAAAATGTTTCTGGCAATAAATCAAATTGGATTCAGTTCCAAAAGGAGAAAAAAGGAACAAGAACAACAAGCCAAACAGCAACAACAATATCTACAGCAGCAACAGCAGCTCGAATTGAGTGGAGCGGAACATAGAAAAAACTCAGAGTTGCCAACGTGCCAAACGGAAGCGATAGCAGCGCCAACAACAACAACAACAACAACATCCATGATGACAACAACGAATTTTGTTGATAAAATGTTGATGGAGTCTACAACCGAAACAGCAGCAACAACTAAATGTAAAAATTGCCAACATGAATTACAAAATGTTTCACAACAACACAAACATCAACAACAACAAACACTACAACAGCAAGTTGCAAGACAACACATGCCGCTAGAGACTGGAACGGATTTCCTGCACAATGTTTTCCCCACGAATCGCATCGAATGCCGCTGCAGCTGTGAATGTGTTTATAAATCGTTCAATAACAACAGCAACAACATACAGCACAGACTCAAAATCAATAGTTGCCAGCACCTAGAGTCGCCTCCCACACTGCATGCGGTGTACTTGTATTTGGGCACTCTAACGCTGGCATTGACAACACTGGCCATACTCTTCTATTCACATGTCAGCAGCAGCAGCAGCAGTACTTCATCCGCCACATTTGTACAGTCGTCACACTCAACGGACACTGAGGTTGTACCATTTAGGGAACAATTTCGCCGTGAATTGCAAGCCAGCGACGACGTGTTGCGCTCAATTGTGGCTAAAATGCTACAGCAGCATCTAGTGTTGCGATCGGCAGTGGCATCGACAGCTGGTACTCCTCGTGGCAGTGACAGTAGCAGCAGCAGCAGCAGCACCACCAGCTTCAGTTATGAGCCTGTAGAGAATTTTAGATATCGAAGGTAAGTACAAAAATTGCTTCAAATAGTTGTTAATGCCAAATGAAATACCTTCACAATAGCAGCAATAGTAAAATTGTAGTGATTGAAAATCCCGTAAATTCGGATTTTCTGTAAAATTAATTTAAAATTTTCTGTTGCTGGGGGTTAAATTTTGTTGTGTGCTGGATCATCTTCAGGGATTGCGATTTATGAGCAATGGAATTTGAAATTAAAAAACAAGTATTTTTTTAGAAATAAAATGAACAAAACTCAATTTCTTTTACATGTTACAGTGATATTATGTATTAAAAAGAACAAAACATGCTCATTAGGGCGTATCGAAAAAAGTACGCCGCGCACCAACTAATCAGAAGAATTTTTGAAAGAAAATTTGGAAAAAGAATTTTTGAAGTGAAACTTCTTTGGCGGCGAGTGAAATTTCAAGGTCTTTTATTCGTGACGATGTGTAACGTTTTCAATATTTTACCATAAAATTTTTGCTACAAGCAGGCATTGAACCTTGCCCTGTCGCAAGCAACGAATAAGAGTCGGACGTTCTAGCATTATGCTTCGTTGATGTTTTCAAACGGCAAACAAAATGCAATTAATTTTGCACGCGTCCTGCTCCGTTTCTAGTATATCTCAGACACAAACCAGTGCCTTTCAAATATTTAATTTTCATCCTAAAAGCATGCATGGAAAATTTATTTGTTACATTTGAAATAGCATATTATAATGCCATGTCTACGCTGAGAGTTTAGTTTGAGTTTATTTTTAAGTTAACCATAGCTGTTCACAAAGAGAATTGTGTTTCATGTGGCATTTCCTTTCCTTCTTGACTTTTGTGTTCTCATATATTGTCGGCACATCCACCACCGTGACATTAATTCAACCTGAGATCACGGCTGCAGTCATTTCTCCGTACACTTGCGAGTTCTTCCTTGCGCTGCGCAATTTGGAATTTGTATCGGCCCATACTAATACAGGACCTCATCTTCTACACTTGCCCAAGTTCTTTTTACGCTGTTTTGTTCATTTTTTGCAAATAGTAAATTGCATAATTTTAGAACAGCTGTTTTCGACACTTCTCACCACAAAATTCTACAAGTTGCAACTGAACGTTCCTTTTTATAAGAACATTAGCATACTTTTAGGCATTCCTCAAATTGAGTTATGATAAACACAGAAACAAAGTTGAGTTTAGTTGGGTTTTATTCTGCAAACTTGTACTGGACAACTAAAGAGTTTATTTTGCGTTCAATGGCTAAACTCAATTTTCTACTGGAAACTCAAACTAAACTCTTTATGTAGACTTGGCATAATATAGTTAAGATTGCCGACTAGTTTTTGCCATGCCGAAGCTAAAAAAAGTGGCGACAACAGGAGAAGGGAGCGTTCGTGCTCAGTGATTTAGAGCTCTCCAGAAAGCAGCCGCAGCTAGATCTGCAACTAAAAGTAGGAGTATTGCAATTGGAACATCATCTCAACAAAATTTTGAAGCCAACCAAGTTGATATGCATAACAATCAACGTTCGCTACTTTACGAGGCCCTCACTCAACATAGCAGCTATGATGATCAGGAAGCAGGAGTCAATAATCAACAAGATTTACCTCTGCTTTCGGGGGCTCCGTCAACGAGTTCTATGCAAATGAAATCTAACATTCAAAAAGTGACAAAGTTGACGAGACATTCAAAAACTACTAAAACACCAGCTAAACGTTCTCAAGCTTATAGAAAAGGGGAAAAAAAAATCTTTATTCCATTTTGTATTGCATTTTTTTTTGTCAGATACTTCCTCTCTCTCTATTTTACTCTAAAGTCTCCCTTATTCTTGATTTTTTAAAAAGTTTCACTTTTGTCACGCGTACGTTGCTACACTCGAGTTTTTTTTTTTATTACCGAACGTACATAGGGATCGTACATTCGTACAGTTTTTCTTTATATCTTCGGCATTCATGTTATAGAAAATGATATCTGGTAAGTGCTTGAAAAGGGTCCTTGACCTCTATAGCAAAACATTTGGTCTCCTCGAGACAAAAAAATATTTATATATAATTTTTTAAGATCAGACTATATATGTCGAAGATATAACGAAAAATGTAAAAGAAGAAAACCTACGTTCGACAATAACAATTAAAATTTTTTTTAAGGTATGTACGTGTAGCAACCAAAAACAGGAGCTGTTTTCAAAAAATTTTTTTAGATATAAGAAGTTATTAATTTTTTTTTTAATTTATACAGGTTATTGTACATAAAAAATACTTAACAAAAATATTTTTTTTTTTAAATACAGCTCTGGCTTTTAAATAGAGGGCGCTGAAAATGGCATTGAAAAAAAGACATCCAAAACGGTTCGATGGATATGGCCTTTCCCATGTATCGGAAAAAAAAAAATCAAATGACATTTTAAAGCATAGACCTTATATTAAGCATCCCCCCTACGCAAGACCCCTGGGGTTTTTTTTTTTAATTATGGCGGAAGTTGAAGCAAAAAGTTCGAAAAATAAAAACATTTTTGGGCGCTTTTTTGCTTATATAAAAAAACAAAAAAAAATAGATACTTGAATTTAGGGGGAATGCTTAAAGAACAAAATAACGAACAAAATGCAAAAAAAAATCATTAAAATTGAACCAATAGATTTCGAGTTATCTATCGAACCGTTTTAAAAAAACTAGTTTCGAGGAAATCGCGTTTAAACTTTTTTATTTGTTGTATGGAGCTTAGATATAGGTTAACGGAAACCGTTATAACTTCTGTTTTTTCTTAAATATCGATTTAAAAATGTGTATGTGTATATTCTTAAAACTATAAAGAACACATTAAACAAAAAAAATTTTTTTTTTTTCGAAAAATTTACACGTATATTACACCTTAAATAGTTCTACTGAGACAATCGATGTACTTTGCTTGGTAAAGTTAAATGATTTTTGGCCAGCTTTAATTTTATAATCTTATTAGGATGGTGGAAACTGAGATCTGGTGGGTTAGTACTACACACTGCTCCTGAAGCAACTTCAAGTTGACCTAAAATGGCAACGTAAACTGAATGTCTCCAAGTGTTTGTAATGTTTTTCTGATGAAATATCACTTTGAATTAAAATCCTAGCTGATTTCGTTTTAAAAATATCTCAATTTTTGCATTTTCACGTGATTGAACCACCTTGTACATTAGACAGCGCAATATATTCAAGTATAAAAGTGTTTATATATGTATGGATGTATGTTTGTATATATATATATATATATTATACCTACGTGTGTGTTTGTGTGTGTGTGTGTGTGTGTGTGCGTGTGAAATATTGAGAATTGGGATATTGTTTCCACACCATCTATGGAGATAAATATCGCGGCGCTTTTTTTTTTTTTAAGTGGTATCCCTTGTAGACCTATTCCACTATCCCGTCCCGTCCATAAATTACGTAATCACTTTTATACTTAAATTGGTTCAAATTGGACAGCCTCTAAGAAATTCAGCCATAGTCAAAACTATTTACACATCGCTAATATTTTTAAATGTTTTATAGAAAGAGCTCACTTTATTTGTTGTTGGAAAAATTTTCCAAAGACATTTTTTTGATGTTGCATTCTATGCAGTATGTTAAATAAAAACAAAAGTTTTAGCAAACCTAACGATATATATCACAAAATAAACTAATAATTTATAACTACTCTCTGGCGTCATAAGTATTTACACAGCCTTTCTTGGAGTCAATAAACACAATTATTTACAAACATAAGTGCTGCACGACCTTACTTTTTAGGATTTAAGGAATATACATGAATGTTTTTCCAAAAGACTCCTCGAATTTACAGGAAGACTCACCAGTCCACAAAACATTGTGCGAAAACTGTATAGGCCAGAGAATAGTTATATTTTGCTAATTTTTTTTAATGATATTTTTCGTTAGGTTTTTTAAAACATGTTTTCTTTACTTTGCATACTACAAAGAATACAACAACCAAAAATTTCTTTGCAAATTATGCAAACAACAAAAAAGGCGAGCGCTTTCTTGAATCTATTTCTTCTGAAAGTGTAAATAATTTTGACTAGGGCTATATACATCTATCATTTATAACAAATGTTGCGAAGTAAATGTCACTGCAGCATTTTTTAAGCGACTTGAGTATGAAGAATCTTCGATAAGATTAATTTTAAATCTCTCTTAAACTGGTGTCTCGCAGACGATAAAAATACATGTTATATTAGATCATTTGAAGTATGCTATTATAAAACTAGACTGAGATGGTTTGAGATTGTAGTCGGAGCAGGCTGGAGAGTCGATTCACAGGGAATTGAACAAGTTTTGGGAGAGATTGAATATTAATCTTATTGAAGATTCATCATACTCAAGTCGCTTAAAAAATACTGCAGTGACATTTTCTTCGCAACATTTGTAATAAATGATAGATGTATATTTCTTAGAGGCTATCCAATTTGACCCAATTTAAGTATAAAAGTGATTACGTAATTTATGGACGGGACGGGATAGTGGAATAGGCCTACAGGGGATACCACTTTAAAAAAAAACGCGCCGCGATATTTATCTCAGTAGATGGTGTGGAAACAATATCCCAATTCTCAATATTTTACACACACACACACACACACACACACGTAGGTATATTATATATATATATACATACATACATACATATATAAACAGTTTTATACTGGGATATATTGCGCTGTCTAATGTACAAGGTGGTTCAATCACGTTAAAATGCAAAAATTGAGATATTTTCAAAACGAAATCAGCTCGGATTTTAATTCAAAGTGATATTTCTTCAGAAAAACATTACAAACACTTGGAGACATTCAGTTTACGTTGCCATTTTAGGTCAACTTGAAGTTGCTTCAGGAGCAGTGTGACTAGAACGGGATTCTTGAGCCCAATGACCTATAGAGCAAAAAAAGCATGCACTTTGCTGTGTCATGGACATGCCCGTAGGTTTGACGTGATAACGTAACTTTATAGTCGTCTTTTTACTTCTCCGTATCCTTTCTCTTGTCCTCTTGTCCCCGTTCTGGAGTGTTTCACTCCTTCTCCTGATCGTTGCCTAAAAATATTGTTTTAATCGATGTTAAAATTCTTTTCCTAGTGCCTATTAAAATATTTTCTTTTTCTAATCCTTGTTTGGATTTGCATCTTTGATCTTGATATCTGTCATGATTTAGTTATTATGTCATATATAGTAATTTTGCTTTAACTTTTGTGCGGGAATAAATTGTGCATACAATAAATCCATGTTATAAAGGCGCATTTACGTTACATCGATCGGTTCCCTGCGGGGTCTCATGACAATATTGGTTTTTTTTTTTTTTATTTTTATTATGCGATCGAAAACTTAACCAAATATTGTCGATCTATAAAGTTGACCGTAGCGCTAATGATCACGGAGTTGTAATTCTATACAAACTTATTCCATAAGTTTTTCATTGTTTGTTGGAATTTTACTTCATCAAGCGGTTATTTCCATGTTGTTATGGCGCAAAAATTGGGTCAAAGACCCAATTGACTATTGGGTATACAAATAGATGCAAAGACTATTGTAAAATAAAATTTACATTTACAAATTTATATGCGAGTAAAAATTTGATGTAACAATATTGTATTTTTATTGCATAAGCTGCTACTTACTTCCACGACCTGAAGACGTTATAATTTCGTTTTTTTATAATTTTTTGTCGATTTACCGTAATGCAAACTATTATTAATCACCTAGTAATAATTCAATGCAACGCCGTTGCATAATAACTACATTTTCCATCTTGGGGCGGCTCTCTATGCGGCTTTATGACATCATGCATTTTTTGTTTATTTTTGTCGCAAGGGGTAAAGACCAGCCCTTAGTGAAGAATAATAATTTTTACCGTAACAATCACATAACGCGTGTTATAATTCCATGTAACAAATTTGCAGTTGCGTTGCTTAAGCAGCTCTCAACGCGTACCGATAACGTTTTGATTTTTTTATTTTTATAATGAAGTCAAAAAATCAACCTTTTCGGTGGTATCATTATTTTAATCATTGCACCTATGTTCACTCAGCGAGTAACAATTCAATGCAACTCCGAGGCATTTTGAAAAAATGCTTTTTTTAACGATGTCACAACAGAAAGTTGGATTCCTCGAAATAAGAAGAAAAACTTTAATGCGCGACCCCTACCTTCGGTAAAAAAATATTATCGAAATTGTCGTTTAAAAATGCTTCAGATAAGATGGTGTGGGTCGTACTTTTTTTACCTGCCAGATGATACGGTATAATGCGCATGCACTTATGTGTCTGCCTCGGCTGGTTTAGCACTAGTAATTCCTGTTAATCCAATTTTTAAGATCTTGTTGACTCTATCTGGTTTCTGCCTCTAGATTACGAAGGGCTCGAATGATATTCGCTATAAGGGTCTGGATTGTTACTGGATTATCCGTTTAGCATCGATTTTAAATGGTTTGCAACAAAAAAATTATATGTGATCCCATCATAGCTACGATTAAAAATAAAGAGATGTTCATTCTTATGTTCAAAATGGTAATGGACAGTTATGGACACAATCAAAATTGCAAGATAATGTTTGCTTTCAAAATAAACCGCAAAGAAGATTTTATAATTCTTATATCGTCGGCAGAACTAGAAAGAAGTGTGTGTAAAAAATCTTATCTAAGTGACAGTTTTAAGCTTCAATTTGAATTATTTCCGGTTTGACAGTCCTACAACATTAAATAATGAGTTTGTTAAAGTACTTTAGTTGTTAAAATTTGTTGGGAGAGAGTAAGAGAAGAATTGAGAAAAACAAAAAATTTTCCCAAAGATAACAAAAAAACAGAAACATTATTAGGGTATTCACAAGGTCTCATAAAGTCAAATGTCTTAAATTGAAAACATTAAAATTTACAACAAGTGTGAACAACCTCCCATAACTTATTGTGCTATTTCAACTCTCAATCAGCTGATGCAAAACAAATTTAAATAAATATTAAATATTTATTTAAATATTTGTGCAAAAAACATATTTTGCACGTTATTGAATACGACACTCAATAAACATAGCTTTTAGAGTTGTAATATTTTAGTACTTTTTTATATGGAAGGCAACAACCATATTTTTAAACTAGTGTAAAATTGTATTACATTATGATAATATGACATGATAGCACACCTTGTGAATACCCTATATGTAAACAGAAAACATGCATGCTAACAGCTGGTCGAACGACTTGACAGCTTATTTGACATCTGACAACATTATGTGAATTCGTTTTTTTTCAAAATATTTCAAATTATTTAAATAAATTAAATCGTGCCATCCAAAATAAATTTCAATCTTTCTCCAAAGTAGTCATATCTGATGCTGATGGAGAGCTAGAGGATGGTGTTTCAATTGATTTTAAAACTTCTACAAATACAAGGGTGCGCATTATTTTATGGCAGTATCTAAATATTGAATAACTTTGACATTTATCAGCTGTTTGACTTAAGTAGACTGTTTTTTGAAATACCAATTCAGTAAAATTTTAACCATGAATTGATTCACACCATGAATTGATTGAAAATAGGCGATCAGTTGTATTAACTAAACCTCTGCACGAGTGCGCTTGAGATGCGTTTCAAAGCACTCGTTTGTAGTGCAAGCTTTTGCTATGTTTTGCTCTCATCAATGAAATCAAGCCTAACACTACAGAGAGCACTCGTCGCTTGAGCAGAACAAGAACAAACTAAAACCAAAGCAATGTTAGGCACGATTCCAAAAAGAAGTGTGCACTGACTGGAAAGTTATGTAAACAACAGCAGAACGCTTGGAGTTATGCTGTGTTCATATTCTACATTTTCTTGTAAAAAATCATTAGGTGCGTAACTAAAAAGCCAAAAAAAAAAAGGTTTTCCTTGTTAATTATTCAAATTATAATAGGAAAATTATTTGTTTAGTATGAAAATGCATTTTTTCCGTTTTTAATAATATTCTATATATAAATAGGCGTAGGCAAAACAGCTAAAAACCATTTTCTCCCGTGTTTCCCAACCGATTTTGATAATTTTTTTTTTTTAAATCAACAAGATTAGAAGGAAGGAGTGCACAGAATATCTATGGTGGGCGTGGTACATACCATACAACCCAAATTTGCGATATCAAATAACTTTAGAGTTATATTTCACACAGCCTCGGAAATTCGACCTCAAATCACACGTACCATTCCACTGGTGCCATTTTATGGGCATTGAAAGAGGGATGTGGCATTTTTTAGCAGCCTAAATTTTCGGTATAACTTTCGAACTATAAGTCACAAATCAATGAAACTCGGTAGGAACTTGCTATTTAGTCGTGTTCTTCGACTGGAAAAATTGAACGGGCATTAGGCAAGGGGGCGTGGCACCACCCATACAATTCAAAGTTTTTATATTGAATAGCTTTGGAAGTAAATGCCGTATAACAATGAAACTCAATATGGAGTTCCTACTTGGTGATATTCTTCTACTAGAAAGTAGAATATGGGAAGTAGGGCACTGGGATGGGCATTTGACAAATGGGTGTGGCTCCGATTCAAATAATTCAAGTATCCAAATAATTCAATGAAGTGTAGGAAAAACTTAAGCGTATTAAGACCATTAAGGGTTCTGTTGATTTCGTGTTTAGCCGTTTTTGGGGGTAGCTGATTTCGAATCTGATTTCAGAATTTTAAAATTAAAATTGGTGGATATGGTTGCCTCCTAAATTTTTTGTAGTTTAAAAAATTCGGTGCTGGGTTGAACACTAGGTAAAAATTAGTCTCTGAATCCGAATCCGATGTCAGATGTTCAAAAGTATGATATTTTAACAATAGGGTTGCCACCTAATAATTTTTTGTAAAGTTTTAAACATTATATAACAGTTTTAGGGGGTCGCAGATTTCGAATCTGATGTCGGAATTTTAAAATTTAAGACGGCTGATAGGGTTGCCACCTAATTTTATTTTATTTTTACGAATTCGGTGCTGGGGCGAACACTAGGTAAAAATGGGTCGTTGAATCCGAATCCGTTGTCAGATTTTCAAAATTGTGAAATTTTCAGCAATAGAGTTGCCACCTAATAATAATTTTGAAATTCTGACAACGGATTCGGATTCAGCAACCCATTTTTACCTAGCGTTCGCCCCAGCACTGAATACGTAAAAATAAAAAAAAATTAGGTGGCAACCCTATTAGCCGTCTTAAATTTTAAAATTCTGAGATCAGATTCGAAATCAGCGACCCCCTAAAACTGTTAGATAATGTTGAAAACTCGTAAAAAATACATTATAAGATGGCAACCCTTTTGTTAAAAATTTTTTAATTTTAAAATACTGACAACGATTTCGGATTCAGCGACCCAGTTTTACCTAGTGTTCGCCCAAGCACCGAATTCGTAAAAATAAAATTTTTATTTGCCAATGGTAGAAATAATTACTTCGCCAAGGTTCTGTTGTGTTAGGTGTGATTGATGCATTTCGCTGTTAGTAATTATTCTGTTAAAGCAAACGGCGAACATGGATTGATTTGAAGCTGACGAGTGCTCTGTAGTGTTTGTTTGTAATCATTAAATGACTTGGATACACTCTGCTTGACTAACAGAGTTCTGTCAAGCTCTGAACTCTGCACTGTTGGATCTACTGTTGTGGAAAAAACGAGTGCATTTGTGCAGAGGTTTAGTATTAACTCAACGTGCATATCGTCGAAAATATCGTGGCCAACAAGTACGGTCTGACAGCACTATTCGTCATTTGGTATCAAATTTTGCTGAACACGGTACAATGGTAGATCGTTAGGCAAGGCATCAACGCCCAACTTTCCGAGAACCAACATGAGTCGTATCGTCAACGCCCTGAGCATTCTGGCGTCAGTGGAACCATTTTGCGGCACATTTTGAAGGATGATTTGCATTTGTTTCGGTTTAAATTGCAATTGACTTAAAGAATATTGCCGACAGACTGTCCACGATGCTAGGAATACGACGAAACAGTCGCTCGAAAGCTTGAATCTGATTTTTGGAAACAAATTTTAATAACCGGCAAAGCCCATTTCACACTCTCTGGCGCTGTTAACAAGCAAAATTGCTACTTTTGGGGAACGGAGAATCCACACGAGATTTTTCTTCAGAGAAGGTGAAACAGTCGATGAGAATAGATATAAGTGGATGTTTGTCCACAAATGTATAAAGAGCCAACAAGATGGTGCTCCAGCGCATTACGGGCTTATTGTGGGGTTATTTTGCTTCCAAAAAAAATTTTTGCATTTCAGTCAAATGGTCATAACTTTGGAACGGTAAGACCTTCGGGCTTCGTTTTGGTATTTTTAGAAAGGTAAAAGGTATTACTATCTTTTAAAAGAAAAAAAAAGACATAAGTTACCTGCCATCTAGCTGAGAAAATTGAGGTTATGTTAATTTTTTTCCCATTTTTTTTTCGGAAAGCTCTGTATCTCGGCTATTTCATATTTTTCTAATTATTGTTTTAGGTCTTTTAAAGACCTTTCCAACAAGCCCAAAAACAAACAAATCCGACCACTGGCTCAGAAGTTAGCAATTTCCTATTTCCTATTTCCTCCCTATTACCCTCCGACCACCAATCCGAAAATTTTGAACCCGCTGCCATTTCGTGCATTTTCGTGCAAACCCGTGCATTTTCGGACATGGTCCTAGTGGACTTTTCTTCAAGAAATGAGCCAAGGAATACGCTGGAAAAATTTGGCCAGAACTTCCTGAAACACCCTGTATAGCGCGAAAAATCGGCCCCATTTGAAGAAGAAAAAATTCTTTTTCACCAAGACAATGCACCGTGTCACAAATTGATGAAAATGATGGCGAAACCCCCTGAAATGGGCTTCGAAATGCTTCCTCATCCACCGTATTCTCCAGATTTGGCCCCCAGCGACTACTGGCTCTTTGCTGACCTCAAAAAAATGCTTGCCGGCAAGAGATTTGGCACCAATGAAGAGGTGATGGCTGAAACTGAAGCATATTTTGAGGCGAAGCACAAATCGTTCTACAAAACCGGTACTGAAAAGTTAGAAAAGCGGTGGAATGAATGTATTGCTCTTGAAGGAACCTATGTTGATGAATAAAGAAGAATATTTGCAAAAAAAAGTTTTTTTATTACTTAGTCTCGGGACTTATTGAAGCATGTGTTATATCACCACAATTTTCAGTTAATTTCTAAGCAATGCATTTAAGTTTTAACTTGACTTTTTTGGAGGCTTAACTGAAAATATAAACTATAATTAATGATTTAAAATGTTTCGATGTAAATCTGCAGCAGTTGAGGATTTGAAGGAAAACAAATTAAACATCAAAATCTCAAATGCAATAATCTAGATAGTTCTCTTAAAAAACAAAAGTAAAATTCCAAAATATAAACTTCAAACATTCAATTTATGCTCAAAAACAAAAACAAAGCACTGCATATAAAAATTAAAAAAAGAATGATGATTCAGGCTATAAGCTTCCCTTAAAACTTTTATGATGTTGTAATGTTTCCAAACTTTGATAAGCCTTTTGTCACAGTTTTCGCAGAAATATTTTGTGATAATTTGTATGTCTAAACTTTTCAAAGCTGACATTAATCCTACTGAGCTGCTGTGACAAAGGCAGGCCATACAACGCTTTGGTTTCCTAGGAAAATTCTACTTAATCCAAATCACAATCGTACACAGAGAAACTGATATGTCTGCTCATAGACGGAAACAAGTTATTATCAATGAGAGAGTTTCAGTTTCATGCTCAGGTTCAATAACAGATTTATTTCAATTCATGGGCAACAACCCCCACCTCCATTACCATCCCAACAACTGACAGTTGTAATACGATTGGGAGTGTGAATGATAGCAGCTGTTGGCAACGATTTATAAATGTGTTTTTTTTTTTCTTGTTTATCCTTCGGTATTTGTACAACGGAAACGTAATTGATTAAAAAACTTTCATTCGCTTATGTTTTGGTTTTGGCCTTCATTTTTGTAGATTGTCAGCATTAATAAGAAAACAATCTGTTAAGAGTATTTTTAGCCATGACAAATAATTTGCAGCGTATTGAAAAAAACAAAAAATAAAAATGCAAACCTATTTGTCAAGGCAGGTGTAGAAAAGCAAATGCTATTTTTTATGTTATTTGTATTGCTGTAGCACAAATAAAAATATACCTCATACACATATTGTGAGTTTCCAAATTTCCAAGTTTCCAAAAAAGTTTAAAAAGACATTTTCCAAAATGCATCGGCGTTGTACAGTGTCATATTTTTCAAAAATAACTGTACAAAACGCATATTACAAATATTTGGCCCTTTCACCAAAGTACCTTTCTAAATTGAGAGTTAAATGTCATAAGAAAATATGATTTCAATTTCGTTACTTAATCGTTAAATACGATTAAGAATACCCCAACACTACGGTATCACAAATGTAGAGCATATAGTTCCTAAAAAAACGAGTATATTTTAACGTGATCAAAAATGATCAAAAAGCAAATGATGAGCTCCTTTTTTATATATCTATATATATCTTATCTTATCTTATCTTATCTTATCTTATCTTATCTTATCTTATTATCTTATCTTATCTTATTATTATATAAAAATGAAACTTGAAATATTGCCTTTTTGGAGTTGATGAAAGTAAACTCAAGAACGGCTAAACGGATTTAAATCAAATTTTCACTATTCAAATCGTAATTAATTGTAGATTAACACTGTATACTTAAAGTTTTGAAATATTTCAAAGCTTAGAAGTTATTGGCTAAGAAACTGGCAAAATTCGGTATTTTTGGAAAAATTTGGCGCTTTTTTCCATTTTCTGCTTAAACCGTAAAAGATAAATGAATATGATATATGGACAAATGAATGATCTTGCCGATTCCAACAAAAAAGTCCTGGGTTACGTGCATCTAAGATCAATAGTTTGGTCGTAAAATTCATATTTTATTGAAAAATTAAATCATTTTCTTGCAAGCATTGATTTGTTCATTGGCTTCGACGCTGTCATTGCTTGCAGCTAGCAGAATGTTGCTTTGGTTTCGCTATAAAATGCTGCTCAATGCTCAGAAAAGAGATTCTCTGCATTGAAGCGGAGAGAGATAGCTCTTTGTTCGCGAACAGCAGAATGCAAAATTTAAAGCATTTTCTCCAAGCGCGTCGTTTGTTGCTGCTGCTTCAATGTTTCATTATTCAGAGAGTTTTTCTATTCCAAATGTTGAATAGCTGCGTTCAGAATTCTTAAGCTGCAAAATAGAAGTGCATGAAATTTATGGTAACAATTAAAGCTTAAATTGAAACGCCGTGCGATGCAAATTACATCGCTTTGAAGCTGCGCATTGGTATGTGTTGAATTGGTTTTTTAGCATGTTTTTACGGCATTGCATAGCGTAAGTGTATAATTTCGTCACTGAAATAAGACCTATGAAAATATTTGAAATTAATTTGATTTTATTTATTGAAAGTGATAAGAAAGTATTTTTAATTCATTCCATAAACATAAATTTATATTTTAAAAGGTAAGGACTTATTAAAACCAATATCTTTCCAAAACAATTCACGTTATCGAATACGAGTCTTATATAATTGAGCTACAAATTGTGTTAATTAGCCGAAGTACAATGTATTTTCATACCATTTAATAATATGGTTAAATAAGTAGGGGAATGTCTCCGGTTAAGAGCCATGTTTCCTTAAATCGACATAAAATTGGCTGTGCTTAATATTTTTCCATGGTTTTTATGTCAAACGAATTTTAATTATTTAAGCTTAATTTTCCCCAAAAAAAACCCTATCGATTTAGTTACAAGCAAACAAATTATGAACGATTGCCTAAAACTTTATTTTTTGCTTAAAAAAAATTTGAGCCCGGTTATGAGCCACCCCAGGAAATCAGTTGGAAATCAAAAAACTTGATGTGCGATCGACACAAATGTTAAGACTATGAATGAATTTTATTTTTTTGCCAGATAGCTGCTTTTCCCATGGGCAATTATATGTTGGTCTTTCTAAGATAGGAAATCCATCAAACTTACGAACATTCTTACGAATAACACAAACACATCAAAAAACATTGTTAATACAGAAATTCTTACATGATTGCAATTAATATGTCATGAAAAAAATAAACCTATTAAAACGATAATAAGACAATATTTTACAAAAAATGCTTTAATTTATTTCAAGATACATCGCGGGCAAAGCTGCGGAGGGTTGCTTGTATATATATAAGGCCGCAATAGACTCCTAAACTACTCATCCGATTAGCATGAAAATTTGTGTATAGAAGTTTTTTGGTACGGTGCGTGTTCGTGGGCTATCAATTTTGATCCACCTTGAACACCAGAGGGCGCTGTAGTACAAATATTTTACAAAACTGCCTAAAACTCATAAACTGCTAATGCGATTAGAATGAAAAGTGGTATACAGTGAGTTTCATGTACGTTGAGTGTTTTGCTGCTGTCATTTTTGACCTATCTTGAACACCAGAGGGCGCTTTAGTACAAATTTTTTACAAAACCACCTAAAACTCCCAAACCGCTCATGCGATTAGAATAAAAATTGGTATATAGTAGTTTTCAGATACGATGAGTTTTTTAGCACTATCTTTTTTGATCCACCTTGGACACCAGATGGTGCTGTAGTACAATTTTTTTACAAAATCGCATATTTTTAGTTGTTTTCTTAGGTTACATATTCAGATAATTACAAAATATAAAATATTTCTTAAATTAAGTAAAATTAAAAAATTTCCGTTATTTTGACATCAAAAACATGAACTTATCTTGAAAACTATGAAAAATTTTACTACAACGATATATTTAATGCAACATCGTTGCTTAATAATGAGAAAAAAACAATCAGAAATTTTAATTTGTGACTTTCGATTCAAATATCTCCGCTGCTTTTTTATATATTGTGTTAAATTTTTTTTTTGTCTTAAAGCTTCATCAAAATACTATGAAAACCTTATTGCAAAAATACCGTTAGTTGAGTATATATATTTTAAATATTTTTTTCAAAAAAGGTCTGAAATTTTGGAGTTTTCCTCAAAAAAAGGCTCAAAATTTGTTTTCGTTGTAAAAATAATTTAAATTCAAATTCGCTATTAAATTTTCAACGCTATTTAAAAGTTATAACATTAATAAGCAAAAGTTATTTCAATTTTACGCAAAAATTAAAAACCATTTTTGTGATTAAAAAATCAAGGCCTATCCCTTGATTTTTTCGAAGAAAATTTTTTTTTTCAATATTGTGTTTTTATATTTTTTTAAAAATATAAAAGCTAAGAAATAAATTTATTAAAAAAAATTATCTCAGTATCTTTTACCAATCAAAAGTTATAACCAATAATCTTTATCCAAAATATATACACAAAAAGCAAAACGCTGTCTGTGTGATGGCTGGAAACTTCACAATTACTGAGCCGATAGAGCTGAAATTTTGGCAGCACATTTTTTTTCAAGTACAAGATGGCTTAAATTTCTGTCACACCCCCTTTTACCGCCCACAAATCAATAAAAATGCTAAATATCCTACGGTTTCCGTCGATTTGGCTACATTTTTGTAATTTAGTTTGTATGCTCACTGTCGGCAACTGTACGAAAACTGGGTAATGTCCATCTACTAGAAAACTGGGATAAGCATTATATAAGAGGGTGTGGCTCCGCCCATACAGTTAAAATTTGTATTATCGAATAGCTTTGAAAGTAAAAGTAGCAATACTTACATACAAACTCAAAATGGAGTAACTATTTGGTGATCTCCTGCTACTGGGAAACTATAACTGGCAGTGGAAAATAACAGTGGTGTCAAACTATGAGTCTAAGAAAAGTTATGAATACACCTATTATGTTCCCATATAGTTGCAGGGTGCAGCAACGCGCGCCGGGAAAAGCTAGTATATAGATATATGGATGTATTAGATAAGCCTCAATTTTGATAACGAATAGTAATAACATGAAATTTGATAGTGTATTTTTGTGATAATAATATAAATATGAAATTGTGACTGATTTTTTTAATGACTATTGCTTCATGTTATACATGTAGAGGATAGTTTTGAATCTTTTAGCATTACGATTGAAATATTTTAAATAAATAAAATAAATAAATAAAAAGGAAAAGCAAAGCGTTGACGTTGTCTACACCTCCGACCGTGGAGATATACAGCTAACTTCCTTTTTTTTCAAGTCATTGACCATTGGTTTATGCATTAGTAGAATTTCGTAATCATGTAATCATGTAATCTCTAGAGCATCTCCAATCATTAACGTTTCACTTAACTGTTTATAGTTCACAATGAATTTATCGATATTATAGGATAAAGTTTTAATCTGTAAGAGATCGAGAAATAAAATTATTCTTAAAACTTCAAAAGTTTTAAGGTTTCTTTGGAATACTTAACTTGCGCAGGCTTTCTATCTTTATCTACAAGTGGATGAAGCAAAATATTGATGGTTGTTGGCACAGACAAATTTATGACGTGATGTGAATTTCAGTTTCTTTAATTTTTCGTAAGAATGTAGCGAGTTGTGGTTAAAATATCTGCTCTATCAAGTTGAAGGAAAACAACAACGACAGCAAAACAGTTTTCTTAGTTAAAATTTAGAAACTTTAAAAGTTTTGTATGCTTTGGTACCGATGTTTGACTTAAAATTTCTTGCCACAGAAAGTTAGTCGGCCATGTTGGACAGCACTAGGGCGCTGCTGTTGGTGCTTGTACTGTGCGTTTTCATGTCTGTGCATCATGAAGAAGCTGACAAAATATGCGACAAAATATTTTTGTTAAGTATTTCCGGTTTTACTTATTTGGTACTTATTGTTCGTTGTTATTGTGGTTGCTCGTTTTTCTTCCGATCCTCGAAACTTTTGTTGTTCTTACCGCCCGAGATTAAATTGTTTCGAAACTTGAATATTATTATTTTCTGCCGTTATTATTGTGTTTTCTCTTTTCTTGTTTTGTCTTTATACCTTTAAGCTCTGTTGTTATCTTTCTGTTTCTACTTTTTATTTGGATTTATTTATTTTGTTTCAATTATTTTATCTGTTAGCAACAAATAATATGGCAAGCTTTGCTTCGATTTATTTTTCCTAAATATTCTATGCATAAAATAACAATTCTTGCAGAAAATTTATATCGACGTCTTGTCAACTCTGCAGCATAAAATTGTTTTTGTATTGGTAACAAATTTAATTTTCCTAAAACTTTCCTTCTCTTACTCATATTCAACTTAAGGCTAAAACAAAGTTCCTGAAAGCAACTAGTAGGCAACAAAAACAACATGTACAAATACACACATACGCACTCACACACACACACACACACACAAACAAATGTGTGTGCTGCAATTATTTTTACTATATGCCGGAAGTTTGTGCCATTTTGCATTGGCAGCATTGTTTGAAGTAGTTATGCCTCCTGCAGTTGTTGGTGTTGCAACCAGTCAGCCTGGTATGCAGGCGACATAATTAATTGTTCTGTCTTGGCAGTACCGTTAGTTATTGTTTATGCTTAATTTGTGATAATCAGAGTAGTGTGTGTTGGTGGTCTGTGTATGTATTGGTTAATGTTTGTCTAAATGTTGTATATACTCAAGTATTTAAGATTTCATTAGTTCTGAGCATTGCCGCAACATCGAATACTTTAGAAAATCAATCTTGTGCAGGATAATTACATTGAACTGATAGAAATACGAAGAAATCTATAGAAGTCAGTCTGAAAAAGACAACATAAGCTAGAAACTATGTCAAAATGATTTTGAATTAGTTATTTGACATCTAATGATAAGAAGATGAGTGTTTTAAAGAAAGATTGAAAACCTTACTACACTCATTGCCACAGTAGTTATTGAATATTTTCTTAAAATCATTGTTCGAGAACTTATTGGCTTGAAGAAGACTTTCTAAAACATTATCAATCACTTATGAGAGTATATCTGTTATTTCAAAGGCCTAAAGGCTTTTAACTCAAAATTTATAAAATTCATTCAATAAGTGCCAGAACATTTTTAATACTCGTATTGCATCAGGGTTCAAGTTTTATCACTCTTTAATTTCCTCGAACAATTTTTTTTTTTTTTTTTTTGTATGATGCAAAAGTATTTCTTCAAAATGTATCAGTTGAGAAAAAGAAAACGCCAATTTTTACATTGAAGTGTAATATCAGTTGCATTGACCATCTGCGATTTAGATCAAATTTTATTCTTAGGTTGGTTTATTGCTTAGAAAACTAAATCCGGAGTTTGAGGCTTTACAAATTTTTCTTCGTGGACCCACAGCAATGCGATGCCAAAATAGAGTCTATTTTGAGACAACATAGCTCAGTCCATGTGCCTCACTCAAATACGATTTTCATAAATAGGGTATCATTACAAAGGTTATTAACGTGACAAATTAATGTTGTACCACACAGGTTTCCGAAAAATTTGAAAGAGGCGTTTTTTCAAAATTCATGTCGTTGTTTTAATTTGTTACTTGCTGAGTATAGGTGCTGTGATTAAAATAATGGTATGACCGTAAAGGTTAATTCTTTGACTTTATTTTAAAAACAAAAATAAAATTCAAAATGTCATCGGAACGCTGTGGGAGCTGCTTAAGCCACGCAACTGAAAATTTTTTACATGGAATTATTACTCGCTGAGTATTAGTGCAATTTATGTAAGGAAAATACTGAAGCTTGCAAATTTATCTAAAATAGTCCACACATACCAAGTCAGCAAGTAAATCAACATTTGTTTGCAAATCCTTATCAAATTGGAGAATATCCTCAACAGAATTCAATGGTAATGTTGATAATATTATTCTATTACGTTCAGTTGAGTAAAAAGATACTTTTTTAAGTTGGCGGACCTCATTTTGAAGTGTTTTTACTTCTTCTGTTAACCTTCGAATCAATTGCTTACGACTCTCATCGCGTGCTTTTAAGTAATTTTTAAGTGTTCGAAGCTTGTCAAGGATTTCGAAGAGTAGTGGTGAGTATTGAGATGTACTATGTTGTTGTTGTTGTGACGGCTCTATAAAGATAAGTTTAGATTAAAAGATATACCCAAAGACGTAACAAGTAAGAGGCAGTTTTCCCCTCCCTTAAATTTGAAAATGTTCAGATATTTTTTAATTTCAAATTGAATCTTGAAGGAATCGATAAAAAATGCTCTGTTTCTCCTAAATTTCGGCCTGGCTACTTTTATAGGCGAGTCGATATAGTTGTCGAAAACCCCCGAATATTCTCTATCTTCTTATGTCTATAAAAACTACGCTATAATATCCCGTTAGGAAAAAATTTTCATATGTAAATATGGATATGATTTCTTACCTGGCAACATATTTTGATAGAGGTCGAATCGATATTGACTATTTATTGCAGGAGAATTTAACTGAAGTTGCGTATAATGAATATTCCTTGAAAGTTGATTGTGGGATGAATTCAACTCTTCAGATGAAGGAAGTTTTAAATTTTAGTTCATTAGTATTGTTTAACTACATATAGGTACAAATAAATAAAAAATTAATGCGATGATAACCAATTCATATAGTTTATCGATTCGATAAACTCCATATTTTTCTAAACTAACATTTGAAGAACAGAGTTATGAAGGGAACGAAGGGAACGAAAAAGGTTAGAAAAAGATTTGTCTTTTTACTTTAAAAAAAAAACAAAATAGGATTAATAATGGTTTTTACCGTAATTTCGAAAAAAATATTCGAGTCAGATGTGTTTATTACCTGTATTAGCGAATAGCTGCTGACTATCCATAGTTTCGTGATGTGACATATCCGCAGATCCAGTAATAAATGGTACAAAGTGGATTGATTTCTCGAGAAAGTTTAAAGCAAGTACTAGCTGCTTACTCCAATAGATATGAAATTTATCAGAAGAAATAGATTCTTGAAAATACGTTACAACTTTTTTTATTATTTTTCCTTCGAAAAAAGGTGAATTGTTTTTGACGTTACGAAGTTACGTTGTACCGCGCAGGTTTCCAAAAAAGTTGAAAAATCCATTTTTTCAAAATTCTTCGGCGTTGCATTGAATTGTTACTCACTGAGTATAAGAGCTATAATGAAAAAAATGGTACCACCTTAAAGGTTAATTCTTTGACTTCATTACAAAAACAAAAATTCAAAACGTCATCGGGAAGTGGTGGGAGCTGCTTAAGCAACGCAACTGAAAATTTGTTACCTGGAATTATTACTCGCTGATTATTAGTGCTAGGATTAAAAATGTACTAAAGGCCTGCACTAAGCCATCACAACAAAATTAAAGAAAAAATTTTGACGTCATGGGGACGCAAAAAGATCCGCTCAAAGATCGATAATCCAACATTCATGCAATGGCGTTGCATTAAATTATTACTCAGTGAGCATATAAGCTACGATAAGTGTTTAAAAAGAAACATTAAGCAAATGAAAAAACAATAACAACACCAACACCAACACCAACACCAACACCAACACCAACACCAACACCAACACCAACACCAACACCAACACCAACACCAACACCAACACCAACACCAACACCAACACCAACACCAACATCAACACCAACACCAACACCAACACCAACACCAACACCAACACCAACACCAACACCAACACCAACATCAACACCAACACCAACACCAACACCAACACCAACACACCAATACACCAACACACCAATACACCAACACCAACACCAACACCAACACCAACACCAACACCAACACCAACACCAACACCAACACACCAACGCCAACACACCAAAACCAACACCAACACCAACAACAACAACCACAATACGTCTGAATTTGTATTTAAAATTTATTAACCCTTCACGTTTTACGCCATAACTTCTGAACTTTTCAAGAACACACATTTTATATCGTTAAAAAGGTAACGTAAAAGAAATGAAAATAATGAAAATGAAAAAAAATAGTAAATATTAAATTTTGAAATTGAGAATGGGTCCTCTTATTGCAATTTTTTCAAAAGTTTGCAAGCTTAATACTTTAAAATATACAAAGTAACCTTTCCCATGATACCCTATTTACGAAAATCTGATTTAAATTGACTGAGCTACGTTGTCTTAAATCAGACCACATTTTGGCCGCAAAAATGATTCTAAAAATTTATAACTTCGGATTTGGTTTTCTAATCAATAAACCAATCCAAGAAAAAAATATGAGCTAAATCGGAGATTGTCAGTGCAACTGATATTGCACTTCAATGTGAAATGGGCGAAAACATTTTTTCTATATCCTGAACCGAAGGCTATACATGGTCGGCACACGCACATAACCATACAATGCTTCGTATTTTAATGTAACGATGTGCGTACACTGAACCAAATTGGTCGTTAAAAAGAAACAACGAACTGAAACAAAAAACAAAAATCTGAAGAAAGCATGTGACGCGAACCTACTCACTCGACAGTTGGCATAAGACTGAAGTTCGTTTATTTAGCTTCGGCTTCACATGCATAAAGGCACTAATACTGATGCGTTGCCCGCGGGCATGCTTTTGCCGATCACTGCTATAAAACCTTTGCTCATAACTTTTAAGAAAGTTTTCATAAGCAACATGAACGTTTCTCCATATATTTAATTAGTGTTTTCGCTCCATGAAAGCATAACATATGTAAAAATTGTCGTGTATTTGATAAAACAAAAATAACTTTTTGACGTGACGAAGTTACGTTATACTCCTCTAGTTTCCAAAAAAGTTAAAAAATGAATTTTTTAAAAATTCATCTGCGTTTCATTGAATTGTTACTCACTGAGTATAAAAGCTATGATTAAAAATATAAAATGACCTTAAAGGCTAATTCTTTGGCTATATTAAAAAAATAAAAAAAAAATTTAATACGGCATAGGGACGTAGTGGGAGCTACGTAAGCAACGCAACTGAAAATTTGTTACATGGAATTATTACTCGCTGAGTATTAGTGCTAGGATTAAAAATAAGATACGCCAATAAAGGCCTATTGAAAGCCCTCACAACAAAATTAGACAAAAAATTTCTGACATCATAAGGACGCTGAGAGAGCCGCTCAAAGATCGATAACGCAACATTCATGCAGCGGCGTTGCATTGAATTTTTACTCAATGAGTATATAACCTACGATAAAAGTGTAAAAAGGAAAATAAAGTTTTTATACATGGCTTTACGACAAAAATAAAAAAAAAATTCCGGCGTCGTCAGGTCGTGAATATAGCAGCTTATGTAACAGAAACGTAATATCGTTTCATGGAATTATTACTCACTCAGGAGGAGTGCTACAGTAAATTTTGTTTAACGACAGCAGGGATGTGTTATTACGCTTCACAACTAAATTACAAAAAAAATTTTGTTGTCATGATTTCAGGGATGCAATCACATAATGTAGTAAAAATGCTATAGCCATGAAAAAACGTTGCATGGATTTTTAACTCTGTGACTACTGGTGCAACGGTAAATTTTAAGGAACGAAAACAAAGGTGAGGTCTTCGGGCATATGACAAAAATAAAAAAAAAATTTGACAGCGTGTCAAAAACCCTCAGGGAACCGCCTAATGTGACGCATATGCATCACTTTTGCTGGATTAATTGAAATTAGAGCTCAACCAATGGGGAAGCAAAAAAAAAGCTAAACGAAAAGCACCAACTCCAAATCCAACAACATCTCCAACACCAATCCCAACACCAACACCAACACCAACACCAACACCAACACCAACACCAACACCAACACCAACACCAACACCAACACCAACACCAACACCAACACCAACACCAACACCAACACCAACACCAACACCAACACCAACACCAACACCAACACCAACACCAACATCAACATCAACATCAACATCAACATAACCATTAACATCAACATCAATATCAACATCAACATAACCATTAACATCAACGTCAACATCAACATCAACATCAACATCAACATCAACATCAACATCAACATCAACATCAACATCAACATCAACATCAACATGAACATCAACATTAACATCAACATCAATATCAACATCAACATCAACATCAACATCAACATCAACATCAACATCAACATCAACATCAACATCAACATCAACATCAACATCATCATCAACATCAACATCAACATCAACATCAACATCAACATCAACATCAACATCAACATCAACATCAACATCAACATCAACATCAACATCAACATCAACATCAACATCAACATCAACATCAACATCAACATCAACATCAACATCAACATCAACATCAACATCAACATCAACATCAACATCAACATCAACATCAACATCAACATCAACATCAACATCAACATCAACATCAACATCAACATCAACATCAACATCAACATCAACATCAACATCAACATCAACATCAACATCAATATCAATATCAACATCAACATCAACATCAACATCAACATCAACATCAACATCAACATCAACATCAACATCAACATCAACATCAACATCAACATAAACAACAACAACAACTACAACAACAACAACAACAACAAAAATCTAGTTAGTTACGATTTCACTGCTCACAAACAACAAAATAACACAATGAAACTGGACAAGGACAATGACATGAATTTGGATATGGATTAGGACAAAAACTAAGACACACCTTTTTAAACTAGGAAAAGGATTCGGTATATTTGATTAAGTCAAAAATTTGGTCATGGATTAGAACAAGAGTTTGGACATAAAATAGGAGTATAAAGAAACACCGTCACGTCAAAACTTACGGGTGTGTCCACGACACAGCCAATGCTCTTTTTTCATTTTTTATTTTAAGAAAATTCGTCAAAAAAATCTATCACCATGATATCAACTTTTACAGAAAATTCAATTTGCCAAAAAAGGAAAGGTAGTTGAAGAGATTCACACATGTTTGAAATTTTGTTGTTAATCAACGACGCATAAGTGAAGGTAAACTTGACAGTCAGGTCCTGTGATGCAAGTAATTTTATGAAAATATTTGAACATAAGCCGTAAAGTGAACTCAAGAATTTTACAAAATACTTTTTTTTGCATACGATTTCTTTCTCCACAATTCTGATATTTCTTCGCAATTCTCCACATGATATTTTTTCAGAAACAGAAAATTGCAGATAAACTCTTTGCTCAACTAAATTCGACATGCGAAATTCGCAGAACACAACAAACATTGACTTGTTTACAAACTGCCGAAAAAAGGCGCTTAAACTGATATGAGTATCAGATGACAGATGGAAAAGATTTTGATAATACAGTGACAGCTCGCTAATCCGAATTAATGATTGCATACCTTGATTCGGATTAACGAAATATTCGGGTAAGTGGATAGGCTGTTCTTATGTGTAATATTTCACATAACAATATATTCGAAAATAAAACACGCTAGAATTTTAAAACAAATTTTATTTCAAGAAAGACAAATCCATATTTACGCTTTTCCAATTATTATGTTTTTTAATGAAATTTGTAATGTAGGTTTGCTTCCGGTTTAATACACATGCTTTTAAAGCCTTATTCCAATCTATAGAAGTATTAAGTAGGCTCTATAGGCTCTTCTATTTAGAAGGCTCTTCTTCTATGTTGCCTGTACTATTTGATTCAAAACTACAACATAAAGTAATGCCAGACTCATTAATTCAGCCAAGAATTTCATCTTTAGAAATTTGCACGTCATTATTGCGGTGAAATAAGTTTCTTATTGTGCCCAATTCTTTAGTTTCTTCGAGTTATTCTCAGGTAATTCTTGTTGTAATAATGATAATATATTTATTTATTTATTTATTTATTTATTCTGTCCCAAGATCGCTTAACCAAATCACAAGCATCCTTCATACTGAATTGTTTCAAAAAGATGTCTGAATCGTCCGCTTCGGAATTTACGAATTCACACAAGGGATCTTTATTGTTATACCGTTTAGTCAGTCGTATCACGTTCTGAGCCATGGTATGGAAAGTACTACTACAATTTGGATGTAAAAACATAAGGGGTATTCACGATCGGAGCTATTTGTAGAGCTCTTGTGCAAAAGAGTAAAATTCGGTTTAGCGAGCTGCAATCAATGCGGACTATAGAGTATGCAACGCGTCATATATTGAATTTGGATTACTGGATAATTCGGATTACACATCGTTCGGACTAATGAGCTGGCACTGTATATTAGATGGGTTTCTTTTCCAAAAGTATTCCAGAACCTCCCTGCATGGCCAGATTCTGAATCCTGGATGTTATGAACCTGGATCCTGGATGCGCAAACTGGATTGGTGCTGCTAAAAAACGTGAATTTGAAGAAATATAAAATGGATGTTCCAAATCGAGTATATGTCATCAGATTCTTAAAAAAATTAGTCTTTCACCCAAAATTGGGCTCAACAAAAAAATCGTTTTTCTGCCATAAAAATGGCCCGTTTTGAATAATTTGTTTATTATACCTAAATTCATAAAAACACCAACAATAATGCAGCATTTTAATTTGAGAAAGTTGCTGCGACCTTGGCGAAGGTAAAGCTTCTTTTACAAAATCGAAGAAAAAATTAGGAAATTCTTAATAAAGTGGGCCAATTTTGGGTCAAAGATTAATTTTTTTAAGAATCTGATGACATATTTGGATCCAACGGACGATTTTACATTAGGATATGTTATAGTCAAAAGTTTTTGTAGGACTTAAATTTAAATAGGAAACTCGATTTGAAACATCCATTTTATACTTCTTCAAATTCACGTTTTTTAGCGGCGCTTTTTTAGTTTGCGAATTTTTTTAACTTTTTTTTTGCGTCACATGCTTATAGATATTACATCCAAGATTCAGAATCTGGCCTCGCAGGAAGGTTCTGGATTATGTTAAGAAAATGTATGGAACCCAAAACCCATCTACTGTATATCTAGGCGATTGGTTGGTATTGGTATAATTGGTATAGTTGGTATAATTCCGGGTATTTTTGGATTAGAAGCTATTTTGTTCAGTGATGATGAATTTTTGGCTCACTACTCGTCAGCATGTCAATAAGCAAGATTTTCACATTTATCGTACAGAAAATACACAAGATATTCTAAAGGCACCGTTATATCCACAAACTATGCACTGTTTGGTGCGCTTTAAGGGCCAGTGTAATTATTGGTCCTTAATTCTTTAAAAATGAGACCGGAAAGAGCGTTACTGTCAATGGTCAGCACTATACAGCCATGCATGCCGATTATTTCGAGTCCCAATTGAATGGGATCTTTATTAGAGACTTGTAATAGAACGGCACCACATGCCATGCAACGCGTCAAAAAATCGGCTTACTAAAGGGAATCCTTTGGCGAACACGTTATTTTTCGAAATGGACCAGTCAATTGGCCACAAATATCATGAAATTTAACGCCTTTGGATGATTTTCTCCGGGCTTATGTAAAGCCATTGGTTATGCGAATAAGCCTGCAACTATTGACGACTTAGTTGGAAAAGGGTTCGAAAATTGTAAAAAGGAGTATTTAGAGTATCTCAGTATTTTTGTTTTCGTATTTTTTTTCAATTAAAAGTTCTAAACCTTTAAAGCAATAAAAATAATTTTTCACTATGAACAAACATTACCAATAAGTTAAATTTAAATATTCTTTAAACAATATTTTTTCACCTCCCGGAAAGAGTTATTCATATCGTGCTCTTAAGAGTTATTCACTTTTATGTAGCGGAACGAATTGAAGGCATTGAAAATTTATTGCAGTAACTTTTGCATGAAGAAGCAGTAAAGTTATAATTTGACCCATAAAAAAGAATTATTGCTTCCAGAAAATTACTTAACCACAGTATTAAGCTAGCATCTTCAACACGCCATTCCTCAGCCAACAATTGGCACTGCATAACGTACTAGTCACCAACAAGCGACTTGGGCGCGCGTTAAAATGGCAACATTAATAAATAAGCTCAAGGAATAAATTCCATTTTTTTGCTATTAACTTTCAATTCATTTTTTTTTTATTTTTGTAATTTCCACTTATGCTATGGAGCACAATAAACGTTGGCAACCCTGTCACAAAGTGCTCTGCTCTATGATGTATGAACTAAAATTACTATTTGCAGTCCATGTCGATTTGTGGGTCATAAGCAATAAATTCCAAAATGGAACAGGTTAAAGCTACAGGGCAACAAACACCAGCTTTTCTATAGAAAAGGTGGCTTTTCTATAGAAAAGCGTATTTAAGTCAAAGCGAAGTAAAGAGAGAAAGAAAGACGAAGAGTGAACCGGCAAGCAAGAGGAATCCATGTGCAGCAGAAGTGGCAGCAATTTCAGGATCTGCAAACAAGCAAGACGAGCTGCTTATTATGCCTTTTCTGCTACTTCCGCATCATCAGCGTCTTCATCTTCGCATAAAAGAATTATATGGCAACAAGAGTTGCACAAAGTTTAACTTAAGCTTAAAAGTAGCTTAAAGAGGTGCCTTTGCCTAGCATTTTGCAGGGTAGGTTAGAATCAATTTTAGACTTTCAAGATTTTATATAACTCGACAAGGATAATAAGAAAAAAAAAAAGAAAACTATTAGTCAGCACAAAGTTTTGCCTTTTTGTCTTATTGCTCTTTTCTTATAAATAATGGAGATGAACACGCGAAAAGGTTCTATCCTCTTGAACTAAGGACAGTTATATTAATTTTATATAAAACAAGAAAGAAACTTTCCTGTCTCAATTTTCCAAGTCTCACAAATACACAAGTTAACAAATATATATGCACGTGCTTCACATAGTCTGGCTCGTATGTTGATGAAAGGCATCCAACTTCCGTTTTGCTGAAATGCGTTCTTTCTAATTAAGAGAACTCAGAAAAACGTCTTCAACCACGTGGATGTTCACTTTTTTAATTATTATTTTTTTCTGTTTTTAATCAAATCAAAATATTATTTTTAATGCCTGCCATTTTGTTAACAAGATTTTCTTTTCAAAATAATTTTTAATAAGTTCATTTAAATTTTATTACATTTACTAGAGAATTTCTGACAACCGTCGAGAAGTGTAATGTTACGCACATTTATAATTTTATGTATTTTGTGTCAATTTGATACGATGGCTACCTTTTAAGACTTGCGCATCGGCAACACTTAGTATTGCCGGAGGATTTTTAACAGGTCCATTTAAAAATTTTACATTTTCTAGCATAATCGTACGCATAACGTTTTGGTGTTTGAGCACTTATTGTGTTGTTTACAGTTGTTTGAAAATTGTGTTTCAGTAAAAAAATGGAAATAATACGTGAACATTTTCGAGTGATGATTTTTTACGATTTTCGATGTGGATTGACAAGAAAAGAATGCATCCATAAACTAAGTTCGACTTTTGGCGATGACGCACCACATCCAGCGACTGTAAAACGCTAGTTCAATGACTTCGAGCGTAGTCATCGTTCTCTCCAAGACGAATTTCGTGAAGGTCGTCCAAGAACGACTGTTATGGCATAAAACATCGATGCTGAGCGTGAAGCAGATTGGTATGTGACATACCGTGAGATGGAGTCATTCTTGGGAATGAGTGGGATTAGCATACATTCGATTTTACATGAGCATTAAGGCGTCAGAAAAATTTGTTCCCGTTGGATACGCCGTAATTTGACATTTGCTCAAAAATGAGCTCGTGTCGATTGGTGCAAGAAAATATTGAAAATATTGAGCCCAAAACAAAGCAGCAATCCCCTGTTTGAGTCTTTCAAAGTAAGGAAAACCCGACAAAAATTGTCCGCGAACGAAGTACATCCAAGGCAATGGTTCCTAGTTTTTTTCTGAAAAAATGGTCATGTCGCAACTGTACCGTAACTTACTCTACGGAGAACTGTTAATGCTGAATGCGGAATTTGAGGAAAACCAACCACCGATGGAAGATCATCCTTCATCACTAAAATGCAAGTTCCCTCACATTAGCTCAAACAATAGAGTTTTTCAGCACTTTAAACGTGGACTTAATGGGTCATCCACCTTAAAGTGAGTCCTTTTTGTTTCCTCACATTAAGAAAAAATGCATGGCTAATGTTTTTCTACGCGTGGTTTTTCTAAGAGTGGAAAGACTGTTTTGAAAATTGGTTCAGGCGAATGCAATAGTGTATTAATCATCTTATGTTTTTGTTAGGCGCAAGACTTAAAAGGCAACATACGTATAATTTGCATTCTCAAACACTCAAAAATTTCCTAGTTTATTAAATGCATTTCAGCTTTTGGCTTCATATAAACACTCATAAGAGTGGAGAGAGGACTCCCAATCCTCCTCCAGGAATGTGAAATTGTACTCCTTGATTTCAAGTGACCTTTCTAAAGTCGGTCTCATAGGGAGTAGAGAACAATATTTGTGAATTTGCCTTTACTGCAGGAGTGCTCAGCGCTTAAAAGTTTCGAAGGAGCGATTGTTCTCCTCAGATAAATTTTAAGGGGACATATAGGTTACAAATTTTTAAAAAAAAATTTTTTTTCGGGAATTTTTTGTCATAGAAGGAAAAAAGATATCGTTCCAAAATTTGCACATATATTTATTAATATTTAAAGAATACAAAAAAATTTTCTTCAGAATTTTTGAAGCGGTTTTTGACGTTATTTGATTTTTTTAAAAAAATGCCAAAAAAATTGACGGTGTGCAGGATATCACCAGTCTGGAACATCTGAGGAAAAAATAAAAAAAAAACAAATTAATCCTTGTTTAGTTGGCCACCGCCTGCCTGAACTAGGATGATTTTTATCCGACAAAAAAAAAAAAAAACAAAATGGTGGCCATTTGAAAAAAAAATCTATTTTCGAGGTTACAAAATCGGTCGCCGTTTTGTTTTGCTTCGGCGGATAAAAATTATACTAGTTCAGGCGGTGGCCACTTAAACAAGGATTAATTTGTTTTTTTATTTTTTCCTCAGATGTTCCAGACTGGTGATATGCTGCACACCGTCAATTTTTTGACATTTTTAAGAAATATCAACTAACGTTAAAAACCGCTTCAAAAATTCTGAAAAAATTTTTTTGAATTTCTTAAATGTTAATAAATATATTTATGTGCAAAATTTGAAAACGATATCTTTTTCCCTTCTATGAAAAAAATTCCCGAAAAAAAAATTTTTTTTTAAAAATTTGTAACCTATATGTCCCCTTAATAAGTTTTTATTGAGTTTTTTTTTAAAAAAATAGGATAGACTGATTGGCCTTAAAATATTTGGACTGGCATGAGAGAGAGTGGTGGTCGTGGCCGAGTGAGTTAAAGCGTGTGAAATAGCTTTAGCGCCGAAAGAGGAGTCGGCATAAAACTTGGAGGTCCAGTTCTCGATCAATTGTGTACAAACATTTAATTACACAATTTGATCAGAAAAAGCTTATTCAAAGTCCTTTCAAGGGGTGAAATGACCAAAAAAAATTCCCTCGGGATTTTGCTAGACCGGCGGATTTGCTAGAAATTTTCGCAGTATATTTCTAATACTTTGTTAGTTCAAGTAGGGGAAAAAAACATTTCACAAAAAAATATTTAAAGGTAACAGGTGGTTATAAACAGGTACCTGATGTGTCTATTGATTACATAGGAAAATCGGTGTGCATAAGTAAGTTTAGTGATTCAAGACTTGAACTTGTCCAGGAGCCATAATCATTCTCTATTAACTTAGGTAATGGAAGGGATTTTAGATAGTTTGAGTATCTTTTGTTGATGTGGGGATTTTGATGTAGGATGTTCTATATGTTTGCAGTCGATTTTATAATTTTAAATGTCAAATTTTAGTAGAAAAGCCCTCATAAAAGTAAAACTAATGAGTGAATGTAAAATGAGTGGGTGTTATAGAAGATGATCCAAACCTCTTTTTCATGACCTCCCAATTATTTTCTTAGCGATGAGCTCTCCTTGCGCTCACATTAGCTCAAATTAAAATACTTTTTGATTCTTCATTGCTAGAATATAATATTTAGAATGTGGAATGGGTGGTGCCACTACCCGTTATCCAATCACACCCATGTTTATTTTTTATGAGTGTTTCTGATATTATCTAAGTATATTTTCATATATTTTTTTTTTACTTGCGATTTGTTTTTTCTTAATAGGTGCTTACTTACTTACTTACTTATCTGGCGCTTACAACCGAAGGTCGGTTTTGGCCTCGTATAAGAAATTGCGCCAGCCATTTCTGTTCTGCGCTTGCTGGCGCCAGTTGGAAACACCAAGCGTGGTCAGGTTATCCAACACCTGATCCTTCCAACGAAGATGTGGGCGTCCTCTTCTGCGTTGACCACCACCGGGCACCGAATGGAATATTTTTTTCGCTGGAGCGTCGTTTTCCATTCGCTCAACATGACCTAGCCAGCGGAGCCGCTCGATTTTAATGCGCTTAACTATGTCGATGTCAGCGTACAGCTCATACAGCTCGTGGTTCCATCGAATTCTTTCTCTCGAAGGCTCTCAAAGTCTTTTCATCAGAACTGCTCAACGTCCAGGTTTGTGCTGCATATAATAGAACGGGCATGATTAGTGACTTATGGAGCGTGAGTTTTGTTCGTCGAGAGAGGGCTCTGCTTCGCAATTGCCTACTCAGCCCAAAGTAACACCTGTTGGCAAGAGTTATCCTTCGCTTTATCTCAATACTGACATCGTTGAAAGAGTTTATGCTGGATCCCACGTAGACGAAGTCCTTAGCAACCTCTAAGGAGATGTTGTCAACAGTGACGTGGTTTCCAAGACGCTGGGACTGTTTATTTGTTGACACTAGGTATTTCGTCTTATCTGCGTTCACTACAAGACCCATTCGACTTGACTCTTTCGCTAACCTGGAGAATGTGCACTGATTTCGCGCGTATTATGGCCAATGATATCGATATCATCAGCATACGCCAGCAGCATAATACTTTTGTAGAATATCGTGCCACTGCGTCTCAAATCAGCAGCTCGGATGATCTTCTCCATCATTAGGTTGAAAAAGTCGCACGATAAGGAATCACCTTGTCTGAAACCTCGTTTGGTATCGAATGGAGAAGTGAGATCCTTTCCGATTTTAATTGCGCTGCTGGTGTTGCTCAGTGTCATTCTGCAAAGGCGGATGAGCTTTGCAGGAATACCAAATTCAGACATGGTGGAATATAGATGATTCCTTATTGGACTGTCGAAGGCGGCTTTGTAATCGACAAAAAGATGGTGTGTGTCGATTTGTTTTTCTAGGGTCTTCTCCAAGATTTGTCGTAGCGTAAATATCTGGTCTATGGTGGATTTTCCAGGTCTGAAGCCACACTGATAAGGTCTAATCAGCTAGTTTACGATGGGCTTCAGTCTTTGACATAATACGCTCGACAGTACCATATATGCGATATTAAGAAGCCTTATCCCACGGTAGTTGGCGCAAATTGTGGGATCGCCTTTTTTGTGGATTGGGCAGAGCACACTGAGGTTCCACTCGTTTGGAATGCATTCTTCCGACCATATTCTGCATAGAAGCTCATGAATGCATTTAAATAGAGCTTCGCCTCCATTCTTGAAGAGCTCAGCAGGTAAGCCATCGGCTTCTGCGGCTTTGTTGTTTTTAAGACGAGCTATAGCTTTCAAGACTTCACTATGGTCGGGTAGCGGCACTTTAACGCTGTCGTCCAAAATTGCGGATTCCGGGATATCATCTCTATTAGAGCGATTGTTGTCGTCGTCTTCGTCTTCGTATTCAGAAGCCTAGAGAAGTGTTCCCTCCACATCATCAGTGTACTCTGGATATCTGTCACTAGATTCCCATTTTTATCCTTGCAAAAAGAGGCTCTGGTCTTGAAACCATGGGCCAGGCGTCTTATTTTTTCGAAAAATTTTCGAACCTCATTCCTGTCACCATGCGTCTCAATTTTCTCGCACTCACGCATTTCCGGTTCCCTTTTCTTTCGACTGAAAATGCGTCTCTCTTCCATTCTCTTCTCTTTGTATTGCTCTTTAGCAGCACGCCTTACAACCGACTGCAGGGTGGCTTTGTGGGCGGCGCCTTTTTCTGCAGTGGCGTCGCGACACTCTTGGTCGTGCCACTGGTTTTGGCGAGGGCGGTGATAGCCAATCACCTCTTCGGCAGCCGTAACGCATATAATGGGAAATGTGCTTGCACTGCGCGTCTATATCGTCAATCGGAGTGAGAGTCGAGTAGCAAAGTCTATGGCTGTTCGTTTTGATTGCAGCTTTTAAACGTCTAGCTTTCTCTGTGCTGGATTGCGCGCATTCTGGGTTGCACACAGGCGTGTACGGATCTTGGCTGCGACAATATAATGATCCAAGTCTATATTGGCACCACGGATCGTGCGTACATCTAAAACACTGGAAGAGTGCCTTCCGTCAATCAAAATGTGATCAATTTGGTTGCGCGTCTTTTGATCAGGAGACAGCCAAGTTGCTTTATGAATATTGAGATGCTTGAATCTAGTGCTACTAACGACCATATTTCGCGATGCGGCAAAGTCAATCAGCCTCATTCCGTTATCGGAGGTATTGTCGTGGAGGCTGAACTTTCCGACTGTTGTACCAACGATATTTTCTTTTCCCATCTTGGCGTTGAAGTCACTAAGCACGATTTTTACGTCGTGGCGGGGGCTGCGCTCATAGGCCTCTTCAAGGCGCTCGTAGAAGTTGTCTTTGGTCTCATCGTTCTTATCTTCTGTCGGAGCATGTGCAAAAATCAGGCTTATATTGAAGAATCTTGCCTTGACACGGATTATGGCAAGTCGTTCGTTCACAGGTGTGAATGGCAGGACATGGTGCCGTAGTCTCTTGCCAACCACGAATCCGCATCCAAATTCGTGCTTCTCCGCATGGCCGCTGTAGTAGATATCACAGAATGTTTGCTGTAAGCAACCCTATCCCTTCCATCGCATTTTTTGGATTGCAGTGATACTAGCTTTGTATCTTTCTAAGATATCTATCAGTAGGCTAGAGGCACCATCCCAATTAAGGGTTCGGACGTTTTAAGTGCATATCCGTAAATCATTGTCAGTTTTTCGTTTGTGGTAGTCGTCATCGGATTCGGGGATCAGTTTTATCTGTTTTCTTTTACGTTTCATTGGAATTCATTTTCATTTTTACGTGGTGGGCTTCAAACCCGATGCACAACCCTTTAAAGGCAGCCCGCCGCTCAGATTAGCCGTCAAAGTAACGGTTGCCAGTTTGACGTTTCTAGAGGACACCACGGAGAGGTTTGAGTCGACTTGATACGAATTCGACATGGATAATGCTGGCCTCGCCAGGTTGAGGTAGTCAGACACGTTGCCATGTGAAAATCGCCCCCCTGACCCTCACGCGTTGCCTTGTGAGGATCGTCCTCCCTCATGTAGTTTTTTCACTTCATGAATTTAAATTTAACTTGATTTTAAGATATCTATTCTTTTACAAGCTAAAATGTAATCATATTTGATTTTAAATTTAAAAGAGTTTTGAAATGAACTTCACTGTATTTTGTAATGAATTTCTAGTTCGTTGGCTCATAAGAAAAGTTTGAATTTAAATTTTAAGAGTTTTCCAACGGCTGAAAGAAATTCGAAACTATTCGAAGTAAAATGAAGAAAATTGAAGCAGAAAAACCTGACATGCACTTCCTTTGAGCTCTTCTATATATAATAATGCACTAAAACTCCTTTCTCCTACGAAAATTAATATAAAGCTAACAAAAATCACGTGAACAAAAATGCTCCCCAACCCTTTCTTATTTTGCTTTGTTATGTTATTTCTTTTCTTCTCAAAGAAAGCCATTATCCGGTGTGTTACTAACTACAACAAAAAAAAAAAAAAACAAACAGTGTCTAATCGAGCGTGCTTCGTAAGATTTATGGTCCAAAAAACCGCCTTATTTGGGTTAAAAATATTGTGTGCTGGTTTGGAAATATGTTAATAAATTAAAGCAGCTGCTCTGCTGCACAGGGCGGTTAATAACCCACATTAGCTTGAAAAAGCGATGTAAACTAAATCAAAATATTTTCTTTTTTTTACGTAAAATATGTTCATGTGTCAATTTGACACAATCCCTTACATCCAGCGAGCTTAATACAAAATTATTGGCTGGCTGGTCTGAGTTAAAAGCTATGGGACCTAAAAGAGTTCCCAATTTCGTTTGGAAAACCATGTAGAATACGGAGATAAAATCAAATCTGCATAACTCATTTCTTGATGCACTGTGATATTATTAACCATGATAATGGAGATGTACACGGAGAAAAAAAAATCAAACATTCTATGCTTGAATCAAGCAAATAGGCTATTAGTTTTCACTCAAGCGTAAGTTTCTCAATTCAAGCATTATTTTGCTAGAATTGAGCAAATTTTGAAGCACATGATATTAAGAAAAAAGTGTTTAATTCAAGAAACACTTGCTTAAAACTCAAGAATATTTGTCTATATTCAAGACTAATATTTGCTTGAAGTGAGAAAATTTGCTTGATTCAAGTAAGAATTTGCTGAAAACTAGAATAATTTGCTTGATTTGAGGTATTGTTTTTCCTTGATTTCAGAACAATTTGTTTGATGCAGGTAAACAATTTTCTTAATACTAGAATGTTTTGCTTGATACTAAAAACTTATTTTTCTTATTAAAATGAAAATCCTTCAGCAAAGATGTAGGATAACCTATCATAAGAAACTACTCGAATATACTAAATATATGTATCTTGTAGACGCTTACATGTTTCCAAGCAAAGTAACAGGTAAGACACTGCGCCTTCGAACCATGCCATAGTTTTTCAGTCCGTAGCATCTTAAATATGTTTCCATGTAAACATGTTGTGAATTTTAAGCATGTCAATATAAGTTGAAGTCAGAAAAATTTGCTTGATTCAAGTAAACAATTAGCTGAAAATTAAAATAATTCTCTGCGGTTGCTTAAATTAAAAAAAAATTTTCTTGATTCAAGTCTTGGTGCAGGTTCCATAATCCAGTATTTTAATCTTGTTTAAAACAATCACTTATTTTACTCAATTTTAGAAATAAACTAGCTTTTTCCCGGTGCGCTTTGCTGCACCTTATCTAGATAAGTATCGGAAAATGTTGCAATGCCTTCAGCGTTATTATTTCTAAACCATCAAGTACTCGAATCATAGGGGTCGTTCATAAATTACGTGACCGATTTTCAATTTTTTTTTACCCCCCTTCCGGTACTCTTTGTAGTGCATTTCAAAAACACTCCCCTCCACCACCATAAAGTAACGTAGTGTATGAAATAAAAAATTAATTGATTAAAAAATATTCGAAAATAGAAAAAATAACTGTCGAAAAAACAAGCAAAGAAAAATTATGCCCTTACTACACTTGCCAATAGTTAACAGTCAATGTATGGTTGAAATGTTGGGTTGTATTAATTTCAATTTTTTCGAGTTTTTATTTTATTTTTGGTCACATTACTCTATCTGAGACCCCCTCCCCCCCATTCGTTACTTATCGTAGTACATTTTAAAACCTCTCTCTCTACAAAATTGGTAACGTAATTTATGAATGACCCCATAGTTACTGCGCTCAGTAGTTTTCGAGTCTATATCAGCGTTCTCTATTGTGAATGTTTTGCATTTTTCATTTTCCAGTAGCAGGATATTACCAAGTAGTAACTTCATTCTTACTTCTAAGTTCTTTGTCTTTTACTTTCATAGCTTTTCTGTGTCATAAATTTGGCTTGTATGGGTGGAGCCACACCCCCTTGTCCAATGCATGTCACCTTTTCTAGTAGAAGGACAATGTTCTGTGACTTTTACTTCTAAATCTATTCTGCATCGTAAATTTGGCTGTCTGTATTTGGGGTGCAGCCACGCCCCGTTTTCGAATGATCGTGCCAGTTTTTCAGTAGAAAGACCTTCATTGTTATATGACATTTAGTTCCAAAGCAATTCGATATCATAAATTAGGCCTATGTGGCCAAATTCCCCCTTGTCTAATGTTCGCTCAAATATATAGTAACTACCTCTTGGGCCCATAACGTCTACATATCAAGTTCCACTATCAAAACATGTACAACTCAGGAATAATAATGATTTCTAAAAAGTGGGCGTATATATATAGTTAGACCACGCCCAGTTTTAGTATAGTTTCCGACAGTAGCCATACGAACTTATTTAAAAAATTTTAGTCTAATACGACCAAAACCGACTTAAATATAGCATTTTTATTGATTTGTGGGCGGTAAAAGAGGGTATGGAAAAAAAGGGGTATGGAACATTTTTACAATGCGTATATTTTTTGCGCAAATGCAAACTAAAGTGAGACTTGCCAAATTATTCCAATATTCCATTTATTTCCAATTTCCCTTGCAAATATTTCCCCATATACAACATATGTGCGCATCTGTATTTTTTCACACCCGTATTGTTGTATAAGTTCACTAAAATGCCTATAATTCATAAGCCACTACACATACAAAGACCGTTTATACAAAAAAACCTTTGTATTGACGTCACCCTTCATGGAAAATTTCCAGAAACAAAATCGGTTCACGCATTACAGAGAACATCGATTTCATACACAATGCAACTTATTTTTATATATAGAAGATTTGGCTTTAGTGCTTGATTTGAGCAAATGAGGCTTGTAAGGAAACATAAATTCAAAAACATTAAACCACCGCTGCACAAAAGGCCCCGAAAAACTTGAACCCTAAACCGCACCTGGACAAAAACCCGCGAACCGCCCCTGTCCATAAAACACGCATCTGGGTGACCCGCAAGCAAACAACAATAAAGCATACAGCGAGTCAGTAGCATGATCAAAACAGCACAACAACAACAAACGAAGAAATGTGCATACAGCAAGCCAGTGGCATGATCAATTGGCACAACAACAAAACAATATAACGAAGCCACATAAAGCAAAGCAAGCAGAACACACAAACAACATGCATTCTATGCACCCACACGTGGCAATAACAAAATACATAGGGGTCATTAAACAGCGACTATGACAACAATAACATGTAAGGCAAAAGGTTCCCGCTATTTCTAGGCGAGCAAAATTCAAGGTCGACATCAGATGGAAATTGGCGACACAAACAAGGTCCCGTTACCCTTTTTGGTGATAAAAGGAGTCGGCGAACCAACAGTGGGTCTCTTTTGAAGTCAACACGCGAACAACGCACATCGGTGAGTCAAGTAACCCAGTGAACAAGTGACCAAATGAACGAGTGACCAAGTGAACAAGTGTGACAAGTGAACGAATGACTAAAGGCAGTAGTGAAACAGTGTTTCTTGTCGACCCGAGTGGTTTCATACCGGACTGCCGGCGATAAACATACTAGTGACGTCACGAACGGTGTTTTTTTTCTGTCGACCCGAGTGGTATCATACTGGACGGCCGGTTCTAAAAGCATCCAAGCAGACGCGCTAGTTTTGTTCAGCACACTGCGATAACATAAACGACCGACTTTTACATCCGGCCCGAGTGGTTTTCATACCGGACGGCTCATCCTGGCGAACAGTGTTTCTTGTCAGCCCGAGTGGTTTCATTTCGGACGGCCGGTCATAAAACATACCAGTGGCATCATGAAAGTTGGTTTTTCTGTAGACCCGAGTGGTTTCATACCGGACCGTCTGCTCTAAAAGCATCCAAGTTGATCGCCCACTTGAGTTCAGACCATATTTTTTTTACGAGAATAACGACCAAAGCTTCCACATGGCCCGAGTGGTTCTATACCGGACGGCCCATCGTAAATACTTAGAGGACAGGCAAACGAACGGATTTCACGGATCCTACTTCGAAGGACTTCGAGGGAAATTATATGTAACGGAGACTGAACAAATGAATAAAAAAATGCGAATTTTTTTTTTTTGTGAAAATTAACATTAGACCGGTTCAAAAATATATGAGGAAAATTATAGGTCTTTTTTTCTTCGGTGCGCGTCGATTTTCTGAAAGTTCCATTCCTAATGAGAACAAAAATGCCTTAAGACCCAAAAAAATTTGACCTCTAGATATTGCTGAAATCGTTTAAAGGTCATTTTGAAGCTATTTACGACTTAGATCATACTGAATAATATGTTGTCCAAACCGAAACACATGTTGAATATATTGTGATGAAGAATCATTTATAATAATCTAAGCTATTTTCGTTTTTTTTATTTTTTTAAAAAATGCATCTGATATTTTTTGGCGGAGCTTTGAAAATGCAATTTAACTCCTTAGTCAGAATTATAGTATTTCCACATAAAATTTTTTTCTTATTTTGTTCGAGTGACATTTTGTTTGTAATTTTGTATTTTTGTGCGGAGCTTAAGGTTTCTTGCTATATAACTTACTGCATAATTTTTGGACCATAACATGAAAAAAGAACCGACAAAAATACGACAAACATTTGTTTTTCCTGAATTTATTTTTTAAAAATATGATTTTTTGTTATGTTTTTCAAATTTTTTCTATGGTTTCACCTTTTTTAACGGTGAAAGGTGAACAAGTTAATTGCATTTTTTATTTAACTTTCTTGATATCACAATTTTTTTTTTAATATAGGTACAAACGCCCCGTTATAGCAGAAATTGCATTAAAAAAATTTGAGCAACACTTATGGTACCTTGGTGAAGAGCTTGTAGGGTTATCATTTTTCGATAGGTCTTTAAGTATTGACACTCACTCATTCAAATGGCGGAATCAATACAAAATAAGCCAGGAACTGAAAAGTCGTTAAAAAAGGCTTCAAGTAAACCAACATATTTAAATGTTAATCGGCATGATTTTGTAGCAATCAACACTAGATTGTTTTTTTAAAAAACTGAATGTTTCTACTGAGTTTTTAAAACTTCACCCTGATGAGTGGCTTAATAACAGCACATACGTTAGTGGTCTTCAAATTGTCACTCAGCTCATATTATTAACGATTCAGCAGAGAAAAGTGTAGCTTTAATAACTGAATTTAATAATTCAATTACGTCAAATAAAGAGCAAAAACAATATTTGCTGCAAGTGGTACATAACCATAGAAAAAATTTGAAAAACATAAAAAAAATCATATTTTTAAAAAATAAATTCAGGAAAAACAAACGTTTGTCGTGTTTTTTATTCTTTTTTTCATGTTATGGTCCAAAAATTATACAGTAAATTATATAGCAAGAAATCTTAAGCTCCGCACTAAAATACAAAATTACAAACAAAATATCACTGGAACAAAATAAGAAAAAAATTTTGTGTGGAAATACTATAATTTTGACTAAGGAGTTAAATTGCATTTTCAAAGCTCCGCCAAAAAATATCAGATGCATTTTTTAAAAAAATAAAAAAAAAATTAAAATAGCTTAGATTATTATAAATGATTCTTCATCACAATATATTCAACATGTGTTTCGGTTTGGACAACATATTATTCAGTATGATCTAAGTCGTAAATAGCTCCAAAATGACCTTTAAACGATTTCAGCAATATCTAGAGGTCAAATTTTTTTGGGTCTTAAGGCATTTTTGTTCTCATTAGGAATGGAAATTTCGGAAAATGGACGCGCACCGAAGTATTTTTACATTTTTGAAATGTGAACCGGTCTAATGAACATATAAATGAAAACTTAAATAGTGACTTTCAATGAACTCTTGTATTCGTAATTTAAAACTAAGGAAATCATTTTTGTACGAACCCTGGCTATCCGGCGAGCTAACCTCTGCTACAAAGTTCGTTACAGGCTTAGCTTTTAATTTTCTTAGATCAAGCAAAATATTTGCGTGTATAATCAAGTTTGTTAAAATGTAATAAATTGATTTCCTGTGAATACTAACTTGTAGTTCTTAAGTATAATGCTACTTGTATTAAGCTTACCAAATTAATAAGCTTAATTTGGCCCACACCTAGTATTACAATATCATTTTTGTGCAAAATGAATTCAGTGCGTGTCTCCTTATAATTTAGGTGACTTTATGTTTGTATCAAATATTTTAAAGCTAAATATATTCAGTACTTAGGAATGAGCTGCGAGGATTAAAAACAAATGTTAATGTTTCTTCTCCAATGACTTTACATACAATTCGATCCCTTATATATATTTAAGCAGAACAAATGGGTGTTCCAGGCTTAGCCCATGCACGTTAATTAAAGTCACTCATACGCCACGAGGTGCTCACATAAATATATCAAACAAGTATGTACTACGGAGCATAACAAACATTGTTTAGCAACCAATTGAATATGGAAAATCTGTTTGAACATGCCTTAAGTGCAAAGCATTTAGTATTAAATTAGATTTGTATTCTCATTATAAATCTATGTATAGTCTATAGCTAAGGTTGCCAAGGTTCATGTCTTTAGATCAAAATGAAACATTCTTTAGACGGAGGAGTATATCTTTTTGGAACAGACATAAAAACAAATCAAAAGAAAGACATGTATACGTTACTCCAAAGCTGTTAAGCTCAAAGCTAAGCTATTGCGTAGCAATTTCAACTTAATTAAAATCACTCATACGCACCGATGCACCAACATGATAGAGACGCATAAAGAGAATCATATAGCGTATGTTGTTTATACTTTCTTGGTTCATACAAACAATTCTCTTCAAAAACCAATTATAAATGAACAATCATTTTTAAAATAACGTCTTTATGCCAGCTACACAAAAACTAAACCGCTTAACTAAGTGCACTCGGAAAATAGGGAACACAAAAAAATCCAACAACAAAAACTTGAAAGCCAAAAATAAGCAAATAAACATTAATTTTCTCATATTTCTTAAATATGTAAGAAAATGGTTTTTATTGTTGTTTTTGCTGTTGTATTTATGTTGGTTTCTTACAATATTTCGAGTTTTTTTCTACTTGTTTCTTCTTGGAACGTACCTTCTTTAAATGCACTCGTTTTTACATTGTTGTTGTTATGTTGCTCTTCATCATCTTTTGCTTTTCTACTCTTCTATTACAGCACAACGTTGCCTTACGACGATAGTGAAATTGTTAAGAATGAACGAAAGTTTACTAGAAGCAGCCGCAATAGCAACAGCAACGGAGACGACAACGGCGACGGCGTTGCAAGCGGAAGTAGCAGCTACAACGAACTGCAGCAGAGGAAGCGTCGCGATATCTCTTCACCATCTTCGATGCACGGTAAGTGCGACTAACTGCAATCAGTATGTTTAGCCGGGTGAGTATGTGTTTGTGTGTGGGTGTGTGTTTTCATACCGTAAAAGCTGCTCAAAATAAGCATGAAAAATATTTAGCTTCTATTTTTATAGAACTTTTTCACTTTATTTCTTTGTTGTTGTTGCAGTCGTTGTTGTGTTTTTTCTTTTCGGTTTGCTCAAGTTTTCTGGTGGGAAATTTTTCATAGTTTAAGAAAATGAAAAAGGAGAAAAAAAATTAATATTAATCTGCTTGCATTGCTTCGTCCTGCAGATGAAGAAGCATAACAAGTAGAAGCAGCAACTTTAGGAAGTCGCAAGCAACCAAGCAAGCAGCAGAAGTAGAAGCAAAATAAAACATGTAGTTTTTTTTTTAAATATGATTTTCTTTCATTCCTAACAAGTTGTTGATTTTTTTTTTTTTTTTTTTTTGTATTTTTCCTCATTGTAACTTTTGTCCTACAGTGATTTTCTGGCGCTGTTGTTGCTGTGCAAATAAACTTTATATGCATTTTTCCTAACAATTCCTTTCATACAAAGTTGCATGATGTACTTTGTTGTTATGGTTGTTTTTGTTGAATTTCTTGCTTTTGATTTTGTTGTTGCGACATCCGCTGTGCTGCATATAAAATGACGATAATAAATTGGAACATTAAATTAGTTACTTGTATGGATGGCGGCTAACATATGTGCGTTTGTCACAGCAATTATGACCCAGCAGGAAAGTTCTGAGAAATATTGTAATCGACAAAAGAAAAAAAAACATTTATTTTATTTCAAATTTATTTTTACAAAGCGTAATGTTGAAGGAAATGCAAAAAATAGGATATGTGTGGAAAAAATGCATTTTATTTAATTCGAACTTTATTTTTTCAACAAGTTTCTTGTTAAATTTTTTAAAATTCTTTAAAACCCATAAAAATCACAACTTTTTCTGCTTACACTTGAATGCTTATCATCGTGAATATCTATGCCAGACACTAAACATAATCAACTCTCTTAATATTCAAGGTCACAGAGATGTTGTCTTAAATGTTAACTCCTCGTGGCCAGCTTCTAATTGCTTCTGCGTGAGTTAAGAAAACAAGTCGTTAAAGTTTATCACACTTTTGAATAGCACCATTTTGTGCCACCTAAAGCTGCAAGACAAAAGCAGCATAACTATAGCTTTGTTTGACCTTCAAATTATAAAGCCCAACTCACTCGTAGGGCGTAACTTAGGACATTGTTTAAATGGGAGGTTCAACTCAATCGTCCATTGTATCTAACAATTAAATACTTAACCTTTTCAGACAATTCAGTTGAGAGAACAAACGTAAATAAAATCAACTTTTGCAAATTTATGCTAAGGTATTCTTGCAATTAACACCAAGCTATTGGAAGTGTTCTGCAATGTCTTCTGACATTCTTCTGGAGAGACACTTCTCTGGTTTAAATTATTCTACGTCATAAGCAAAGTTTTTCGTAGTTATAGAAATTCAACTTTAAGAGAGGCGTTTACCACCACACGTAAACACCACTTTTAAAATTTTTTAATAAAATTTTTCAAATTGAACGTACTTGAACTTGCCTGTTCATTAAGTCTTATTAATAATAAAAACTTTTTAACAAAAAAAAAAACCGACTTCAAAATCACTACAAAGTAAAAAATAATTTTAAATAACTTTTCCCATTCATTTCTTGGTCATATTTTAAAAGCTATTTATATGTATTATGATATTGGAAATCTTATCATTTTCATTTTTTTTATTTTGTTTTATTACCATCAATCTATTAATTGCTTTATGTATATAACAGCTCTGAAGTCGGCGCTTATCTTACTATTCGACATCTTTTTATTTTAATTTTTTTCTAATTTGTTTTATCATAAAAATATTATTAACTTTATGAATATAAAAGCTTCTTAGCGATTTTTTTTCTTTCAGTTGGGAATTTTTGAGTACGCTGAATGTATCCAATGTGTTCCATGCATTATTTGTGCAGCTGTTTCACACTATGTCATATTCAATATGAGCTTTACAAGCTCACCCAAACCAGTTTAGTGAGAAATTTAATGTGTACAAAGCTTTTAAACTTACTACAGTGTCACCAAGGCACCACATAATACACGGATGGTAAAAGATCATGATTGTGTGTCAAAGATGAGCGCCGACTTCAAAGCTTTTATGTTCATAAAGCAATTAATATATTGATGATAATAAAACAAAATAAAAAAAAATGAAAATGATAAGATTTCCAATATTATAATACATATAAATAGCTTTTAAAATATGACCAAGAAATGAATGGGAAAAGTTATTTAAAATTATCTTTTACTTTGTAGTGATTTTGAAGTCGGTTTTTTTTTTGTTAAAAAGTTTTTATTTCTTCCTTTTTAGAGAATATGAAATATTTTACGTTATTGTATTCTTGAGGAAAATTTTAAACATGAAACTTTGTTCTTAAAAAACTTGTTTTATTAATTCCTGAAAGTTTGTTGGGTATTTTCCATTTCTGTTTCTTTTCAAGTAGTGCCACGCCCTTTATATAATCCCGCCCACTTTATTTACCGTACCTTATAATGATTCTACCTAGCCCTGTGCCAAATTTCAGTTTCCAAGTATCAATATTAACCGTAATATAGTACTTTCCTTAAAGTGCCACACCCTGTGTACAATCCCGCTCACTTTTTTAATGATTCTACCTACCCACCTACCTGCATACCAAATATTAATACGCTAGTGTCAATATTAACTAAGATATTGTATTTTTATAATATTGACACGCCCATTTGTTGAATAACGCCCACTTTTTTGGCCGTAATTTGTAGTAACTGTACCTACCCATGTACTAAATTTCAGTACCCTAGTGTCAATACTATTCGAGATACAGTGTTTTTTCAATATTGCCACACCCCTTTGTCAAGTAACGCCCACTTTCTTTACAGTAATTTTTTAAAATTGTGTCTACCCCTGTACTAAATTTCAGTACCCTAGTGTCAATATTATTTGAGATACAGTGTCTTTTTAATATGACCACACCCCTTTGTCAAATAACGCCCACTTTTTTGATCGTAATTTGTAATAATTGTGTCTATCCCAGTATTTTTACTGTAAATTTTAGTACCCTAGTGTCAATATTAACTGAAATACAGTGTTTTTCTTAAATTGACACACCCCTTTGTCGAATATCGCCCACTTTTTTAAAAAAAGACCTCCGTGTTCATGATATCTATCTGTTGACAAAAAAATTACGGAAATCGGGCAAGTGCTTTAGGAGTTGTCGATGTACATACATTTAAAAAAAAAAAAAAAAAAAAAAAAAAAAAAAAGCGGACAAATGAAATTGAGAACCTCCTCCTTTTTGAATTCGGTTAAAAACTTAATTATTCTTCAACATAGTGTACAACGAGATCTATCCACACGGCGCAAAGCCGGTTAAAACATGCTTGGGTACTCTCAAAAAGGAAATCCTATCCCACTCGCCGTATTATACAGATAATTCTCCATCTGGTTGACCACGAATTCGGTGATTCATGGCCTGTCTGGGCAGAAGCTTACATCTTGTGAAAATTGCAACAAGTGGGTCAATTCGTGAAGGGATACGTGGCGTTCACCTTCGAACCAGGAGCGTATCGTGTCAATCTAATTTTCCAAGACCTCTTTCATGCTTTATCTCACGAATAGCACGAACGATATTTACAATATTAAAAGGCAAACTAAAGTATTAAGGTCGGTCGCGCGTTGATCGTACTTTGATCGTGCTTTGGTTAACTTTACGGGATGAACTGTCAAAACGCCTGACCTTATAATTTTGAAATCATAATGTCGCGTTAGCACGTCGTGCGTTTGTCACTTAGATGATGCCCACAAAGTCTGAAATCCCTAAATTTTAATGTATTTGGTGAAAGTTCATGATGGCTGTATTTCTTTATTCATTTTAAGAAAGCCGTCGCTATTAATAAATAAATTATATGTTGTATTACTTTGTTGAAGTTTAACAAAAACAATAACAAAAAAAAAAAAAAAAAATAAAGCAACTGATATCTATTTATATATGTACAAATTTCCATACATCACGAATTCCACCAAAAAGTCAACCTCGTAGGTCAAAAATCAAATTGTAAAGAGAGAAGAGAAACTATATAGAATATATTCTATCGAATTCGGACAATACGTTTTAAGTTGAATTTTTCAAGGTAACGGTAGTTTTTCTTTGTTTTTTTTTTACTTTCGCGTGGTGAATAAGTTGAGCGAAAATTTTGCAGTTTTATTTTGATATTTGCCGTGAGGTCGTGCGCTGTTTATTACAACAATTAAAAAAAAAATATTTGCTTCAAATTTTTTAATATTTTCCTAATAATCATACATGTATATGAATAAATAATTATCAACGACATACCGTGGTAAGAGCAGTTAAATAAATTAAGAAAATATGTACGTGACCATATTGATATATGTTTCAATGCAGACTCTAATATAAAAAATTTTTTGCGGAAAATGCTGTTATGTGTGGATATTGAAATGGCAAACCAGATTGAAAAACATTTTTTTTACTATTTCCATTGAAAAAAATTCCACGCGTTTCGCACATGTTACATTTTTTTCTATACAACAATGTAATTTTTACACACTACGGGGTCGTTCATAAATTACGTTACCAATTTAGAGGGGAGGAGGGGCTTTAAAATGTATTAAGATTAGTAATGATATGGGGGGTCTAATATATAGCAAAGTGACTAAAAATAAAACAACTCGAAAAAATTTAAATTAATACACCCTTCATTTTAAAAAATTTCAATCCTTACATCTGTATTAGAGGGTCAAACGTCTAAATTGACGGTTAACTATTGACAAGTGTCAATATGAATTCTCATAAGTGAGTTTTACTTAATTTAACCCTTAAATGCCCAGTGTATCTTTTTGGATACAGCCGAGAAAATAAGCTATTTATTTTAAAATATTGCAAAAATGAAAATGCAGGATATGTAGTTTCACTAAGAAAATTTCAAATATAAAACAAAAATTGGTTTATTGGCATATCTTTGTTGGTTTGGGAAATATTGACCGTGAAATTAAAAAGTTTTTTAATTTTTACGGAAAGTTCGGTTTTTGACATGAAATACCTTTTAAACTATTAACAATTTTAGAGTATCATTTAACAAACAAATTTAGAGTTATCATAAAAAGAATCGTTTTCCACGTTTTTGCCTTGAACTCCTACAACCAAGCTGATTGATGGTATACGTCAGAATGCCCACTGTATCTTTTTGGATACAACCATGTTTTCTTTACACAAAAATTTTTTCCAAAAAAAAATAAAAACGGGGTCGTGTTCAGGGGATCATTTAGCACAACATAATTTTAATGATATCGTTGGGCATTTAAGGGTTAAAATAAATCGGAATATAAATTATTATTCAAATAAATCCATTTTAAGGAATCATATTCACATAAACACTGAACTTGGTGATGTACGGGTGCAGCCTTTACGGGTACTCTCTCAAAGGCCAGGCGAATTTCTTTGCATAAGAAATGATAATACACCTGAATAGGTCCACATGGAATCTGTTGAAGAATTTGAAGAGTCCCCAAAGTTCCAGCTCCTTCAATTCCAGTGATTGCGAGCATCAACTTTTGAATCGAATGGAATAGAATAGTTTTTATCGATTAAAATAATTGATTTTCAAATTTTTTTCTTAAATGTATCTAGTCATGACATACAAGAGATGAAAAAAAAAAAAATAAGAAATTTTAAACCCTTTTGTTTTGTATTTCAGTTTTTACGTACGTTGTAATTGTGCGTGACGAATGTAACATGTGCGTGACGGTGTTTAAAGTTGAAAAAATTGTGTTATAATTTTTTTTTCTCAAATAACTTAACTACTAATATAATCTAGGATAACCTCTTATTGCTGTAAAAAAAAAAATGAAAATTCTATCTGAAGTCAATTCGCAGAAATTTCAGATAGAAGTTGACATCAAATTTTCTTCTGGAAAAATTCTGGGAAAATTTTGTAGCACGTGCGTACGCTACATTTTGCTTAATATCACCGAAATTCATAAGTGGATTCATAAAACCTTTACACATTTTAAATAGACCATACAATTAATTAATAAAAATTGCAAACCAGTTTTCGCAAAAATTTCTTCTTAAGTAAATCAGTTGCAATTATTCGCAAGCTGTAACAGTGCGTGACATGGAATTCATGACATATAAACAACACAAACAGGTACTGAAAAATATTCGCTTCAAAAAAAGCAGCAATCGTTACATAGGCAGCAACCGTAACATAAGCAGCTACTGATTTTATGAGTGATTTATCTTGTAAAAAAGTCAAAATTAAATTACAATCAATATAAAATATTTCGATGAAACAACAAATCCCATGCAAACAGTCTTTACTTCTGCAACTCAACAATGCTCATATATTAAGCTAACTCATTGAAAATACAACCCTGCGCTAACGGCAAATGCCACACTCACGACCGCGCTTTGTTCGTACTGTTCCCCTTCTTACGAGATCCGACGATATTTACGATAAAAAGCACGATCAAAGCTTGAGGTCGAATTATGAAATGGTTTCATCACAACTCGTTGTTTCTACTTTAGCTGTCAAAGCGCGACCGACCTAACGCGCCTTTGCGATTTGGGTATTAAGGGGTCAAACTACCGCGAGGTGGCGATTTGACATCTATAAAATATCTGATATCACGATTTTTGAACAAACTGCTCTAAAGATTTATTGTTGAACTAGCATACCGTTCCAGCGTTGCTTGGAAGTATAAATATGATATGAAAACATATTTTCATATCTCTACGATATATTGGTCGTATGGCAACACTGCAACAGAAATTAACTGAGTGCAACCAAGAATGATAGGAACCAGATTACGCGTTCCGCAAATGAGATAGAGAGAGAGCATGACGTCACAAGCGATGTTATCAGACTTTGGAATAATTTTACTCTAAATTTTACGGCTAAATATTTTTTTTCTTATTTTTATAATATGTATATGGACCTCTTTAACCCATTGCACAATGCATCGAAATGGTACGAAAATAAGAAAAAAAAATTGTTGTTTTTTTTTTAAAAAAGAGTATGCAATTTAGATCTATATTATTTAGTTCTATAAAATTTAAAAGATTTTTTAAAATATTTTCGATAATAAACAAATGCGATCACTTTATACCACACCCTGTTATTTTACGAAAATCAAGTAATTTAAAATTGGGTTAATGTTTTAAAAACTACATGATGTTTTTTCTAAAAAGCAGTAAAAAGGATTATTTGAAAATGTATTTTGCTTCTGAAAGTAATTTTTTTTAGTATATCACGCATTCCGTGTTGCGTACGGGGACATTTTTCAGTACTTTAAAGTATATTTTAATGCATTTTAATTATAAAACGAATTAAAATTTTTTTTTCTTGTATCCAGTTCTCTTCAGTATATGTGTATTTTTTAATTTAAATTTGATTTAAGCGATTTATTTAAACAATAACTTAAATATAAAGTATCTACTAGGTTGCGTACGGAGGACACTAAAAATACCGTAGTTTTTGTTCATTTTAAAACAAACAATAGATCAGCGAAATGTGTTGAAATTTCAAGAAACATTTTATTTGTATAAAAAGTCTAAATAGTATAGAATTCAATATTTTATTTTAAATTAATTGAAAATTATAAAAAAAAACTCTAAAAATTAAATTTTATGTTGCGTACGGTGTCCCCGATGGTTGCGTTTTTGGACATGTACAAAAAAAAAATTCATAAATTTTCACACTGTTTGATTACAAGACAATTTTTTTAATGTATTTAGAACCTTTAATAGGTGAGGTGATGACAATATGTTGCCATCACTCGATATGACGAAGTGGTGTTGATTTTGTAGGTTAGGTATTCTTTTAGCCAGCGCCCATGTGGCTGTTAATAAGTTGCGAGTAGCATAAACTTTTTGTTTGTCAACATAAAATATTTTTATGCCCGTTGTCACCTTAGTTGCAAAGTTTGAAAAGTCAATTGCTGATCAATTTGTATGCGTCTAGATTTGATTCCATTCCATACACAACGCTTCACGGTAGCACATATGCCATCAACGGCTCCTTTACCGTGTGAAGTTGCAAAAAATACCAGTTTATATCGAATTGGTGTGAGGTTTGTAGACAAGGCAAATTAGACAAGACAAAGCGATTCTTGAATTCATTCGTGCATCCGTCAGAAAATCTGTATAATTATTACGCAAGCGTTTTTTTTTTGTGATGACCATCAAATCTATACCGTAAATGGGATTTTCTTAAATGGGGTATCAGTAGAAAGGTTTTGCTCTTCAGATGTGCAATAAGGTCTTAAATACACAATACTTATGTTTTCTTAAGTATTGTGCAAAAATAATAAATACAAGATTATGCCATGCGCATGTCTGCCTACGTCACGACCTATTGTCAAAATCAGCTGTTTTTCACTGAACAAAACATAAAAAAACAACTGTAGCTGAAAAAAAAAAATAGCACAGAACTATTATTTCGCACTATATTAAGTCTTTTCTTGCACGAACAGAAAATCAGTGAGAAGAACAGAGAAAGTGTCTTTTCCTATCTACGTCACGAAAGACCAAACGTCTTGCGCAGAACGGTGCAACTTTTTCTGCCTCTGATGGCGTAATCTGATTTCTATTATTTTTGAGTATTGTGTATTTAAACAAAAAAAAAAAAAAAAACGAAACAAAGAAAGTAAATTATTTTTTATGTTGCGTATTTAAGACATGTCCTCAGTATGCAACCAACAAAATTTAAATAAGTAGACATATCCTTGCAACTTAAATTACACACGATTCCAGCAATAATAAACCAGATATTCTTGACAAAATATTTTTTTATTTCAAACAAAATTCCTAAGAAAAAAACAAAAACATATTTTCGTTGCGTATTTTGGATAAAAAACAACGGCTTCTTTTTAGGTTAGAACCCGATAAACTATGTATTTTACTGATCGGTTAGTAATGCAACTGCAACTTACATGGCTCTAATAAACGAAAAAAAAAACAATTTTAAATTGAACTCCCGAATAAAAGGTCTGCGTGGCTTCACAATCAATACTGAAGTGAGTAAAAACGTCGCGATAATGCACACGCATTACACTTGTAGCTGCTGTAATAAAAGATCTTGTCAAAATATGAAAAATCATGCTTGTTTGTTTGCATTAGATGTCGAACAGTATATAGAAAAAGTATTATGGGCTATATGTGAGATTAGTTTTTCGAGTCTGCGGTTTACTTTTCCACGGAATGCGTGATATATTTTGTGTAAAAAAAAATTTTCTTTACCTTAAAAGAAAACCACCTAAAAACTCGAAAATTTGCGAGCTTTGATAAGCTATAACAAAAAAAGGACTGTTTAATTTTAGCGAAGCTTTTTTGTAATTTTATTTTGAGTATTAGCTTTTGATTTCTAAAATATTATCTATCCTTTTTTATAAACAAGAAAGTTATGCAGATTTAAAAAAGTGACTTTTTGCGAATAATGCTCAATTTTTTATGGAAAAGTATTCAAAATTTAACAAAATTCAAAAGAGAATTGCAAAAACGGATTCTTTGATTTTAGTGAAACTTTTTTTTTTAATTTTATTAAAAGTATTAACTCTCCATTCCCAAAACATTATCTGCCCCTTTTCATAAGCAAGAAAGTTATGCAGATTTAAAAAAGTGACTTTTTGCGAAAAATGCTCAATTTTGTATGGAAAATTATTAAAAATTTAGCAAAATTAAAAAGGGAATTACAAAAAAGGATTTTTTGGTTTTGACGAAACTTTTTTGTAATTTTATTTGAAGTATTGACTTCTCATTTCCAAAATATTATCTACACATTATAAAAAGAAAGTTATAGCAGATAACAAAATAATTTTAGCAACTCAGGGTATTTCAGCTAGTTCATATATAAAAGTGGAATTAAAAGAAAATGAAGAAGTGGTAGAGTAAAACAAAAAAAATTTTCAAGCTGAGTTTAAGAGCAAAATGGTTCTCTTAGTCGACAAACCAAAGCCAGGGTATGGGTCTACTAACGATGGAAACACAGCTAGGCGCTTTTTCTATAACGCTAAACTAAGCTCGCAGATAACTGGCATAAACAAAAAATTGATAGAACAATTTTTTTTATATATTGAGAGTTCTGACAAGTGGCTACCCCATACATCTGAATAACTTCAAATTGTTATTAGAAGAAACTAGGCACTTGTGTATAAATTTATATGGCTGGTATTATATGCCGAGCAGTGTTCATAAAGTTTTCATACATGGATGTGAAGACATTTCAGCATTTTCCTTACGAATCGGAACATTGTGTGAAGAGGCATTGGAAGCAAGGCACAAAGAATTTAGAAAAAAACGACTTAACCTTACTCGTAAATGCTCGAGGATTAAGTCTAATACAGATTTAATGAAAATATTGTTGCTGACATCTGAGCCTCTCTTAGCATCCAAAAGAACTATTAAATCAAAATCAAATGTAATTATTGCTGAAGAAGTTGAGAAGTTTATTCACTTAGTTGATGACCCTTATATTGTTTGTAGTGATTCTAACGAAGAAGTCAATAGCGAGATGAGTTCTTGGTTATTTGTACATATGCACATTATAATTTTTTTACTTTTTTATTTCACATTTTGTTAATAAAAATAAGTTACCAATTTTATTTTTCTATTGTTACTAAAATTAAATTTGCCTAAAAACTGTTTGTTTTTTTTAATTAAAACAAATGGGAATATTTATGAGTAACAGATGTACCTCACATACAAAATCATGTAAAAAATTAATATAGGTCCAAGAGAGGTACCCCTAGGAACCGACCGATTTCAACCATTTCTAGAACACATGTATTGCTTTATTTTACTAACCTATTCACCGAGTTTTGTAAGGATCGGCCAACTTTTGTATGTACCTCCCATGCAAAATAATGTAAAAAATCAATATAGGTCCACGGGAGGTACCCCTAGGAGCCCACCGATTTCAATAATTTTTAATACACTTCTTTTTCTTTAATTGCCTATGTATTTTTGTATTTACCTCCCATACAAAATAATGTAGAAATGAATATAGGTCCAAGGAAGGTACCCCTAGGAACTGACCAATTTCAACTATTTTTCCGGTTTTTTTTTAATTAGCTTAAATTAATCCAGCACACAAAGTTTCATTATCATAGGACCACTCCTTCTATTTATGTTCCAATTTGGTATGGATTTAATGCACTGTGCATTGGTACAATAAAATTTTGTCATTCTCGAATAGTTAAGGAGATAAAAATCTTGAAAGTTTAAAAAATTCATATTTTTCGTATACGAAAATATTCAAATTTTAATACAGAAGAGTAGATATTTTTCCTTTACTTTTTCGAAAGAATTTATTTTCAATTTCGTCAGTTTGCCTAAGCGATTGCACATTTGCATACGTTTTTGTCAAACAAAAGTACTGTGTGACGTCATGCACTCAGTTGAGAAAGAGAGCATTATATAACGGGACTGCGGAACGCGTAATCTTGTTTCTATCATTCTTGAGTGCAACTATCCACTCAAGATGGCAGCGTGGTGAGTTGTAGACTCTCATCTCTCTCTCTCAACAAAGAGCTTAAGCTATTGTTTAATGTTATTTCGTGCTGCTTATACAATGGCAGCATGGAATAAAATTAATGATTTCTTAAATAATTAAATAAAAAGATTTACCAAAAACGTAGTACCCAGTAGCAGGGTCGCTTATTATAGCAATTGAATAGCGAAAGAATTATTAAAATCAGTTCAGCGACTACCCCGTGATTGAACGATAAAAATCCGAGAGAACCCTTTTATATAATAGTATAGAAGTATAGATGGGCTGTGTGACGCCATTCTGCTGAAGCCAAAGATTGTCCAAGTTCATATCTACAATATCCCATCCAATAGTCCACAAAAATTTGACAATTTGTAAAGTTTACTGAAACCGATTTTCACAAGTATTTTTGAATAAAAAAGAAATCAATGATGCCAGCACTCTAAAATCTAAAATTGTCACGATATGAAAATGCGGTAATTTTTTGTTTGCCATGCGGAGATAAAACTAAAAAAAAATTTTTAGGTTTTTTTATTTTTGCTTAATTCGATGTCCAATGGGAGCTGCAATAAGCGTGAAATATTTGAATGAAATAATTCAAAAAAGTTAAAGAAATTTAGCAGGAATGTAAGGCAATCTTAAATTTTTAAGAAATCTTTGACATAAAATTATGAGACGAATTGACGAATGAACTTCTTTAACACACGGGGTTCACAATTCTTAAAGATTTCAAATATTTTCAAAATAAATATTGATTTAAATACGGCAGCTTCCATGATTTCCTATCAAGTTTTGATGAAAAAAAAAAAAAAAACAAACAAACAACAATGTTTGAGCTCGATTTTTTCATCAAGCTAATCGAAAAATTATGTCTAGCAAATAATCAGATATTTTCTCTCAAACTTGGCAAAAACCATTGTGTATGTAAATTTTTAACATTCTATAGCCATATATTTTTCCATTTAAAAAGCCAAATGGCAACCTTTCGAGACAAACATGCTGCCACATAGGAAAACACAATAAATAAACACAACCCGAACTCTACAAAAAGTCGAAACACACACAGCTTTAAATACAAATACAATTCAATTCAAAACGACTTTCAATTGCTATTTACGTTAGTTGGGTAAAATGGTTACAACAATAGCAACAAAAAGGAAAAAAAAACAATGCCGCCAAGAGGCAACAAACCCAAATCATCACTCATACGCCAGAGTGCCCAGAACACGGTTGAAAAAAAATAAAATAAAAAAAAAACACAGATACATTCACATCCCGACAACGATTGTGTGAGACGCGCCACAACCAGCTACAATAAGCATCAACAGTGTGAACAGAGGCGCTTCACAAAATTCGGTGGCTTAATATGACAGTTTCACAGAAACCCTACGAAAATAATTCATTGCATATATATGCACGAGAATTTGCTTCACAATAAAAAAAATAAAAAATATTGTGTCCTTGCCAATAAAATCAAAAAAATTTAGCTGTCTCGACATCCTGCTCATTCTTGTCTGCTTGGCAGCTGCGCTTTAAAGCGGCCCTGCACACAAAACTCTTAGCATGCAAATTGAATGCCATAAAATTTAATAGAACTGCAAATGTGTGCGGTGTAAATGTTAAGTTGGCAACCCATTTGAATGAAGCCATGCTGCGGTTGTGGCCCGTCTTAGAGTGTCGCCTTGGCCTGGCATTTAAATGAGTCGCCCGCATTAAATCCAAAACGCTTGATGACAGTGAATGTATTTTTTATGTTCTGGAATTAGCGGGTTTATTTGTGCAAATGCGTAATTAAGGGTTTATTTTTAATTTTGCTAATTTTGTAATTTTGGTTTCTAGGCTGGAGACGTCAAACAGTCAAAGTTCACTCGCATAAGCAGTGTTGATGTTGGTTGAACTGGGTGGCTAGAATAATGTTTAAATGCTATCAAAAAAGGAATTTAAAGTTTGTTGTTTATATTTATTGTTTTAACAGAATCCGTTGACTTTTTATGGCATAAGATTTTAAATGGGCTTCATTTTGGCAAAGCTAAATTTTTGCTTTTGAAAAAATGATGACACTAAGGACACTATTAGACACTATTCATGCACTCAATCTCTCGAAATTGTAAAGATAAGTAAAATCACATTTATTAGTTTATTTACAATGATATATTCTTAGCGATCTTAAATATACAGCTACTATAAGTAACTTATCCAAGTTTCATTTGTTATGGTTATATGTATACATGTCCTTTTTTTTTTTTATTTGTGAAGGGGGAACCTTCAAAAGGCGCCATCGGTAGGTGGGAGTGTTCTATTCTTACGCACTAAACCTGAACCTCTGCATTGAAACGTCGTCCATAATTATACCCCGGGGCGTCCATCGACCCTTCACTGACCTATTCAAGTGCTCTTACTACTTGAGCATTCTTATTTCTTTAGCAAGTTGTTGAAGAGCAGTTGAACTAGCCGTTATAGCGTTGCTAGTGGTGCACAACGTTTCATCTACGAGAAGGTCGATGGGAATTGAGCTTGCCAGGACCATTGCTGCGTCTTCGGAAATTGTTCTAAAGGCAAAACAAGCCCTGAGTGCACTAAGTCTGTTAAGCGACTCAACACCAGTCGATAGGACTTCATCTTTATTGCTGTTGCCCATACAGTTGAGCCGTACATCACACTGGTCCTGACTACGTTGAGTAGCAATGTCCTTCGCGCTTGTTTGGGGCCCCTTGTGTTAGGTATCATTCTCGAAAGTGCCATTCCTGCTTCGTCTCCTTTTCTGTGAGCATACTGGAGGTGTTATTTGCATGATAGAAGTTGATTATTACACCGAGGTACTTGAAGTATGGCTTAGATTCTATCACCGCTCTACGAATCCTGATTCTGGCTGTTTCTACCTTATGACCACTACCTTCATGTTATTTTCAGGCAGAGTTTGCCCCACTGACCTCAGCCAGATATTGATTGTGTCGATAGTTGAACAACTGAGAGCTTCTACTTCATCTAGGTGTTATGCTGTCACTACAACCAGCGAATCAACCAGCCGACGATCTTGACGCCTGTTTGAACAGCGAGCCTGAGGACACCATCATGCATGATGTTCCACAACATGTGACCAACCCCTTTGGAACTCTACCGGAGACATTGTTCGTTATCGTACCTTCTTCTATGTCGTAGAGCAGGACTCTTTCGCAAAAATAGTTTTCAATTATCCTTGTGAGGTATCGTGGCACTCCAAAGTCCCTGAGTGCCGTCATAGTTCAACTTCAGTAAGCTAGTTACTTCTACGTACTCGGCTATACAGTTGTTCATTAGGGCGTATCGAAAAATTTAGATCGTGTTCTAAGAGGTCTCAAAAGTTGCATTGGGTTGTCAAGATCACCCAAAAAAAATTTTAGGGAAAAAAAAGGATGTCTTCCTGTCCCGCAAGGACAAAGTTGTTTTTTGAGGAAGACAATCAAAAATTACGACCTTAAAATGCTTTCACTTTTATAAAAAAAACTATGTATGTCTTAAAGCAAAAGTTAGTATAGGCTTAAACTAACAATATATTGGTAAGCACGATGCCATTCACGATTTTTATCCGCAGGGTCCTGTGTGAAGGATATTCGAAGCTAAAGTTGTAATCGAGATAGCTCAGTACTTTTGATTGTTACTCAATAGTCTACATTTTAGTGGTATTAATGAGAGTGTTAACGTATTCCTTAGATTTGATGAATTAATAATCATCATAGCTTTTACATATCCATTTTCCTATTTTTGAGAAATATATACTTGAATGCAATTTTTTAACTTTTTCAAAAAAATGAACATAAGATTTTCTATCTCGGGTATCAAAAATGGTACTGACGGTAATTTTCTCAATTTGGATTCTTCAAATATTTCTGAATAAAACCCTGTCCAAAAGTTTTAATTTAAAATACCACTTAAGGCCACGATTTTATTTTCTTCGATTTTTTATCTTCTTGATCTTTGTGCGTGTAATCATCACTTACATGCCACTATTCTTCTCCACTAAGCTTCCCCACTAAAGTCAGATTGATTATGCTGGTTCAACCTTCACTGGTTAATGTTGGTTAAGTTCCATTATTAAGTAGAACCGCGTCTAGTGAAGCGAACGCTTCAAGGAAAATGAGCATAGCGGCGTAGAGTCCGCTTAGAAAAGCTAGGTCGATGCCCTGCTCTTTTATTTTGTTGTGCTAGAATGTCTTGTGCTGCGCGACAATTGTTAGAGGGTCAACTGCAGAAATCTCTGTAAGACTGATATCTCCAGTTTCCAGCACGAAGGTTGAGTTGCATTGCAGTCTTTTACTTGGCATAGAAAACGGCTTGGATCCGTTCTGCTTTCCTTGGCTTTATGGCCTTCTCTGCCACACTTCATACAGAACTCACTCCGGTTTGCATTTGCAAAGCTTTTAAGGGTGTGTCCAAAGTCAAGGGACCTGAAACACTTTATTGGAGCGACCTACTCTTGGACTCTGCAGATAACCCAGCCAGCTTTAATTTTTCCACTTTCTTAAAGTTTTTTTCGACTGTGGTGCTGGTAGGCTTATAACTGCCGTTTGGCCAGCGTACGCTTTGCTCACTGACTTCACATTGGCCATGGTCTTAACAACAAGCACCTTTTGGATTGCCTTGCGCACATTCTCTACTGTTGTGACTTCATAGAGATCCTTTATCACGATCAGCGTATCTTCTGATAGAGTTTGTGTCTCCATGTGACCTTTGATCACCGTATCCACTTCTTCTGTCAACTGCTGTGTTTGTGTGGTTAAGCCTTTCAGCTAAATCAGCACTTCTTCTTTCTTTGTGCGCCTGACTCTTGAGACGTCTTCCCCGAATGATTCTAGCAGCTTCTCTTGCTTCATCCTAGAGATGATGTCGCTATACAATAGTTCATCAACTGTCGGATATGGTTATGGTTGTGATTATGGTTATGATTTTGGTTATGGTTATGGTTATGGTTATGGTTATGGTTATGGTTATGGTTATGGTTATGGTTATGGTTATAGTTATGGTTATGGTTATGGTTATGGTTATGGTTATGGTTATGGTTATGGTTATGGTTATGGTTATGGTTATGGTTATGGTTATGGTTATGGTTATGGTTATGGTTATGGTTATGGTTATGGTTATGGTTATGGTTATGGTTATGGTTATGGCTGTAGCTATGGTTATAGTAATGGTTATAGTAATGGTTATGGTTATAGTTATGGTTATAGTAATGGTTATAGTAATGGTTATGGTTATGGTTATGGTTATGGTGATGGTGATGGTTATGGTTATAGTTATGGTGATGGTGATGGTTATGGTTATAGTTATGGTGATGGTTATGGTTATGGTTATGGTTATGGTTATGGTTATGGTTATAGTTATGGTGATGGTTATGGTTATGGTTATGGTTATGGTGATGGTGATGGTTATGGTTATAGTTATGGTGATGGTTATGGTTATGGTTATGGTTATGGTTATGGTTATGGTTATGGTTATGGTTATGGTTATGGTTATGGTTATGGTTATGGTTATGGTTATGGTTATGGTTATGGTGATGGTTATGGTATGGTTATGGTTATGGTTATGGTTATGGTTATGGTTATCGTTATGGTTATGGTTATGGTGATGGTGATGGTTATGGTATGGTTATGATTATGGTTATGGTTATGGTTATGGTTATGGTTATGGTTATGGTTATGGTTATGGTTATGGTTATGGTTATGGTTATAGTTATGGTGATGGTTATGGTTATGGTTATGGTTATGGTTATGGTTATCGTTATGGTTATGGTTATGGTTATGGTTATGGTTATGGTTATGGTTATGGTTATGGTTATAGTTATGGTGATGGTTATGGTTATGGTTATGGTTATGGTTATGGTTATGGTTATGGTTGTGGTTATGGTTATCGTTATGGTTATGGTTATGGTTATGGTTATGGTTATGGTTATGGTTATGGTTATGGTTATGGTTATGGTTATGGTTATGGTTATGGTTATGGTTATGGTTATGGTTATGGTTATGGTATGGTAATGATTATGGTTATGGTTATGGTATGGTTATGGTTATGGTTATGGTTATGGTTATCGTTATGGTTATGGTTATGGTTATGGTTATTGTTATGGTTATGGTTATAGTTATGGTTATGGTTATGGTTATGGTTATGGTTATGGTTATGGTTATGGTTATGATTATCGTTATGGTTATGGATATGGTTATGGTTATGGTTATGGTTATGGTTATGGTTATGGTTATGGTTATCGTTATGATTATGGTTATGGTTATGGTTATGGTTATCGTTATGATTATGGTTAGGGTTATGGTTATGGTTATGGTTATGGTTATGGTTATGGTTATGGTTATGGTTATGGTTAGGGTTATGGTTATGGTTATCGTTATGGTTATGGTTATGGTTATGGTTATGATTATGGTTACGGTTATGGTTATGGTGATGGTTATGGTATGGTTATGGTTATGGTTATGGTTATGGTTATGGTTATCGTTATGGTTATGGTTATGGTGATGGTGATGGTTATGGTTATGGTTATGGTTATGGTTATGGTTATGGTTATGGTTATGGTTATGGTTATGGTTAGGGTTATGGTTATGGTTATGGTGATGGTTATGGTATGGTTATGGTTATGGTTATGGTTATGGTTATGGTTATCGTTATGGTTATGGTTATGGTGATGGTGATGGTTATGGTATGGTTATGGTTATGGTTATGGTTATGGTTATGGTTATGGTTATGGTCATGGTTATGGTTATGGTTATGGTTATGGTTATGGTTATGGTGATGGTTATGGTATGGTTATGGTTATGGTTATGGTTATGGTTATGGTTATCGTTATGGTTATGGTTATGGTGATGGTGATGGTTATGGTATGGTTATGGTTATGGTTATGGTTATGGTTATGGTTATGGTTATGGTTATGGTTATCGTTATGATTATGGTTATGGTTATGGTTATGGTTATCGTTATGATTATGGTTAGGGTTATGGTTATGGTTATGGTTATGGTTATGGTTATGGTTATGGTTATCGTTATGGTTATGGTTATGGTGATGGTGATGGTTATGGTATGGTTATGGTTATGGTTATGGTTATGGTTATGGTTATGGTTATGGTTATGGTTATGGTTATGGTTATGGTTATGGTAATAGTTATGGTGATGGTTATGGTTATGGTTATGGTTATGGTTATGGTTATGGTTATGGTTATCGTTATGGTTATGGTTATGGTTATGGTTATGGTTATGGTTATGGTTATGGTTATAGTTATGGTGATGGTTATGGTTATGGTTATGGTTATGGTTATGGTTATGGTTATGGTTACGGTTATGGTTATGGTTATCGTTATGGTTATGGTTATGGTTATGGTTATGGTTATGGTTATGGTTATGGTTATGGTTATGGTTATGGTTATGGTTATGGTTATGGTTATGGTTATGGTATGGTAATGATTATGGTTATGGTTATGGTATGGTTATGGTTATGGTTATGGTTATGGTTATCGTTATGGTTATGGTTATGGTTATGGTTATTGTTATGGTTATGGTTATAGTTATGGTTATGGTTATGGTTATGGTTATGGTTATGGTTATGGTTATGATTATCGTTATGGTAATGGATATGGTTATGGTTATGGTTATGGTTATGGTTATGGTTATGGTTATTGTTATGATTATGGTTATGGTTATGGTTATGGTTATCGTTATGATTATGGTTAGGGTTATGGTTATGGTTATGGTTATGGTTATGGTTATGGTTATGGTTATGGTTATGGTTATGGTTAGGGTTATGGTTATGGTTATCGTTATGGTTATGGTTATGGTTATGGTTATGGTTATGGTTATGGTTACGGTTATGGTTATGGTTATGGTTATGGTGATGGTTATGGTTATGGTTATGGTTATGGTTATGATTATGGTTATGGTATGGTTATGGTTATGGTCATGGTTATGGTTATGGTTATGGTTATGGTTATGGTTATGGTTATGGTTACGGTTATGGTTATGGTTATGGTTATGGGTATGGTTATGGTTATAGACTTAGATAGCTTTATTTTTCGATTATGATAATATTTTTTCAACCAGAAATAGAATTTTTGTAAACTTATCTTTTGAAAGGCATTTCGGAAGTAGTTAATTCTCTTTTTTCGGCAAAAAAAATTGAAATAATTGAACCTTTTGTAGAATTTTCCAAATTTAATTCTACAAAGTTACAGTAGGATTAATAATCCTACACGTTATTTATTGTAATAAATAGATTTCTTCGATTTATGCTTCCTCTGTCGTCTATTTTTTGAACTTTACACAAGTTCAGATTTTTTTGTTTTGACTTCGTAAAGAATTAAACATTAATTTTATTCCGTATGATATATGTTGTCATCATCTTTAAAGATAGGTTTATCTTTCAACCAAAGTCAATCATTTCTCGTTTTTGCTTTAACCTGCCTGAGCCTACTTTACTTTTGTGTTTGAATGATTGATTGACCGCTTTAAAATTTCATCTAAATATCCAGCTAAGAGCATCAGCTTTTGTCATCAACAGCAGCTTCCTGAGTTAAATCTGAAGTTTCAATAGAAAATTTTACCACCCAACTAGAATGTATTTGGAACGGTCTCTGATTTGAAAAAATGAAACAAAGGAATAGAATAAAAGAAAGAATAAGTTCATCATGAATTAAGCAGCAACAACAACATAAAAAATGATATTCGTCCATTTTTAATAACAGAAAAATCTTAACCAAAACCAGAATATCATTCCCTGAAATATATAGAATAGGAATGAAGAAAAAACTTAAAAAAAACAAGTCGAAACAAAAGTCAAGCAGCTCAAGTTGAAAATCTGCATCATAACAGAAGCAACAACGAGAAACAATGATAAAGCAGCATCAAAGGGAGTTGTAAATGGGGGGATGTAAAGAAGAGAAAATGAAAAGCGATTCCCTGAAAACATCATCATTGTTCTTCTGTTTAACTACAGCATCTCAATCCACTACTTTCAGCTTCAACCTCCAGCTACTACGTCTAGTTACTTAACAATTCGATAGCTTCGCTATGCAGTGCTTGCAATACTGTCAGTGCAAATCCTTGCAGTCCTTTCAAATGCTAATCGATTTTTGGAATATGCTGTGTTCCAGCAGCAATACTATTTTATCCGCACTAGGAAAAGTAACAAAAAACAACAACATCATCAAGAGTTAATAAGAAGGCAGTTGGACGCGCTGCTGTTATCCATTTTCCTTGCACTGCATGAGCTTTAAGCAAAAATGAAGCACACTAAAAAGAAAAAATAGAAAAAAAGTAATGAAAAAAATGGCTGCACATTTTTCATTCATTGAAATTTCAAATTCATGACTGGCCATGCCTGTCGTTGCAGTTCTGGCAGCATGATTTCCTTGCCAGCTGTTCTTTATTAATTTCAAGTATTTCGTCCTTTTTGTTAGCAGCAACATCTGCGCTGAGCTCTTGTCCTCCCTCCATTCTTTTCATACTTTTCACTCTTACAATCGGAGTTGGCTCCGTCTCTATTTTTTCATCACTTATTTTATTTCAACTATTAACTAACTTTTTTTCTCTTCCGTATTTGCAGCCGATCCATTTATTGAGTTTTTCAATCCGAACCATCGCAAGGTGCTCGACGAACAAGATGTGGAAATACGTAAGCGAACTGGACTGAAGGGTGCGGCTCCTGGCGGTGATGAATGGATTTACTTGAATACCTATTGCCGTGTGCCGGTGAGTAGCAGCAACATTTTAATAGTGCCAACATTTTTAATGAGTTTTGGTCGCTTACAGCTGGTCAGCTTTGAAAAGTAGCAATTTTTATTGTTTGAAGGTTTTTTGTTTCTGTCAACCTCTAATTTATTTTTCTGCTTAAGGAAAAAATCATTACTGGCTTCTGCAAAGGTACTCAGGATTATTGCCCACCCAGTCCGCAAGGACCACAAGGACCTATTGGGCTCAAGGGCTCTACAGGTCCACCGGGCTTGCCGGGCATACCTGGACCAAAAGGAAATCGCGGTGATGTTGGCCTACCAGGACCTCCTGGTGTCGATGGAGCTCCAGGTGCTGCTGGACCTAGGGGGCCAAAGGGTGACATCGGTATACCGGGTCGTATGGGACTTGATGGACGTGATGGTGTACCTGGTGAGCCTGGTTTGGATGGTGTGCCTGGACGTGCTGGTGCTGATGGCATACCCGGTAAGGATGGCATGCCAGGACGCGATGGACGTGATGGTATGAATGGCAAGGATGGCAAGGATGGCGCACAGGGACCAAAAGGAATGCAAGGCCCACCTGGCGAGCGAGGTCTTAAAGGTGGGTGTTTAAATTTTAGCAAGAGTTTTCTTATATTTGAGGGCATGTAAAAGCTAACAGTTATCTAACTGAAATGAGCATAATTTGTGGTATTCTTAATTTTTTCTGAGCTAGACAAAGTATATGGTCTTCACTAATCTAGTTAGCGTTTCAATCAGAATATCATGCTTAAAGCAAAAAGTTGATAAGTGCACTTTCTTCAAAACTGCATTTTAATGGGATTGAAGTTAAGAAATCCAGTTATTTATTTATTTTATTTTAAAATTTAAAAATACAAAAGAAATAACTTTCATTTGGCCGTAAAAAAGATTTGTTCGCTATGCACACAAAATTTGACAAAAGATAAAAAAGGACTCGGGACGATTGCTGCAAGGAAATCTTGAAAAAATACGATCAAGATGCATAAAGGCTGTGTTTAAACAAAATGGCAATCGACTGTATGGGTCTTTCAAAGCGTGCTAAATCGAACAAAAGTTGTTCGCGGAAGAAACACATCGAAGCAAATGGTTGTCTGTTTCTTCAGCATTGCCAGTTAGGTGATGACAGTGGCGTTGTACCAATCGATACGAGCCTTTTTCTGACTAACCGTCAAACATAGGGTATCTAACGGGAACAAATCTTCCTGACGCCTAAATGCTCATGTTATATCGAATGTATGTTAGTGCCCACTAATGTCCTCTCTTGTACTATACAGGGTGGGCCGAATAAAAGTTTTTTTTTTAAATGCACAAAAAAAAATGAACAAAGTTAAAATTTTTCCATATATTATGGCTTTATTAGTAAAAGCAAACATTCCCATTAATTATGGAATACAACGTCGTTTAAGTGGCTGCCTCGGCTGGCTTTGCAGTGGCGCATTCTTTCACTTCAATTTTCCAAGACCTTGTTGATGGTTTCGGGCTGTAGCTCAAGGATTGTTTGGATAATATTGGCCTTAAGTGCTTGAATTGTTTTCGGATTGTGGGCATAACATCAGTCCTTTACGGTTCCCCACAAAAAAAAAGTCCAATGGGGTCAAATTGCAGCTCCAAGGCGGCCAATTGACATCGCCAAGACGGCTGATGACACGATTTGGGAATTCGGTGCTTAAAAGATCGATTGCGGCATGGACTGTGTGATATGGCGAGCCATCTTGCATGAACCAGAGGTCGTCCAAATTCATGTCTCCAATTTCAGTAAAAAATGGTCGGTTAACATGGCTCTGTAACGCCCACCGATGACCGAAACGTTGTACCCAGCCTCATTTTCGAAGATAAATGCTCCAATGATGCTACAATTCGAACCAAACTGTCACTCTCTGTGCATGCATCGGCTTCTCGACAATAACGTGCGGGTTTTATAAGCCCCAGATACAGCAGAGACCGTGGCGACCGTGGCGTAGTTGGTTAAAGTGCGTGGCCGGTATGTCAAAGAACTTTGGAGACCCAGGTTCGAACCCCAGAAGCGACAGAAAATTATTTGAATTAAAATAATTGTTCTGTACGGCCGCCACCTCTCTGCAGACAATGGCAAACCTCAGAGAGTAATCAAAATGCCATGTAAAGCTTCTTGAGAACGAGAACATTCTGTTCATCGCCGTTCGGAGTCGGCGTTAAGCCTGTAGGTCCATTTCTCGGTCAATTGTGTACAAACTTAATAACACGCACAACACAATTGATCATAAGAAGCTAGGTCAAAGTCCTTTCAAGGGCTGAAATGGCCAGTTATTTATTTTTTTTATTTTAGATACAGCAGAGATACAGCAGGTACAGCAGGCGCGGTGAGTGCTTCATTTCAAATAACGCACTGCTTGGGCTACACAGCGCTCACTTTAGAAATAAGTTTCCAATATTTCCCAAAGTTGTTCAAGCGTAAAGCGACTCATTTCTTTCCGCGGATGTATGATACTGACTTTATGTCAAGACTTCGAGCGGGAAACAGCTATAAGTGTCCAAATAACCTATGATTTAAAAAGCGCGTTAAAGCGTTAATTTTTAGCGCGATCTATCGCGTAGTTTCTTTCTTATATGCTTCCTAAATGAGTTCACCTCGAGTCTGACCTCCGAATTCCATAATGGGAAAAAAGATAGGCAAAGAGTGTGTTTGAAATTGTGTTTTACCAACGTTATTCCTTATCCGAGTGTATTGAAAATGTTGCAGAAAACCTAAAAGGAGTCATTTGGAGGCATTTGGGTGGTACAAATTGTTTAAAGAAAATTTTGACCGAGTTGGATATATCGATTGAATCGGCGCACACCATTTTACATGATGTTTTAGGAATGCTACGAGTTGCAGCGCGACTTGCGCCAAAATTGCTGAATTTTCTTCAAAAAGAGTTTCGCAAAACTGTCGGTCAGGAGATGCTCTTAATGGACGATACGGACATTCAGCGCATTATTATTAGTGACGAGACTTGCGTGTATGAGTATTAAGTCGAAACAGCTCAAGAATCTGCAGAATGGCGCTATCCAGGTAAGCTGACACCCAAAAAACCACTACGTCGTTCAAAAATCAAGGCGATGTTGACTGTTGACTGAATTTCTTCCGAAAGGTCAATCGGTCAAGGCTCAATATTATTTGAGTGTTTCAAAGCATTTGCGTGAGAATATTCGGCGAAAGAGGCCAGAATTATGGAATCTTAATTCATGGTTTTTGCACCACGATAATGCACTAGCTCACACATCACGCATTTTACGCAATTATTTGACTAAAATCAATGTCAATATTGTTCAACAAGCACCATATTCACCAGATATGGCCCCATGTGACGTTTTCCTATTTCCCAAACTCAAATTGTCGCTACGTGGAAAAAATTTTGAGACGATTGAAGTCTTCAAAAAGAATTCGAAAGGAAGCAAAAGGCCATTCCGAAATCGGCCTACCAGAAATCCTTTCAAGAATTTTAAAAAACCGATAGTGATTATTTTGAAGGTTATAAAATAAATAAGGAGACAAAGACGATGAGACCAAGGACAGCTTCTACGAGCGCCTTGAAGAGGCCTATGAGCGCAGCCACCATGACATAAAAATCGTGCTTGGCGACTTCAACGAAGGTGGGAAAAGAAAATATCTTTGGTCCAACAGTTGGGAAGTTCAGCCTCCACGACAATACCTCCGATAACGGAATGAGGCTGATTGACTTTGCCGCAGCGCGAAACATGGTCGTTAGTAGCACTAGATTCAAGCATCTCAATATTCATAAAGCAACTTGACTGTCTCCTGATCAAAAGACGCGCAACCAAATTGATCACGTTCTGATTGACGGAAGGCACTCTTCCAGCGTTTTAGATGTACGCACGATCCTTGGTGCCAATATAGACTTGGATCATTATATTGTCGCAGCCAAGATCCGTACACGCTTGTGCGCAACCCAGAATGCGCGCAATCCAGCACAGAGAAAGCTAGATGTTTAAAAGCTGCAATCAAAACGAACAGCCATAGACTTCGCTACTTGACTCTCACTCCGATTGACGATATAGACGCGCAGTGCAAGCACATTTCCCATTATATGCGTACGGCTGCCAAAGAGGTGATTGGCTATCACCGCCCTGGCCGAAACCAATGGCACGACCAAGAGTGTCGCGACGCCACTGCAGAAAAAGACGCCGCCCACAAAGCCACCCTGCAGTCGGTTGTAAGGCGTACTGCTAAAGAGCGATACAAAGAGAAGAGAATGGAAGAGAGACGCATTTTCAGGTGAAAGAAAAGGGAACCGGAAATGCATGAGTGCGAGAAAATTGAGACGCATGGTGACAGGAATGAGGTCCGAAAATTTTTCGAAAAAATAAGACGCCTGACCGATGGTTTCAAGACCAGGGCCTCTTTCTGCAAGGATGAAAATGGGAATCTAGTGACAGATATCTAGAGTACACTAATGATGTGGAGGGAACACTTCTCTAGGCTTCTGCGACGACGAAAACAATCCCGCTAATAGAGATGATATCCCGGAATCCCCAATTTTGGACGACAGCGTTAACAGTTCCGCTGCCCGACTATAGTGAAGTCTTGAAAGCTATAGCTCGGATTAAAAACAACAAAGCCGCAGGAGCCGATGGCTTATCTGGTGAGCTCTTCAAGAATGGAGGCGAAGCTCTATTTGAATGCATTAATGAGCTTCTATGCAGAATATGGTCGGAAGAATGCATTCCAAACGATTGGAACCTCCGTGTGCTCTGCCCAATCCACAAGAAAGGCGATCCCACAATTTGCGCCAACTACAGTAGGAAAAGCCTTCTTAATATCGCATATAAAGTCCTGTCGAGCGTATTATGTGAAAGACTGAAGCCCTTTGTAAACCAGCCGATTGGACCTTATCAGTGTGGCTTCAGACCTGGTAAATCCACCATAGACCAGATATTTACGCTACGACAAATCTTGGAGAAGACCCTAGAAAAACAAATCGACACACACCATCATTTTGTCGATTACAAAGCCGCCTTCGACAGTCCAATAAGGAATCATCTATATTCCACCATGTCTCAAATTGGTATTCCTGCAAAGCTCATCCGTCTTTGCAGAATGACACTGAGCAACACCAGCAGCACAGTTAAGATCGGGAAAGATCTCACTCCTCCATTCGATACCAAACGAGGTTTCAGACAAGGTGATTCCTTATCGTGCGACTTTTTCATGATATTCTACAAAAGTATTATGCTGCTGTCGTATGCTGATGATATCGATATCATTGGATATAATACGCGCGAAGTCAGCGCAGCATTCTCTAGATTAGCGAAAGAGTCGAGTTGAATGGGTCTTGCAGTGAATGCAGATAAGACGAAATACCTAGTGTCGACAAATAAACAGTCCCAGCGTCTTAGAAACCACGTCATCACCTTAGAGGTACACATCTCCTTAGAGGTGATTAAGGACTTCGTCTATCTGGGATCCAGCATAAACTCTTTCAACGATGTCAGTATTGAGATAGAGCAAAGGATAACTCTTGCCAACAGGTGTTACTTTGGGCTGAGTAGGAAATTGAGAAGCAGAGCCCTCTCTCGACGAACAAAACTCATGGTCTATAAGTCACTAATCATGCCCGTCCTATTATATGCAGCACAAACCTGGACGTTGAGCAGTTCTGATGAAAAGACTTTGGGAGCCTTCGAGAGAAAGATGCTTCGTAAGATCTTCGGTCCAATCTGCGTCAATGATGAGTACCGAATTCGATGGATCTACGAGCTGTATGAGCTGTACGCTGACATCGACATAGTTAAGCGTATTAAAATCGAGCGGCTTCGCTGGCTAGGTCATGTTGAGCGAAAGGAAAACGACGCTCCAGCGTCACTGCAGTATGACATCAAACCACACATGTCAAATTTTATTCCGATATATTAAACATTTTTTAAGTTACGTCTACTGTTCTAAAGGTTTTGTATGGTTGGTAGGTGTGGCAAAGGCGGATTTTAAAACTTTTCAATGTAAGCATTCTAATAACCACCACACAAAATTTGAATTCCCTGCAATTTATAGTTTAGCAGTTATGAATTGAATCTTCCTATGATCTTCATTTAGCCCACTCTACATCGTTTGGATGAACAGAAGCCAACATTTTTACTCACTTAACTTTCTTGTTTGCTTTTTTTGTTTTGTTTTTTTTTTCTATAAATATCAGATTATGCTCCCTTAAAAGGAAATATTAAATAACTTTATGCCAACAAAGGATCTTGACCGAATTATTTTTTTTTTTTAAATTTAAAGTTTTTCTACTCTATGACATTCCTTTGACATTCTTCTCCAGAGATTGTGTTACACATAAAACAGCAATTTGACTCCTGCTGGCTGCATTGTTTGCCTGGCCATTTGACAAAAGGTTGACTTTTGTAGAATTGAGTCAACGTGGAAAGCATGCCGCAACATTGACCTCAACAACATTCATTGTCAATGCGATGTCAACCCAATGTCTGCTGGTTGGGTCAAAAGCGGAGACTTTTGAATATAGTTTAAAGCAGTAGGGGAAAAAACGCCAGCACGTGGTGCTATTATTCCTACATTTTGATTTTCCGACACTCTTGCAGGCACTGTTCCAAACTGACTCTGTGCTTCGTTTACAGCTCTGCGATTCAATTTATCGTTTTCTTCTTTGGCCACCTTATTTTATTCTTGCCCATTTCTTTGCTCTGTTTTTTTTTCTCAGTTTGAGTTTTTGTTATTTCAGTTTGTTGCTCTTCCCTACATACCATTGGGTTCATCCTTGATTTAGCTTCGTGCATTTTTTGTTGCTATTTCTTTGCATCTTTGAACTCGGTGCGGTCGGCTGAACGTTTCTTTTGATACATTTTCTGCTGCTGAGGGCAGCTGAAGCTTTAACTCTCGACTACTGGCCATTGTTGGCTGCCATTTAAATTACTTTGCAACTTTTCGGCGTGATTTATGGCTAGAGTGGGCCAAAGTGTGGTTTGGATGAGTGGGTGGAGCGGCCACTGAAGCAAAATGTTATCTTCAATTTTATTTTCATTTTTCCTTCACTTTCAAGTGTTTTGCTTTTTAAGAGCACATTCCTAATGGTTTTTTGCAATTGATAGTAGGCGAAAGTGGGGAGAGGGGAGGGTGTGACTTGATTTCGTAGCTGTCGTTGTTGATTTATTTTTTTTTTCGTTGAGTAAGCGTACATTAAATGCATGAACGCAATAAATCTGACACATAACTCAATCTTAATTAACAGCTTTCGTTTCTTGTGGATACAGTCAGTCCTTCTTTTGCCCTGTCTCTATAATTAATTGATCGCCAAGGCACACTCTGCTAAACATGGCTTCCAATCAATACTCCATTAAAAGTTTTTCCAACTTGTTGAAATCCATGTACCTTTGAGTTTCGCTTGCCAAGCATTCATATGAATTCACCTTCAAGTTTGGCCAATATTTCAAGCGCAGCGAAATAATAAAAACGTTCCTTCTTGTACAGCGTACTTAATTGGAAAATGAAATCCGCTTAGCTAACATAAACCTAGGAGGTGACTGCTGATGGCAAGTACTGTGAATTGCGCTTTAGGTATTACAGCGAATTCGACATCATCATCATCATCATTTTTTCTCAATTTTCAGCAAGATCTAGTATTTGCCAACTTCCTGATGCAATATCCTTAAGCATTTTGAGTTTTCATCCTTTGATTTGAACGAATTTGGCTGATTCTGAGTTTTGCTTACATTGATGGGCAGTTTGTAAACATCTCTGTCTGACTTCATAGCCATGTGTACATACATATATGCATATTTGTTTGAATGCTTCTCTGTGGAAACGGTAGAGTCTTAATATGATTACCTCTGCATTCAAAGAGGGTTATTGATGTTGGTGTTTTTTTTTTTCCTTTTTTTTTTTTTTGTTTATTTGTTGCTTTGTCGAAGTCAGCACAATTAGGTCTTCTTCTATAATTAAGAAAAAAGTATTACAGGATGAATGCACCGAATCGCCAAAATAGTTTAAAAATTAAAGAAATTTGCAAGGGGAACTTATATTATTTGGCTTTAATATTTTGAATGAAATTTCGTATTTTTGGCCTTATATGTAGTAGTGAATGTAAAATAATTTGAATAACTTCGTTGAATTAGTTTTAATAAAGGTAATATTTTGTTTTATGAATGCTTTTTTCAATATTCTATTGAATAAAGTTTCATATAGAAGCTTCTTGTTAATGTGAGAACTCACATCGATTAAGCTATTTCGTGTAATGGCCCTAAGATAGCGCTTTACGCTGTCCTAAAATTTATCTTAAAGATGCGTTGGATGAGCGTCACGCTCTAGATCTCTCGATTGGCCTCCGCGATCGTGCGATTTGACGCTTCTTGGTTAATTCTTGTGTGATTACGTTAAGTCATTGGTCTATACCAAGAATGATAGAAACAAGATTACGCGTTCCGCAGTCTCGTTATCTAATGCTCTCTTTTTCAATTGAGTGCATGACATCACACATATCTTCTAATTGATAAAAACGTATCGTCATATGAAATTAAAAAAGCCGTAAGTTACATTTGCAACAAAGCAACAACAACTACAACAATAATAACAACAACAACAATAATGCTACTCAGCTCTTTTTAAGTATTTGAGTTACTCCTGTACTCTACTCGTGCTTTTGTAAGCTACAGAAGCGATGTTCAACAGAGCTTTGTCGCTTTGTAGTTTCTCATTGTCCCATTGCTAAAAAAAGCATTTTACATTTGCTCAGTTTTACACATGACACAATATTCGAATAAAAACTATATTGTGCAAATCTACTCGAAAATACCTATCCATTGATATAAGTATTATGTGAATATGTTGAAGGTAACACAGAAAAAAAGGGAACACAAACTTTTTTGTTTGCGTGTTAATATACAGATGACCGACCCCCATTACTTTTGCAAAGAGAACATTTTTGTCTTTGACACCTATTCCCTCCGACCACTCCTTAGGGGGGCTCCAATACAGATTTTATGGTTTTTGTTTATTTATTCCATACACCTGAGCATATGACCTTTAAGAGAATGCCGGAGAGGGTTAATATGTATCACTGACCCCCATTACTTTTGCAAAAGGATCATTTTTGTTTTTAACACTTATTTGCTCCGACCACTCCTTAGGGGGGCTTCATACTAATTTTATGGTTTTTGTTTATTTATTCCATACACCTGAGCATATGACCTTTAAAAGAGTGCCGGAAAGGGTTAATATGTATCACCGACCCCCATTACTTTTGCAAAAGGAACATTTTTGCCTTGGACACCTATTCCCTCCGACCACTTCTTAGGGGGGCTCCCATACAAATTTTATGGTTTTGTCGATAAAACCGGAAACTGTCGATAAATAGGTAGAAAGTTTAAGCAAACAAAAACATCAAATGTTGGCTTTATATTTCATGTAATTGTGTAAAATTTATATAAGTTAGAGAGTTCTAACATGAATTTTTGTCGCATTGAGGATCAAGCAGACCAACAAGTGGTAACATCAACATTGTACGATCAGTACTTTAGGCCCACCAAAGGCTCAAAAAGTTATATAAATACCGACACCTGATCACTATCAACCACCCTACTTACCTCCGAGAATGACGTATTCTACGTCAAAAATATACAAAAATCAACTAACTAAAAGCAAGTAACCCTTCTAAACGTTGTAGAAATTCATTTTCAAATATTTGTGAACTTTAATTTACAAAATGGTGATGAATATTAAAGCTTAAAAATAGTTTCCTTATATCATGGTCTGATAAAAAGTGTTCGTGCTGAGAATAGAATATTTATTTTTAATTAATCCTGATTTTAATTTATTTGACACAAACACCTACACACACACACACACACACACACATTCACACTCGCATCAAAAATACTCATTTATAGTTTTTTGAATTGCAAAATAAAACCCATTGTAGCGCAGTCAGTTCATTTTATAATCCTTAAAACACTGCAGGACTTTAATTAGCAACGGAAGGATATTAGATTGCAGCCATGGGAGTTGAATTAATTATGACAGACTGTCAATTGCTGCAAGTGACAACAACCGGAAGAGCGAATAGTTGCCATGGGAATGCAGTGCTAAAAACAAATCACAAAACTGGGTTGAGAACTGTCCACTGAGAATGGATGGGGATGGGCGCTGCACGTGGGTGGGTGGTTAGTTGATTTGGTTGTTTGACAGCGACAACAATGGAGGGTACAAAATAAAAAACAAACAAACCGCAGATGTGACAACATTTTAATTATTTAAATGGATTTTTTTGTTTAAAATTCTTTCTTGCATTCTCTCAACTGCCTTCATGCCTTGATTGTTAAAACAACTTAATGTATTTTAAGCCAATTCAATTAAATTTAAGAATGTTTTTTTTTTTTTTTGTCCCAAAGAGCAGTTAGACCAGTATTCAGTGTTTTAAGTCAGTGAACTTCTAGCCACAACCAAGAGTTTCAGCTGTTGTTGGTATTTGGAATAGATTGCTTTGAATAGGATTCTGTAAAATTGCTTTGTGGCTCCATGTATTTCTACCTACCTACATATGTTTCATTTATATCTTATTTTGTTGCTTTTATACTATTGCAGGCATTGCTGGACCACGTGGTCGTGTTGGAAAATCCGGAACCAACGGTACTCCTGGCATACCCGGCATTAATGCATGGAAAGTGCAGCTTCTCAATGGCAGCTTTTCAAATGATCTCCTTGTACCGCCATCCATAGCGGGTAAGTTTCAATTTAATCAGCGTTGCCAGATTTATGCTTGCAAGGTATAATCGTACACAAGCATATCTGTCCGTGGGATTTTGTTGCAATCTATGTACCGTATGTTTATATCAGTGTGTGTGAGTGCAATGATTTTGTCTGTTCAACATGGCAGAATGGCCAGCTATTTGCGGTGGCAGCAAAGCGTGAAACATACATTTCGGTGCTGCTGCTGCAACTGTTACATTTTCACTGTTTTGCAGCAAAATTAAATGTTCAACGCGTGAAGAAGCAGGATGTTGTTGAACCTAATGAGGCAGGCTGGTCAGGGATGGTCAGGTAGTGAGTAGATCTGTGCAGTGCAAGCTTTAGTGACTTTAAACAAATTAATTTCAGAAACGTTTGTTAATTATGAGCTCAATTTGATTAATTTAATGAATTTATTAATGAACTTTCATTAAATACTATGACAAAAAAAAAAATATACTTTATTTTAATACGATTTTCACCACAAGCTGTCCGCATACAAATTACTGCAAATATGTTAAATAAACACATACCGGAAAAAAAATGTGACATACCGGAGGTCGGTTTGAGAAGTTATGGGTGGAAAAATAAAACGATGGCTATTGCTAACTGTGCTCTAAAATAGACAGTTAGTAAAAATAAACAACTCTGCGTGAAATAACCTTCCTGAAATTACACACATACACACATATAACACTAATAGAATTAAAATTAGTCTAAAATCGAGATTTAGGACCTCACATAAAATTAAATTAAACCCAAACTTTAATTTATATTAAAGTACCAGATTTCACGTGAACATATAATAAACACAAACGACAGGTAAAGTGGCAAAAGTACGTGTTCATTAAACGTGCCGGTGTCTGAAATAAGAGTTTAGGTCGAAAAAATAAAAAATATTTTTCTTTTTTTTTACAGTGTATTCCCCGTTAGCAAGAATGTTTTGAAGCCCTGGTCGAAATAATTCAATGGGGACCCATACAAAAAGTATGTAGTTGAAAGGGTCGTAACAAGATCTTGTTTTTTTTAATATTTTTTGGACAAATGAATTTTTTTATATTGTTTTTTTTTAATATAAAAAAATTTAAAGTTATTAATGACATATGAAAAAGCAATTTCAATTTCATATAGTTTTGACCTTTTAATCTTGACAATATGTTTATTAATAAGACCGTTATGATATTTTTAAAATTTTTCAAATTCTATTTACAATTTAATGATATCTGACACACCCTGTCATCCTAACTAGAAAACTTAGCCAGTATTTCCAAAATGAACAGGACTAGCGGGACTAAAAAACTAACTTATATGCCAATTTTGACGTAGAATACGTCATTCTCGGAGGTAAGAAGGGTGGTTGATAGTGATCAGGTGTTGGTATTTATATAGCTTTTTGAGCCTTTGGTGGGCCTAAAGTACTGATCGTACACTGTTGATGTTAGGTTAGCACTTGTTGGTCTGCTTGATCCTCAATGCGACAAAAATTCATTTTAGAACTCTCTAACTTATATAAATTTTACACAACTACATGAAATATAAAGCCAACATTTGATGTTTTTGTTTGCTTAAACTTGCTACTATTCCACTAAGGAGTGGTCGGAGGGAATAGGTGTCAAAGCCAAAAATGTTCCTTTTGCAAAGGTAATGGGGGTCGGTCATACCTATGAACCCTTTCCGGCACTCTCTTGAAGGTCATATGCTCAGGTGTATGGAATAAATATACAAAAACCATAATATTTGTAAGGAAGCCGCCCTAAGCAGTGGTCGGAGGGAATAGGTGTCAAAGGAAAAAATGTTCCTTTTGCAAAAGTAATGGGGGTCGGTCATATATATTAACCCTCTCCGGCACTCTTTTAAAGGTCATATGCTCAGGTGTATGGAATAAATAAACAAAAACCATAAAATTTGTGTGGGAGCCCCCCTAAGGAGTGGTCGAAGGGAATAGGTGTCAAAGCCAAAAATGTTCCTTTTGCAAAGGTAATGGGGGTCGGTCATACCTATGAACCCTTTCCGGCACTCTCTTGAAGGTCATATGCTCAGGTGTATGGAATAAATATACAAAAACCATAATATTTGTAAGGAAGCCGCCCTAAGGAGTGGTCGGAGGGAATAGGTGTCAAAGGCAAAAATGTTCCTTTTGCAAAAGTAATGGGGGTCGGTCATACATATTAACCCTCTCCGGCACTCTTTTAAAGGTCATATGCTCATGTGTATGGAATAAACATTTTTCGCAGTTGTTTAAGAGCTGCGTAACTTAAAAGCCGAAATTGGCGTTTAAAGGCTGCGTAAATACAACCATGATTTTTGTTTGTCTTTTCGTTTAATATCAAAGACATGCTTCATATGCGCCCTTTGCAACATTTTTTTATGCGGCGGTCATTGCAAGTCCATAGGAATTCTTGATTTTTGTAGAGATTTTCTATAGTTCAGACACAAACCTTACAAACATAAGCAGCGAATGAAAAAATTTTTATGAATAACAATGTTAGCAAGGTTGCATAGAGGCCTTAAACAGTGCGTAACCAAACAAGCGTTAAAAGGTTGTTTAAGAAAATATATTGAATAAGGCTGTTAGTTTTTAAAAAAGATGTCATCAAAAGCGAATTGACTAATTCTACGTCTTGTGTTACGACATAGTCGAAACTACTGTATCTTTTTTTATTTTATCATATGACGAAAAACCTCAGCTTTACTGTGGTTCTATAAAATTTACCATAGCGCCAATAGTCATGGAGTTATAATTCCATGCAACGTTTTGTTATTGTTGTTGCATTTTTCCTGCATTTAAGCAGTTTGCTTCCGTGGTGTCGTGGCCCCAAAAATTGTCGTGGCTCCAAACATTTTTTCGTAATAAGGTCATAGAACCATCTTTTATTGTTGCAAAAAAATTAAATTTTTCGTAGCACTTCTACTCAGCGCGTAAAAATTCTTTATTTATGTTTTTAATCTCATTTGTCGTGCCACATATACACTCTAACAGGGTTGCCAGTTTTTTATACTCTTTGATCGCCATTTGTCGTTACCTAGACCACCAAAAACCACCAAAAAATTTTTTTTGTGGCTAAAAAAAAAATAAATAAAACCATAATAAAAATATAATGTTGTAAATATATTTATTATATTTGTATATATGACTAGAAATTGTAGTTTAAACTATTTATATGTAGTTATAAACGATATAAAAAAGTAAAATAAAGTAAAAACTAAGTATATAAAATACCTATACCTACCTAATACCTATAACTAAGTATAGAAAATACCTATAACAATGTCCAAAAAAATATTACTGGTTTTTATCAATTTGTAAGCAGGTTTAATTCTTTACTGTCTTCAAGTTCAGAGTTTTTTGGTTTTGGGCACATAATTTTAGAGTTAAATTTTAAGATGCTTTCACAGCATGTTTTAAAATTATAACTATATAAATTGATATTCTTAAGAGAGACTGAAGTACCTGAAATTGCATTTTATTTCGTTTCTTAGTTTTAATGTTGTTCATAATAGAAAAAACTCTTTCTACACATGCATTACTAGTTGGTATCAAAAGCATTTTAATTACCACTTTAGCTAGTTCTCTGAAATATTTGTTGCATACTCCATCCTCATATTTATAAATATTTAACCAGAAAGCAATAATTGAAAGCAGTTCTTGGGACGTTGTTTTGAAAATTTAGGAGTTTATTCCATTGATTTTCATATTTGCTTGCGGAGGCTGTCGGATCCCAAAACCCATTAAAAATTTCAGAAACAAGAAAATTTTTCATGTTCAATAATATTGATGCACTTGCAGGACATAGAACCTTGAATTTTCTGAAATTTTCAATGTTTTTTGGCAACCGAATAGCCACCCCAAGCAGTAGTTTGCGCAAATATTGAAAACAAGACAGTTTTAAATTCAAAATAGTGTCTACAGTTAAATTAACATATAAAAGTTGATTTGAAAAACTCATTCCGAAATCGATTGAATCAATTGGCAGGATAGCGCTATCATTGCTCATCGCTTCAATTATTTGAGTTGTAATTTGTTGTTAAATTAATACTATATAAAACTTCTTACCTTGAGCCCAACTTGAATTCTCCCAATCTTTTCTGTACTTTCTTACTCCTTCCTGATTTTTAGGAATTTTGTGTATTTATTTTGTAAAGGCGCGCAAACTGAACAAATTGAACCTATGAAAAGTGATTTTATGTTTTATGTTGTGGTAGCACTGTTGCTCGGCGAATTAAGAATTAGAGACGAGAAAAAATGTTTGCATTGTGAAGTGTTGCATAACGTAAAAAAAGGATTTTGACTTATTTTTAGGAAATATCGTCGAAATATCGCCAAAGAAAAGTTTGTAACCGCCACTTTTTCGTCATCACGCCAAACAAAATTCCTCTCGCCAAAGTGGTTGTTCAAACCGCCAGTTTGGCGAGATATCGCCATATCTGGCAACACTGCACTCTAAGTTTTAGCAACTCTATTGCATGATTGATGCATTTTGGATCTTGTAGCTGCTCTTTTTGTCATGGGTATGAGCACCACTACATTTAAGCTTCTGTGTTGTTTGCGCTCTGTGTGCTCTCTGCTTGGGTGCTCTCTGCCCATAGCTGGTCATGAGGCTAACGAAGAGAGAAAAATTAAGAAAAAGAAACAACACCAACAATGTCAATTTTTGTTTGGCAAAATAATGTGAAATGCAATAAGTTAAGAGAAAGAGAGAGATAGAGAGAGAGATAGAGAGAGAGATAGAAAGAGAGATAGAGAGAGAGAGAGAGAGAGAGAGAGAGAGAGCAGCAACAATTGTTTGCAAAACTTGAAAGGGAGAGAGATGTAAACTACAGCCATGGGTATGAGAATGCATACATTTATTTTAAGATGCAATTATTAGATAATATATTTAATTTCTTTTTGTTACTTTTATTTTCCTGTACATCTGTGGCACAATACTTTTTGAGTAATATAAGTTTCATTCCCTTTTCTTTATTATAAATATTAAAAAAGTGTACGACAACTTTCGATGTTTGCGTATCAATATGAGATTGCATTACCTTTTGTATATAAAGTTACGGTGTTACCTTTGCAAGGTATCTACTCACCTAAATTTCAAGTGTCATTGTCATAGTAAAGACAGAGCCGTTCAAATAGCGATTTAAATTTACATCCGTTACATCTTTATGACTAATATGTTAAGATTCTTTAAGAGTTTTTTTTCGAAACTTTCGAGTCAATTAAAAATATTTTTCCTGTGTCGATAAAAGTGTTTTGTTTTTGAGAGATTTATAATATTGTAAAAGAAATAGAATCGCGATTAGTAGGGTTATTCCTTACAGTACATTAAGTTTATATCCGTTTTCAAAATGTCGCTACAATTTATGGAAAGAATATTCAACCAGAGAAAACCAGTTCCCACTAGTGGAAGCAATTTAACTATTTATATTCTCTACAAAGTCGAATCTCAGTTGAAAGTTCCTAAAGCAACTTATTCAAAAACCATTAACACTTCAAGCTAATATCAAAGTTCAATTAAAATACTTTTTAAATCGTCCGCTTACTAGAGAAACTCGATTCTATCACGGAATCACTCCAAGCACTTGAGGTAACGAGCTGAATGCTACTTAAGCTAAATAACAAGTTTAATTTAAAGTTTCTTAATTAAAAAGCAAGTGCTAATCAATTATAGAAAACATCGTTTCATTTTCATTTTCTCCGCGTACATGCATCAGACAACAAATAAAAACCTCATCACCGACCATATTTCCAGCTAATTGCTAATGAGCTAAATCCTTGCAACTTGCAATTGCAACCATAAAATCACGGAAACAAGCATTCGCCGTAGTCACCCCCGATCTGCTATCTGCAGGTCGCCAACATTCCACCGAGCAGACTTTGCAACAATAAGCCAGGACATTTAAAGCCAATTTAGTGAAAACGCGAATGCAAGCACGTCTAGCTGGAAACAGCGTTGCAAAACATAAGAGTTTAATTAGAAAATATTGTAAGTTTCATGAGTGTGTTCAGCAGCCATTAAATGAGTTTATTCCGCCATTAGCGTAACAGACAAACCGACCCGATGGACTCGATTGACAGACAAACTTTAACGACATTGTTAACGATGCGACGGCACGCGGTCACGATGCACTTCTTTTGTGCACCCACCTTGTGTGCTGTGTTTGTTGTTTTTATGTTTGTTTTTCTTTCTTTCTTATTCATTTCCATTCTTTGTCATTCGCAGATATTAATGCACCGCACATTCAACGCACCGTGATAGTCGAAGAAGGCAAGACGCTGAATTTGAGCTGTGCCGCCACTGGTTATCCTTTGCCGCATATTGAATGGCGCCGAGATGACGGTCGCACCATCAACGTTCATGGCGTCGAGAGTGAGTGCCGCAAATTAAGTCCTTTTCAGCTTTTATCAGTTTTTTTTTGCTTTGTTTTATTCTCTTCTGGTCACCTTATTTCTGCATGCCTGGCGTTGCAAACTTTCATCAGTGCATTTACTTGATTTTTTTTTGTCTTTTTTGTTCTCTTTGTTGCAGTGTCTTCGGTCGGTGGTCCGTTTTTGAAATTCAGCAACATCACCCGGAATCAGATGGCGGCGTACACTTGCTTCGCCGATAATGGAATAGCTCCAGTGGCGAACGCCACTTTCCTGGTCGAAGTGCATTGTGAGTATTGCTGATGCAGAGTGTTGGTTTTTTAGTTCATTGATTGAAATGTTAGGTACTAAGCAGAATTTTCAGTGACACTTACAAAAACTAATTTGTTGAGTGATGAAAGTGAAGTTAACTCAGTTGTAGTGGGCATCTGGAATCACTTTTAACTTGATTAAAATTAAGATAATAAAATATGCATAAAGCTGATGCTGCAATTTTTAATTGATAATGTTTTGATAATGATAAAATAGCATTTTTGCCAGTTGGTTTTCGCCATCTTCCCTAAAGGAAGGAAGACTTTTTTATTGAGCAGAGATTTAGTCTGGCAAGACTTATTTTTTTTATTTTCATATTTGAAAGGTTATTTAGAAATTGCGACCCAATTAAAACAATTTTAAGTAGCCCGAAAGAAAATGCTTTGTTCTTTTAATCATAAGCCAATGATGATATGCAAAGTAGCTTTACCAGATATGAAATTGATCTGTCAAGAAGACAGTTCGTGGTGTAGTCACGGAGTCAGTTTTAAAAAAATTTACTGATAATATTTTCAGTCCACTGAATTTGAATTTCCTATTTAAATAAACCACACTTGAGATATTGTCAAAATTTTTTAGAGAATTTTCAAGATTGGAGAAGGCGTTGGAAAATGTGGAGCTCTTGCCGTGTTGAAAAGTTAAATCCAGAATTTTTTAAATTGTGTAGAATTTTACCATAGTTCAAAGTGCATCATTACTTTTTTCATTTTGATGAAATTTTTAAAAGTTATGAAGCGTTTTTCAAAAAATTTCACGAACAAATAAAATATAGTACAAAATGTCCAAAAAAATTTCATTAGAGCTGTCCTCCAGTTGTATGGAGCCGAAGTTTTTTTCGAATTTTAACTCATACTGCTCGGAAAAACGTGACATTTGGCGTCAAACCGAGTTTCCAAAATGTTCATGCTGATAGCGTAGTGCCTTACCCTGCCTAGTTGGGCTAAAAGTTGAGGTAATGGGAAAAAATGCCAATATTTCACTATTTTTTAGTTTTTGGTCACTTTTTGAATACTAGGCATCCATTTAGTTTGTTTAAAATATTTTCATCGTAAAGTACACATAATTACCTTTTCAACAAGCAAAATTAGTTTAGAATCAGTTGATATAAAACAAAACTCTGTCCAATCGAATTTGATGGAGATGCCATGATTATGAGTCTCAATGCAATGAATTTCACCATTAATGAATTTTGGCCGACAACGTAATTTCAAAGCAATTTGAACATTATTTTCATTATTCACTCAAGCATTAGTTCATTTTATCAATATAAGTATGATAAGGCTTTCTTTTGCAAATTGTAGATGATCATTTATGGAACGGTAATCCGTCTTGAAAATTACTTAGTCACTCCTCCTTGGTCTTCACTACGTTGAAGTTTCCAAGGACATGTAAACAAACTTTTGCTTCGAGCAATTTTTTAAGCTTTTTTCATAATATCATGCCTGCGCCTGAGGTAACTGCGTTTGATCGTTTTGGGAAACAATGAAAAAAATATAGATGCTACCAAGTATGAGTCAGAAATTATTGATGAAATTATTAAGAGAAGTATCAGTCTTGAGGAATCCTAAGAATTTAAAGCTGTCGTTTGCATCTACGGATAAGCCACCGCGTGGCGACTACAAAGAACTCTTGGAAGTAGCAGTTCTTTTTCTAGGCAGTGATGATTACAAGCTTCGTACTTCTGGAGCAATTTCTCATGCTCGCTTTATGGCCAAGGCCATTTACTCATTTAAAATGTTCCTGTTTCAGAATCAATTCCACATGGTAAGAAAAGAACTGGATGGCTTGCATGAAATATACAACGTCTTGATCCGCATTTACTATATAAAATACTGGTTTCGATGTGACAAAGCGATTGAAGCCCCGATGAAAGACTTAACTTTCATAAAAGAAATAGTTAATAACCCAAATCCAAAATTTTCTGATGCTTTGGTTCACAAATTCCGAAGACATGTGTCATTTCTATCGGAAGAGCCAGCTGCATTTGCGTTCTTTGATCAACTAGTGCCATTAGAAACGAAGAAGAAAATGTTACCAGCATTGCACGTTGATGACGAAGATTACATAGATTGTCGCACAAGAAATATTGTTTCTGTTGAAGAATTCAAGTTGTTCGCTGAAAGAGATGTAAGTGATTTCATAACAACCAACAGCAAAGGATTATTTCAACATTTGGAAATAAAAATACATTTTTTAAAATGCGATCCCTCAACATGGAGTGAACATGAAGACTTTGCCACAGGAAAGAGCGGTTAAATTGATCACTGAGTACAATCGCTCGTTAACAAAGACGAGGAAGAGAGGCAGTATTTGTTGCAAGTAAGAGAATTTTATAAAGATGATTGGCCATCTCACAAAAAATCTGATCTTTTGAAGTGAAAATGGAACTCAATGAGTTAACATTCTATTGCGGCCTCGGTAGTCGAGTAGGTAACGTGTTCGATTGCTACCCCAGAGGTCCTGGGTTCGGTTTTCAGTCAGGTCATGGTCCTACGTTTTAAACCTTTTGCATTTGCAATTTTCTATCTTCATTTCTAATCAACTCAAATTAAAAATTCATCAATATTTACGACTTGAAGTTGTAGTTGATGGTAGAAAAGTTTGTGGATGAGAGTGCATTATAACTTGAATGGTATGAGGTAAAGGCATAACTTGCCTCTTCAAATTCATATGCACTTGTTTCTTTGGCTTCCAATCACGCTTAGAACATCCTGCACTTGTTTCACATAACTGCCCTTTCCTTCCCACTAACCTTTGACCCCATTTCGAACCAAGGCAGACTTGACTGAATAGGTATTCCACCTGAAATTCTTGGTTTAAAGCTAAAAAAAAGTATCGAAAAATTTAATATTCTCACGGAACCTCAAATCTCAACCGATTTTGAACTTATTTTGCTCGTTGGAAAGGAAATTATATGTACTTTACGGTGGAAGTATTTGCAGCAAACTAAATGGATACCTAGTGTCTAAAAAATGGCAAAAAAAAAATCAAGATTTGTGAAATTTTGGACTATTTTCCAATTATCTCAACTCTTAGCCCAACTAGGCAGGGTAAGGCCCTACTCGATCAGCATAAAAATTTTGGAGACTCGATCTGACGCCAAATATTACGTTTTTCCGAGCAGTATGAATTAAATTTCGAAAAAAAATTTTTTAGGACAGCTCTAATGTACATCAAAGAAAAGTTTGTGGCAGCCATGATGCAGTGGGTTGAGTGGGTGACCCATACGCCAAATAACTCTGGTTTAATTTCCATCTGACACAGAAAGTTTTTCAATTGAATTAATTTTTCTGTTCGGTCGTCACCTCTTTGCCGACAAAGGCAAACCTCAGAGAGTAAATAATGCCATGTAAAGCTTCTTTAGAACATGCACATTAGCCGTTCGGCTAAATCTAGTAGGTCCAGTTCTCGATCATTTGTGTACAAACATTTAATAACACGCACAACACAATTTGATCATGAGAAGTTCGGTCAAAGTCCTTTCAAGGGCTGAAATGGCCAGTTTATTATTATTATTATTATTATTATTATTATTATTTGTGTGGCTTGATTTGGCTGATAGTTATTTTGCGCAAAAATAATGCTTGATGAGCACACAAAATTCACTTTTTTCCATTTTCGTCAAAATTCACAAGATCGCCTGCTGTCAATGGCAAAAATTAGGCGTCGCACAGTGGGAGGACTTCATACAAGTCTTGGCTATAAATAGTAAAAATAAACCTAGAGCTTTAAAATTTGGTATGAGTGCTTTGTACAGTCAAAAATGAAATATATATAAGTTTGGATCAAATCCGCCCACAGACACGCCCACTTTCTTTTTTTAACAAAAGTTGTAATCTTGAAGTTAGTCTTTACAAAATATTCTAGTATAATGTATTGGAAAAAAGTTTTATTTCCGAATTTGGAAATTGCTAATTAGAAGATGGTAAAAAATATCTTTATTATTGGCAGTCCTAGAACAGGTTCTGCTATTGTGTAGATGTGCGATTTTAAATATTTTGTTGGATGCCTCTTGTGCTTCTTGAGAAAAGCGTCCAATTGAAACGCCTAACGCCTTTATTATTTCGCTCCCATGAATAAGTACTTTGTGCACAGTTGGAGGCATATTGTACCATCTGTAACACTGCACATACAGTTCAGCTGTTTCTCGGGTGTTAATTTCAAATTTTTCCACATGAACTTCCAACACACTAGCAATTACCTGTAAAATCATTGGAAAACTTTTATTAAGTCTTTATTTATTTTTAGGAACCACAACAAATATAAGAATTACCTGCAAAATATTTGCGAACCTCTTGACTAAGTCCTCATTTACTCGTAATATCCATGAAACTGTTTCAACAAAATCGTCGAGCTGTGTTTCTATCGTTGATGGTTCCATATCCCGGCTTAACAAAGTCCACATTGATTGAAAGAGAATTTCTTAAGTCATTTAGGACTTTCTCTTTTTTGTTTTGTTTTATTCTTTTATTTTCACCTGACGCAAAACCCTTTTAAATTCAATGTTGTACGCTATGTGTAGAATACATTCCATAAAACGAATCCATAAGTTTATTGTTGATTAATTGCTTTGACAAATTGGCGTGACTTTTTTTGTTATGTATCACTGCAATTAACAAATGCAAAAAAAGTAGCATATTTGCTCAATAGAAAATGCCAAAAGAACACCCGTCAAATTGTGCACAGTCTAAGTCAACGTAAAACGCCATCTATCGGGTTGTGACATTGACCCCAACACAGCGCCATCTATTATTTATCTCTTTACTTCTCCACAAAAAATGCACACAAAACGTCTTTTATCACAATGAATTTAACAATCATCAGTAATCTTCTATGCCTCACAACAAATTTTCCACCTTTACATTTTTCAAAATCATCAGATCATGCGATAAAATGCAAAATTTCTTCGAAAAAAATTAATATTTTTTGCGTTTTTCCGGAATTTTCCGAGTTTTCCACTAAGAACTTCCTATTTTTCCATTAGAAAAGCCATTCCGAAACAATTTCACACAAAATTTCAAACAAATAAATCAATTTTCGACTTTTCCAATTTCCCGACTTTTCCGGAGGGTTTTCCAAAAATTTTCTTTCGTAAAATCCTTTTCCTGGTAATTATGAATAACTGCAAAAAATTGAGAAAAATCGGCCTACTATTTGTTACCTTAAATGTAATTTTCATTGTGAAGATACGCTATATATAATTGGGTGTTTATCTGAAGTACAGGGTTGCCCATATTCGACGGACCCATCTGGCAACGCCATAACTTTTGACAGAGATGTCAGATCGCTTAATGACATACCGCGTTTGAAGCGTCAGTCAAGCAGATTTTTACCATGGAACAATACACGCCACGCGAGCGCTCTGAAATAGTTGAAATTTACATTCAACAGAAGAAGTCAATTGTGAAAACTCAACGTGCTTTTAAAAACTTAAAAAATGTGAGAAGTGCGCCTTCTAAGAACACCATTAAGCGTTTATACGAAAAATTTTCGACTGGTGAGGCTCTTTCTAATCCGAAGAGGCCAAATAAAAGTCGACCAAGGCGATCGGCCGAGAATATCGCCGCCGTACGAGCCAGTGTTGAGAGGTCCCCAAGAACATCCCAAAAACGCCGTTCTCAGCAGTTGGGCATGGCTCGGTCCACTTTACAACGGATTATTCGCGTTGATTTGCATTTGTTCCCGTACAAAATTCAATTGACGCAAAGATTGTTGCCTGCGGACAAGCCTCGTCGATTGGAATGGGCCCAAAGAGTCATCGAAATGGCCGAAGATGACGAGCAATTTTGGAACAAAATTATCATGTCCGATGAAGCCCATTTCACATTGAATGGGACCGTAAATAAGCAAAATTGCCGTATTTACGCCACTGAAAATCCTCAGGAGATTCAAGAAGTGCCTCTTCATGACGAAAAAGTCACAGTTTGGTGCGGCGTTAGTGCGAAAACGGTCATTGGGCCGTTTTTCTTCCAAAATGAAAATGGCCATGCTGTTACCATCAACCAGGAGCGTTATCGCGACATGATGACCAATTTTGTGATGCCAATTATTCGTCGAAAGCGTATGAGGCAGTTCTGGTTTCAACAAGACGGCGCTCCACCGCACACAAGTCGCATAACAATCGATATTCTGAAGAATTTGTTTCCGGGCCGTTTGATGTCGAAAAGTGTTGATTTGGACTGGCCACCGCGTTCGCCCGATTTGACGCCGCCTGACTTCTTCTTGTGGGGATATTTGAAGTCAAAGGTTTACGTTAACAAGCCAAGGACCGTAGAAGAGCTCAAGGACAACATTCGTGAAAAAATAGCCGCTATTCCGGCCGAAATGTTGGCGAAAACGATGGAAAATGCTGCAAAAAGGGCACAATACGCCATCAACGCCAGAGGCGGCCATTTGAGAGATATCATATTCAAAAATTGATGTAAACAAATCTACTTGGAACAAATTAAATGATTAAGATTGCCAACCGCCAAATTTTTATTTTTTTCTTTGATTTTTTTAACAAAAACATGGGTCCGTCGAATATGGGCAACCCTGATAAACTGTCGATTAGTAAAAAAAATGTTTACAATTTCAAAACTTATATTTTTTTCTATTTTTGGCCACGAATCTCCCACTGTTCGTCGCAGCGAGGTGAAATTTTGACGGTAGTTTTTTAACAGATGGTAGCTGATAGGATCAGTGTTGCATTCAAAGTCACTACGAGAGAAATTAAAAACTGAACAGCATGTCACATTTTACGAATATGATGCTTTCCAAAGTACTTATTTGAAAGAACTCGTGTGGTTATTCTTTCGTCCAAATTCGTTTTATGGTCGAAAAGACTCGTTCGACTGAAGCAGACGTACCGGAAAAGCAATAGATCTATTGGACTTTAAAGTTTTTTGTACGCACGTTTTTTATCACAAAATGTTTGAAGCATTCCACCCAGCTTATATGAAATGGTATCTTGTCTAGTTTCCATTCCGAAATTTTTTCAGCAGTTATAAATTTCGTCAAATAACCGAACTGATGAATACAAAATTTGTCGCAGAATTCGGAGACTTTTAGTTCAATTTGGGGACACCGGGCCAATTGCCAAAATTCGGAGACATTTCCCGATCACATGGTCACACTAAATATGTTTGATAAATTAGTTTTATATCCCCTCATGTTCTGCGAAAAATCTAAATTTTCTTGAACAGAATCAACACCCGAGGCGATCAAACAATGTCGGTCTGTCTATCCGTCGTTATGATTACAGTTGTAATTTTGAAGCAATCTTAAATAAATAAATATGAATTAGAAGCTTGCTTTTAAAATATAAAGATATAGTTCAGGAATGAGCCAAATCGTATAAAAACATCGCCTACCTGTCATGTGAAATAGCTATGTTAAAGAAGTTTCTTTTAGAGCTTGCATTTTCCGATAAGGATAAAACTGTCATAAGGTTGTCAGATCTGTTCATTTTAATCGTTTGTGTTCACTTAGGCTCGCCTTTTTATAATAAAAAGACTAACGCTAGAAGAAAGCTAAGAATTGTGCAAATTTATTTCGAAAATACTGAGTGCTTCGTACGTTTTACTGCGTAATCGTCCAATCATGCGACTCTTTGGATTAATCATGGATCCTTTACGCATCGCGCATTTCCTTAATTATAATAAGTATCTGCAAAGACTGTAGAAGGTTGTATTAAGGAGGACCCAAATTCACCGAAATTTTGGAGTCTATAATTGTTCTTCTAGAATGCGCTACATCCGAGCCAGCCCTAAATCATAAGTAAATATAAATGGCAAAAAATAAATCCAATTTTCAGTTTGAAATAGTGTTATCTCAGTATTTTATTTCAATTCAGATTTGTGAACCTCTTAAAAACACACAATATATAAAAAAAGTAAAATCTCTGAAAATTACTTACTTACTTATCTGGCGCTTACGACCGTAGGTCGGTTTTGGCCTCGTATAAGAAATTGCGCCAGCCATTTCTGTTTTGCGCTTGCTGGCGCCTGTTTCCAACTGTTTCCAAGCGTGGTCAGGTTATCCAACATTTGATCCTTCCAACGAAGATGTGGGCGTCCTCTTCTGTGTTGACCACCACCGCGCACCGAATCAAATATTTTTTTCGCTGGAGCGTCGTTTTCTTGGAGCCGCTCGATTTTAATGCGCTTAACTATGTCGATGTCAGCGTACAGCTCATACAGCTCATGGCTCCATCGAATTTGGTACTCGCCAATATCGCAGATTGGACCGAAGATCTTACGAAGGATCTTTCTCTTAAAGGCTCCCAAAGTCTTTTCATCAGAACTGCTCAACGTCCAGGTTTGTGCTGCATATAACAGGATGGGCATGATAAGTGACTTATAGAGCGTGAGTTTTGTTCGTCGAGAGAAGGCTCTGCTTCTCAATTGCCTACTCAACCCAAAGTAATACCTGTTGGCAAGAGTTATCCTTCGTCTTATCTCAATACTGACATCGTTGAAAGAGTCTTTGCTGGATCCCATGTAGACGAAGTCCTTAACAGCCTCGAAGGAGATGTTGTCAACAGTGACGTGGTTTCAAAGATGCTGGGACTGTTTATTTGTTGACACTAAGTATTTTGTCTTATCTGCGTTCACTGCAAGACACATTCGACTCGACTCTTTCGCTAATCTGGAGAATGCTGCACTGACTTCGCGCGTATTATGGCCAATGATATCGATATCAACAGCATACGCCAGGAGCATAATACTTTTGTAGAATATCGTGCCACTGCGTCTCTAATTAGCAGCTCGGATGATCTTCTCCATCATAAGGTTGAAAAAGTCGCACGATAAGGAATCACCTTGTCTAAAACCGCTTTTGGTATCGAATGGAGGAGTAAGATCCTTGCCGATTTTAACTGTGCTGCTGGTGTTGCTCAGTGTCATTCTGCAAAGACGGATGAGCTTTGCAGGAATACCAAATTCAGACATGGTGGAATATAGATGATTCCTTATTGGACTGTCGAAGGCGGCTTTGTAATCGACGAAAAGGTGGTGTGTGTCGATTTGTTTTTCTAGGGTCTTCTCCAAGATTTGTCATAGCGTAAATATCTGGTCTATGGTGGATTTGCCAGGTCTGAAGCCACACTTATAAGGTCCAATCAGCTGGTTTACGATGGGCTTCAGTCTTTTACATAATACGCTCGACAGGACATTATATGCGATATTAAGAAGGCTTATCCCACGGTAGTTGGCGCAAATTGTGGGATCGCCTTTATTGTGGATTGGACAGAGCACACTAAGGTTCCAATCGTTTGGAATGCAAATCTTCCGACCATATTCTGCATAAAAGCTCATGAATGCATTTAAATAGAGCTTCGCCTCCATTCTTGAAGAGCTCAGCAGGTAAGCCATCGGCTCCTGCGGCTTTGTTGTTTTTAAGCCGAGCTATAGCTTTCAAGAATTCACTGTCGTCCAAAATTGGGGATTCTGGGATATCATCTCTATTGGCGGGATTGTTGTCGTCGTCACCATTCAGAAGCCTAAAGAAGTGTTCCCTCCACATCATCAGTATACTCTGGATATCTGTCACTAGATTCCCATTTTCATCCTTGCAGAAAGAGGCCCCGGTTATTTTTCTTATTTTTTCGAAAAATTTTCGGACCAAAGATATTTTCTTTTCCCACCTTAGCGTTGAAGTCACCAAGCACGAGGCTTATGTTGAAAAATCTTGCCTTGACACGGACTATGGCAAATCGTTTGTTCACAGGTGTGAATTGCAGGACCTGATGCCGTAGTCTCTTGCCAACCACGAATTCGCATCCAAACTCGTGCTTCTCCACATGGCCGCTGTAGTAGATATCACAGGATACTTGCCGTAAGCAACCCTGTCCCTTCCATCGCATTTATTGGATTGCAGTGATATCAGCTTTGTACCTATCTTTCTAAGATATCTATCAGTTGGATAGAGGCACCATCCCAATTAAGGGTTCGGACTTTCCAAGTGCATATCCGTAAATCATTGTCAGTTTTTCGTTTGCGGTAGTCGTCATCAGATTTTGGGATCATTTTTATCTTATTTTTTTTTCGTTTCATTGAAATTGTTTTTTACGTGGTGGGTTTCAAACCCAACGTACAACCCTTTAAAGGCAGGTAGCCCACCGCTCAGATTAGCCGTCAAACTAACGGTTGGCAGTTTGCCGTTTCTAGAGAACACCATGTAGAGGTTTGAGTCGACTTGAGACGAGTTTGACATGGATAATGCTGGCCTCGCCAGGTTGAGGCGGTCAGACACGTTGCCATGTGAAGATCGCCCTCTTGACCCTCACGCGTTGCCTTGTGAGGATCGTCCTCCCTTGAAATTATTTGGATTTCATTTATATATTGTTTGAATTATATGTGTGGCGTCCGTGGCGTAGTTGGTTAAAGTGTGTGGCCGCTATGTCAAAGAACGTGGAGACCCAGGTTCGAACCCCAGCAGCGACAGAAAATTATTTGAATTAAAATAATTTTTCTGTACGGCCGCCACCTCTCTGCAAACAATGGCAAACCTCAGAGAGTAATCAAAACGCCATGTAAAGCTTCTTGAGAACGAGAACATTCCGTTCATCGCCGTTCGGAGTCGGCGTTAAGCCTGTAGGTCCATTTCTCGGTCAATTGTGTACAAACTTAATAACACGCACAACACAATTGATCATAAGAAGCTAGGTCAAAGTCCTTTCAAGGGCTGAAATGGCCAGTTATTTATTTTTTTATTTTTTTGAATTATAAAGAAGCCATATCGAGATTATGTATAAAACTAATACTTTTCAAATAGATAGTCTCGGCTTAGCTTGTAGACCTTAATCTTTTTTTCGAAATTTTAGATAACTCTTTCTCATAATTGGGGCGTTACTTCGCCGATGGCTACTTTAATGTTAGCTCTGAGCGTTGAAATTTTTTGCTGATGGTAAGTGTAGGCATTACTCCTAACATAACATCAAAGGAAGGAGTCTAACAGTGTTAAATCGCACAATTTACAAATTCTTATATAATTATTATAGCAAATTACAAATTAAATGCTTTAACTTGTATGAAATATTTCGAAAGAATAAAAATTTATTTTCTGCATATTTTGCAAATACACATAAAAGTGTAGCGTACTTATTTTGTTCGCTAGCAAGTGTTTTAAGACTACTGCACTTATTATAATAATTACCTCAGCGAGATCTTACCTAATTACAAAAAATAAGCACTTCTTCATGAACCCACATATTTAGAAACGATTGTTTTTATAAGTGCGGCACATGATAGCGCTAATCAGATAAATTCCAGTAAATTTTTTTGTTCAATTATGAGAAATTGCAGGGCTAAAGTAATTTGCACACAATAAGTGTTTTGTTTACTAATGAATTAAACGATTGTAATACATACATAACTTTCAGTTTGGTAAGTGTTGTCAAGATTTTACAAAAAAGTAGTCAAAATTGAGTCGAAATAACTACCATATGCAACGCACACTATGACATTCAATACACTAAATCACCAATATTATTGCTACGTAAAAAGTTGTCATTTCTATCCGCTTGACTATAAATCTTACGTTATGAAACTTTTCTCGCTGGGTGTTTGGGTGTCGTCTGCATGCACTTGCTTACCGTGTAAAGGTCTATTTATGCTTAATCGTAAGATTTATGAATGCATGTTTTTTTTTTTTGCTCGATTTCTTCGAACATTTTCTGTTAATCCACTGGTATTTTTCAGCCATAAATTTTCAGCAGTCGCCAGTTTTATGCCGTTAAAATGCGTTTATTACCTCGGCATTCGTTCCTTTAGCTTTCAATATAATTTTTTTAATTAAAAACGTAAATTACTTTTTCGCCGCTGTGCCCAGCATTGATAGAATTGACAATAATTGCAGTCTGGTTGATAGCCATTCGGGTATTCTTGTTTTCGTTTTATAAAATCCTTGGAATCCTTCGAGGATGATTTCATAATATTTATGGCGCGCATAAAGGAGTATTTAACGAAATCCTTTTTAAATGCAGAGTTATTTTTTATTATGCTTTATTATTTATTCTTTATTCATTGGTGTGCGTGTTTTAATTTGAATATAGCAGTGGACCGAACTTGTATAAAATTTTTGTTGATGCATTTTAACATATATTTAAATAAATTAATTGAATCTTGGACTGATGAATTTAATATGAAGTTAGAGTTCCATAATATTTGCAAATATGCAAATCCAGTTAATACACATACGCGAGACTTTTGAGCTAGCAATGTCAATGTGCCTATAGACGAGGGCCGTGTTAAATTTATTAGATTTCGTTAAACAACCTTTAAGCAGTTGTTTAGTTAAACATCGTTTAAGGTGTTACGCAACCTTGCTTAAATTGTTATTTATAAACGATTTATATTCATTGTGTAACTAAGCAAGTGTTATGTCAAAAATATACAAACTCTGCTACAATAATCTTTTTCATTCAGAGGAAATGCAACCGAAATTGCAATTATCGGTTGCATTAAGTGATAATGCAACCGAAAATTAGTAATTTTGACTGATCGTTTCCATTCTAGGTCAGCTGATTGATGAAAATTTTAGTTTAGACTTACGCATTATTTAAACTCAAATTTTGGCGTTTAAGTTACGCAGTTCTTAAACAACTATGAAAAATGTTTATAAATCACGTTTTCATGTTTAAATGCTGTTTAAAGTTAAACAAGCGCTAAAATGTGTTTATAAATAACACTGAGTATATTTATGTTATGTATTTATAAACACACATAGTATATTTATTAAATAAGTCATCAGTAAATCAAATTTTACATGTTTTAGATTTAAAATGATATTAATTTTTCTTGGCTTTTTCGACGTAATGTCGATTACATTTTCGCACGTTACTTCCACGTCACGATGCACGTTCAACAACGCCAAACCGTTCAATCGGTCTTCACTTGTCTCAACGGTCTAAGAGCGCTCTCTGCCCATAGCTGCTCATGAGCTTCACTTAAGTTCGTTAAATTTCTCTCTCATTCTGTTGCATGACTAGATTTTCATTCATGCCGTCTTCATTAAATATCATTCGTTTGCGAATATCGTGCAGGGAATATTCAATAAAATGTTCTAAAAACGCTTTTTCTGCATCCATTTTTAAAAACGGAACCACGAGCGATGTGGACACAATTAGAATTTTGAACGAATGTTGAATTGAAAAAATTTTAGTACACATTGTCAAACAAGGAGCAAGAGCTAACCCGTGACGGAAGTGCTCACAAAAATTTTTGTGAGCGTTCAGTCAAGAATTACAGTTCAACAATCAAGTGTACATACTATGACTCAAGCTCAGATTCTCTCTCAACTGACATTTATGAGCGATAATGTGTACCTTACTTAACGGTTTACAGATGCAGAGACTCCGCATGGTCGTTGTGTTATGAAAATATTTGTTAAATATCAGAATAAATTAATATATAAAAACGTTGGTGCGTATGTATGTAAGAGCATTACGGTTGAACCACTGAAGCTATCCATCTTTCACTCCATATTCATTTCATATGATTGTGTGGTGCTCAGGATAATTTTTTTGTGTTAAATATCCCAAGGTGACGCTGGGGTAGAGATAATTAAAATAATAAATGTAATTTCTCTGTTTATTTGACCCGAAAACAAATCTAAACGGCTGAACAGATTTAACTCAAATTCGGCACACTTGAATCCTATATTAGGTCATGGCATACTTAGTTTTGAGCACGCCTCCTCAACCTCTTTTTGACCTCTTTTGACCACGATTAATTTTAACCAACATAAAAATGAATAAAAACAACAAAAACCAGAACTTTTCTCCATTACTGTATAAAATTTTATGTCTACACTTCCGATACTATCGAAACTGGGTTTTTTAAATTAAAACTGTGCGGTGTTTGCATATATTTGATTCGAAAAATGCGGTGTTTTGTATGACTGTTTGCAGCTACAGGCGCGATATCGCAAAAAACAAACAAAAACTGGAACAGAACTCAGTGTTTTAGCAATACGTGTAGAAACAGCTACAAACATTTACAGCATAGGGGTGTGAATATTTAAAGTAAATAATAAAAAATCAATGTGGTTTCTTTTTGGTACCCTTAGCCCACATAATAAACATCAGTACAACACATTTAAATACAGGTTCTTTTAGAATCCGAACCTGTCTTCGATATAATATGACTTAAGAACGTCTAACGTATTCGGCACTTCTTCACGTTCATAATAAACTTTAACTTTTTAGTGAAGAATTTTACCCCCCAAATGATAATAGCTTCCGGCACGCCTGGTTGTTAACTATAACATCAAGTGCTATAGTAGAGTACGTAAAAGTAGTCTATTTTATGTTATCATTACAAGATCCAGCTTGTGCAAGAATTAAAGCCGCGAGACCATGCAATGCGTCGTGACTTTGGTGTATGGGCCGAAAATGAGATTGATCTCGATGCTGATTTTCATCGCAAAATTTTGTTCAGTAATGAGGCTCATTTTTGGTTGAATGGCTACGTCAACAAGCAAAATTGCCGCATTTGGTGTGAAGAGAATCCACATGAGATCCTTGAGACGCCATTACATCCACAAAAACTGACTGTTTGGTGTGCTCTATGGGCTGGTGGAGTCATTGGGCCATACTTCTTCCGAAATAATGCTGGAGAGTCAGTTACCGTTAATGGAGACCGATATAGAGCCATGATAACCGACTATTTTGTTCCCGAATTGGATGGCATGAATGTGGATGAGTTGTGGTTCCAACAAGACGGCGCTACATGCCACACAGAGCACGTCACAATCGATTTATTGAAGGAAACATTCGATGAGCGCATAATTTCGCGGAATGGACCTGTCAATTGGCCACCAAGATCGTGTGATTTGACACCATTGGATTATTTTCTTTGGAGATATGTGAAGTCGCTCGTCTACGCCAACAAACCAGAAACGTTAGGGGACTTGGAGGCCAACATTCGTGGCGTTATTGCTGACATACGGCCCCATATGCTCGAAAAAGTGGTTGAAAATTGGACCTGTAGAATTGGCTTTATTCGAGCAAGCCGCGGCGGCCACATGCCCGAAATCATATTCAAACATTAATGGCATAAAAATTATCCTTCCAATAAAGCCAAATTGATGGGCATTAAAACGATTTTCTTGTGTTTTATTTCAATTCGAAGTTCTATACCTCTAAAAAACACCCTCTATTAAGCAAATATCTTTCTTAATATAAAAAAATTTAAAATTAAGCCTCATTTGCTCAAATCAAGCTTTAATGCTTAAATAAGAAAAATAAATTTATAATCAGCATTTTCTTCTGATACAAGAAACAATTGAAACAATATTGCTTGAAGCAATAATGAAATACTTGATTCTAAAGCCTTTAGAAATACTTGAATCAAAAATATATTTTCTTATTTAAGCAATATTAGCAGAGAATTATTTTAGTTTTCAGCAAATCGTTCACTTATATCAAGCAAATTTTTCTCACTTCAACTTATATTGGCATGCTTATAATTCACAACATGTTTACATGAAAACATGTTTAAGATAGTGCGGATTGACAAACTATGGCATGGTTCGAAGGCGCAGTGTCTTTTCTGTTACTTTACTTGGAAACATGTAAGCGTCTACAAGATGAATATTGCCTCATGAATATTGTAGGGTGCCTGATGAATATTGCTACATTTAAAAACTCAAATAACTTTTTGTTTAATTCATCTAACTTACTTTTTATTTAATCATTTCTAAAATAAGATATTTTAATTAAGTTAATTCAATTGGTTTTAAAAAAATTAAATGGCCTCCACGCTCGTTGACGCATATGCGACATCTTATCAAAAAGTTATTCATTACTGCCTGGAGGGTTGCAGCGGAAATTGCCTCAATTATCGTTCGAATGGATTGCTTTAAATCATTTAAATATGTTGGTTTTGTTTTGTAAACTTCTTGTTTGCCATAACCCCACAAGAAAAAGTCAGGCGCAGTAAGATCAGGAGATTTTGGGGGCCAACGGAAGTTGGGGTTTCTGGAAATCAGCTTATTGGGGAATTTTCGCTGCAATTCCGTCATAACAGGCCTGACTATGTGGCAAGTTGCACCATCTTGTTGAAACCATACAGAGTTGAATGGGATTCTCTTTTGGCATAGTTCTGGAAAGAAAAACTCTTTCAGCATCTTTAAGTAACGGTCTCCATCGACCCTAACACTAAGACCGTTTTCTTGGAAGAAGTAAGGGCCGACAATGAACCTTGATGAAACTGCACACCGCACTGTGACGCGAAGTGGATGCAATTGCGTCTCATGCAGTACCTGTGGATTAGAAGCACTCCATATTCGACAATTTTGTTTATTAACATTGCTGTTTAAATCGAAATGGGCCTCGTTAAATGCATTTCAACATGTTTTCGTCCTCTTCCGTTATTTGATCAACTCGCAAAATTCCAATCGAATCGGCAAGTCTGCTACATTCAGTTTGCTTGTAAGTTGTATCTTATATGGGAATAAGTTTAAATTTTTATGCATAATTGTCTGCAGAGACTGTCTGCTGATACCCATTTGAACAGATAAGCTCCTTGTCGAAGCACTAAGATTCGCGTGTATGGCAGCACCAAAAGCAGCGATAGTTTCCCGCATCCAAACTGAGGGTTCTCGATTATGAGGCTTTCATGCGATTGTTCCACATTCAGCAAAATTATTCACGAGCCTCATAATGCTCCATCTGCTAGGAGTGCCACCAAATGTTCGCCTATATTCTCTTTAGACGGAAACTACGGACTCCAATGCATGAAAGTGGCGCACAATCCAAATTCTGGTCTCATTGTCCCAATTTTCCACTTTTCTCAAATGAAGCAAATTATTCTAGTTTTCAACAATTTGTTACTTGAATCAAACAAATTTTTCTCACTTCAAGCAAATATTACACTTGAATCTAGAAAAAATATTCTTTAGTTTTAAGCAAATTGTTCTTGAAGTAAGCATTTTTTCTGAATATCATTTATTTAAAATTTGCTCAATTCTAGTTTACGTTAAGAAATTTACGTTTAAGTGTTAGCTGATAGCCTATTTGCTTGATTAAAGCATAGAATGCTCGATTTTTTTTCTCTCTGTGTAACGTTCTGACTATCATCGTTTTTAACCATTAAATACACAAGACGCCCGGTTTTTACCGAAAAAATATATTTTTTGTAAAATTGAGTAAAAATAAAAACTGCGTTTTTAGTTTTGAAATTTTTTTTTTTTTTTTAAATTTTTTTTTAAATAAAGTGGTTGTATGTATAAAGATACAATGTGAATTTACTCACATCTAAAATCCCTATTAAAATATATCAAAATAAAAGAAATGTGTTATGAAATTTTTTTTAATTCATTTATTTTAAAAAGTTAAAATTATCAAAAACTGTAGGGAGTGCACACTGTATCTTTAAAGATACAACCAACTAAAGTGACCCAGTGAGGTGCCAAATGATCGAAATTTTTTCGAACCACTTAAAATCACTAAAGGACATGTTTTGAAAGCAGTCAGTATATTTTCCTTATCAAAATTATTTATCTGTTCCTAGAAATTTAACTGTTAAAAATAGTGTTTATTTAATTTAAAAAATACATTTTTTGACTTTGTACATAATTTTTTTAAAAAGTATGACAAATAGAAGTAAAAACCATTATTTTATTTAAGACTTATAATATTCTTAATAATATAGAACCAATTTGAAAAAAATCAAACCAAAAATATAGCCGTAGGAATTTCTTGAATGGTTGTATCTTTAGGGATACACGGTGCATTTAAGGGTTACAGTCGTATGAACCAATTGTTCCATTAGCCCATAAAACGCATCAAACGGTAAGTTTTTCTGAATGTAATGGCGTTTCGAGAAAGGCTTGTGGGTTATCATTGCTCCAATGACAATTCTGTGTATTCACGTAGCCATTTACAAAAAATTCCGATATATTTTTCGAATTGAATTGTGTTTTTCGAAATAAATTTCAACAATTTTCAAACGTTGCTTCGGCATGAGTCTATCCATGATGAATTGTTAAATCAAATAAACACAGTAAACAATGTTGCTAATTTTAAGTTCCCCACCTCCAATAAAGAAACACCCATTATATCAAAAGATCTCTTAACTATAGTGTTTGTTTTAAATACAAGAGCAGAAGAGAAGAACTATTTAAAAGACTGGCCAGTGTTGCCAGATGGTCCGATATATCGGATTTGTTACGATTTTTAGCCTTGAATACGATGATCCGATATTTGGCCAAAATTCCTCAGAATGTTACGATTTCAGGAAATATAGATCCGACGTCCGATTTCACATATATTTCTTTATGTATATTAAATGAAAAAACTTTAAAATAAAATAATGGTCGCAACTTTGAAGCATTATTTTTAATTAAAAATCATTGGCAGCACTTCTTATCACGAATGTTTACATACTAAGGAATGACAATTACTTTCGCTGCATTGCTTTCAAAACTTTTCTTTGTGTTTGAATTATTTACTGTGATGTTTGTGCTAAACTGCGTCGTGGATGAAAATACATCTTACATTTGGATATGAATAAATTTCTGATAAAAAAAAATAAAAAAATGGTTAATTATTGTTGAAAAATAAATGCACGAGTTTAATAATAATTTCTACTATTCTGTTAAGGTATAAGTAGTTTGTACCTCAAATTCTGCAGCGCAAATTCTCTAATTTTGTATGTTTGTAGTATTACATTGCTTAAAGAAATGGATTATGTAGAATATGTAATTTATTTAAATAAATAAACCTTAAATGTGGATCATACATCTATATTGTATTTTATTTGTCTTCCTTCCGACAAACGCGTCGAAAATCCGACGGGCTGAAAGCAAAAATTACGATGCGAAATTTTTTTTCCTGGCAACACTGAGACTGGCAGATGGCATGCAAGTCATTTTTACCTTATTTTTATATGTTTAAATCAGGGCTGGGCATTCTAACACAGTCACATATTATTATGTCTTGTTAGTATTGGTGCTCTCTCGAATTGCGCACACTGAGCGAAATAATTGTCCCAATTATCTAGATTTATAAGTTTTTCTTTTTTATTTTATGTTTTTATTTTTAGTCATCGGTATTGTTCATTATTTCTTCTATTAATTAATTAATTAATACAAGTAATATGAATGAATAATGTAAAGAATCTAAAAAGATAATATGAATGAGTTATATTAAACCTTAATATATACGAATAATTATTTTAATATAAAATCATAATATATATGAATAATTAAAATTAATAACGAAAAATATGTAAGTAAATAATAAGGCATTAAATATAACAAGTAAACAATTAATCAAAAAATCAAGTATTAAAAAATTTATAAGGAATGTGAATGAACAATGCAAACTGTTTTAATAGCTTATATGTATTAATTATATGAAACCTTAATATATACGAATATAAAATTCTACATAATAAAAAAATATATGCATTAGTATTATAAATCTACAATAAGTTGATTTTTCACGAGTGTACATATAATTTGCAGCGCAAAACGACATAGGTCTTTACAGCATCACCGTCAGCGAACGACTGAATTATATTCTCTTCTGTTGTGAGCTTTATGTACTTGTGAAAAGTTACGCTCACAGAGAGCTCAGTGAGCTATGGAAAGTGTTGCCATATTTTTTTAAAAAAAAACTTTAATTTCCAGGAAAAAAAAACATGTATTTTTAAAATGTGTGCTTTAATGTGTGCTTTTTGGCAATTCGCTTTGTTCTCTCGTCGTCCCGCTATTTTGGCCACTTCATTTCTCAAGAAAATACGGAAGACTTGATCGTCAACTCTGATTGTATTACTATGTTTCCGTGGCGAGTTAGCTCGGGGTTAGGGTTTTCGTTGAGTTAAGAAAATGGCATGGATAGTGTTTCCATGCACAGCATCGAGTCGAGTTGAACTTGTCGATTTCATTTGAGATTTTTGTTATTTTTTTACATTAAATGGCAAAAATAAAAAATTATATTAAATGGCAGCATTCACTTTGACAGATAGAACCCAGTAAAATCTTACAAGTTTCGTGGATTTAACTCAACTCAACTCAAGTCGCGTTTCCATAGCGAGTTAGCCCCGAGTAAGCACCAAGTTAACTCGCCATGGAAACATAGTTTATGTAAACTGAAGCGTCAAGTTTAAAAAGGAATGCCAAAAATTGACCGCCAAGACTCGACGAAGGGAAACCGAGGCAAAAGAACAGAAACAATGACAGCAACAATAATAGCAACAGCACTGCCATAAAATAAACTTTAAAAAGGAGTGAAAATTAGTAGTAGCAGCTTCAAATGATACTTATGTTTTTGTAGTAACATACAATTTAGTTTATCTATTTGATTCATAGATGCACTAAAATAGAAAGCATCGTTTTAATCCTAAAAACTTGAAAAACTGGGTAAAATAAAATAAAACTTTATTTTTTTAGGGAAAAACTTGAAAACTTTCTAGCCTCTCAAAAAACTGGCAAAACAAGTTTTATCTGCCCACATGGCAACACTGGCTATGGAGCGCCATGCGCTGGTTTAAATCATTGAACTTAAGGTTTCCAAGGATTCTCTCAGTTTCTTTCTCTACGCTAGATTATGAAAGCAAACAAAAACGGATTTCACATTTTAACAAGGTTTTGGCTATTTTAACAAACGAAACAAATATCATCAACATTGAGAGCTGAACTCAGTGGACCTATTAAAATACTATTCTTTGACTTATCCATAGTTAGTCCAATTTTCCGATCTATTTAAAAAGGAGGAAAAGATTAATTTCAGCTGTTCATCGTGATACATAGAATACATCCAACAATTTTTCTTTTACTGAAATAACCAATCAGTCAGTTTTTGGTCAAAATTGTTTAATAACTTTTTTAATAACGTATTCAAACTTTCCGTTGCGCGTTCAATTCATTAATATGCGCATTTTTGTCACAAAACTCTGAAATTATTTGCTATGCAACAGAGTATCTCTCACAAACGTTGGGGAGCAAACGATATTTTAATGCCAGCATTTTTTGCATATTTATGTCGTGTTCTGCCTTAATTTCCAAAAAATTTTGCATAAACTTATTTCCCATTCTACATGCCCGTATATCACAATTTTTTCGCGCACTAATATTTGTTCTTTTTTTTCTTTCGCTTCTTTGTCCATTTTCAGTTTCGCCAATGATTTCGGTTTACAGACAAATGATTTACGCGGAATACGGACAGAGTGCAACACTGGAGTGTTTGGTAAGTTTGAAAAAGTAGCAAATATTAAAAAAAAAATGAAAACTGAAATGAGCAAAACGAATACACGTTATAAATGAAAAACTGGCGCAATGCTTCGACCACAAAAAAAAGGAGCAGAATTTAGTGCAGCATATTTAGGCGTTGCCCACTTTTGAAGCAAAACCAAATTTTTGGATGTTAAGCAGAGTTGTTGAAACATTTGGCGCTGAAAAATACGCCTTTTATTTGTAGTCATTTTAAATGCGCTGCCATTTGCATTTTTTTTTTTTTTCCTTGAGGAAGTGCTTCACTTTTTGTGCTGCTGAATTATTGAAGAGATTTTTGTTTTTTAAACATACTTGAATTATTAACACGATGTAAGCTTTGTGTTCGTTTAAGTGAATATTAAACACAATCACATTTGGGGTTGTATAAAAAAGTGACCGAACGTGCTTCTGGTTATTCGAGCAAATGTGAGGCTTCCAAATGCGCAACAAATCAACACTGGCTGCATTAATTAAAATATAAATATTTTTTTTTTTTTTAATTTAAAAACAAACACATGGTGCGCCATACTTTATGGCGATATATTAAGATTGAATAACTTTGACATTTATGAGTTGATTGACTTAAATAGACTTTTTTTGAAATTTGAAGTCAGTAGAAATTTGAACATGAATCGCTTAACACCGAAATCATTGCTATAGCGCCTGAGCTGATCGAAAAAGTAATTTGAAAAGCAACAAAATGGGGCACAGTTTGCTTTGGCCAATAGAGGCTGTCACTTGATAGATGTTGTAAAGTAGTAAAAGACCAAATTAAACAAAAATACCGCAGTCAAGAGTTATGTCGCAGAAAAAAACTAAAGATGCAGAAATTTTACTCTTCGTTTTCAAAAATATATGAAGCCCATGAGGTTAAAAATTCGTTCCACTCTAGTAGACACTTTTAAAAACTTGTTAGTATATATGAGTAGTAACTTCACATGGAATGTCCATATCAACCAAGTTGTCTATAAGGTAGGTATATATGGTGCTCTGCATGGACTAAGTCCAGCCTCTAAGTTCTTATCAACCGAAGTTAAGCTTAAACTTGTGAAGTAATTGTTTACAGTTGCGAAGTCTTCTCCAACCTGGATCAAAAGTCTAACGGATCAATAAAGCTTACTGTAGCCTACAATAGTTGCGCAAGACCCATGTTTCCGGCATTTCTTATCAAATCGCTGGTTGTTCCTTAAACAATTTATTAACGTTTCGTACAGTGATTTCTTTGCAGAATATAATTCAAACTAAGCAACCAGATTATCTCATTGATATCTTAAGATTCGCTAGGACACAAAGAACAATGCAGCTCATTTAAGAACGGTTTAAATATCTAACTACCTTACGGCATTTCTTTGTGTATGCGATAAATTTGTGGAATTCGTTACCCACGGACTTAAAACGAACATTAAGCACCGTCACTTTTAAACAAAAACTCTTGCAACATCTTATTGAAACTCAATAAATGAGAATGGAATTATTTCTTTTCATTTTCTTTCCTGTCCTGTCATTCAATATATAATTCACTCTGTCTCGAATCTAGATCATAAGAGATATGCACATTAGGGCGTATCGAAAAATTTTGATCGTATTCTAAGAGGTCTCAAAAGTTGCATGGGGTTGTCAAGATCACCCAAAAAAAAATGTTAAGGAAAAAAAAGGATGTCTTCGTGCCCCGCAAGGAAAAAGTTGTTTTTTGAGGAAAACAGTAAAAAATAACGACCTTAAAATGCTTTGACTTTTATAAAAAAAACTACGTATGTCTTAAAGCAAAAGAAAGTATAGGGTAAAACTAACAATATATTGGTAAATACGATACCACTCACGATTCTTATTCACAGTGTCCTGTGTGAAGTATATTCGAAGCAAAAGTTGTAATCGAGATAGCATAGAACTGTTGACTGTTACCCAATAGTCTAAATTTTGGTGGTATTGATTATACTGCTAACGTATTCCTTAAAGTTGCCGAATTAATAATTAGCATAATTTTTGTATATGCATTTTCCTATTTTTGAGAAATGTATACTTGAATGCAATTTTTCAACTTTTTCAAAAAAATGAATATAAAATTTTAAATCTCGGGTACCAGAAATGATACCGAAGAAACTTTGCTCAATTTCGATTCTTTAAATATTCCTGAACAACATCCTGTCTAAAAGTTTTAATTTAAAGGACCAGTTTAAGGTCAGGATTTTATTTTCTATTTTGATACTTAAAAAAAAAAAATACTTCCTAACATGAAATTTAACAATTTCATCAAAAAATATCAAAGTAAAAAATAAAATTGTGGCTTTAAGTTGGTATTTTAAAATAATACTTTCAGACAGGGTGTTCTTCAGGAATATTTGAAGAATCCAAATTTAGCAAAGTTTCTTCATTACCATTTCTGGTACCCGAGATATAAAATCTTATATTAATTTTTTTGAAAAAGTTAAAAAATTGCATTCAAGTGTACATTTCCCAAAAATTGGAAAATGCTTATGCAAAAATTATGCTTATTATTAATTCGGCAACTTTAAGGAATACGGTAACAGTATAATCAATACCACCAAAATTTAGACTATTGGGTAACAATCAAAAGTCCTGTGCCATCTCGATTACAACTTTTGCTTCGAATATCCTTCACACAGGACACTGTGGATAAGAATCGTAAGTGGTATTGTATTTACCAATATATTGTTAGTTTTATCCTATACTTTCTTTTGCTTTAAGACATACGTAGTTTTTTTTATAAAAGTCAAAGCATTTTAAGGTCGTTATTTTTTACTGTTTTCCTCAAAAAACAACTTTGTCCTTGCGGGGCAGGAAGACATCCTTTTTTTTCTTAAAATTTTTTTGGGTGATCTTGACAACCCCATGCAACTTTTGAGACCTCTTAGAATGTGAAATTCGAAAAAAATTGTAATTCGACGCCCTTATGCACATATAACTTTTAAAATTATGGATTATGTCGCTCACATTGTTTTAATTTTTAATTTTTTTTTTTAATTTTTAATTTTAATTTTTAATTTTAATTTTTAATTTTTAATTTTTAATTTTTAATTTTTAATTTTTAATTTTTAATTTTTAATTTTTAATTTTTAATTTTTAATTTTTAATTTTTAATTTTTAATTTTTAATTTTTAATTTTTAATTTTTAATTTTTAATTTTTAATTTTTAATTTTTAATTTTTAATTTTTAATTTTTAATTTTTAATTTTTAATTTTTAATTTTTAATTTGTAATTTTTAATTTTTAATTTTTAATTTTTAATTTTTAATTTTTAATTTTTAATTTTTAATTTTTAATTTTTAATTTTTAATTTTTAATTTTTAATTTTTAATTTTTAATTTTTAATTTTTAATTTTTAATTTTTAATTTTTAATTTTTAATTTTTAATTTTTAATTTTTAATTTTTAATTTTTAATTTTTAATTTTTAATTTTTAATTTTTAATTTTTAATTTTTAATTTTTAATTTTTAATTTTTAATTTTTAATTTTTAATTTTTAATTTTTAATTTTTAATTTTTAATTTTTAATTTTTAATTTTTTAATTTTTAATTTTTAATTTTTAATTTTTAATTTTTAATTTTTAATTTTTAATTTTTAATTTTTGAATTTTTAATTTTTAATTTTTAATTTTTAATTTTTAATTTTTAATTTTTAATTTTTAATTTTTAATTTTTAATTTTTAATTTTTAATTTTTAATTTTTAATTTTTAATTTTTAATTTTTAATTTTTAATTTTTAATTTTTAATTTTTAATTTTTAATTTTTAATTTTTAATTTTTAATTTTTAATTTTTAATTTTTAATTTTTAATTTTTAATTTTTAATTTTTAATTTTTAATTTTTAATTTTTAATTTTTAATTTTTAATTTTTAATTTTTAATTTTTAATTTTTAATTTTTAATTTTTAATTTTTAATTTTTAATTTTTAATTTTTTATTTAATTTTTATTTTTAATTTTTAATTTTAATTTTAAATTTTAAATTTTAAATTTTAAATTTTAAATTTTAAATTTTAAATTTGTAATTTTTATGAAATACATATTATAATAATTTGTTTGTTTGTACATTTTTAAAAGTGAATTCTTATTTGTACAATGATTAATATTAATAGTACATAAATAAATAAATAAATAAATAAAATAAATATATCTCTCGTGTAGCATGGTTATAACTTTTGCAAATAATCAGCTGCATCAATGTGGTCGTTGTCTGCCAAATGAAAATATTTTTTTTTATGTCGTGGAATCTGTTGCGAAATAACGACATCTTGACTATGTTCACACCGAATTCTGGTTGAACAAATCAATAAAAATCCCATCTAGGAACTGTATGAAACCCAGTGAACATCAGAATGCCGATGAATCTAAGCATTTCGAAATTCGAGACAGACCATTGGACATTGTTTTGAACTGCATATAAATTGAGTTGTGGTTCGTGGCAACGATATCATCGAAAAAGCAGCAGAACAATTCAATTGTAGTCTTCGTAGATAATTTGTCGGCAATCTTTTTACGAGCTCCATCCATTTCTGCTTCTACTGGACCATTTAGACCCAACTTTCTTCGCTTTTTGCGCTTCCACTTTGGGTCGCAGTAGGGTGCGTGGGTGGAGTGAAGTTTCGCTTCTTTTTTTGAGGATCACAAAACCACCAAACATTAAAATTTTTGAATCGTTTTTAGCTTAAATCGCAAGAATGGACATTTTTCTTAATTTCTATACGTTCGGATTTGAACATTTTCGATTTCGGCAAAAAATTATGGGGATACTTCGTTTTTCGATTTTTGAAAACGGTGCGGCAATGAAAGCATCACGTGACAGTATGACACTTCACCCCACCTCACCCTACTTTAATTTCCTATAAATTTAGATGTCAAACATGTCAAGTTTTTGGAAGTATACGTATTTTTGCATATTACTTTTTCCACTCTTTTGCTTTTTAGTTTTATTTTTTTTTTTTTTTTTGTTTGCATTAAAGTACTTTATAACTTGACAAACCTTATAACGGTAGTCATAATTGTATCATGATATGAACAAAATGGCTCGCAAACAGAAATAAATTTCAAATTTGGGAGAAAAATTGTATGTCACTTAACGCCCAAGTGACATTCCGTTTATGGGTATGTACTTTTTAAATTGTGCTAGAGTCAACGTTAAACTGGATCGTTCTTGCAAAATATTTCAAAATCCATAAACTACACGCAAAGAAATTTTTCGTTTACCACAACTGAAAAATTCACCAACTATACTTCGTTTGCAAGCTGTATTTGCCGCAAACGAAAATTCAGTTGTCATCAACTTAAAAATATATCTTATATATATATACCGCAAGCTATTTCGGTCATTATTATTTATTATATTAATAATCTTTCTCATTATGTCCGTCCGTCTTCTTATGGATTGCACTCATCGCACCGCCGTTGCTATCTCCGTCCGCGTATTAAGCAAACTACCAATTTCCTTATATAGTCACAATTCGTCCCAAAAGTAACTCTGAACTATAAGAGTTTTGTTTATACAACGAAGGGAAAAATAAACAAAATTTTCAGTTGGGAAAAACGAAGTTTTCAATTGCTGAAATTCATTCAGCAATTCAACAATTCAATTCAATTGAAATTCATTTCCTGCAACTAAATGACTCGTTTCTCACAACTGAAAATTTTGTTTATTTTTCGTTGAACGTTTATGACAACTGTTGAAACGTTTGCAATAAACGATTTCAAGCACGACAAACGAAGTTCGTTTGCGGCAAACTGGCGATAAACGTTTTTTTTCTTTGTGTGTAGAGCAAACGCTGAAACTAATTGTTTTACGTTACCGTTACAAGTGAGCAGCACAAAAATATTATGATTAAATTCGTAAAAAGAGAAGAAAAAACCCCCGAATGTCGAAAATACCAAAACAAAAAAAAAAAAAAATAAAAATATAAAAGCAGTAATGTTCGTGATAAAAAAAAAGACAAAGTTGTCCGCTTATCAGAGCTTCGCGTCCGCTTATGGGAGATTTTTTTTTCATAAATATGCATGTTTGTGTGTCCGCGTCCGCGTCCGTTTATCGATGTATGGGAGAGCATTTCTTATGGAAAAAAACCAAAAATTGTTCGTTCCCCAGAATATGTCCGCTTATAGGAGATGTCCGCTTATTAGAGCGTCCGTTTATGGGAGCTTTCACTGCATATAATTTTAAGACAAATGCTAATATTATATGTAGAATAAATATTTTTAATAATTTTTATAAATAACATTCTTTTTTGAAGATTTTTCCAAGACCCTTCTTGCCCCCTTTCCATCAGAAGAATTTATATTTTTGTTTCCATTTATCTATTAGCGACATGTCAGCCTTTAATCCTAGCACAATGGCGATATGATTACTGATCTATAACTTAAAAGTATTTCAAATTGAAATTGGTGCTGTGTGTACGCAACCATGGTAAGAAATTGGTTTATATTCACATAACGACATGAAAATGGCGCACCCTGTAGATCCAGGACATATATTTTAAACGAATTTTAAATTTTAATCAGAGTGTTTTTGAATCGTTGCAATTGTTGTTGTTCAAATTTGTCCAATAGCATAAAAAAAAACAACTCTCATGACTATTGAAATCAAAGATAAAAATAAACATTAATAATAATTAATCAATGCCAGGCATTAACTGTTGCAGTGGTGCAACTATTAGTCAGCAGCATAACTCATTGCCTATGGCAAAGCAACAAAAGCTACACACAACAAAGTCAGCAACAATAGCGGAAACTAGCAACAACTCACATATATTTATTACTTACATTTGTTGTATTTAACAACTATGTAATTTAATATCCTTTAACTATGTATGTCGCAATCATGCACACAAAGAGCATACTCACACACACACATACCAATATAAAATCATATCAGGCACAAATGTGCATTAATATTAATTAAAATAAACATAAAAGTATAAAAAAATAAATCAAATGATAACTCAATTTAATTAGTTTGCTTCGAACAAATTTGTTTTCTTTTTTTGCAAGGAAAATTCTGGTTTACTAAGTTACAACTTAAAAAAAAAAAAAATAATTACTCAAGCAAAAACCAGACTTAATGTACTTAAACCAACAAAGTAAACGGTAAATTGATACTTCTGTAGAGTATAAATAGAGGGTTATATTCAGCTGCAATATATGAGAATTTTTTTTACTCGTACATGTAAAGAAAAAAACGTTTATCGCCAGTTTGCCGCAAACGAACTTCGTTTGTCGTGCTTGAAATCGTTATTTGCAAACGTTTCAACAGTTGTCATAATAACAGTTCAGTTGCGAGAAACGCGTCATATAGTTGCAGGAAATTAATTTTGTTTGTCATAAACGTGAGTGATTTTTAAATTGCAGCAATTGAAAACTTCGTTTTTCCCAACTGAAAATTTTGTTTATTTTTCCCTTCGTTGTATAAACATAACGCTTATAGTTTAGAGTTACTTTTTGGACAAATTGTTACTATATAAGGAAATTGGTAGTTTGCTTAATACGCGGACGGAGATAGCAACAGAGGAGCCATCCATAAGAAGACGGACGGACATAATGAGAAAGATTATTAATATAATAAATAATAATGACCGAAATAACTTACGGTATTATATATGCATATAAAATATTTTTTTAAGTTATGACAACTGAATATTCGTTTGTGGCAAATACAGCTCGCAAACGAGGTATAGTTCGTGAATTTTTCAGTTGTGGTAAACGAAAAATTTCTTTGCGTGTAGCTATCCGTCTAATAAAGTAATATGGGAAGGGAGCATGTTTGCAAGAGTTGTGTGGAGAGCGTCACAAAAAGTGACTGTTTTGGACCAACTAAGGTTTGTCCGAAAGGTCAGGCCAACGCCAATTTTTTATAGTTTACAGCTATATGTACTTCAAACCAGTGATGATATTTGAAAATTTTCGAAGAGACTTTTTTTACTCTTCAGAAAGTACTTTTTCGGACGCGAGAGTACTTTTTATGAACATTATAAAAAAAGCTTTTGCTGGCCCCACGCATATATGTATATTTAATTTAAATTAGTGGTTATTAACTCGTGAACATTTTCTTGTGATGATTTTTTACGATTTTCGACGTGGATTCACAAGAAAAGAATGCATCGCTCAACTTAAATCAACTTTTCGTGATAAAAGACCTCATCCAGCGACTGTAAAAAGCTGGCTCAATGAGTTTGAACGTGGTCTTCGTTCTCTCCAAACGTATTTCGTGAAGGTCGTCTAAGAACGGCTGTTGTGGGAGAAAACATCGATGCTGTGCTTGAACAATTGGAAGCAGAATGGCATGCAACATACCGTGAAATGGAGTCATTTTTGGGAATTAGTAGGAGTAGCATACATTTGATTTAACATGAGCATTTAGGGGTCAGGAAGCTTTATTCCCGTTGGATACCCCATAATTTGACGATTGCTTAACGAAAGCTTCGTATCGATTGGTGCAAGAAAATGCTGAAAAAACAACGAGGGCGGTTCGAAACACGTCTGCGACATCGCCACAGATGACGAATCATGGATCTACGCTTATGAGTAAGAAACAAAGAAGCAATTCACTGATTGGTTCTTTTAAAGTGAGCAAATCCGACAACATTAATCTGCGAACAGGGCACTTTTAAACAAATGTTTGGCAGATTTTTAAAAAAAAACCGATCATGTCGCAACTGCACCATTTTAGCATCGGAGAACTGTTAGTACTGAATGGTACATAACCATTTGTTTCCCGGAATTGAGGAAAACCAACCACCGAAGGAAGATCATCTTCCATCACGAAACTGAGAGTTACCAAACATCAACTCAAGCGATCATCCTCATCATTTGGGAACTCGTATTGACGGGTTTGAGGATGATCCTTCTTTGGTTGCTGATTTTCCACAAACATCAACTCAAGCGATCATCCTCAAGCTCAAAGAGTTTTTGAGCACTCAAAACGTAGAATTGATGGGTCGTGCGCCTTACAGTCTCAACTTGACACCCAATGACTTCTTCTTGTCCCTTCACATCAATAAAAAAATTCGTGGAAAGCTTTTCTCTACGCCTGAACAGGGTTGAGGCCTTCAAAAACCTGGTTTCAGAGGTACCAACTTCAGACTGGCAAAACAGTTTTGAAAATTGGTTCAAACAAATGCAAAAGTATCTTGATCATCTTGGAGAATATTCTGAAAAACAATAAAATTTTTCATTGATTAACCACTGTTTTCCCATTGTTAGGAGCAAGGCTTAAAACGCAACCCTCGTTCCTTTCTAACACAAACAAATTTATGTTGATCCAATTAAAAACATCTTTTATATTGGTTTCAACAAAATTTGTTTTTTCGAGGTCATATAATTTGTAATCTGCTCCGCTCCGGCAATAACGTCGATAATTTACGACGCTCCGATCGTCCATAAGGCGCTCTTTGGTTAAAGAATTATCATAGTTTTAAGGATGCATTTTAAGCAGCAACAGTTAATTGGAAATCTAAAAAAACAAAACACTTTAATTATAATTCAACCAGTGATGATTCTATTTAGGTTATTCTTGGCCGAATAAACATTGCTTTATTTCAATAAAACGACATGGTATTTAAAAGTTCTTTTCATGCACAACAAATTCTGATATGAGATGACTCCAATTTGCCGAACTTAATTTTTTGCGCTTAATACTTTCTAGATATTCAATTTTTTGTTTTCTTTCTTTTGTTCTTGTTTTCTGTTCAAAAAATTCCCAATGATCTTGCGTTCGTGGTGGATTTCAAAACGCTTATTTCCTGCGTTTACAATTTTTCGGTGGAAAATCTCTCCAAAATGTTGTACCGATGGGTATGTTTGCATCGCAGCAGTTCTGTAGACCTTTCCATCTGCGATACCCAGTCACTGTAGCATTGCCATAACTCTTCATCAGATCCTCCTTGGGTTTCTTTTTCATGATGTCGAACTCTTCCAAGTTGTGGGCAGCCGGTTTTATGCGAAATAGTATGTCAGTCATGGTGGTCATGTTATTCTCAAATTGCTCGCCATTATATAGCAGAATGCTTGTCTCACCACTGTGCAACTTATTTTTGAATGCAACCTGATTCCAGTCCAAAAATTCCTCTGCAGCTTTTTCAATATCAGGCTTAGGATTTTTAAAGTTATCTTTGTAAGCACTCACATCCGAAATGCATCCGCTTTTACCGTAAATGCCTGGCGTTATAGCGTGTTTATCAATCCGTTTAGAGATGCGATCCTCATACCAATTGCCAATGAGTACATCAGTGCTATAGACCGGTAAGAGTTTTTCCAATTGGATTTCCTGTAGTTCCATTTTGTAGAAACAAAAAAAAAAAAAAATAAAAAAAAAAATAAAAACAAATAAACGAAGTGAATGTGACAAAAGTATAAAACTAAACGACTCCTAGAAGTTTCATTCAACAAAAAAATGTTTAACTGCTTTGATAGTGCATAAGTAGGGTGTTCAAAAATATTTATTTGAAATATAATATAAGGGTATTCATAATGTGATGTGCTTAGTCCTTCATTGTGTAATGATTATGCGTTACTACTAGTCGGATCAAAGAGTAAACAGGTTACAATCGTTATTTATCTTCATTATATATCATATTGAATATGTTTCCTTACTTAAAAGTAGGTCATAATTAGCCAGCGTTATATTGTGTTTTTTCGAAGACATCTCCCGAGCACTTCAAAGCGCTTAAACTTAAGAAAACATAGTCGAAACAACTGATTATATATGGGATGGCTCTGACCGTAGATATAATTAAAAACAGTGCTGTCCATTGCGTGGTTTGTCAAACCATGTATTTGCATTCCTGGTATGTTATTGTTATTGTAATTTTATTGATGTCCGATAATTACGAAAATGGATCGATTAAGCATCGCAAAACTCCTTTAAAATGTTCAAACCTATAGATAGATATGCTTGTGGCGAGCTAATTCAGCTCTGGCACTGCGGCATCTTGTGATGCCTATTGTGCCATACCTTTTCTTTTCTTAAAGCAGTTCGTTTGCTTTAGTTTTTTTCAGAAAACATAATATATTTTCGAGGTTGAGGATCGCAAGGTGTCCTTGAGAGACTATTTCGCTATTTAGGATTCTCTTTCTTATATGGAGAAGGGCTGGACATTCTGTGAGAATATGTCTGGAGGTTTCTTCATCCTCAAGGCATAATCTACATAATGAATCAGTAGCGAGATTCATTTTGTGTAGGTGTTTCTTTAGTTTGCAGTGTCCAGTTATGATTCCGGTCATCATCTTTAGGTCTTTCTTCCCTAGGTTAATAAGAAATTTCGATTTCTTGGGAGAAAGTTCTGGGAATATTTGCTTAGTGCATATCTGTCCTAAGCAGTTCTTCCAGATGTCTTGAGATTCGCGGAATGAGGTTTTTTTGACGTGTTGCTTGAACAGATTCTTACCAACCCCACAGAACGGTTCCGGTCCTGTGAGTATTGATGATGCTCCCTGTTTGGCCAGGGAGTTCAAACCTATAACAAAAGTAAAGCGAGGACGCAGGTCATAATCTTCCCTCAAAGCGCGAAAAGAGGTCACTTAAAATTAACTACTTCAAACCTATAACAAAAGTAGTTAATTTTAAGTGACCTCTTTTCGCGCTTTGAGGGAAGATTATGACCTGCGTCCTCGCTCTGCCGTGCAAGCAATTAGAAACATCATCGTAACGTATGCTTTGTGGACAATTCGTGGGTGTATGTGAAATAGCTTAACCCATCAATGAAAACGTATGATATATCATGTGCAATGAAATTTTTTTACGCATTTTTCGATAATTCCTCAAAAATCCACCGACAATGTAAATCTTTTGATTTAGACAGTGTGAGAAAGCTAAAAGTATGCTTTTTCAAAAAAGCACTGAAGTTGATGCCTAAAGCTCTTTTGTTTACATTTTCGCACCAGTTTTGTGCAGAATGATGAGCCCATCGAGTTCTGGTGGTGAGCATTATTGGGTTGATAACCTATTTCTCGAAGTTCTCAGCAATTGTGCCTGTGTTATGGCTCATTTAGGCGTCTTCTGGACCAAGACTAACACCTCCATCCGGTAAAATCCTGCTCAAGCAACAATGGAAACCTGCTGATCAATTACAAAACAGGAGATGAAGCAACAGCTTGTGACTGACGAATTTTCACACAATATTTTCTTCAACAATTTGGTTCATTTCTTACTTGGTGGATACATATAAAAGCAAAATTTTGGGGCTCTGAAAGAGAGGCCAATACACGAAAAGATTTCTCAAAATATTGAAATCCGACTTTTAAACTATTATTTTAAATTATATTTGACCTTTTTCCTTCATTCAATAATATTGAAACCAATTGTTGAGCTTGAGGCCAAGTATGTTAATGAAGAAAACAACTAACAATAACAATGGCTTAGTATAGAGGAAATCAAACAGCAGACTAGACAGATTGTTTTGTTGGACTCTACACCAACTCATCAGTAGTCTTGCATGATTTTGATTAAGATTCACTCTGTTACTAAAGTTTGCTAGATTATAACTGTTGTCGAGAAAATTTCTAGGTATTTACTTTTGGCTGACTAGAGCTATAATGAGTGGATCAGTAACTGAGTGGATCACAGTCAAAGTCATGCACCGAGAAAAAAACTTCTGCAAAATTAACAAAAACTTATTATAATTTATGTCTTCGGCAATTTAGAGCCTCCTAAGTTTTTCGTTAAAACATCTAAATTTTACATGTTTAACTTACCGATAATGATTTGGATAAATTAACTAAGTATTTTGTAATTGTAAATTACGGCTTCGACTGTTTATATTAGCGTGCTTTCTTAATCCGACGAACAAAGTGTTCATGTCCATACCATTTTGATAAAGTGTCAAAGTTTTACTAAAATAAATATACTTAGCTTGGGTGAATCGTTCTTTTTTTTGTTGTGACAGGATTTTAAAGTATGTGCTTTCAAAGCAATGTTTAAAACAATATATTACTTTTGTGAATAAGCATAAGTTTTTAATTTCCATACAGGTTGTTTCCACCCAAGCCGGTTTAGGTGATTTTACTATTGTTTTTTTCTCGGTGTGCAGCGGCCAACCAAAAATTTTGCTTATTTTGCTGTATGATTTGCTCTATACAGAACCGCACAGAGGGAAAAACCTATGGACTGAGTACATAGATTTATGTACTCATGACAGAAATTTCTGCACACAGAAATTTTACATTTTTCCTGTATTGAGTACTTGTTGAAATCTTTATCGACTACATAATGCTTTTAAGCAGTGCTGTAATCAATAAAGAATTTTATGTACTCATCACAAAACTGTTGAAAATAAAGTCATGTCATGAACACAGTTCCGATGTAAGTAGTACATAGATTATTGACCCATTACATAAAATTTGTACAACATATATGTGATGAGTACAGTATCTAAGAACCATTTTCATGTACTCAGTACATACATTATTTACTCATTACATAAATTATTTACCCATTTCATATTTGAAATACATAATTTTATGTAATGAGCACATACATAATTGACTCATTACATACTTGAGTACATAATTAGTGAGTGCATATTAGAGAGCTGCGCAAGCATAACACTAATGACTTGCAAGCCATCTACGATTGGTTTTATTGTTTTTTTTTTTTTTTACTATCGGCCGACATCAATACGTGAACGTCGCCAAAAACCGATCTTTTTGGCCCATCTTGCTTCGTTTTCAAGATATGTCGTTCTTCTCAATTCTTTAAGGTAATCATATCGACCGACCTTTAGAACACCCAAGTCTGTATTGGTATCCGTATTTATGTATTGAATAAATGTCTTACTTTAATCGCATAAGTGAGACATCTACTGAGTGCATATCTTGACATAGAATACGTCATTCTCTGAGGTAAGTAGGGTGGTTGATAGTGATCAGGTGTCGGTATTTATATCACTTTTTGAGCCTTGGGTGGGCCTAAAGTACTGATCGTACAATGTTGATGTTAGCACTTGTTGGTCTGCTTGATCCTCAATGCGACAAAAATTCATGTTAGAACTCTCTAACTTATATAAATTTTACACAATTACATGAAATATAAAGCCAACATTTGATGTTTTTGTTTGCTTAAACTTGCTACCTATTTATCGACAGTTTCCGGTTTTATCGACAAAACCATAAAATTTGTCCATAAATGGGAGCCCCCCTAAGGAGTGGTCGGAGGAAATCGGTGTCAAAGGCAAAAATGTTCCTTTTGCAAAAGTAATGGGGGTCAGTCATACATATTAACCCTCTCCGGCACTCTCTTAAAGGTCATATGCTGAGGTGTATGGAATAAATAACAAAAACCATAAAATTTGTATGGGAGCCCCCCTAAGGAGTGGTCAGAGGGAATAGGTGTCAAAAGAAAAAATGCTCATTTTGCAAAAGCAATGGGGGTCAATGATACATATTAACCCTTTCCGGCATAAAAACAATAAAATTTGTATGGGAGCCCCCCTAAGGAGTGATCGGAGGGAAAAGGTGTCAAAGGCAAAAATGTTCCTTTTGCAAAAGTAATGGGGGTCGGTCATATATATTAACCCTCTCAGGCACTCTCTTGAGGGTCATATGCTCAGATGTATGGCATAAATATACAAAAACCATAAAATTTGTATAGGAGCCCCCCTAAGGAGTGGTCGGAGGGAATAGGTGTCTAAAGCAAAATCAAGTAATGGGGGTCGGTCATACATAATAACCCTCTCCGGCACTCTTTTAAAGGTCAGATGCCAGGTGTATGGAATAAATATTTTGCTTAATAGTTTTTAAAAAAGATGTCATCAAAAGCGAATTGAATAATTCTACGTCTTGTGTTACGACATAGTCGAAACTACTGTATCTTTTATATATTGAATACATGTTTCGCTTTAATAGCACTTTTGCCATGCCGTTGTGTAAGCGAGAAATGAACTGAGTCTATAATTTATGTATTGAGTACATTTATTGTAAAACGTTACATAAAATATTGATTGAGTACACCTTGCTTATATTTATTGAAGTCTGCAATGTATTCAACGCATATTTTGCTGCATTGAATACATTTTTTATTAATTTTATAAAGTGAATAAAAGCATATGTAACCAGTACACGTCTACTTTACTCAGTATATGCAGCTCTCATTGCGTTCTCATACAAGACGCAGTACATAGATTTTACATACAGTGAATCAAAAAAGTTTAGAAACAAAACAGTTTCTTTAAAACATTTATTCAATTTATACCCTTTTAACACAAAACTAAAATTTTTTTTTACATATTTAATATTTGATATATATTTTTAACGCAACATCAAAAAATCCAACCAAAAAACAACTTTCTTATCCCTACAAATAAAAAAAGAAACAAAAAACTAAACACTTCATAGCCAAAAAAGTTTAAAAACATTTGTGCTTTTGATTGCACTTTGCATTGCTTCGTTTGAAAAAAGCTTTAAAATAACTGGATCTAAAGTCTTTAGCTATAAATGTCAGTAATATATGCATCACTCACCCGCTTTTTTGTAATAAACGCAGATTATTTATCTTTTTGTCTTAAAAATGGGATTGGATGGGAAAAAATCTCACTGGACGTTCGTAAATGAATTCTAAGGCTGTGTTTCAAAATAATAAAGTGCAAGATATTGGCGAAATAATCGAGAGAAGCCATTCTCGTGTTCATAAAACTATAAATAAATATATATACACGGGATCATTACAACCAAAACTTCGATCTGGTCGGCCAAGTTCTTTAACAGCGCGCCATGAACAAGTTATTTTGTCAGTAATAAAAGCAACTCCAAACGTTTCTGCTCCGAAGATTGCTGCGACACTAGAGAAATTGCATGATGCCCTTATAAATGCCCAAACAGTTCGAAGTAGGCTCCATAAGGCTGGCTATCATGTTAGAGTTGCTCGAAAAAACCTTTCAGAAGTAAGCAAAATTCGGATAAACCCTTGGAGTTTGCAAAAAAATACATCAACCAATCGGAACAGTTTTGGAGAATTGTAATATTCAGTGACGAGTCGAAATACAACATTTTTGGTTCGGACGGACATCGTATGGTGTGGAGAAAGGAAGAAAACATTCAAGCAACAATAAAACATGGAGGCGGTAGTGTGATGGTTTGGGGGTGTGTTTCAGCAGCTGGTGTGGGAAACTTGAAGTTCATTGAAGGAATAATGAATAAAGAACATATTTAGCCATTTTGAAAGAAAATTTGCTGCAAAGTGTGAACAAAATGGGGCTAGATGAAATCAGTTTCTTTTTCCAACAAGATAATGACCCCAAGCACAAGTCGCGTTTGGTCATGGAATGGCTGCTTTTCAAAGTTCCACACCAGCTGCATACACCCCCACAATCTCCAGATCTCAACATAATTGAAAATGTGTGGGACCTTATTGATAAAAGGGTCAGGCACCATTATATTACATCCAAAGAGTCGCTTAAACAAGCCATATTAGAAGAATGGGATGCAATTACCCCACCAGAGCTTGAAAAACTATCTTTGGGGATGAAAAATAGACTCCAAGCGGTTCTTGATGCGAAAGGCTATCAAACAAAGTACTAAAATATTAAAAAAGTAGTTTTTCTTTAATTTTTTCTGTATAAATTTGTTTCTTAACTTTTTTGGCCATGAAATAATGTTTTTTTTTGTTGTTTTTATCACTTGTACGAATATTTTAATTGTTTTTGATTTCATTTTTTTGTTATTGTGTTGTGAATATATATGACATAACAGCTTAAAAAGTGTAAAATTTCAATGATTGTTTAAGAGAAAATGTTTTGTTTCTAAACTTTTTTGATTCACTGTAGATGTCTCTGTACTGATTACATGACTTTTTCTCTTAGTGCGTTGTTGTTGTTACAAGTAGTTGTTGTTTTTTTCAAGCTTCTATTGTTTATTGGCATAGATATATTAAAACGCCATTTCGAATAAAAACGAGTTACGCCTTTTCTATATTAAGTCATCGATTTGAAACTTTTTTCCTCGGCCTCGATAACTCTGTAAAATTAACCGTAAAAAGCATTGTTTTGAGATTGTCAAATGATAGATTTCGGGAGTAATCCACTCAATTTCTTTGGAGTACTAAATGCCTCATTATTGTCTCTTTGTTATGTCTAGGCCTGAAAAACAGTTCATATTTTGACGCGTTTAAACATCTGAAAATGCTCATTGTTCTATTTGATTTTCTATTTAATTTTATTTTAATAAAAACTTTTTCGGAAGTTATAAAACAGTTTTCCGAAGCATTGAAAGGAATATAAATTTTAAAGTCATCTACAAATTGGCAAGAGCGATTTTGAAGCCTTTGTCATCAAATGTTATTTAATAATTCTGTGAATTGAATTCTTTTTGTACCATATCAGTTTATGTTTCCTCTGAACTTTTTCACTTCTAAACGAAACTCATCAAAGTAGAGAAGGAAATGAAAATTTCATTGTAAAAATTGGAGAAAATATTTTTCATTACAAATGCCTCACTTAAATTTCCTAAAATATTCATCAATAATTCTAAAGAATATCATAGAAATTTAATTAAAAAATATTCTCCAAATTCAGCAAAAATATTTAATTTGTAAAATTGAAATAAACTGCTTGCCTAAATATTGCAGCAGTTGTTGAGAATCTTGATTAAAACTCAGAAACTGCATTGAAGCAAATGAAATTCAATTAGAACATGAAATAGAAATGTTCATGTTTCTACTAGCAACAAGAACGACAGCAAAAAAAAAACAAAAACAACATGACAAGGCATTGGCTTAAAGGACTTTGAAGAGCACATGTTGCATGTGTTTCTTCTTGTTCCTCTACAATACTGCATAACCGACAATCGACAAATGACAGATTCTGGTTTTACATTGGCACATGAACATGTGCCAGTGTGTTCGTGTGCTTGCGTGCAAGTTAGCGCATTTATTTAGCCACTACTATAACGTTGTTACGTCAATTACTTGATAACATTTCTAGTGACAGCAACATCGTAATAGTTTAAAATTAATTTTCTTTCAGGTTGAAGCCTTCCCTGAAGCCATTCGTTACTGGGAGCGTGCATACGATGGAAAAATATTGGATCCTGGCGAGAAATATCGCATTGAAACATATCCGGATGGGTAAAAACTGTTTTTTTAAATTAAGTTTTATTTTTAGTTTTTGTTTTTTTTTCCTTCATTTTTTCAAACGAATTCATCACTAATAAAGGTTTTACCTGCACAGCTTCAAGACTACGATGCGTCTGACTATCAACAATCTGCGCAAGGATGATTTCGGCTACTATCACTGTGTGGCGCGCAACGAACTGAATGCAACCATGGTTAATTTTGAAATTGCGCGTAAGTTTGATGAACGTAAGTTTTATTTAAACATTTATGGATGTGATATACCACCCACACAGCTCAAGATCCGAACAGCGAGATACCGTACGTGGGCAAGGAAATAAAAGTTTACGGTCAACGTCCGCCAGAGAGTGAGTGTCCAATATGTGAGCAGTGTCCGGATCCAAGGTGAGAAAAGAATTTTTTATAGAAATAGAATAAACAATCCTTAAGGGAAATGTTTGAATTTTTGACAGTGTTAATAAAAACACTGTTGGACACAAAACGTTGCACTATCAAGAACGAAAAATAAAGAATGAAAATAAAAATACTGGCTTGCATAAATGAATAATAACTGAACTAAATATGAAGCATGAGGAATGAAGTTTTATGCATGAACAATAAATGAACCACGAAGTTTTGTGCAGAATACAGGGACAGTAAACAACTGTTATTTTCGAAAATTTTTGTATGAACAAATCAATATGTTATATGCACTGGATAAAAAGTTAAGACATCAACGAGATGCTTGCTTCTTTCAATCTTTGTTGATAATTATTCTACTTCTAATAGAATTTTATTTATTTTTGTTTTTCTCAAAAATAAGTCTTCATTTTTATTTTTATTATATTGCTTTGCTTTTTTACCCACAAAATAAATTCCCACAAATATTAAAAAAATCAAAAATTTCAACAGCAACACGTTGTAACACAAGACGAAGAATTGAATAAAAATAATACTAAATACACTCAAGTTATAATCTACTTCTTATTGAGACTGAGGTTACGTGCGAAGTGATCTAAATTGACTTATAAATCTAAATTATTTTAAGTTAATCCGTAATTCAGTGCCTACAATAAAAAAAGCTCAAGCCTGTGTTAGATAACACGGGCGCATAGGTCAGACGTAGAATACGTTAGTCATTCACAGCCTTATTCAATAGATTTCCTTAAACAACTTTTAAACGCGTGTTTAGTTACGCACTGTATAAGGCTTTACGCAGCTTCTATGCAACCTTGCTAACATTGTTATTCATAAACATTTTTTCATTTTCTGCTTATGATTGTAAGGTTTGTGTCTGAACTATAGAAAATCTCTACAAAAATTAAGAATTCCTATGGATTTACAATGGCCGCCGCATAAAAAAATGCTGCAAAGGGCGCATATGGAGCATGTCTTTGATATTAAACGAAAAGACAAACAAAAATCATGGTTGTATTTACGTAACCTTTAAACGCCAATTTCGGCCTTTAAGTTACGCAGCTCTTAAATAACTACGAAAAATGTTTATGAATAACGTTTTCTTGTTTAAAGCCCGTTTAAAGTTACGCTGCCTCTAAAATGTGTTTATGAATAAGGCTGTAAGACATTGAGGATGTCTTAAAGACGTGGCCAACTGGGTAAGCACAATTTTGTTTCTCTGCATCGCTTATCAATGTTGTGTATGTACACATCGTTTGCTACTTGGTCATTATACTTCTTCTCTTTCTCACACTGGTTCTATGATGAACACACAGATAATCGTACTGCTCTTACACATGATGTTGTAATACAAAATTTGAAGGAGTTAAATTTTGATTTACTTATAGAATGAAAAAAATTATATGTAGCAATATGATTATTTAAACACAAATTAAAAGAAGACATATTAAATATGTTACGACCATACTTAAATTTTCTTCAATGCATGCATAAAGTATTAAAAACTTATAATGAAAGTGACAAACATTTTCTCAAAATTTTGTGCTCCAGAGTAACATCCCCGTATAACGTATTCTACGTTAAAACGTTGCATGAAATTTTATCTCCATGGCTATTGGCACTACGGTAAATAGAACAGTGATGTTCACCAGTGTTGCCGTTTCAAAATTTTTAAGCGAAGTGAAATTTTAAAAAAAGAAATGAAGTGTAGCGAAATAAAATTTATTAAAAAAGGGAGTGTGAAGGGAAGTGACGAATTTTCTGATGGTAAACACAGATTTTTAACAAGAAAGAAATAAAGTTAAACAAAACAGTACACAAAACAATTCAATACAAATATATGAATAAAATGTAGATACATACATAGGTACATATCAAAATCATATACAACATTAATAATAATAAATAAATTAATAAACATAGAAAACTTAATATAGTAGAAATGTATTCCAACAAGCTTTTGTTATATTTTTGAAGAACTTGTTCAGATGGATATCAGTTAAGAAGTGTACCCTCTGAAATACATTCTGTAATTAGCCTTAGAAGAATTTATGTATTTCCATTTAGTTTATTTCACATTTTACTTTTTAATAGTTTCATCTGCGAAATTACCCATTCCGTTGTAGTGCTGCTATGGGGGAAGTACAATAAAGTTCCAACAAATTGTGTAAGCTGTGGATACAACAAATATCCAAGACCATTTTATATTTGGAAACAAGTATTCAAAATTTTTCGAATTTTATTTCATTTTGCAAAAATTCATTTAAATCTAACAGTCTCCATTCACTTTCCAAATCTTCTATTTAATTTTCTTTAATCAAATTCAGGAAAAGTTGGATAAATGGAACCAGACTACTTCCAAGCCTTGCTGGAACATAATTTAAATTATTTTGAAAAAGAAATTGCACTTTGTACAAAATAAAAGTGTTTATGCCAAAGAGAAAGTGTCGAAGCATGAGCCTCCAAAAAGAAGTAAAACACTTCAGTTGAAGTGAAAACAGCAACACTGCGTAGTACCAAGCGTGGTGAGACTCGAAGATTTCATTCGAGAATCGAAACATGTACACGATCAAACCATGATACAATTATGCAAGGTAGGAGTGACAGTTCTTTCGTCTTGCACCAACTGTCAAAAATAGTATAAATTAGAGAAAGAAAAAAGTAAAACAGAAAATAAAATAAACAGGCAAATGACAGTCGATGCAAAACACTTGTGAGAAATTAGCCAGTTGTCACTCCTACCTACCAGTTGTCACGGATCAAACGCACGAAGTTGTCGTAATCTCAATCAGAGAGCGCTCCAGCAAGAATTGAGGGTAAAGGCTTATGTAGCAACGCAAAACGCAACAACAAATTAAAAACAAACACAGAAACAACACAGAAGCTTTAAATGTAGTGGTCTTCATACCCGATTATGACCATGATACAATTACAAGGTAGGCTCATTTTAAAACGGCTGCTCAATGTAAAATTTTGCAACAACAAAGCTGTAGCATCTACAAACGTCAAACGAAAAAAGCAACAACAACAATTAGAAAAACTCAATATTATCGGCTGATTTTGACAACTAGTGCACCCTACTCTCCAATATGAGCCTACCTTGTAATTGTATCATGATCGGGTATGGGCACCACTACAATTAAACCTTCTGTACTGTTTCTGTGTTTCACTTTTGTCTTTGATTTGTTGCTGCTTTTTGTGTTGCTTTATAAACTTTTGCTCTCAATTCTTACGCTCATCGCTCCCGGAGCGCTCTCTGCCCATAGCTGATCATGATGGAACCACAGTAAAGTTGAGGTTTTCTGTCACATGATAATAATAACAAAAATTAATGGCGTCATAAGGGCTCTCAGAGAACTCCTTTAAGTTACTTGAATGCTACAAATGCAATAGCAAAAGCAAAAAAAAAAAAACAAAATTAAAATAAGGGCAAGTATTACTCCAAGGATTTAGTTAAGCATTAGAGCAATGATTTGACAAGGGAACAGAGCAAGGATTTGGACAAAGATTAAGACCAGTAATAAGATAACGAATAGGACAAAACTTTGAACACAATTAGAGTAAAGAATTGGACAAGGATTAGGACAAAAATTGGGAAGATGACTTCGACCGAGATAAGGGTAACGACAAACATACCTATAACAATATTTGGGATAAAATTGGAAAAGTATAAGGACAAGAAATGTGACAAGGAATAGAACAAGTATTTGAACACACTAAGAACATAACAGAACAAAAATTTAGAAAGGAAGCGGGAGAAGGATTAAAAAAAGAATAAGGTCAGGAATTTGGACATGAAAACCAGGGGTTATACAGGAAGAAAGACAATTATCGGAACAATTTATAAGAATAAGAAGGAAAACAAGTTTGGGGACAAATGAAAGAATGGGGACAGTAATAAGCACAAGGATAAAGATATATAATCACGCCAAAAACTTTGGGTGCATCCACGATACAGCCATTTTTAACTTTTCCAAGTGTTTTTCAATACAAACAAAAAGGAAACCAGAGAAAAATTTAAAAAAAAATAATACTAGTTAAAATAAAATAACAAGTAGATTAACATTGAAAAAATTCATCAAATCTCGTTAGAATATTTGCCAAATTGGATTAAAATTTGCAGTTCTATGTTCTTATATCCTATAAATTGATTGTTAAGCTTGATTTTCTTTTTATATCAACGACTAGTGGTTTCTCCAGTGGTAATCTCCAGATCAAAATTGCTAAAAATACACAAAAATCCATTTCGGGGACAACAAAATTGGTTCAGACAAAAAAGTATTTCAATCTATAGGACTTTTATACACTATTTAATTTTGGTACCGGAACTGTGGGAATTGTCAAATTGTCAGATTTCATTTAATGAAATTTATCCTTTAGAGTTAGCTCAATAAATAAACCCCCCCTTATTTAGAAAAAAGAAAAAAACAAACAAAAAAAAAAAAACAAAAAAAAAAATAACAAAAAATATCTTTGAACTCCCCACTGACTGTATTTTTTAAGCATTTTTTTCTCTGTCTTTGTTATCATTGCTGCTTGCCGCTGCCCTCCATGGTCATTCGTTCGCATAAAAGAGATGATTTAAATTTATTATTATGCTCGGGCACTTAAATTTTATTCATTCCTGCATATGCACCATTTGCACTGCAGTTCCGACAGTCAGCCTTTCGTTTGGAAATCTCTAGCATTTGCTGCCGCAGGAATAAAGGGCTTCCGTCCGATGTTTTTTTTTTTTTTTGTTCTGAACAAAAACCTGCAGTAGAACCCATACAAACACTCGCCTATTTAGCACACCCACATTTTTGCAGATGCTACCATCTCCCACGTATTTTCCTTTCATCTCAGTCATAACTTATGAATAAATCTTTTATCCTTTGCTCTTGGGTAATGTTTTTAATTTTTCCAGTTATTATCATTCGTTGCTGCCGTTTTTTAAGTGGCTCAGTCACCAATGCTGCAAGCCATTTAATTCTTTCATTATCTGTCATTAAGCCGAATATTATTTAAATGTTTGCTTCTCTCGTACCTTTGCAGTCTATATCAATGCAAGGACTCAATAAATTCCAACTTTGAAATTCAGCCAACGGGAAACTACAGTTATCCTGGACTTCCGAAGCGACAAAAAAGTAAGTATGCGGCACATAAAGAACACTCTCTCTCTCTCTCTCTCTCTCGTGAATAATAACTTTTAATAGCTTTTTAATGTCAATACATTGCCTTGCACATCCTTGCATCCTTGCGCATAACTCCACTTATGCATGCATAATTATTTCAAGTGAATTTATTTTCCTCACTTACAAAAGTATAAAACAGGAATTAAAATTAATATTTTATGTAAAATCATTCGCAGGCTGCCTACTGTATGCAGTTGGCAAACCCGTCTTCCACAAAGCGGTTAGCGAGATCTACGGATGTTGGCTGAAAGATGCGGCTGCCAAGGAAAGCGACCGTGAAAAAACGTTCGTAACAAACGAGAATGATTCGTACAATCTGTTTGAATTTCCCACAAAGATGCAATTCCGCATGAATAGCGTGCCAAAACAAAAGTATGAGATACGAGAAGGATTCCATGTAAGTATGACTGAGTAGTTGTTGTTGTGAAAATAAAAAATGATGCAAAGAAGGCAAAATAATTCATAGGAATATTGTTGAATATTATTACAAATGCACATTGAAATATTTTACCATGCATTTTGTTAGGTTTTTAGCTGACATTTAGATGACATAATTATGCCAAGTGCTGTTATTTGAAGAAGAAATTGATTTAATGGAATTGTATTATCGTGGCATACAATGTGGGTCATAGAAATAGCAAAATATTGAGTTCAGCCGTACAAAAAAATCAGCCGTACCAGCTTTCTATTAAACTATCTTTTCTTTGTATTAAAAGCTCTCATTCGAATCTCACAGATATCGGAAAATATCGGTTTGCGGTGTTTTTTCTCTTCATCGTTGAGTGCCATTGAGCGTCAGAAAAGTATCATAAATTTTGGTGGAAAAGTACCGCAAGAGTAGTAATCTAAAAGGGAGCAGCGGACGAAATGTGAAAAATTAACCATTTTGACGTGACGAAGTTACGTTGTACCGCGCAGGTTTCCAAAAAAGTTGCAAAATTAATTTTTTAAAAATTCATCTGCGTTGCATTGAATTGTTACTCGCTGAGTATAAGAGCTATGATAAAAAAAAACTGGTATGACCGTAAAGGTTAATTCTTTGACTTTATTAAAAAAAAAAAATTTAATACGCCATAGGGACGTAGTGGGAGCTGCTTAAGCAACGCAACTGAAAATTTGTTACATGGAATTATTACTCACTGAGTATTAGTGCTGGAATTAAAAATACGTAAGCCAATAAAGGCCTACTGTAAGCCCTCACAACAAAATTAGACAAAAAAATTTCTGACATAATAGGGACGCTGAGAGAGCCGCTCAAAGATCGATAACGCAACATTCTTGCAGCGGCGTTGCATTGAATTTTTACTGAATGAGTATATAACCTACGATAAAAGTTTAAAAAGGAAAATGAAGGTTTTATACATGGCTTTACGACAAAAATAAAAAAAAAATTCCGGCGTCGTCAGGTCGTGAATATAGCAACTTATGTAACAGAAATGTAATATCGTTGCATGTAATTATTACTCACTCAGGAGGAGTGCTACAGTAAATTTTGTTTTACGACAGCATGAATGTGTTTTTACGGTTCACAACTAAATTACAAAAAAATTCTTGTTGTCATGATTTCAGGGATGCAATCAAATAATGCAGTAAAAATGCTACAGCCCTGAAAAACGTTGTATGGATTTTTAAATCTGTGACTACTCGTGCAACGGTAAATTTTAAGGAACGAAACGAAGATGAGGTAGGTCTTCGGGCATATGACAAAAATAAAAATAAAAATTGACGGCGTGTCAAAGACCCTCAGGGAACCGCCTAATGTGACGCATATGCATCACTTTTGCTGGATTAATTGAAATTAGAGCACAACCAAAGGGGAAGCAAAAAACAAAGCTAAAAGAAAAGCACCAACACCAAATCCAACAACAACTCCAACTCCAACACCAACACCAACACCAACACCAACACCAACACCAACACCAACACCAACACCAACACCAACACCAACACCAACATCAACACCAACACCAACACCAACACCAACACCAACACCAACACCAACACCAACACCAACACCAACACCAACACCAACACCAACATCAACACCAACACCAACACCAACACCAACACCAACACCAACACCAACACCAACACCAACACCAACACCAACACCAACACCAACACCAACACCAACACCAACACCAACACCAACACCAACACCAACACCAACACCAACACCAACTCCAACACACCAACACCAACACCAACACCAACTCCAACACCAACACCAACTCCAACATCAACATCAACATCAACATCAACATCAACATCAACATCAACATCAACATCAACATCAACATCAACATCAACATCAACATCAACATCAACATCAACATCAACATCAACATCAACATCAACATTAACATCAACATCAACATCAACATCAACATCAACATCAACATCAACATCAACATCAACATCAACATCAACATCAACATCAACATCAACATCAACATCAACATCAACATCAACATCAACATCAACATCAACATCAACATCAACATCAACATCAACATCAACATCAACATCAACATCAACATCGACATCGACATCAACATCAACATCAACATCAACATCAACATCAACATCAACATCAACATCAACATCAACATCAACATTAACATCAACATCAACATCAACAACAACAACAACAACAACAACAACAACAACAACAACAACAACAACAACAACAACAACATCAAGAACAACAAGAAACTTCGTCACGTCAAAACCTACGGGTGTGTCCAGGACACAGCCAACTCTTTTTAGTCCAATTGGGTAACCGTGTTCTTGACCAAAAATAAAATCCGAAAATGATATTTTTGTTTGGGTAACTATTTTCACATCTGTGCAAAAACTTGAAAATCATAAAATAATAACACTGTTCAACACGAAAAAAATAACAAGTTTCTGACAACGGATTCTGATGGAGAGGACAAAAGAACAATAACCGTGTTTTATTCGTACTGGTTTAACCAAAAATGTTCTAAATTACATGCAGAACACTAACAAAAAGATGAACCTGCTCAGTAGCTGGATCATCTTGTTAAACTTTTTTTCGTTCCGCTACTGCTCTATAGATGTCGTTGTTTACTTGTGTTTTCATTGATTTATAGTCACCCTTTGCTGTCAAAAGAAACAGCTGTGCTTAGTTTTTTGCAATAAATAAATAAAAATGGATGCAAAAGACTCGTAATTTTATTGCTCCAAGCGGTCAATGCTCCAAGCTCCAGTGTCCCAAGCGGTCAAGGCTCCAAGCTCCAATGTCCCAAGCGGTCAAGAGAAAAACTTAAAAAAGTTTAACTAATGCGATCTATTCGTTCATCAGGTTAAACCAGAACGAATAAAACGCGGCTAATATACGTGTATTGGCGTTTTGAAAATTTACGTATGAGTCTTATTTTAGTGGGGATTTAATTTTCCCCCTTTTTGAACATTCTTATAGTGAAACGGCATAGGAAATCATGTTATCCTTATATTTTGGGTATAGGATGTGTTTTGAGAATTTATGTAAAATACTACAAGGAATATTTTTGTGGAACATTTTAACCCCCTAACTTCTCAGTTTATGGGTGTTATTTGACCCTTCTATGATAATAGGCAAAAAAGACCCATAAAACAAAGATATAACGGATTAAAGTTTTCCACAAAAAATTTTTTTATAAAGTTCTACTTTAAGTCTCTGAATACACGAAAGCTGAAAATTCAACTTAAAAGACAGAAATAACTCAAAACTTAAAAAGTGTTTAAGTGTTAATTTCGTACTTATTCAGAATTGATGATAAAATGTCGCACAAGACTTGGTTTTAGGGGGTCACTTTCTATAAAAAAAGTGTTTTACTCATTTGGCACATCATACTTAGCAATAGCAATAAGCCTTATCGGATGCACTTTGGCTGATAAGATCCATTAAGTTCAAAGAAAAAACTATGAAAAGTAAAATTAAAACAAAAGTAAATTTTAATCCCCTCCTCCGGTTCTCATAATTTTATTGTACCAAAACTTGTTACCATAGACGCCATATACTTGTTGTTGTGTTCACAATTTTTGGCGTTTTTAAAAATAATCACATCATTTAAAACTATTGAAAATCAACCTTATTTATAAAATCATAATTTTACTTGTTCAAATGTAAATCTGGTAAAAAAGCATTCATTTCACAAACTTTACATACAATTATAATGAATAAATACATAATAAATTGAAAGAATTTAGTCAAACTATTAAAAGAAGGTCCGTTTTAACTCTTAAACTCGAGTTGATGGCAAAAAGGGCACCATTTTTAAATATGCGTTTGAAACTCATTTATTTTGATTACTTTTCATCCTGGTGCAAAGAAGAACTAATATTTAAATTATTTTTTATAATTAATTTTAATTATTACTTTATTTATTTATTTCGTTTATTTATAAGATGATATAATAATCAGGACATTAGGATAATATAATCTTATAAAGCTGCCCTAATGACAAGTTGTGCATTATTCATGGACTAATCTGATTTTAATTAAAACTCTTAATATCTATGGACTTTAAAATAATAATTTATATAAGAGTAGACAAATACAAGTAACATTATTACAACTTAACAATATTTGACCTATAAGTAACTTATTACTAACTAGAAGAGAAAAGAGGGAGAAATAAAGATCAGAAAAAATAAGTGAAAGATAGATAAGATAAGATAAGCTAAGGGAAATAATAAATGAGAAGAGAAGAGAGATATATTTTATTGCCTTCGATAATAACGTGGAAGATCCTCCTTGAAAATATTGAAATTACTGTTGTTAATGATATGAGTAGGAAGCGAATTCCATAGCCTGATAGCATAAATAAAGAATTGACGGTCAGATGTTAGAGACACGTGTCTAAACTGTACAAGATGATTAAAACGGCTAGAGTGAGTGAATCTTAAACGTTTAAACAGGTATGATGGTTCCTTATTGTATATAATTTTATGTAGCAAAATAAGTGTTTTCATGTCTAATTGCTAATCAAAAGTCTTATTGAATATCTCATTGGCTAAGTAAGATCCATGGTCTCTTCTTTTTAATTTATAAATATATCTGGCTATGTTGTTAAATAATACCTTAAGTTTTTGTTTACATTCAGAGTCACAATTTGAAAAAAGTTCACATCCAAAGAGGATAGTGGGAATGAGATATGATTTCACAAGTAACATTCTGGTTTTAAGCGGTGTAAAATATTGCGTTGCCCATAAGGATCGCAGCATACCGCAAACTTTACCAATGGAAGTATTTATATGTAATTTCCACGATAGCGTTCTATCAAATATAATTCCTAAGTTCTTGGCATTGCGTACATACCCAATTTCAGTTGATCCCATTAAAACTCTTGGAAGATTTATTGAGTCTGGTTGTTTTTTATGTATTGCTAAGCATTTTGATTTTAGGGGACTTATACAGAGACCATTTTTCTTTGTCCATTCATAAACATCGCTCAGGATTTTATTAATATTTGTAACACAGTTTGCAATTTGGTCACAGCAACAACTAGTGTAAAGTTGAACGTCATCGGCATACATGTGTATTTGACAGTTACTTAGAACAGATGGAAGGTCATTTAAATATAGAATAAATAGAAGTGGACCCAGAATAGAACCTTGAGGTACACCTCTGGACACCGGAAGGAGATCAGATATTCTATTGCACAAGCTTTCCGTGAGATATACTGCCTGTTGTCTATCTCTAAGGTAAGAGTCTAACAGTTTTACTGTAGAAGAAGAAAAATTGTACATATTTAGAAGTTTTGAACAGAGTATTTGATGGTCCACTGAGTCAAACGCCTTCGAGTGATCAAGAAGTATCAAAAAAGAAATTTGGCTTTCGTCAAGTGCCTTGCGAATATCTTCTGAGACATCTATAAGTGCTGTTATACAGCTACGTTTCTGCCTAAAACCTGATTGACGATCACTAATAATATTATTGTGAGCAAGAAATTTATTAATTTGTTTAGCTATAAGGGACTCAAATACTTTTGACAGATATTAAAAGCAAAAGAATTCAAAAAATTTTAAATCTCTGTTTGTTTTGTTGCAAATATAAATTATAAATTAGTAAAACAAAAACGTAAATAAATTTTTAAATGCTGATTCGATAATGTTGAAATACTTTTATTTTCTTTTCTTTAAAAGAGGGAACGATATGGAAACAGCTTTTAATGTATCTTTTCCACTTAAAAAAAAATGTTCGATTTTTTGGTTTATATGAAAGTGTTACTGTATCGTTCTCCATCTTCAAAACAGACACAACTCAAAATTACAAAATTTTCAGGAGAAGCAAAAAACCACTTTGTTTTTCAAAAGAATCCATACAAAAAAAGGAGACAAAACGATTTTTTTTTTAAATTAAAGAGAGATGAGTGCAAAATTTTTAAAGTTGATGGAGGTTATCACTACGAATAAAAAAAAAGCCTGTTTTGAAGATGGAGCGAGATATGTGGGTAGAATTCGTGTCAAAAATTTCAGGATTTCTTAAAACGGTGCCAAAGATTAACGAAAAAGCCCGTTTGAGGTGAAACTGTGTTACATTATATTTATTATTGTAAAATCTCTAAGATTACCTACAATCATCTATTAAAACTTAAAACTCAAACTTTAAGAGCGTTTCAAATTTTAAATATAGGGTAATTTTTCAATTTTTGTTTTTAAAATGGCGCCAAAAACAGGTATGAGGTGTAATTGGTTGATTATAAGTAATCTTATAGTTTCAAGTATTATCGTTTGCATGAACTAAAGAAATTTTCAGTTATCTGTTATAAAATACGCGGAAATCGTTGCCAGCGTTTTGGATGCGAAAAATAAGGTCCAGGGCAGATAAAAAGCCCAATCAAAAACTCAAAAAGAAAAAAAAAAAAAAATTCAAAACATACTTAAATATATAATCTTAATATTTGAATACGGCCTTTCATCTATATATATAAAAATAAGTTGCATTTTGTATGAAATTGATGTTCACTGTAATGCGTGAACCGATTTTGTTTCTGTAAATTTCCCATGAAAGGTGACGTCAATACGAAGTTTTTTTTTGTATAAATGGTCTTTGTATGTGTATTGGTTCATGCGTTATAGGCATTTTAGTCAACTTATCAACAATACAGGTGTGAACAAATACACGTGCGCACATATGGTGTATATGGGGAAATATTTGCAAGGGTAATTGGAAATAAATGGAATATTGGAATACTTTGCCAAGTCTCACTTTAGTTTGCATTTGCGCGAAAAATATAGGCATAGTAAAAATTTTCCATACCCCTTTTTTTCTATACCTCCTTTACCGCCCACAAATCAATAAAAATGCTATATTTAAGACGGGTTTGGTCGTATTAAGTTAAAATTTGGTAAATAAGTTCGTATGGTTACTGTCGGCAACTATACTAAAACTGGGCGTGAGATAACTATATATATACGCCCACTTTTTAGAAATCATTATTATTCCTGAGTTGTACATGTTTTGATAGTGAAACTTGATATGTATATGCTATGGGCCCAAGAGGACATTACTATATATTTGAGCAAACATTAGATAAGTGGGAATTTGGCCACACAGGCCAAATTTATGATATCAAATTGCTTTGGAACTAAATGTCGTATAACAATGAAGGTCTTTCTACTGAAAAACTGGCACGGGCAATCGAAAACGGGGCGTGGCTCCACCCATATAAGCCAAATTTACAATACAGAATAGCTATAGAAGTAAAAGACACAGAACATTGAAACTCAGAATGTAGATACCATTTCGTGATGTCCTTCTATTAGAAAAGGTGACATCCATTGGACAAGGGGGTGTATCTCCACCCATACAAGCCAAATTTATGACACAGAAAAGCTATGGAAGTAAAAGACAAAGAACATAGAATTAAGAATGAAGTGACTACTTGGTAATATCCTGCTACTGGGAAATGAAAAATGCAAAAACTGTACAATAGAGAACGCTGTTATAGACTCCAAAATTACTGAGCCGATTGAGCTCAAATTTGCGCAGTAACTATGGGGTCATTCACAAATTACGTTACCAATTTAGTAGAGAGAGAGATATTTTAAAATGTACTACGATAAGTAACGAATGGGGGGAGGGGGTCTCAGATATAGTAATGTGACCAAAAATAAAAAAAAAAAACTCGAAAAAATTGAAATTAATACAACCCAACATTTCAAACCATTTTCATCCTTACATCTTAATGTTTGACCGTCTAAATTGACTGTTAACTATTGGCAAGTGTAGTAAGGGCATACTTTTTTCTTTGCTTGCTTTTCGACAGTTAATTTTTTTATTTTCGAATATATTTTAATCAATTAATTTTTTTATTTCATATACTACGTTATTTTATGGGGGTGGAGGGGAGTGCTTTTGAAATGCACTACGAAGAGTACCGGAGGGGGTTAAAAAAAAATTGAAAATCGGTTACGTAATTTATGAATCCCTATGTTTCGAGTACGAGATGGTTTAGAAATAATAACGCTGAAGGCATTGCAACATTTTCCCGTACTTATTTAGATAAGGTGCAGCAAAGCGCACCGGGAAAAAGCTAGTTATTTGTATTGAAAACAAATTTGAGCTGTAGGCCAAGCATGTTGACAACAAGACGCTTGAGGGGATCAGAGTGAAAAGTCATACAAGACTACTGATGAGTTGGTGTAGCGGCCAACGAAACAGGCTGTATAGTCAAGCTGTGTGATTTGCTCTATACAGAGCCGTTGTTGTTGTTGTTGGTTGTTACCTTCATTGTCTTCATGTTGTCTTGTTGTCAACATGCTGTCCTAAAGCTCAAGTTTATTTTCAATATACTTAAATATTTAAAACATACTTAATTATATATCATCATTAAAAAAGTTTTTACAAAAGGTAATTACAAACACGTTGTTTTTTTAAGCCGTTCAAATTAGATTTGAATTCTTAGCGTTACGATTTATTTATATTAATCGAAGGGATGAATAACTTTAGTATTTCAGCTATGTTGTATTTAAAACAAAATCGGGACTTAAGGGTATCCAGTCGGCCGAAATACCTTGTTATCGCCCCAATCAAAATGACCTCGGTACGCCCCTGCTTCGATATAATGATATTTCTTAGTTCTTTGATGTTATTATACTGTCAATTTTCGCTATAAACTTCTCTGGTAAGGTGTCACTAACAGTTTTTAATAATGTTGAGGTGATTTTGCGCGCCACTTCAATATTCCAATATTCTGACTTAAAAGAAGTTATTTACTACTCTCTCTGTGTATATAGCCATATTGCCTTATTGGAATATCATTGAACATTTGCTATTTGTGACACATGTTTAACTATAACATTGCCAATCAAATTTTCGAAATTCATTTCCTGCGACTTTTCTGGCGGTGAGGTTAGAATTTGAAGCTAAACATAGAACTGCTCTTGGACGCTCACTGCTGACAGTTTTACATAAGATTTTAAGCAACTTACACTGCCGTACTGTTAAACCATTTTCTACGCCCCATTTTTTTACAAATAACTTTGATTTGCTTTTTTTTTAAATATTTACAACGTGATTAATGAATTCTTAAAAACAGGTGGCTTCTTTTGTGGTTTAGAAACTATCACTCAAATTCATATAAATGTGATATCATTTTGTCGTAGCATTTTTTAATGTTTTGTAAAATAATGGAATTTCTTTCGGAATGTTTGAACAATACGCACTTTAATAACAAAAACCAATTGCATGAATTTATTACATTTACGGAAATATTTTTAACACTTTAGTTAATTACATTTTGAAGAAAATTTGTAAGTGCTAACTTTTCGTCGGGGACTGCAGGCGAAGTTTTCATTCGATTTCGCCAAACTTAATATTCCGAGTAAATATTTCAAATCAAATCTTATGCTAAAAAATCATTTCAATACATTAGTCCGGCATTTCCATGCAATCACTTATCATACCACATTTTTTGTTAGATAGAGAGAGTATGCAAGTCCCACCCTATTGACGGGTTAACGAATGTGAGTAGGAAATAGACATACAATTTCTATTTTTATAGCAAGGTAAATCCCCTGTGATTTCAAGTGATTCTAGGAGAGCGAAAAAGTTAAACTTCATGAACTTTTGCTTAAACAGTTCATGGCTTAATATAAATTCGACAAACATTTTAATACTATTTTTGTGTGCTGTCAAGTTCTGAAAATTCATAAACAAAAACCTCAGCGGGTAACTCAGCGAATTATTATAATTACGTATACAATTAGGAATTAGCTGAATGTCGAATGTTATAATTTTGGTGTCAATCATCAGTGAATGCCTAAATAAATAAGATTAAAGAAGCTACGGTGGATAATATACATTTTGTAGCCCATCTGCTGTGAAATAAAGACCTAAACTTAAAATGAAAAAGGACCCAAATCTATTCGAAATAAAAAAACACAAGAACTGATTTAAAATTAATGTATAAATAAGTTAAAAACTCTTATAAGATTTTCGATTGTAGAGTTTCGAGGAACAATTTCATTTCGAACACCAGCAAAAGTCCCCCATCATATGGTGGTCCCACCAGTACTGATAGCCTGAGTATTGATCTCCAACATTTTTTCAACAATTTCTATATAATTTGTCGTTTTATGGCTTGCCACGGAAATCTATACTATTATATAAAAGAGTACTCACGTATGTTCGGCTGCGAAAAGCTTGAGAATGGCAGGCGCTATTTAAAAATTTTTTTTCTCTAGGATAGCTATCGTGCCCAGTTGAGACTATGTCTCAATAACCATTATAGCTATATAAATTTGATAACCATTATTTAAATAATTAATTAAAATTCAAAGAGAATAACTATACAATTTCTTTATTCTTATTCTCAGAGAGAAAAACTTTTCTCATTAAAGGTCTGTGCAACTCTCAAAAAAGGTTGTGCCCAAAGCAAATAAGGTAGAACATATGTATATGTAATACTTCTGTATTCCAACTCCGAAGTCGAAGAGAGACAGCCATAACAACATAAGATGTTATTGTTTGTATTAGTATATTTGAATATATAAAAATAACTTCACACAAAAAAAAATATGTCAAATCGTCACAGGGGCGGTTGTTATAAAAACGTTTGCTTCAAACATATAAGAAAACAAATCATATTTGTTTTAACTAAATCACAGGTACGCACCATTATAAAACAATTATAATAACGCTTGATATATGATTAAATTTGAACAAACAAAATTTTAATCAAAAAATGCAAACAACAAAAATTTCAACTAAACTTTTTGACAATAGAAACACCGCTCCTAAGTTTTTTATTTTGAAATTTAATTTCCTCTTTATATTTTCTCGCTCATATAACAATATATCAGCACTCTAATGTTGGCGAATATATGAGATAGAACAATATGTCAAAATCGCTGTGAGACAAAAGCTCTATTTTCAAACTCTTTATGAGCATCATAAATTAAAGTAAACAACCCAGCGGAAAAATGAGAATTGATTCTAACTTTTTATTTAAAAGAATCATATAAGTAATACTTCTTTATTGGCAGTACACTCAAGACACATTCGCCAACATTAAAGAAGCCTCAGACGCTACGACTTTTCATCCGACTTTGACAAGTAACAGTGAGGGCAAGTCGTATAAGAAACTCAAGTCGTACACTCAGGTCGTATGAAAATCAAAATAGTTTGATTTTTACTCAATTTCAAGTAAAAGTCTGAGTGTGTGAGGACAAGTCATACGACTTCACGCTTCTTTTCATTCATCATTCGCATTTTGTAAAGCATGCAAGTAGAATAATCAAAGGATAAGGACTTTTTTGAGGTAAAAACTGTACTTTACTGAAGTCTGATGAAAAGTAGTATGAAAAAGTCGTAACGTATGATGAGAACGAACGACTGAGTCATACTACTAGGCAGTATGAAAAGTCATAGCGTCTGAGGCCCCTATTAGACTGCAGATATATTGTTATATGAGCGAGAAAATATATAAACGAATGTACCCGAAATTTAATTTTATAATAAAAAAAACTCAGGAGCGGTGCCTTCATTGTCAAAAATTTCATTAAAATTTTTTGTTATTTGAATTTTTATGGTTTAAATTTTTATTGCTTGAATTTTTCTTTTTAAAATTTAATCATATATAACGCGTTGGTCTTATAATTATTTATAATGGTGCGAACCTATGATTTATGCAAAATAAATATGTATGCTTGGTTTTGCTTTATGTTTGTGGTAGACATTTTTCTAAACAACCGCCCCTGTGCCGTATAGTAGTAGTATATTCAAATATATGAAATGTAAAAGTAAATATATTGAAAGAATTTATTCGAAAAGTGAATAAAAGAATCGATTTCTGTAGCGATTCTACTTGAAGCGAGAAAAGAATGTACTATTTTTTGTAGGACATCAGCATGTTAAAAATAATCAATTCTAGAATCTATATTGGAGGAGAAAATTGATTATTTTTTCATACACAATTGCTTCTTTATTCCCGGTGGGAAGGTCCACAAAAAAGAAAAAAAAAAAGACAGCAACATGTATTGTGTGCGGTACCAATGCTGCCACCTTTTTGAATGTAAAAATACTGCAAATTTTATAAAATCATCGACAAAAATTCCGTGTCGATGTTTTGTTGAAATGTTTTGATGAATTTTTCAGCTTAAACGAAAGATATATTTATATTGGCAGTACACTCAAGGTACATTCGCCAACATTAGAGTGCAGATATATTGTAATATGAGCGAGAAAATATATAAACGAATGTACCCGAAATTAAATTTGAAAATAAAAAAACTCAGGAGCGGTGCTTCCATTGTCAAAAATTTCAGTTTAAATTTTTGTTGTTTGAATTTTTATGGTTAAAATTTTGCTTGATTCAATTTTTCTTGTTTAAATCTTATTATATTTCACGCGTTTTTGTTATGATTGTTTCATAATGGTGCGTACCAGTGATTATGTAGAACAGATGTGATTTGTTTTGTTTTTTATATCAACCGCCCCTGTGACGATTTGATGTTTTCTTGTATGTAGTAATTTACATTTATTGAAATATACTAATACAAACAAGAAAACCTCATGTAGGCTGTCTGTCTTTGATTTCGTAGTTAAAATTCATTGAAAATGTTGGTTGCTGCCAATATAGAAGTATTACATATATGATTTTAACATAACAATTATCTAAGGCCGTGATATATTTTTCTTACCTCAGAGCTGATATTTTTATGTATAAACGAGATTTTTATATAGTCGCAGTGCTAGGAGAAGTGAACCAATAAATGAAAAAAAAAAAAATGGTAAGATCAGGAAGATACAGAAAGTTTATTACTTAAGTTATTTTTTTATTACTTTAGTTAGCTGGTTACTTTATTCGGATGGAACTACTAAGTAGCTCCAACAAAAATATACAATTTTACCAAAATTCTAACGGCTGTATTCATAAAAAATTATGAACCTCTTACAAAGCATCCAATCGAAAAAAAATTAAAAAAACATTTTTCATAAACGTTTGTTTCCATCTGAGCACAACAAATCAAATATTGTCAAAAATGTATCAAATTATTTCAAAATGTATCAAAAACAAACAAAATGTCAAAAAGTGTTTGAAAATGTTTGATTGACCCCTTTTACATTGGTCAAGACTTGAAATCAAGTCTGTGAGTTTGTTGATGAAAGACGCGTCTAGAAGAAGCCATGTCCTGATAGTTCCGAGATATTATTCGTTGCACACTTCCCACCTGTTTTTCATCAATGCCATTAGGTTGTGGAATGCTTTTTTTTTCTTATATACTTATTGTAATTAGCTTTGAGTTGTAATTATTTAATTTAATTTAATCCACTAATTGTTTAATTTTAGGTGTACTATAAAAGAGCTAGCTCTTATTGATTGTACTTATGCTTTTTTTCTTCTTAAATAATAAAAAATAAAAAAAAAAAAAACGGTAAGAGATAGTGGATAAGTTTTTTTTGGGGTGAATTAATACACAAAAAAAATGTTTACAAAAAAGTTTTATTCATTCTAACATTTTTTTATGTTTGAAACTTTAATTTGAAATTTTTTACATTTTCATACCTGGTTACATATCGTTACATAAAACTACCTTGTCCGATAATCTAAATTTTAACCGCATACTTTCCACATGTGTGTTTTCCGTTTGAACTAAAATAAAGCAAAAATTTTAATTTTTTCTTTATTTTTTTGCACAAAATCCAGAAAAAACTTTCGTTTTTTTACGATTTTTTTTTTAAATCTTCACCATTTTTAATTTTTTTTTTACTAAAATTGAAAATTTTAGTTCACACGATAACCATACTGATATTATTTATGAATTTTGTCTTACTAGGTGCTGCCAAACTTTAGTTATTATGGTAACCATCAGCTCTTTCCAATATCGACACGTCGAATTCAAATTAAAGTTTCATACATAACAAATATGAACTATTAATAAAAAAAAAAAATTTGTTGTTAATAATGTTTTAGTGTATTTATTTACCCCGAAGTTTCATACATAACAAATATGAACTATTAATAAAAAAAAAAAATTTGTTGTTAATAATGTTTTAGTGTATTTATTTACCCCGAAAAAATTTTTCCATTATCTCTAACCGTTTTCTGTAAAAAAATTTTGAATATTCCCTTGAATACCGAGCGCGCCAAAAAGCAACATGCCTTAATAAAAATTAATAAACTGATGATTTCAACCCTTGAAAGGACTTTGACCGCACTTCTTATGATAAAATTCTTTTGTGCGTGTTATTAAATGTTTGTACAATTATTTATTAATTTTTATTTTAATTATATTAATTACTAGCCTTTTCCCGGCGCGCGTTGTTGCACCCTCCAACTATATGGGAACATAATTGGTGTATTCAAAACTTTTCTTAGACTTATAGTTTGACACCACAGTCATTTTGCACTGCCCGTTACAGTTTCCCAGTAGTTTTAATGTTCACAGAAAATGATTTTTATCAATAGATAAGCATTTGAAAAACAGCTTGGTTTGTGTCTAAAATTATACAGCCGTGGACACATAAATAGCACAAAAATACATGTAGAGTGTTTCACATGAATTTAAATAAAATATATAGAGGAAAACAAGAATTTATTTCATGGTATTTGAGCTTAAACAATTAAAACTTAAAATCAGTAGCAACTTTTTAATTACGAATTCAAAATTAGAAAATGAATCAAAAATCTGAAATTGCTCCTTAGCTGAGGTGGACATATAAATAGCACAATTTGGATTCTGAAAAAAAGACAAAGTAATTTATTTTTATTTTACAATGAGCTTACGAATATGCTTACTAGTACTTGGTACTGTATCCCGAATTGTCCAAAACAGCCCGACATCTTCGTCACATACTCTCCACAAGCTTCCTGACCTTATCCTTCGGAAGAGAGTACCAAGCCTTCTCAATTCCACCCCATAACTCATTTAAATTTCGAAAATTTTGGTTGCTTATGCTGACCTTCACATCATTCCATAAATTTTCTATGGGATTGAGGTCTGGGCTTTGAGCCGGCTAATTCAAAATATTTATTTTTTCCTTTTTTAGCCAATCAATCACAACCTTTGCCGTGTGTTTTGGATCATTATCGTGCATAAAAGTCCATCTAATAGGCATATTCTCAAATGCAAATGGTTCCATCTGGTTATTAAGAATATCTGAATACATATTTTTGTCCATTATTCCTCGTACACGAAAAATTGGCCCAACGCCGTGCCAGGAAAAAGCTGCCCAAGCGATTCAATTCCCTCTTCCATGCTTTAATGATTTTTTTGTATACTAAGGATTCAACTCTTGGCGTTTGGGGCGCCGAACAAAAGTTTTTCCATCTGATCTAACCCTATTTAATTTAGTTTCGTCAGTCCAGAGTACGTTTTTCCAAAATTGGTTTTCTTTATTCACATGGGCCCTTGCAAAAGCTAAACGATCCTTTAAATTTTTTTTTTGTTAAGAGCGGCTTTCTTCGACTAATGCGTATATAAAGATTAGCTTCATTTAGTCTCCTAGATACTAGCTTTCTTGAAACATTCGGGCTATTTTCTACATTTATTTCCCACATAATTTGCTTTGCTGACTTGAAAGGATCAGCCTTACTTTTGTGAACTATAAGTCTATCAGTAGAAGCGGTGATTTTACGCGGTCTAGGATTGCGCGGCTTATTCTCGAAAAGATTTCAACCATTTGATTTAACCAGCTTGAGTGCATTATAAACCATTTTTCGCGAAATTTTGAGAATATCCGCGATTTCAGAAGGTTTTGCCTTTTCGACTTACTTCGTGAGTTATAGACCTTTTTTTCCGAAGTGCAATGTTCCCCGCGACCCATTTTATTTAGAATCGGCGAAATTAACTGAATACAAATCTAAAATTTTTACAAACACCCGATCTTGTTAACTTTTATTCACCAACTAACATGTGTGCTATTTATATGACCACATCGGATCGTACATGCCTTTACAGAAAGAGACGGCCTGAACAAATAAAAGTAACTAACGGTACATCTCTCTCGGAGTTTTAAACGTCACATTGGAGTCTCAAAAAATTATAACTACAGTTAATGAATGCATTATTAGGTTCAAACGAAACGTTTAAAAAATAAGTTGTCATTTGTGCTATTTATGTGTCCATGGCTATATTTATCGCGATAACTTTTGATCGGAAAGAGATATTGGTATAATTTTTTCACATAAATTATTCTTTGAGCTTAACTATTATATAAAAAGAATAAAAACAACTTTTGAAAAAAATTAATTTCATTAAAAAATCACTGGAGTAGGGTCATGTTTTTTGATGACAGAAACAGTTAATAAATTGTTTTGTAAGATTGGAAGCATTTTTGCTATTAAACGCTATGTCAGGTGAAAGGTAGTCGAAAATGCAATTTTGAGTTTTTATTATTTTAACAACAAAAACAACTATTGTGTCATTTTTTGAGTAGAAATTCAATATTTTGGACCTTTTTTGAAAAAATATTGAAAATATATCCGCTAAGATAACAGTACCCTTTAAATTGTTTTTATAAAGTGCTTGAATTGAGTTTATCAACGATAAAAATTTTAATGAAATATATTTAAAAACAACGGAGTTATTTGCATCGCATGTAAAATATACGAATTTCTGATAGTTTTTTTGTTATTCTAAGGAAACGATGGTTATTAGAAAAAGACGTTGTACCAGAAGTTTGTGCAATTTTAAAGATATGTGAATGTTTTTGGTGTCAAAATAACAGTATTTTCTTAAAATTAATAAGTCGAGCATTTTCGCTTGAAAAAAATATGCCAGTAATAAGATTTGCGTTCCTTTTAAAGGGGCGGAAGAGGCGTGGTCAAAACTTAGTATGCCATAACCTAAGTTAGGATTCAAGTAATATGTGAGCCGAATTTGAGTTAAATCCGTTCAGCCGTTAAGATTTGTTTAGTAGTCAAACAAGCAAAAAATGATTTTTATTAATATAGACATATTATCATATTAATTTAAATAATTAATTTAAACAAGACACAAATACAACTTATTGCCAAAATAGATGGCAAAATAGATGGTTTTGATGGATATGGGGAAATTACGTATCAATAAAAAAAAAAAAAAATGCTTTAAACCCGTCTTTAAAAATCTAGGATTAAAGATCAAATTTATAGCCGTCACTTAAATAAAGCTTTAGTCTAGCTTTTGAATATGACATTATTTTCTTTGGATTTGGTTCTTTTTTATAACACAATATGACGATCCTGCTTAAAAAACACATGATGATCCTACTATCCTAAGATCACCACACAACCAATTTCAGGAATTTGAAGCCAATCCTGGGATTCCGGGACTATATGAACTGGAAAAAGTCAAACCTTCCGACAACCATCTGCTTGGATGTGCTCCGTCCGAGGACATTTTTTTTTGTGTTTTGCTTATTTTCAAAGACCCAAACATTAGATTGCTGCCTTGTTTCGGGATCATAAGCGTAGATCTATGATTTTTCACTGTATTTTTCAAGCATTTTCTTGCACCAATTATGGTAAAATTATGGGGTATCCAAAGGAGAAAACTCTTCCTGACTCGTAAATGCCAATGAAAAATCGAATGAATGTTAGTCCCACTAATACCCAACGATGACTCGATCTCACTGTCCCTTTCAGACCCGACGCTTATCTACTGAATATTTTTTTATGATTTTTAGAATGTATGGTCTTTATATAGTATGAAAATATTCCCAATGTTTAGATTTCGCAATTTACATATCCTTCAAGGATTTTCAGGACACGCACAATTTTGATGCACTCGTTTAAAACTTTATCTGAAACCCATTTTTTTTAGCAACAAATGATTAAAATTTATTTGAAACATCAAAATTTATTATTTTTTTAGTTCAAATGCGTTAACTTCACTAGTTTTACACTGTTTATATTTTTTGTAATTGAGGACACAACTAACCTCTGCGACTCATTTTGACAAAACTAAAAAGTTTATAAAGAATTCCACGCGTGTTCAAGTAACGGTAAAGCGAATCGCGGAACAGTGTGAGAAACAAAAGTAAACAATAGCAAGCACAATCGATTCATTTCGTTCTTTATAACATTCGTTAAATAAAAGTGGAAATATTAAAGATAGAACCCACCCGCACAAACGATGCATCACGGTCTGAAAGGGGTATGTCACATGCCGGTCTGCTTACAACATTTCACGCACAGCATCGATTCTTTCTTCCACAACAGCCGTTCTTGAAAGAACTTCACAAAGTTCATCTTGGAGAGAACGACGACCACGTTCAAACTCATTAAACCGGCGTCTTACAGTCGCTGGGTGTCATGATTTTTCACCAAAAGACAAACTAAGTTGATCGATGTATTCTTTTCTTTTAAATCCACGTCAAAAACCATAAAAAATCATCAGCCGAAAATGTTCACGTGTTAATCCATTTTTTTACTGAAATAAAATTTTGAAACCACTATTTACAACACAATAAACACATATAAATCAAAACGATATGATGACGTCTGAACTCTCAAAATTCATATGGCAATGCTTAGTGTTGCTGAGGCGAAAGACTTAAAAGACAGCCTTCGTTTAGTATGGTTTGTCAAACTCTTCAAAATACAAATCAGTTTCCGATTCAATTTCAATTTGATGTTAATTTTCTTCCGGTGAGCCCTTTTTTGAGGTTAGTAAAAATGATAGTCACTAAAGGCCATATCTGGATAATAAAGGCTTGGGAAAAATGAAAGCGTTGGATGAGTTTTGCCATTGGTTTCAATAACTTGTGTGCATTATCATGCAAAATAAGGCTTTTCCTTCAAATTTGGTGAATTACTCAAACGGTCCAATATAACTGCATAATATTTGTCTGTTATTGTTATTCTTTTTCAAGAAAGTCGTTCAATAATATGCCCTGAGAATTCCAAAAAATACTGTTCAAAACCTTTCTGGCCAATAGTTGTATCCTAGGCCGCTTCGGAATACATCGTTCTTAAAAATCTTAAAAATAATACTGATTTGAGCCTAGTGATGCCATCCTTCGTTGACCAAGGACTTATTGAACATCCTAGTATTCGTATTATTTTCTCAACTTTTGTAAATGGAGTCCAAGTAATTTTTCTCGTTGTAAATGTCTAAGACCTTTAAAAGAATCTTTAACGACGATCGTTTGAAATTAAGAAATTCCCTCATTAAGCAGCATAAAATGTTCAAAATATTATGAAAAACATTTATGAAATCCCTAATCCGAAGATTGAAACTGTACTTTTCTGGGGTACATCATTCGAATGGCAATCTTCAAATAGCTATTTAGCATATGTTATCATATTACCAGCTATTATCATAGTAAACCTTCAACAAGCTCAAATCTTGTTGCCGCCAGACAACAATCAAAAACTCATAACCATAGATCCTAGACCAAGACTATCTCCACAATCATGTTTTAATTATTTGCTGTTCTGTGCGAGATTAAAGAAGAGACTCCTTCTCACACAGCCTTTGAAGTATAGACAGTTTCGGAGAACAGTTAACTGTAGCAGAAACTAATTCGAAAACTCTTCCATTATTACCAGCTCACGTGGTTTCACATCTGATATGAAACCCCAAAAATTAATAAGAATTTATGAATCGTAGCTGTGAGAAAAATAAACCATCTCGCCACAAAAGAATCCTGCCACTTTGTCGATTTAACGACCTCTGAGGACGCACACGAGCAATGACTGTCAACGCCATTAATTGGTCACCAACACTTTGACCATCTCCACCAATAACGTCCTCCACGTCGCACTCGTTGCCGCAACCAAAATGTGACAATAATTCACACACATTACGTCACTTTGTTGTCATTTTCTGACCACAATTTAACGTTTAAGTGTGCACACAACAGTTGTCACACATACAATTACTTAGCACACGCATACATTTACACACATCTACCCACTGGCATACAACACCATGTTGCTCACCAACGCCAACACACAATATAACGCTCTTCCGCACAAGCTGCCATCTTTCAGCAAATGCTACAATTTCGCAATTTATATTGTTCTGTTTTGTGTGTTTAATTTTCTTCTTTCATCCTTCAATTTAACAATTTTTTCATTATTTAATTCTTTCTATTTTTTCTTTCTTTTACTATCTTTCGCAGGGTAACGCTCATGTTGTCTATAATGGTTCCTTCTACTACCACCAGCGAAACTCGGACCTTGTCGTGAAGCTGGATTTGAGCACATTAAAGAAAATAAGTGAGTGTCAACGATTTGTTGGAGCAGTAAGTTTTAATTGTTGCATGCAACATGCTTGCTGCAGGTGCATTAAACGTGAATGTGGCTCTGTGAATAGTGCGCGTGTCAACTGCATGTTTGTGAAAACGATCTAAGTAATTGAAAGAAAATTGTTAGGGCAACATTTGACACTACAAGCGGAATTTCTTTTCGCACAGGGTGCTGTCAAACGGTTCAAATTAGTATCGCGGTTTTAATCAAATTGGTGATAGAGGTGGATTTTGAAGTAAGAAGTTTAAAGTGTAGTTTTTGGAGTCTATTGGAGTTTACTCCTGTAGAATCCATTTATCTATAGCCCGCGGAGCGAAAAAATATAGGGAGTGAAATCAAGTGTTAAAAAACTGTAAGCATTCGGTATGTGTTTAAATGCTATGCTATTGGCTGCGTTCAGCAGGTACAACTGTTGTTCAACTGTTGAGCGTGTGCCTGCTGAACTCATAAGTATCAGTTTCCAATCAGCTGAATATGTTGTGAAAAGTGTCTGTGTTTGGTAATATTTTATTTTTCTGATACGTTTATTTAACGTGTTGATCTCAGCAGTTGCACAACAGTTGTACCTGCTGAAAGCAAGCAATTAAATGCTACCAAATATAAGCATTGGTTTGTGAATTTGCTGAATGAGTAGCAGTGGTGAATTACTCGTATGTAGCGAGGTTCACCTTTTTCAGTGGTAGTAAGATCGAAAATAATGAGTTAATTGAAAGTTGTCACACTTTTTTACGACTTATCGCAGTTATTATAACAGTTATAATGTATATTTTTTATTATAACAGTTCTTATTAGTCGAAATAAAACGATTTTTGTTAAAAGAAGCCATTGTCCACTTAAATCAGCCTACTCGTGGGCAATTCATAAGTCGCAAGGAATAATATTTGATGAAATTCTTTACAAATACCGAAGGAATACGAGTATTTTACATCTTATGTAACGAAGACACCTGCCATACGGCTTAATTCTACGTTGCCCCATGGCAGTGGGGTCGTGGTTCAAGGAATTGATGTCTCTCCTAGGCGTCACTTCCATGACTCCAAGCGACCATCGCCCTGTCATAGTAGTTTCAACACCGGTCGCACACCATACTTAAGGGTTTATATAAATTAATAAATATACTGTATGGATAGCAACCAATGCTGGAACGCAACAGTACCAATTATGGATGATTAGTTGGGTCATCATACACATTTATTGGTGGAAATCGAGACCCATCTAACATCTCTTGCAATGTAGGGCATTGCCACCCGGTTGTTTAGCGCAACTCCACGCCGATCACAGACCTGTTCGCGACATTGAACTACCACAGCCAGCACGATACTCCCCGAAGGGCCAGCCCTGCGATAGTCTCCCCGGTCAAAAGGGATTTACTTCGATACGCACTTATCACAAAACCGATACATTTGCATTCATCACTCTTGACTGTGGTGGAAAAACCACCACTATTTGGACGTGCTACGTGCTACGTGTTTGGAGACACAAGGTCGCCACTATTTGTTCCATTTCATACTGGTACCCTAAGACCACCGCGATGAACTCCTAGCCACCTGCAGCACTTCATGACTATACATCATATCAACATTCATTGATACACCTTATCATCACACCATGATACACCTCATCAATCTTGTACTCCGAGGCTACTCAGATAACCTTTACACTCGAAATACTCAATATGACACTCCTTGATACACCTCAATTATCACACCTTGGGACACCTCACCAACTCCTCAATACACCTCATTAGTCTAGTGCTCAAGGCTACCATGATGAACACCCAGTGACTCAAAGCACCAGCATGACACCTCCTCATTTCCACCTTTTGAATCTGGTACTCCGAGGCTACTAAGTTTAACTTTTCACACTCGGAGTACCCACCTCTTGATTTCGTCGTTTATACCAGCCATATAAGTCTAACAAGACTTATAAGACTATCCAGGAGACCATATGAATGCATCAGTGGGGACTTGCAACAGTACGTCTGTCGAGAGTAACGACTATCCCCGTGCTAACAAATTTTCTAGGATTATTGCTATTCCCTCGTAGGCATACGCTACCGTTGATCAAGTCAACGGTCCACCTACTCCCCAGATTGGGCGACCAACTCCAAGATCTGGGTAGTCCCTCTACATTTACACAGGATAGGGCGAACCCGTTGCCTGCGACCATCCTCCTTTATCCTGGCTTTGGACAGGCTGCTCGTGAGAACAGGTGGAGTTTCTTTACAAATACAGTACGACACATTCGCAACCTTTGCATTATGTAGCCTTATCGAGGAGCACGATTCAAGGAAGACTTTATATTGCACCTATTGATGGGCGACAAAGTTTTTATCAAGGTTGGCTAGAAAATAACATAGTGCTTCCATTACGAAACGAGTTTATCTCGCTTGCTACTGAACATTTTAATGCAATTGATTGTGTTGTGACCGACAAATAAGAGTACCGAGTCTTTTGAGTTCAACTTATAGACTAACTTTATTCTTGATTCAATAGAGAGAATTTTACATAGTTAAAAAAAGTAACAGTTTCTGGTTTCTATACTCGAAAAAATCAGAAGAGGGAATATGACAATATTTTCTCTCAATTGACAAAGTCTTCGGGCACAAGCGTGTGACGTCCGTGGTAATATAATATAGAAAGCAGATGTAATAATGTTATCAAAAACTTGGCTTCACAACGAGAAACGAGTTAAAATTTAATATTTTAATTGCATCAGTACAGGGTGTGCGTACAGTACAGGCTTTGAGAAAATTTGTTATGTCTTTAATATTCAAATTGACTGAAATATAAACGGTGAAAATAACAATTTGTTCACCGTAAAGGAATGGGCATCTCACGGCTCATATGTCCCCAAGATCAGTTTTAGTTTGGCTAACGTGTTGGAAATTTCTCCTCAAGTAAGCATCATCACATAAAGTGAAGTTATGGTGCGAATCGCCTTAATTATAATCATCTATGGGCAGAGAGCGCTCTGGGAGCGTTGAGAGCAAGAATTGAGAGCAAAGTCTTATGTAGCAACACAAAATGCCACAACAAACAGAAGAGAAAAAAACAAACACAAACAACACAACAGCTTTAAATGTAGTGGTGCCCATGCCCGATTATAATAGATGCCGACGCCTCTCTCCGCGTTGAATGTTAGTCGTCTGTATTTTGTTTTGCAATTAAAATATTCAATTTCAACTCGTTCCTCGTTGTGAATTCTTTCTTTTAACATTAAACAATCATCACCGGATACTTGTTGCATCAATCAAAATGTTTCTGATACATTTTATCAACAAATCGACACACATCATCTTTTTGTCGATTATAAAGCCACCTTTGACAGTCCAATAATCAACAAGCCACCTTTTGACAGGCAATCTGCGTCAATGGCGAGTACCGAATTCGATGGAACCACGAGCTGTATGAGCTGTACGCTGACATCGACATAGTTAAGCGTATTAAAATCGAGCGGCTCTGCTGGCTAGGTTATGTTGAGCGAATGGAAAACGACGCTTCAGCGAAAAAAATATTCAACGCAAATGGTCAACGCAGAAGAGGACGCCCACATCTTCGTTGGAAGGATCAGGTGATGGATAACCTGACTATGCTTGGTGCTTCCAACTGGCGCCAGCAAGCGCAGAACAGAAATGGCTGGCGCAATTTCTTATACGGGGCCAAATCCGACCTACGGTTGTAAGCGCCAGATAAGTAAGTGTTTTACTTGTGTTATCTAGAGCCTGTCTTGGATATTATTTAAAACATTGTGTATAGAAAAGAAAACAAAGCAGCTTTGCTTTATGCTGCTATGCTTTTTTGTTAAAATTATAATTCATACTCAAGATTTTGTTCCTTTAAAACGTTAAGTTCTGGCCTTGGTTATAACAAGCAGTTCAAGCTCTTCCGACCTAGTCATATTGATTGCTTGCTTCTGATTTTTAGTGCAGTTGACTAGAAAAAGGATAAAAACAAGGAGTTTTTGAAGTATTCAGGCAAGGATTGGGTTAAGATTTTAGACAACACTTAAAAAAAGAATTAGGAAAAAGATTGCAACAAGGATTGACCACGATTTGTGTTGCTTAAAGTAACTTGTTTAAAATTTAAATCGTGAACATTTTCGTGCAATTATTTTTCATAACTTTCGACTATATTCGGCATTGAAACGCCATCCTGCTGCACTGTTAAAACTGGTGAAACGAATTCAATCCTGATCAACGTTAGCTCTAGAACAAATTCTGTGAAGGTTTATAAAAATAGGTTGCCTTGTCGGAAAACATTGATTCTGTTTGTGAACTGATTAAGCAAGATCGTCAAGTGCGATTAAGGCATCTTTATGTATTAGTATGACAAGCATCAATAATAAATTGAATGATCATTTGGCCATAAAAAAAAGCTTTGTTCGCGTTTGATCCCACATAATAATCTCATAAACGATCAAAAATATGCTCGTGTTGATTGGTGCAAGGAAATGTTGAAGAAATACGATCAAAGTGCATCAAAGGCTATGTTTTACATATAGACAGATGACAAATCATGGATTTATGCATATGCACCCTAAAAACGAATAGCAATCTATGGGTCTTCCATAACGAGAATAATCCTACAAAAGTTGTTCGCGCGAGAAGCACATCGAAGTCAATGCTTGTCTGTTTCTTCGGCATTACCAGTTATGTGGCAACAGTGGCGTTAGAGCAATATAGGATGGTAAATTCTGAATGGTTTCAGAAATTTGGAGAAGGAGAAATTTGGAGAAATTTGGAAAAAGTCGAAGAAGAGGCGAATTATTCTGCATCATGACAATGCGAGCTCTCCCACATCTGACCAGCCTAATCAATGGATGGATCAACGAATTTTTGACACTCGATCTTAATTATTCCCGAAAAAAAAATACGTGGTAGGATTTTCGACATCCGAAAATGAGGTATTGAATTCAAAACGTATCTTTTAGAGTTAACTCAATCGGAGTGGAAACAGTGCTTTAAAAATTAGTTCAAGCGCATGTAAAAAAGTGTGTTGATCGTAATTGGGAATATTTTGGAAAACAATAAAACAATATATATATTTTTTCATTCTTAGGCTAGAAATTTAAAGAGCAACCCTCGTAAAAGAATTATTAGGAAAAAGATTGAAAAAGGATTATAAAATGGATTTGGAGAAGAACTTGGTGAGGAATTTGACAATAGATTAAAACAAGAATAGGATTAAAGCAAGAATAACAACAAAGATTAGAAAAAGGACGAGGAGCCTAGAGGTGTGCCAATTATATAATTTTCCAAAATCCATAATTATAATCCCACTTGGTTGGCTGTCACCTCTCTTCAGACAATGATACCCCTAAGTGAGTAAAAAATGCCGTGTAAAGCTTTTTTAAAACATGAATATTAGAGTAGGCGTTAACACTAGTAAGTCCATTTCTCCATCATTTGTGTACAAAAATTATATAACACTTACAACACAGTAAACCACACTGAGTAGTAATCTGAAAACATTTGAACAATCTCGCTGTGGTTTCAACAAAGTAGGTTAAAATAAAATTAGAATCAATATTATGTTCCAGATAAGGATTTAGATGAAGTTAAAGATCAAGAGTGACAAAATCCAGATCAAAAACGAGGCCAAAATAAAAATATATATGAAGTGGTCCTCATGTTGAATTCAATATCAATTTATAGATTGTTCACCTTCAAATAAGTCTATCTCAGTAAAAAAAGTAATATCTCAGCTCTAAAGAAAGAACAAAGTGTTGATTGAAATAAAAATTATGTTCAATGTGAATTTGAAGATACAAATATAAAATTGTGAATGAAATTATCAAGTAGATAAAGAATTTACTAAAGATAAATAAAAGAACAAATATTTTCGTAGTTAAAACCCGAATAAAAATTGGCCAAACTCTGAGACGAGTCATGGTGCTTAAATCAATCACAGGTGAAGATTGTGTCAATGATCTTGACCGATCCATTAAACCTCACTTAAAATGCGACTAAGTGCACTGTTGCAGCATCCTGTAAGTTTAATGCTTGCAAATATGCCACAATGTTGCACGCCTAATGATGATATATCGCATAGCATTTCATCACTTCAGCAACTGTTAACTGTCTGTTAGTGATGGGTCAGGGGTAGGTTGTGTATTTGAGTGGGGAATGCATCAGCAATTGCAAGCAACATTGCAAAGTTGCCTTTATTTGCAGCATTTGTGTGGTTGTCGTTGCTTGGTTAAAGTCGTAAACTTGGCCAAAGTTAGGATGTATCATTATGTGCTTCTCTAACTTCGTTTGGCATGTTTTTTGACATCCTGCCATAAAAGCTTTATGCAACACAAATATTTTCTGCGCAGCAGAAATAATTCTTTTAGTTAACAAATGCTTTGCAATGCGAAGGATACGCGTTGGCATTTCGAAGATGATGATGATTGATTGTGTGTGAGTGTGATTTTCAAGTGGCTGAGTGTGATATTTTTATGCTTCACAATTTAAGAGATTTATTTGCGGAATTTTAATGTTTGCCAACGACTTAATTTAAAAAATAATTTTTTTTTTCTACATTTATTTTTATGTCCTTACAGCCACTCAACTGCCATATTCGGGCAAGGCGAATGGCAACAAATTGTATTCGACAAACTACAACTACATGGACTTCAATGTGGACGAAGTTGGCCTGTGGGTGATATACAGCACTTATGACTCCAACAACACTTTGGTTGCGAAGGTAAGGCACAGTGAACAGCAGCAGTAGCAGGACAACACAAATACACTCATAGATATATTAAGGACTTGACACATTCGCACGAACACTCAGGACAGCATACAAACTGGAAACTAACAAAACGCTTGAATTATTTCGCCCAGAAGCAACTACTTATGTTTGTATGCATGTGTGTAAGAGCTCGTGTCCTTTATTGTCAATTTTTTTGTTGCCTTGCTTGCTCCATTTCTTTCTCTGTTATTGATGACAATCATTGAAATGTGAATTCGATTTATCTCGAAGGACACTAACGGTAGCACCAGCAGCAGCTGTAGCAACGATTCCCAATTGCTTCCCTTACTTTCCGTCATATCTTCCTCTGTGAGTTCGTTGCTTCATTCAAGTGGGGTAGATACTGAGGATCTACTCGTATAATAACTTCATTTGCACATTTCTTTCTTTATTTCTATACTACCTTCTTTGTCCTGCCTCCTTCTCCACACGTTTGTTCATACGTTTGCAATGTAATTCGTAAATTCAATGAAGTGTCCTTGTTTCGTGCAGCGCCTGCATTCTAGATGCTGAAAACAATGTGGCGCCCTTCCTGGTTGCACATTCGTTGCAATTCCATCCTTGCACATCCCATCCTTAATACTGCTCATAATTTTATAAATTTTCCGCCATTAGTTTTGCATTTATTAGCAGTGAAGTTGAGGCAAGGGTTGCCATTGGAGACGGAGCGACCGACATTCACGACTGCATCTACAACTTCTACTTTATTGAATGGTAATAAAGTGGAATTTTTTCAGGAGGGAACGAAAGCAGAAAACTCTGTTATTTAGGTTTTTATGGAAATTTAATATTTTATTGCCATTTTTATTGCTGTGTTGAGAATTTTTATAGTGCTCGTGTTGGTGGAGCGAAAGGATATTATAATGGATTGAAATGAAAGAAATGCTTATGAAAAAATATGATTGGTCATAAATTATAAATTATGTAGCTATTTGTCAGTTTCCGTTTCAAGATTGTTTGCTTTAAGTATGCTTTGAAAAGGAACACATTGTATTTTCTGTGTTAAAACATTTGTATATTAAAAGAGAAAACATTTTAAAAATAACTGAAGGATAATAAAGGGTCCGCCAAATAACTTTTTTTTTTTTTAAAACAGGGCGCAAAACATCGAGTGTAGCTTCGGCTGTGTCACACGTAGCGCCGTCCTGTTGAAATCAAATGTTGCCAATATCCTCCTCTTCCATTTTTGTGAACAAAAATTCGTTCAACATGGCCCGATAACGATGGCCATTGACTGTAACGGCCACTCCTTGCTCATTTTCGAATTATGCCTCTGGACCAAAATCCGCACCAAACAGTGACTCGTATGTATGCGTGCGGGTTTTCTGTGCCCCAAATGCGACAATTTTGCTTGTTTACATACCCGCCAAGATTAAAATGAGCTTCATCTGAAAAGATGATTTTTTTGGCAAAATCGGCATCTTCTGTAAGTCGATCGCAGGCTCACTTCTCAGCGTTGTTCAAGCGTATACACAACCATATTCGTTTAGCGGAAGGATAAAACTAATTATCTGTCAAATCAGACATGTGCTAAGTGTTACCATTGACGAAATAAGCACTAGTTGAAAAAAAAAAACGTTAGATGGCGGACCCTTTATAAGAAAGTAAGGAAAATATATTTCAGCTGCAGAAAAATAATTAAAAATCTGCTTTAGAGCATTTTAAAAATGTCACCAGAGATGAAGTTTTAGAAAAACAGCTACTATAAAACAATGAGCCAAGAACGACTAGATGAGCCATTTAAGGTCAAGTTAAGTTCTTGTTGAAAACATTTTTCCATTACAACTAGAAAAATCAAATTATGTACGGAAGAGGGCTGGGTTGTGAACCGGGTTTTGTTTTTGTAACTTTTCACAGAATAAAGATATCAAATAATCCAAGATACCGTTGGAAAGGTGAATATAAAACGCAATTTTTTTGAGACAGATCAGCAAGACAGATTAGCATTTTGATTAAAATTTAACTCTCTACTGCCAATTTTCTAAAGACGGCTCTTTCAAAAAAGTGGCTAGGTTGTGAACCATCTGGCAAATCCCAATAAAAGTCGGAACATACGAAGTGAAACACCAATAATTTTATAAGTTGAGATTTTATTTATTCAGAAGGTCTCAAGAGGCAAAACAAGTTACAATGAAGCCACTTAGGCTAAAAAACTATATTGAATGGAAGTGTTCAATCATATTTTTTTCATCTTCATCCAAATCGGTGTCGCAATGTTTGCATGTGAAATACGAACGTCTTCCCATATTGGCGCACTCCAAGTGGCCGGCCACATGTGTTGCATTCGATGGAGTTTTTGGGTGTCAGTTCTATAAACAAAAACCTGAAGCAAATGGTGCATATTTCGACATAACCAAATATTGTATATACGTAAAATAGAATCAAATTACTAAATAAATGTGCATGACACTAGCACTTTGAAAAAATAAAGAAAAGGTTTTCGCAATCGATTTTCAAACACGATGTCTGTCGCTGGCACAAGCAAAGCATCTGTACACTTTGGTGTAGCTGCAAAATCAGACATGTCAAAAGACAAATTTAGCAGTTGAAAGATTGGCGATATGTCAATTAGGGAAAGAAAAAAATAATGGTTCACAACCCAGCCCGGTTCACAACCCAGCCCTCTCCTCTACTTGAAGAGTCTAAGACACACTTAATCACATATTGATGGATATATTTTTAAAGAGTATTTTTTAAATGTTGGCCCTAACTGCGACTAACATGGTTCAATCTGAAGTTCTAATTTTCGGTGACGCGAATATCATCAAGTATTTCGAGTGGTATTTGATTAATAACGCGAGTAGTGTTGGCTTCCAGTTCCGTAGTGGTAGCTGTTTTTTCCATGTAAACTTTAGACTTTACTTTGCCTCAAAGGAAACAATCTTTGAAATTTATCTGAAGCGTGCAATTCACTGCTTATCAAATTGTATTCACACAAAATGGTTTACGGTTTGTATGGCAAGTAGCATTCATCGTCTTGTCTGAGCCAAATGTCGTCAATATCATGGGCTTCAATTTTATGCAGCAAATAGTGCTTGGTAAAAACGCGGTAACGGATGCCATTTGCTTTTACGTTCCGTCCGAACTCATTTTTGAAGAAATATGAACCGATTTCTTAACCAGCTAATAAAGTACACCAAGCCTTGTTTTCTTTGGATGTCTTTTAAACTTAAATTTTAAATCTGCTTCTGTGTGTCCAAATATGTTTTCTGTTCCTTGCCCCGTTTCTTTTCCTTATATTTTTCCCAATCTTATCCTGTATATTGTTTTAGGTGTGTCCATATAATTTTTTTTTATTTTACTTTTGCTTTGCTATTACATTTGGTGCATTTAGGTCACTGTAAGGTGTTCCCTGAAAGGCCTTTTGAAGCTATTATTTTGTTTTTTTTTATCATGTGACCGAAAACCTCAGCTATACGTTTAATAAAGTTTACTCTAGCGCCAATAGTCACCGAGTTATTATTCCATGCAACGTTTTTTCATTGCTGTTACATTTTCAGTGCATAAGTGGTTGCCTACGCGGTGTCATGGCGCCAAACATTTTTGTTTTATTTTCGTTGTGAGGTCATTGAACCCACCTTTGCTGAAGTAAAAAAAAATTTAAAGTTTAAATTTATAATGATCACGTATATAAAGCGAGTAATAATTCTATGGAACAATATTGCATTTGCGTGTTGCATAAGCTAAATTTTTTTTTTTTTTTTTTGTCTTAAGGTCAAGTATGAATACGTTATTTATTACATTTACCGTGGTGTATTTACTCACAGAGTAATATTTCCATGCAACTCCGTCATTATTTTTTTTTATGTTTTTGAAATAAAGTAAAAGAATTTACCTGTGATTTATTGGGTCTAATGCATAAAAATGAGATGTTTCTCAGAGATCATTCGCGTGAGATCAATCTCAAGAAGTGAGTCATAAGAACATTCTCAGTCTCAGTCTCAAAATTGTATGCATAAAAAGGAGATCAAGCTCATCAAGCACAAACAACTCAACATAAGTGAGATCGATCTTAAAGCTTCAGTTGAGCTTTAGTTTATTTAAAGCAAGCTAAAGCAATTAATCGTTAAAATTGCTTCTTAAAATTTCAAAAAAATGTCCAAAGGCGAATCTGGAAGTGAACAAAACTGTAGTTTATCAAATAATGAAAATAATAAGCTGGCATAATTTCTAATTGATGAGTTAAAAGAAACTGCACAAATTAAAAAAGAAGCACTTGAAAGGTTTCGAATTGTCCTAGAGACTGATGAATTCCTATGTCCTCACCAATTCCATTTTGAAATCCAGGATCAGCCAAAAATCTTAAATATACTCTCATTTTTTCAGAATTAGTAAGAGCTCCACCAAGCGATTCCAATGTTGGCCCTAGGAAATGCTCTGCTAACCAATTGATGTTTTCTTTATTAAAACGAAATATAAATTTACTGCTAGATTCTTCAAGATGTCTACGCAGCTTATACATTTTTTTAGGACTATAAAGGCGAAAGTATTCTGCCATTTCAGCTGCTTGAAATAAACTGTGAGATCACTTGATAGGAGACTCAACATTTACCGAGAAAGTTCTCAGACATGTCAGCTTCATCTCATGATTATGCATATCATTTTGAGAAATTTCTCACAAAGAGCTTTCGTTTTAAGAAGTTTCTCAGGTCTTGAGATCCATCTCAATGAGCGAGATCTTTCTAACGAGTAAATAACTTTTTATGCTTACGACAACAAGTAAATTCTCAAAATATCGATTAAAAAGTAATTTTTCACTTTTATGCATGACACCCATTGTCATAAAACCTACACCTATTGAGGAACAATTCCCTGCAACGCTGATGCTTTTTCGAAAATGCTTTTTTAACTTTTTTGAAAACCTGCGCGGTAAAACGTAACGTTGTCAAGTCAAAATTCAAGATTTGCTACAGAACAGTCACTGGTTTTGATCAACCTCTCATAAGCACACGTCATATTTACTCTACGATGCACATTGGCCGATTTTTTACATTTGGATGGACTTAAATCAGTGTCGGCCAAAAAAATACATACACAGTTCTTTCAGTTTTGTAGTAGTGTGCGCCCAAGTGAGAGCAAAGAATCTATCTTTGGCTTACACTATGAAAATTTAACTTTGCAGGAGGATTAAAGAAATTTTTTATTGTTAACATTAAGCGGCATTCTAAATGAATGCAGATATGTGAAAGTGAATTGAAATTAATGAAATTTCTTACTAGGTAAATAATGTGCAATATTATTTATTGTCTAGGGGCAGCGTTATTAATAATAACGTTATTAATAATAATAATAAAATTAATATTAATATTTTATAAAAAATATCAATATGCATATATTTATTATTAATATCAATATTACATATTTATTATTAATATCAATATTACATATTTATTTGAAAAGTAATCTTTTACTAATAATATTTTACCGACTCCTAATAGTACTAATATTATTTATATTGCCCTACCTACACGCTACTTTCTTCTGACAAATTAAGTTTTCGCTTCCCCAAAACAATTTTACGTGTAATTAATTTTTAACACAATTTTTTTTACGTGTAAGCATTTAAAATTACGTAATAAATTGCGCGCATAGAAGCGTGGTGTTAACTAGCCATAAGCGTAACATCAACTGAGCGCTCTTGCTACGAATAATCGGCAGCGTCGATGTAAAAGCACGACAGCAAGTTTTATGTCGGTGCAGTGCTGCCAGGTTTTAGCGAAAAAAAATCCCTATTTTTGCATACAAATGAATTTTTATCCCCGTTTTTAACTTCGAGTTTCCCCGTTTTTTTCCCCGGTTTTTAAATTGTTTAGTAAATAGCAATTTAAAGAAATAATAAGTTCATTAATTCACTTTGCTAAAACTAAAATAAATACAAACAAGAAAAACGTACGTATCTATAAGAAAAATATAAATAAAAATGAAAATTTTAAGCGATATTGTATTTTGACTCGAACGCTACGTTTTTGAGATTATAAAAAATTGTTAGAAATTATTTTAAATATACATATTGTTATACATATTATCAAACCAAGTTAACAAGAGTATGTGTATTATTTCTATTATAAAAAGTTAAAAATTCTGAATTTATTTCAATTGCAAAGCAATTTTTATATTTCATTAAAGATTTACTGCGAAGAGTTCTGCATTGAGAGGTATTGTCAAGAAAGTTCCTTATTCTTGTTTTATTTAAATTAATAGCTAAAAAGGCACTTTCAGCACTTGCCCCGCTATAAGGAAAATAAAAAATAAACGACACTATTTTTTTTTTTTTTAAATATCTGAATGAATGAAAAATATAACTTCTTTCCAGAATTCCTGAATAATTTCTGATGATATATTTGAAAAATTTATATTTTTTAACGATCTATATTCTTGGTCGAAATCATTCCACTCGGATTGATCCGAAATAACGTGTGAAAATATTTTTAAGCTTAAAGTTTTATTTTTCATTTTTACTATCTATGAGTGGCCCTTTATATAGCTCCTTAAAAAAGTATCGAAATTGTTTAAGTCTACACCAAAAATACTATTATAACTACATTAATGTATTCCTTTCGCATGAAACAATCAACAAAAGTCTTCAAAGTTAGATCTATTATATCCATATATGACACTTTGTAAAAAACAAAAAATGGATGTAATTTAAATAAGAAATTGTAGTTGGTTTTTCTAATAACCGATATATTTTTTCACTCGCTATTTTATTTTTAATTTTCCCCGTTTTTACCAATGTTTTCCCCGCCTCCCCGTTTTGTACGAAAAATCCCGAAAAAGGGGAAAAATCCCGCCACCTGGCAGCTCTGTGTCGGTGTAAAAATACGAAGTTTCCCGAAGCACGCGTGCATAGGCGTCGGCCGACACTGACTTAAATATAAATTGATTATATTAATGCAAAATTGGTGTCATTTTTATATGAAATTAGGCCGCTGAATTTGAAATTGATGTCTGTTTTTGTTTATTTCTATTAGTTTCCAAGATACAGCTACGTTTTAAAATATTTAACATTCAAATTGAGGTGGAAAATTCCATTCTTCTTCGTTCATTCGCAGTTGTAAGCAAATTATTATATTTCATAAATAAAACAAAATTTTAGCTTATATTTGCTTTGTTATTTACAAAAATTAAATCAATTCATGAACTCACAAAATAATAATATTAAAAAATGTATAACACCGAAAAACTATTCTCGCTTTATTAGTTATTAAAATTATATTTGTAATGTGTCTTCAATTAATTTCAAAACTTTAGGTGGAAGAGACTGTTTTTGTTTGACTAAAAGTGTTCGCAATTAGCTTATCACTGGATCAGAAGATATTAAGAGAGAATGCAAGATGGGTCAATTGCATACAAAACGCTCTTTTTTTGTCCCCGCTCTTTTAACTCTGTTTTTAGGTAAAAACAAAAAGAAAAAAATAAATAAAAAATGAGAAAGTGATCACTGAAGAATATTTATTGACAAAACATATTTTTCAGAATCCTAAAATTGTTTGCATATTTGTTTTGAAGAATATTATATTGCTCTCTCGTACTGGCTTAATACAAAAACATATGTCCCCAGTTACACTTTTTGATGAAAAACGTGAAAAAAAATTGAAAACAATGCAAAAATATAACAAATAATAACTGTTTTGTAATGATAGCATTTATTTCTTATGTTTTTTTTTTGTTGTTATTCTCAAAACATTGTCATCGCGAATCTGGCTTTTGATTTACACTAAGTCCCCAAGCATTGTATTGAACGTCACATTTTTTTTTACAATTCCTTAGTTTTAATTTAGGAGTGGTATAGATGACAAGTAAGTTATATTAAGGAAGTGCAGAGATTAGTTCTCATGACATTCTAAAAATTAAGACGATTAAATAATATTAAAGTAAATTATTTTGTGTTTTCTCAGTTCATCATGATAGGTATGTGTAAAAATGAATTGAACGTCACGCGGAGTTTTATTAAAGCAAATATAATAAATCAAAAAAATGCAAGTTTAAAATCATTGTTTCATGGGTTTTGATTAATTTCCTTGTTTTAGTATATTTGCAAATAAGATTCCTTAGAAGAAAAACTAAAAAGTGGCTAATGTATTGAACGTCACTTTTAAAATATGTCACATCACCGGCTGAAGTATTCATTTTGTATTTCGTTTTTGTATATTTAAGAGTAAAATAGCAAAATTAACGCCTGCTGAAAGAGCACGAAGATACCGGGAAAAAAATAAAGCTAGATAAGGAACGAAATGAAGAATATAAACGAAAGCAAAAAGAATGGTACCTATGTTTGACTTTGACCTGATTTTTGTTTTTACTAACTGATATCGCCCATTTCACATTGAAGTGATCAGTTGCACTGATCATCTCCGATTTGGCTCAAATATTTTTCTTGTATTGGTTTATTGATTTGAAAACCAAATTCGAAGGTATAAATTTTTAGAATAATTTTTCGCTCCCAAAATAGGGTCTATTTTGAGACAACGTAGCTCAATCAACTTAAGACCAATTACCTGTAATAAAGTATCATTGGAAAAGTTATTTCAGCTATTTTGAGGAAAACTACAAAATTTTTGAAAATATTGCATTAAGTTGACTCATTCTTAATTTGTTTAAGTTTAATACCATGCTAGCAACACGTGCTATAATTTTTTTCTTTTTTATAATTTACATTTTTTACGTTTTTACGTTAGGTTATAACTTTCCAATGATATAAAATGATGATGTGGTTTTAAAGGGTTCAGAAGTTATATTGTAAAACGTAAAGTCTTAATAAAGTTTCAATACAAATTCAACTAGCTATTGAGATTTTGAATTTTTTGTAAAAAAATAAAGAAAAAAAAAATTGGATGAAAATTTTATGTATACCTGAATTATATACTTTATATTTACTTTTTGTTTTTTTTTTTTTTTTTTGTAAAAGAATAAACCTGTTTTTTGTTAAACTCCCAATTTTATTTACATTATTTGGTTAAGTGGAACAAAAAGTATTGAACGTCACAAAATGTATTGAACGTCACCCTGTTGTTTTTTTCTGTAATTGCTTATTATTTAACAGTTTTTTAATATTTATTGCTGCAAGTCTACTACTTTGGAAATAACCTCTATGTTGATGTCTTTTTGGAGAAAAATTTTAATTTTTTCCCGTTAAAATTGTAAAATATGTAGGTATTTTTTGTAAAAAATTATTATTTCTGTAACTGAAATGGCGATTTCTGCAAAAGCTGATTTAACTGATTAAATAACTTAACAAACATCACAGTAAGCTTTCATTTACAACATTTTTCAAATTTTTAGTGATTTTTCCCGTATTTCTGCTGTGTGACGTTCAATACAAAACTCGTATAAAAACCACAGAAAAAATAATTTTTTGCAGGGCCTAAAAACAACTTCAAATTCTCCATTAATTTTCACTTAATTTGACTACTCTAATGGGAAAATTTAAAAAACTTTAAAAACAAAACATGAAAACCTCTTTGTGTACGTTTTTTTTTGCAATTGACCCAGATATCTGTGTTGGTATCAATCCGGGACATTTTCCTTGCAAAGCCTTCGCGAAATTTCTTAAAATCTTTCTGGCGAGCTTCTTGTACATCTTCAGAAAGATCGCCAATAGGCATGGGAAAAGTTTTGATTACGTCCGCACCATGCAACAAGACTTTGTGAATACTAACAGTCATAGGGAACCAATGATACGATTTTACAAAAAAAGTTAGCTGTACTTAGCAGTAATTTTGAAAATTTTCTATAATTATCTGAAGTTCACATGATAAAGTTGTTAAAATAGTAGAAAAACGGTCTACCAATTCCACTTCAATTCCAAGAATCCGAGCAGACTTTACTGGGTTCTTAAAAAATGTACGGACCGTGTTCCCATCATTTGTGTTTCCCCCTCCTTGTTTTGTGAAATCAAATAACAATCCCAGTTCAGATTATTAACTTATTCTGTATCATTCTTTTTTTTTTTCTACAGCTTTTCTTGCATCATCACCTCTTGCTTGCCAACGCTTAATATCTTGTTTGTATGCAATATGTAGGCAAGTCTCAAAAAATCTAATTTGTGCATGAAGAGTAGAGAGTCCTAGCGCATATGCATTTTCGTCAATCTGCAGATGTAAACATTTATTTATGTCATTCATATTTTTAGGACTAGCTCCACATATATAGCAATTACAACTCGCTCGATTTCGCATTACAGCATTACAAATTTTTTCATCGACCATTGTTTAATCAAAAGATTCGTATCTCAGAGTTCATCGATTTGGACTTGCATTCTTTGAAACTCCTCTTGAATTTTTCCAAGGCTTTCTTTTTCAAAGGCAAATCTAAGAGGTCTACAATATCGAGTGGCTGAAGTACGACAATTTTTCCATATCAATAACTATATTTTGATGATCAGTCTGTATTTTTATTTCAAGTTGAAGTTATAAAAATAGTTGATTCATTCGCATTGTTAGTTTCAACAAAAACTTGTTCGTATCGGGAATGCCCACTACTTCCATCACATCCCCAATTCTAAAAGCATAGCATAACGTTTTTTTGATTTACGAGGTTATTAAATACACTCATTTCCACTTTGTTAAAAATGTTTCGTTAATTTTAAATCTGTTATCAAAGCTAAAGCCTCTTCGGGGGTATACGGTTTATAACTTTTAGTATAATTTATTGCTTTTCTCATGTTTTTAATTGTTTTTGGAGAAAGAAATCAGTCAAGCACCCGTGAACTCTTTTTCCATCTAATTTTTAATTGAGTAAACATAAAAAATAAATAACTGGCCATTTCAGCCCTTGAAAGGACTTTGACCTAGCTTCTTATGATCAATTGTGTTGTGCGTGTTATTAAGTACACAATTGACCGAGAACCGGACCTACATGCTTAACGCCGACTCCGAACGGCGATGAACGGAATGTTCTCGTTCTCAAGAAGCTTTACATGGCATTTTGACTACTCTCTGAGGTTTGCCATTGTCTGCAGAGAGGTGGCGGTCGTACAGAAAAATTATTTTAATTCAAATAATTTTCTGTCGCTGCTGGGGTTCGAACCTGGGTCTCCAAAGTTCTTTGACATAGCGGCCACGCACTTTAATCAACTACGCCACGGACGCCACATTGTTAATAGTTTAATAGATATTTCATGTCAAAAAGCGAACTATCCGTAAAAATAAAAAAAAAACTATTTTTTGAATTTGACGGTCAATATTTCCGAAACCAACAAAGTTATGCCTATAACTAAATTTTTGTTTTATATTTGCAATTTTCTGAGTGAAACTACATATCCAGAATTTTAATTTTTGCAATATTTTAAAATAATGGGCTTATTTTCTCGGTTGTATCTAAAAAGATACACTGGCATTTAAGAGTTATATATTAATTTAACTCAATAGTTCCAAAGTAGATAAACAAACATTTTCTGTCCTATAAAAGAAATTAAGGAATAACTTTCGATGATTGTTTTAGATTTGAAAGGGAAAAATACTCACCAATCACTTAAATAAAAAATAATAAAGCAAACAATAAAGTATCCCTCTACTTTTGACTCCTTAATCATATTTAAACGTATAGAATTTCACTCTCAGCGACTCCCACAAGAAAACCTTATTTACCTACCTTTCTGTTGTAAATGTATTCTAGAACCTTTTACTTTAATCCTTTAACCAACTGATTTCTGATCAAAAGAAGCCATAAAAATGAAATTAATGTTAAAAAATACTTGGTTTTTAACAACAGGAAATAATAATGACTTAATTGACAAAAACAAAAAATGATATTTCAACATATCCTGTGCTAGACAATATTTCACTTACCATGAAATGATTAATTTTATTTTGTTTTATATTATTACAAAAAATATTGAAAACTTGTAAAGCTTGTCAACTCAACTTGACAACAAATGAACAATCACAATGAACGGACTGAGCCAAAATAGTCGAAAAACTTTTTTCATGCGCCACGTTAACGGCACCAACCTGTAAATGGCAAAACATTTTTAATTGTTTTGTATGTAGTTGTGTCAACTTGTCAGCGTTTGTGTAAGTTGAAACATGCTGGAAATTTGCAAAAAGTACTGACAACTCATGGTATACATGTCAAGTTGGTCAAACAACCGGCCACAAAAACATTGATGAATGTTGAAGGAATGACAGAACAAAAAAAAAAAAAAAACACGATGAAATAGCGGTTAGCTTTCAACAAGGTTAATCATGATTAAGCTGAATTATATGCTACATCAATATGTCTATCGAAAATTCATTGAAGCAAATAAATAAAAAAACATGAGCTTGTTGTTTTTTAACCCAAAATGTCCTCTTGTCTCTATGTTAAGTACAAGAAACTTGCATTTCTTCTATTGATCAATTTTTCTGGAATTTTTTTCTAAGGAGACATTTAAGAAAGAAAATTAATGAAGCTTAACATGCATAGAAGACAAACAAAATGGGTCTAAAGCTAACCTTCTTTCAGTTCATAGGCACCAGAAATGAAAATACTGATATTTATCAACTTTTAATTCTTATATTGCTGAATAAATTAATAATTAGCAAACATTTAATTACAAACTGTGATTCATATTCATTGTTATTCAAATAAACAAAATTGGAGAACATTTTGGAATCATGAGTAGTTTTTATATCGTTCGCTGCACTTGATTTTGGTTTTATAACGTGTATATATAGTTTTAAAAATATTTGTGGTTATAGTTGAAAAATTAAAAAAAATCAGCGTATCCTTAGAAAAAGTTCATAGAAATTAAAAAAAAAAAAACTTTAATGAGCTAGATTGAGTAAGATTCGCGATGTTAGATACACGGTCAAAAATATATTTGGTATTTTAGTACAAATATATTGATATTTGCTACCAAATTTTTCATTCTTGATGGCTATGTAGAGCATAAAAGTTCATTTCAAGACCCATTTTATTGTTTTTTTAAAGCGACTTAAGCTCAATAAATTTAAATTTTTAAGTACGTTGCTAAAAAGAAAAATTGTAGAAACCAATAAAAAAAGCTCAAGCCTGTGTTAGATAACACGGGCGCATAGATCAGACGTAGAATACGTTAGTCATTCACAGCCTTATTCAATAGATTTCCTTAAACAACCTTTAAACGCTTGTTTAGTTACGCACTGTTTAAGGCTTTACGCAGCTTCTATGCAACCTTGCTAACATTGTTATTCATAAACATTTTTTCATTTTCTAAGTTTTGTAAGGTTTGTGTCTGAACTATAGAAAATCTCTACAAAAATTAAGAATTCCTATGGATTTACAATGGCCGCCGCATAAAAAAATGCTGCAAAGGGCGCATATGGAGCATGTCTTTGATATTAAAAGAAAAGACAAACAAAAATCATGGTTGTATTTATCATGGTTGTCGTTCGCTACTTGGTCATTATACTTCTTCTCTTTCTCACACTGGTTCTGTGATGAACACACAGATAATCGTACTGCTCTTACACATGATGTTATAATACATAAAATACAAAGCCAAGTAGCGAACGATGTGTACATACACAACATTGATAAGCGAAGCAGAGAAACAAAATTGTGCTTACCCAGTTGGCCACGTCTTTAAGACATCCTCAATGTCTTACAGCCTTATTCATAAACACATTTTAGAGGCAGCGTAACTTTAAACGGGCTTTAAACAAGAAAACGTTATTCATAAACATTTTTCGTAGTTGTTTAAGAGCTGCGTAACTTAAACGCCGAAATTGGCGTTTAAAGGTTACGTAAATACAACCATGATTTTTGTTTGTCTTTTCTTTTAATATCAAAGACATGCTCCATATGCGCCCTTTGCAGCATTTTTTTATGCGGCGGCCATTGTAAATCCATAGGAATTCTTAATTTTTGTAGAGATTTTCTATAGTTCAGACACAAACCTTACAAAACTTAGAAAATGAAAAAATGTTTATGAATAACAATGTTAGCAAGGTTGCATAGAAGCTGCGTAAAGCCTAAAATAGTGCGTAACTAAACAAGCGTTTAACAGATCAATTCTGTCGCGGTAACATTAATCTTGTTACCGTAGAAATTCATCTTTTAGTAACTTGAACACTCTGTTGGTATTCTACGACCAAGCGTTACCGGTGAATATTGTTACCATCTCTTTAGGTGGTAACAAGCAAAACAGAAGACATTTTTTAGCTTGCATTACAAAAAAAAAAAAAAATCGCATTTTGAGTAATTAATCTAATTTTCTAATTAATAATTCTAATTTTCAAAATCCTCAAATTGAAATCGGAGCAAATTAAAATAAAAAACTATGTTAAATTCACTGTTGCTGCTTCTTCAGTACTTTTCAATGATAAAAATTTATAGCAATTCACTGTGTAATATTTATTAATTTACATAAAATTAATATATAAATTAAATATAGATAACACCGCAGCTGCGCCGGCGTAGTGCATATTTCCTGCCAAGAAAAACAAATATTATATAAAAAGTTAACATAATGCAATTAATTCTATGTATTTACTTCTCACTTTTTATTGTTTATGTTTCACCACACAAAAGAGCGAGCTTCATTTCTATAAGGTGAGTTAACGACATTTGACAGCGTTACCGAGTGCACAGAATACCGATTTATAAGACCGGTAACGAGTTTTGGTAACAATATTGCTGTTACCGGTAACGCACAGAATCGATCTGTAAAGGTTGTTTAAGGAAATCTATTGACTAAGGCTGTTAATGACGTACGTATTCTACGTCTGACCTATGCGCCCGTGTTATCTAACACAGGCTTGAGCTTTTTTTTATTTAACTTAAGGGAACATATAGGTTACAAATTTATTTTATTTTCTTATTTGATATTTTTTATTAACAATTTTATAGTTAAATTTCATGTAAGGAAGTATTTTTTGTTTTTAAGTATGAAAATAGAAAATAAAATCGTGGCCTTTAGCTGGTATTTTAAATTAAAACTTTTAGACAGGGTGTTGTTTAGAAATATTTGAAGAATCCAAATTGAGAAAATTACCGTCTGTACCACTTCTGATGCTCGAGATAGAAAATTTTATATTAATTTTTTTTTAAAAAGTTAAAAACTTGCATTCAAGTATAAATTTCTCAAAAATAGGAAAATGCATATGCAAAAATGATGATAATTATTAATTCGCCTAATTTAAGGAATGCGTTTACACTATTATTAATACCACCAAAATTTAGACTATTGGGTAACAATCAAAAGTTCTGTGCTATCTCGATTACAACTTTAGCTTCGAATATCCTTCACACAGGACACTGCGGATAAAAATCGTCAACGGCATTGTGTTTACCAATTTATTGTTAGTTTAAACCTGTACTTACTTTTTCTTTAAGACATGCATATTTTTTTTTATAAAAGTCAAAGCATTTTAAGGTCGTTATTTTTTACTGTTTTCCTCAAAAAACAACTTAGTCCTTGCGGGACAGGAAGACATCCTTTTTTTTCCCTAAAATTTTTTTTGGGTGATCTTGACAACCCCATGCAACTTTTAAGACCTCTTCGAATGTGAAAATCGATACGCCCTACTGTGCAACTCAAAAAGGTTGTGCCCCATGATACAATTATACAGACAGCATTGATAAGTAACGATTTTCTCAGCTACAAAGAAACCAGCATCTGCCAAAAACAGTTGTTCGTGCAACAAATTCGAAACAAATGTGAAAATAAATGAATTCTGCTAATATGTGCGTTAAATGAACAATTAAAATAATGGAAATTATGAAAAAATTATGTGTGATATGTGCTTAACGTTTTCCGGTCGTAGTGTCTTGATTTTAATTGAAAACTTATTTCATTTCGTTCAAATGCATCTGCAACTGCTGAGGTTGCTGCACTTAAACGTTTTCAACATTTTTTTTATGTTTGCACTTAGTAACATTAAATTTACAAATTATCTTTGTTCTAGTAATAATAACTCACTATTATTTAAATAAAATATGCAATATTTTGTAAGGAAATGCTTCTTTATTTGCAAGCTCTGAAATATAATCAATGGCGAAAACATAAGCACTAATTGAACGCTCTCTTTCGTGACATTTTTTTTTTTTGACAGATGCTGGTCAATATTTTGAAGTAGCACCTGCCATTCTCAAACTTTTCGCAGCCGAACATACGTGAGTCCTCTTTTATATAATGGTATAGATATAGAAGTATAAGGAGTGTGGTGGCCGTGATGAGTTGGCAGAGTGAGTGACCCATACGCCAGAGACCCCTGGTTCAATTCCATCTCACACAGAAAGTTTTTTCAATAGAATTAATTTTTCTGTTCGGCCGTCACCTCTCTGCAGACAATGGCAAACCTCAGAGTGTAAATATTGCCATGTAAAGCTTCTTGAGAACATGCACATTAGCCGTTCGGAGTCGGCATAAAACTAGTAGGCCCAGTTCTCGGTCAATTGTGTTCAAACATTTAATAATATGCACAACAAAGTTTGATCATAAAAAGTTCGGTCATATCTTTTTAAGGGCTGAAATGGCCAGTTTATTATTTTTATAAGGATGAATATATGGTTGCGATTAAAGGAAAGGATAGGGATAAGGATAGAGATATGCTGTCACATCATAACCAGTGGGTGTGTCCACGATACAGAAAATTCCTTTTTTTATGGTTCCAACTTTACGTTTAATTTTTGATGTGAAATTCTAGAGTTCAGTGAGACATTATAGTACACATCGAGCACAACGTATCATCATTAATAGCGAAGCTAACTAGTTAATCCTGAGAAACGAACCTCATCTCATCTTTTCTCAGCTAAGTTCAAGATTATTTAAGATCATCCTTTAAATAACTCTTTTATTTCATCTTCCGACAAGAACTCTTTTTTTTCGTGCATTTACTGCTGCTGCCTTGAAACTTGGTTCCATTGCACAAAACGTCCTTTACATATCTTAAAGGCTTCTTCAAAACATTTTTTTATTTTTCCATCCATTTATTATTCCTTTCCTCTTCTTTCATAACATTTTCTTAACTATTTCAAATTCTTTACAGCTTGATGCGGAAAATTTGAAAATGCAGTACAATTTCAATATCACCTTGGATCATCGTAAATTCGGTGAAATGTTCATCGTCTGCGGCCATTTATATGCCATCGATTCCTGCAGCGACAAAAACTCACAGATACGTTATGTCGTCGATCTTTACAACGGAAAGCTGCTTAACGTAGATTTGCCTTTCTCGAATCCATTCAAAAGGACGACGACAGTGGGCTACAATCCTCTAACAGTGGTATGTAGTGCATAATAAATAAGCAAAGCTTTATATGTATACTATTTCCATACTTTCAGACGTATGTGTGTGTGCGTGTATGTGTGTGTACTTTAACTTTATGTGGTCGCGGCTGTTGTTATTTTTTATAAATTTTATATCCGGTTAGTGCATTGGAATTTCTGGTTTGATGGGTATGTGTGTATGTACATATGAGTTTGCGTAGGTGTGTGAATGTGTGTGCCAAACAACATGCCACACATTTTTCCCTTGCGGTTATTTTTTGCGGCTACAAAATATTTTTGTGCAACGTGGCACTTACAACATTTTGGCCAATTTCGTCAGCGCTGCTCTAAAAAAAAAATATATATAATAAAAATAACGGCTTATTACAGACTATATATATGTATGCGGCATTGTAGTTGGTCTAGCCTCCCCCTTCTTTAGCTCCAAATAGATAAGGCTCAAAAGGTCGTTACGTGGCATGCTACGTATGCGTTTACGTTTTACTTTTTGCCGATAATGTTATTTTTGACTCTGTGGCATATTTTTTTTTCACTCTGCTTTTGTGCTGTTGTGGTTGCAAAATGGAATCAAAATGATGGCTTCAAAGGTGGAAGGAGCAGTGGTTGAGGTAGCAGTCTGTGACATGCTGGCATTACAAGGGTAAACGTCGGTTTGTGTAGCGAAAGGCGGGGTTAGAGGAGGTTGCTACATGTAAGTGGCGTTATTTCGTTGTTGCTGCTGCCGAAACGATTACGTCGCACCCAGATTATTGAGCCTGGCTTATTGATTGATCGATTGGAAATTTAATGCTGGTTGGTGCTGATTTTTTCGCAAAAACTTTATCCACGCCAGCTGTGATGTCAACATTTTGAGATTTTGTGAAGATTTTAAAGGTGTGTGTGTGTGTGGCACAAATAAATAAACTGACAAGGCAGCTTATAATCAAGGTAAAAAAAAGATTGAAAATGGTTTGAATTGACTCTGATGCATAAAAAATCTCTTAACATTACGGGTGCGATTAATGAACAAAATTATCAAATAGACGCATAAATTACACAGTCCAACAGTATTCTTGCAACAGAGTTATCATTATACATTACGTCAAGGTATCGTCAAATTTACTACTTTTTGTCTGAGTAAATTTTTATTCGGCGTCCGTGGCGTAATTGGTTAAAGTGCGTGGCCGCTATGTCAAAGAACTTTGGAGACCCAGGTTCGAACCCCAGCAGCGACAGAAAATTATTTGAATCAAAATAATTTTTCTGTACGGCCGCAACCTCTCTGCAGACAATGGCAAACCTCAGAGAGTAATAAAAAATGCCATGTAAAGCTTCTTGAGAATAAGAACATTTCGTTCATCGCCGTTCGGAGTCGGCGTTAAGCATGTAGGTCCATTTCTCGGTCAATTGTGTACAAACTTAATAACACGCACAACACAATTGATCATAAGAAGCTAGGTCAAAGTCCTTTCAAGGGCTGAAATGGCCAGTTATTTATTTTTTTATTTTTTTTTTTTTTTAAATTTTTATTCGTATTAAAATGTTGCGTGGGAACTTCGGTTTCAGTTAATTAACTTATGAATTCACTGCTGACTAAAAAAAATTTAAAATTAAAAGTGTTGCAATATTTTTGTTTTTATTTTAGGAGAATATAAGGGGTTACTTTCCATTTTAAATTGAGAAAGTCATGTTTAAAAAAAAAGATACAGTAGTTTCGGCTATGTCGTAACACAAGACGTAGAATTAGTCAATTCGCTTTTGATGACATCTTTTTTAAAAACTATTTAGCAAAATATTTATTCCATACACCTGAGCATATGACCTTTAACAGAGTGCCGGAGAGGGTTAATATGTATGACCGACCCCCATTACTTCTGCAAAAGGAACATTTTTGCGTTTGACACCTATTCTCTCCGACCACTCCTTAGGGGGGCTCCCATACAAATATTATGGTTTTTGTATATTTATTCCATACACCTGAGCATATGACCTTTAAAAGAGTGCCGGAAAGGGTTAATGTGTTTCACCGACCCCGATTACTTTTGCAAAACGAACATTTTTGCTTTTGACACCTTATCCCTCCGACCACTCCTTAGGGGGGCTCCCATACAAATATTATGGTTTTTGTATATTTATTCCATACACCTGAGCATATGACCTTTAAAAGAGTGCCGGAAAGGGTTAATGTGTTTCACCGACCCCGATTACTTTTGCAAAACGAACATTTTTGCTTTTGACACCTTATGCCTCCGACCACTCCTTAGGGGGCTCCTATACAAAGTTTATGGTTTTTGTATATTTACGCCATACACCTGAGCATATGACCTTTAAGAGAGTTCCGGAGAGGGTTTATATGTATTACTGACCTCCATTATTTTTGCAAAAGGAACATTTTTGCCTTTGACACCTATTCTCTCCGACCACTCCTTAGGGGGGCTCCCATACAAATTTTATGGTTTTTGTATATTTATTCCATACACCTGAGCATATGACCTTTAAGAGAGTGCCAAAGAGGGTTAATATATATGATCGACCCCCATTACTTTTGTAACAGCAACATTTTTGGCTTGGGCCCCTTTTCCCTCCAACCACTCCTTAGGGGGGCTTTCATACAAATTTTATGGTTTTTGTGCCGGAAAGGGTTAATATGTATCACCGACCCCCATTAATTTTGCAAATGGAGCATTTTTGCTTTTGACACCTATTCCCTCCGACCACTCCTTAGGGGGGTTCCCATACAAATTTTATGGTTTTTGTTTATTTATTCCATACATCTGAGCATATGACCTTTAAGAGAGTGCCGGAAAGGGTTAATATGTATCACCGACCCCCATTACTTTTGCAAAAGGAACATTTTTGCCCTTGACACCTATTCCCTCCTACCACTGCTTAGGGGTGCTCCCATACAAATTTTATGGTTTTGTCGATAAAACCGGAAACTGTCGATAAATAGGTAGCAAGTTTAAGCAAACAAAAACATCAAATGTTGGCTTTATATTTCATGTAATTGTGTAAAATTTATAGAAGTTAGAGAGTTCTAACATGAATTTTTGTCCCATTGAGGATCAAGCAGACCAACAAGTGCTAACATCAACATTGTACGATCAGTACTTTAGGCCCACCAAAGGCTCAAAAAGTGATATAAATACCGACACCTGATCACTATCAACCACCCTACTTACCTCCGAGAATGACGTATTCTACGTCAAAAGAAAACACTAAAAATGCAGATTTCGATAAAATTTTTCTTGTGTTGTAATGTTTGCACCTTGCCATTATACAACACCATTCAAATCCATGGGAGTTTTTGCAGGACTCGGTCATTTTGAGGTAATTTTCTCGGCAATAACTTGACGACTATTGGTTTTAAGTTGTTCTAGAGTTTAAGGTTTATTCACGTAGAAAAACGAACGATCTCGGAAGCCAATTGATATCGCCAAATCTGGAAATAAGTCGTTCTAGATATGTCTGTTGCAGCAAAGCCCTTATTGGTGCTATTGTGTATTTTGTAGCTCCATTTTGTTGAAACCACATATAGTCCAGATCCATATCTTCAATTTCAGGTGAAAATAAATTGGTTTACATACGGCTATAGCGTTCAGAATTGACTATAGTGGTTGCTCCATGATCGTTTTTAAAAAAATACGGACCAATGACTGTCCTCTGACCACCAGAGCATAATGCACACCAAACAGTCACTTTGCTTATGGGAATTTGCTTATTCACGTATCCACCTAGCGTGAAATAGGCCTCATCACTGAAAAAATTTGCTTTGAAAAATCAGCATTTAATAAAAATAAACAATTTACCAATTTTAATGCGTTGTGTGGTAAAACGTTCTATGACAAAATTTTAACTACACAAAAACCATTTTGGATGACATGAACATTTGCCAAATATCAGTGCTGCACTTTCCTAAGCCCAATATGGAAAACCCTATAACCCGATAAGTCTTAATAAATTTTAGCTTTAAAAAACTCCTTTCGCATGAAGCTACTGACACACAAATTGTTAGAAATAATTTCAATTCGACAAAATGGGACACACATTTCTTAACGTAATGTATTTGTACATTTTTCTTTCTGTTTGAGAAATAAAAAAAAAAAAACCCGGAATATAGTAAATCTTTTAAACTAGTGATTACTCTATACAGAGTTGCTGTTGGTGGTTTTCTTCATTAATATATTTGACCTCGAGCTCAACAATTAGTCTAAAAACTCTGGTAGTTTTTGTCTAATTTTCTTGTTTGCTAGGCAATTTTAAAGTAGAATTAATTGAAAAGCGAACTGCATGCATTTTTTTTTTCAAATAAACGCTTTAAAAATACTTTTGGATTTTCTTTTTTAAACAGAGCACTTTTCCCCGTATAAACTCCTTTGACCACTAAAAGCTCATCTTTTAGTCTTCTTCGATCGGATACATATCTGAGATTCATCAATTTTTCGAGAAACAGAAACTTTTTAGGGGGACTCCCGAATCATATTGGCATTTTCACAATTAAGAACCAGCTTAGTGTGCAGCAATTCCCTTAAAATTAAAACATATTCATGACTTCTTGTGACTTCTTATGTGGTTATGATTCGATTTTTTTTTTGTTTCAAATTAATTAATAAAGATAATTTACTTAGACTCTTTCATTTCTTCAACAAAATATTGTACACAATATGTGAGTTTGAGTCTAAGCTGAGTCTAATTTTTTTGCGTCATAAAGTTTTCGTCAAGGTTGTGGTTAGAAAATAACCACTTAACTGATTTATTTATAATTAATCATTCATTATGATGTTTGAATGTTTGCTAAATAATCATCCAACAAACATTTCGTTCATCTGTTGGTTACAATACGACAAAAACAAAAACAAACTGACACCCTCTGATACACGAAATGTAGTAAGTCATATACAGCATTTTGAATATGAAACCCATTCCAGTACATCAAGCATCATCATCCATCATTTGCTCTGATGTTGCTGAGCTGATGGCGAGACGTTTAGCAAACAGCGGCAATAATAACAACAACAGCTGAAAAACTCTTTTCGTCAGTTCATTATTCAGCTTGATCATGATTAGCTTTGCTCGAAGCTAACCGCTATATCAGCAACGTTTTTCTCATTCCCCAATGTTATTTTCTACCAGTTGATTGACTGGCACTGGACACATGTACATAAGTTCACATTTTTTCTTTTTTTTTTTTTTGCACATTTTCAGAGTATTTTTTAGCCAACAATAAGAGGGAAAATTTTGACATGTTTGACTGGCGTTAACGTAGCGAACGAGCATAAAGTTCGTTGTTTTTTGTACGTTATAGCCGAAAATAAACAACAATTTTTAAATAAGCTGTCAAAATGTGATGAAATCCATTTGTAATCAATATCATAATGATTGTTGCGACAAATGATAGTTTCCATTGTGATTAAGCACGACAAATGAACACAATTGCAATTCAAGTGATTTATATTTTCGACAGGGTATATCTGAAAACGCGCTTTTTACATCAATGAGTTGTGTGCTTTTTCCAACCTTTAAAGATATTATTTACATTCTGTTAAATTATTGTTACACTAAGGGAAATAACGCATATTAGCATTATCCACGCCTGAGTATAAATTTTATTCAAATATTTACGTGGATAAATCCAATGTTTTCCTTACAACTCGTTTTTTTCCCGTATTTGAATTTTATTTATACCACACACGTACACACATATTCCATACAAGCAAGCAGCAACAGCATCGCACACGTACACACATACTCCGACAAGCAGCAACAGCATTGCACTCTGTTCCTGCAGTTTATTTCTTGCATTTGCAGTTCTTACAGTTCTCATTTAGTTATTGTTGCAAGAGTAATATAGTATGCATGTTTGGCAAAGATTCTTTGAGCGTGCGATGGGTGATCGCTTAACATTATGTAAGGTTAGAGTGACAGCCGGACATTTTCTGACAAATGTCTTGCACCGGTTGACATTTGCCTGCATATTTTGATTTTAATTTTCTTTTTACATTTTCTTTCTCTAATCTTAACTATTTTTGACATTTGGCATTTCGTCGTTCGTAAATTATTGTGTTCTATATCACAAAATTGAAAAAATGGAGATAAGACTGGTATATAGGCAAATTTTTCGAGATCTATCGATCTGTGTCATCAGTTTGCTTTTATCTTTTATAGTTTTCGAAATATGAGACATCGACTTTGTGCTATACAACACTGTTCTGACAAGCTTCGTAACCTATTGTGTTCTATATGCAAAAAATCGTGCATATAGAACAAAAACGAAGCAAAAATACTAAATAAAAAAAATATTTTTTTATTTTGTTCTATATGCAAGTCTAAATAAAGTTATTAAAGTTATTATTTGGAGGTCTTTGTATTTTGCTGTTTTTTTGTTCCCGCTTTAGATTGCAGTTGGTAAATAAAATGAAACAAAAAAGAAAATAAAATACCCATCATAAATAACATAAGGTTAGAAGTTAAATTTTACAACAACGTTTAAAAAAAGCTTAATACTAAGAATAAGAATGGATAAGCCATAGATAAGAAGATATCATTGGAGAAAGTAAATGATGTGAAAAGTTTATACAACTTTTTATCACTTGATGCGGTGGCATACTTCAATAGGGGTATTCACGGGTTGATGCGAATTGCAAGAATGCGAAAATGTAACATATTTTTCGCACTAACGCGTGAGCATCAATATTGTAACTTTACGATAGCGGAAAGAAATATATTGCCACCTTATTTCAAACAACAAAAACTTATTAAAATCACAAACTTAGCCTTTTTTCGCAATCTTGCATTTTCGCATCGTCGCAACTGTGTTTCGCATCAACCCGTGAATACCCATAATAATTTGTTTAATACAATTTAAAATATAGGTACAACTTTTTGTCTTCGTTTTTTTAACAAACTTGCTTCAATTAAAAAATCTCCGTAAATCAAGCATGAACTTCGTGGAATCGAAGTCAAATAAATTTGCTTGATTTTTTACTTGATTTTGTAGTCGAAACTTACCTTTTAAGAAATAAACAGGTATTGATTTAAGTGGACTCATAAGAACATATGTATAAAATTAAGTTAATATTATAATATATGAAATAAAGTTTTTGTTGAGTGAAATCACATTGATTTTCATTTCTCCAATACATATTACATTTTGTTCTATATGCTACAAAACAAGAAGAGTTTCATAAATAAGTGCATATAGAACAAATTATTTTTTTTTAAACGCATCTTACTCTAAAAAACGCTTCCAAGGATGAACATTTTTTTTGACAGAAAAAACTACAAACTCTTGATCTTTCATTGGTAAGAAAATCGCGGCAGATTTTTCGGTTCAGTTTTATACTAAACTTTAAACTTGATTTACCAAAAAAACATTTTTGTCATATAGAACACAATAACTTGCGAACGACGATTTGTTGCCATAATACTGCACCAACTGTCAAAAATAGTATAAATTAGAGAACGAAAAAAGTAAAAAGAAATTAAAATATATAAGCAAATGGTATATGTTGGACGCAGCTCATGAAAAATGTTTTAAATATATATCTTTACATTATTTTTTAATTTCAATATTTTTTTTATAAATTTTTTCTATAAGCGATAGTTCTATTTTCAAATAGAAAATATTTAAAAGATATTTAAAAAATCCGTGCATAATTTTAATATATTTTTTATTAATTCTTTTTAAATATTATAATATTTTATTTAATTAAGAAAGTATTTAAATAAATTTTAAATATTTACGTAGTCGATTTAAGCAAATGCGTTATTGGTGCAAAAATGACTCGCTTTTTGGATAAATTAAAAAAGTTCTTGGATAAATTTAATATTTTTTTCCCTTAGTGTACAAACACCCCATGGGAAGTACAAATTTAAAAGAAGTATTTTTTACTGAAATATATTGAAACTTTTAAAGAAAATCCATATTCTGTACATGAAAGATTATTCACTTCTCACATATGTGAGTTTAACCGTCGAATGTGATCTTAATCTCTAAACATTATAAGTTAACATTTTTGGATTTGGGAGCAGTGAATACAAATTAGATACATATTATCTTTCTTAGAGATTGGAACAATATTTTGCTCATAGTAATCATCTTGTTCAATCTGAATTTAAGTATTAAATATGAAGTCACTAGTAACAAAAAGCTGGTATTTCTGATAATAGATTTTTAAGTATCATTCTTTCTCTTTTCTCTCTCCGTTAGTCTGCTTTTCAAATTTACGAGGGTAGTCATATTATCTTTCTTAGAGGTTGGAACAATATTTTGCTCATAGTAATCAGTCCCTTAAGTACCCGACCAAACGAAGAAAACATATAAAATTTAGCAACAAATATCTTTATTTTTCTACATAGTCTCCTTTTATCTCAATAAACTTTTCCTAGTGATGTTCAATAGCTTCGATATCCTGTTCATAGTGAGAATCGTCGAGCTTCTCAAAGTAGTCATCAACCACAGACTCCACCTTTTTATTGTTGGCAAATGTTTTACTACCGAGAAACAGAAAATAGTTCGAGGGGGCTTAATCTGACGAAAAGGGTGCATGATAAAGGACTTTGTTCAATAAAGAAGTGTGCAAAACTACAGTTTTAGTCACAACCGCCAAATAAACTACTAGTAAGAAATGATCTTTAACTGGAAATTAAAATACCCCCACTGCCGAACCAAAGTATATTCAAAGTCTTAAGCAGAATATACAATTTTTATCTGTAAAAACATTTTATCATAAAAATCATCATAGTTTTAACGGATAATATTTGCTTTTGTTTTTTGATAAAGTCACTTTGTATGGGAGGTAGGCGTGGTTTTCACTCGATTTCGTTGAATATCATACTCATAGTGCATATTAAATATCAAAGCTCATATGCAAAATTTTACGTCCATATAGTAATTTTTGTGGAGTTCTAAGATATTTTATCGTTTTGATAAAGTCACTTTGTATGGGATGTAGGCGTGATTTTCATCCGGTTTTGCTCACTTTCAAACTTGATCTTTATTTTTGACGTCACGAAGTTACGTTTTACCGCGCAGGTTTCCAAAAAAGTTGAAAAATGCATTTTTTCAAAATTTATGAGCGTTGCATTTAATTGTTACTCGTTGAGTATAAGAGCTATGCCTAAAAAGATGGTACGACCGTAAAGACTAATTCGTTGACTTCATTATAAAAACAAAACAAAAATTCAAAACATCATCGCGACGCGGTGGGAACTGCTTAAGCAACACAACTGAAAATTTGAAACTTGGAATTATTACTCGCTAAGTATTAGTGCTAGGACTAAAATTATGACACACCAATAAAGGCCTGCTCTAAGCCCTCACAACAAAATTAGACAGAAAATTTCTATCGTCATGGGGACACAGAGAGAGCCACTCAAAGATCGACAATGCAACATTCATGTAGCGGCGTTGCATTGAATTTTTACTCTATGAGTATATAAGATACGATAAATGTTTAAAAAGAAAAATGAAGAATTTAAACTTGACCTTACGATAAAAATAAAAAAAATTTCTGACGCCACCAGGTCATGAATATAGCAGCATATGTAACATAAATGTAATATCGTTGCATGGAATTATTACTCACTAAAAAGACGAGCTGCGTTAAATTTTGTTTTACGACAACAAGGGTGTGTTATAACGCTTCACAACTAAAATACAAAAAAACTTCTTATCGTCATGATTTCAGGGTGGCAACCACATAAAGCAGTAAAAATACTACAACCATGAAAAAACGTTGCATGGAATTTTTAATCTGTGACTACTGGCGTAACGGTAAGCTTTAAGGATCGAAAATAAAGGTGGGGTCTTCGGGCACATGATAAAAATACAAAAAAAAATTGACGGCGTCATGAGGCCTCTCATGGAACCGCCTAAAGTGACGCATATACATAACTTTTGCTGGATTATTTAAATGTAGCTAAGGAAAAGTTATGCACCAAGGAATGGCACAACCAATAGAGAAGCAAATAGAAAAAAAGCAATAGAAAGAGCAATAACACCAACACCAACACCACCACCAACACCAACACCAACACCAACACCAACACCAACACCAACACCAACACCAACACCAACACCAACACCAACACCAACACCAACACCAACACCAACACCAACACCAACACCAACACCAACACCAACACCAACACCAACACCAACACCAACACCAACACAAACACCAACACCAACACCAACACCAACACCAACACAAACACCAACACCAACACCAACACCAACACCAACACCAACACCAACACCAACACCCACACCAACACCAACACCAACACCAACACCAACACCAACACCAACACCAACACCAACACCAACACCAACACCAACACCAACACCAACACCAACACCAACGCCAACACCAACACCAACACCAACACCAACACCAACACCAACACCAACACCAACACCAATACCAACACCAACACCAACATCAACATCAACACCAACACCAACACCAAATTGTTCAACAATTAACAATGTTGAAATGGATATGGTTTTACCATAAGATGCGTTTAGAAAAATGTTTGTAATGGTTTTCTAAGCCTCTTTGCATGTTTGTCAATAAATCATTAATATGTTTAAATTTTATTGATTGCTTTAAAATTGCATTCATTACAACACTCTCAGTGTGATGCTAAAAATTATTTTAGTGAAGTACTATATAGTGCTTGTATAGTGAAGCACCAAATTTACTGTGAGCAGTGCCCCATAAATGACTTCTTGCGAAGCTAGTTCAAATGCAATTAAACTTTGCTATTTTAAAGTGGTTTGAGTATTATTTAGTTTCTTGAGAGGGTTGTTTTGGTTTTCTATAAACAATGTGCAATCTTATTCATATGATACATTCTCGTTTGTGCGTCAAGAATATATTCCATTAAAATTTTCGATGCATTATTTTACATAGAGTAAAAAAAAATCAATCTGTTATTTTAAATTTTTAAATAATCTCATAAATCTATACTATTATATAAAAGGGTTCTCTCGAATTTTCATCGTTCAATCAATGGGGTAAATACTGAACCGATTTCAATAACTCTTTCACTATTCAATTGCTATAAAAAGCGACCCTGCTACTGGGTACTACATTTTTGTTAAATCTTTTTATATAATTATTTAAGAATTCATGCATTTTAATCCATGCTGCCATTGTATAAGCAGCACGAAATAACAGCAAACAATAGCTTTAGCTCTTTGTTGAGAGAGAGAGGTGAGATTCTACAACTCACCGCGCTGGTCTCTTGAGTGGATAGTTGCACTCAATTAATTCCTGCTACAGTGTAGCCAAGAATGATAGAAAAATAGATTACGCATGGCGCAGCTCCGTTGTGTTGTTAACTTTTCATTTTGACATTTCTAGCTACGAACAAAGTATTTTTTTCGATCATGACGTCACGCTTGACCAAGTTTGTTTCTTGAATCTTTTGCCATTGTTTCATATTTCTTCCCATTCTGAACAAGACTTGACAGAAAGCCATATCGTAAGCTCATATCGTAAGTCTATCGTGACGTAGATGTGCAGATCGTTGTAATTAACGATCTGCGCAATCTATTTTTCTATCATTCTTGCAGTGTAGCCATAAGCCCAATATATCGAATTTATTTGCGTGCCACTCTTTTTATTTCAATATCTACTGAGTTAAATCTATACTATTATATAAAAGGGTTCTCTCGGATTTTTATCGTTCAATCGCGGGGTAACCGCTGAACCGATTTTAATAATTCTTTCACTATTCAATTGCTATAATAAGCGACCCTGCTACTGGGTACTACTTTTTTGGTAAAACTTTTGATTTAGTTATTTAAGAATTCATGCATTTTAATCCATGCTGTCATTGTATAAGCAGCACAAAATAACAACAAACAATAGCTTAAGCTCTTTGTTGAGAGAGAGAGAGAGAGAGAGAGGTGAGACTCTATAACTCACCGCGCTGCCGTCTTGAGTGGATAGTTGCACTCAGTTTATTTCTGCTGCAGTGTTGCCATAAGCCCAATATATCGTATTTATTTCGATTTTCATACTAAGATAGTTTGCCACTCTTTTTATTTCAATACCTACTGAGTTAAAAAATCTAATAAATAGATTGAGATAAATTAATAAATAATTTTAAAATAAAGCTAAGTAAAAAACAAAAAAAAAAAAAAATAGGAGATTGTCATTAAAGGCCATTAACATTTTTATTAATGGCGAAACTAACTTCTATGATCTTCTGGTAAAATTGGATGGTAGTAATCATGATTGAACTAATGAGGTTGTCGTAAGGGTGAGAGCGAGTGCCCATAAATGTCAAATCGAAGTTGACAGCTCATACAAAATCTGAAAGCGAAAATTGATAACATGTCAAGCCGATGAAGTTGTTGTTGCTTTTCATTGATTTTGACAACTGTGGGTACTGAAAAGAGAGTACGATCAGCCTCAATATAACCTTATTAATTTAATCATGATGGTGATTTCAATTGCATGTAAGCGTGGGGGTGAAATATTTATTACAACCATGGCTGTTGTGTGTTCAACGGTCTGAAATGTCATTGCGTTAGGTCGTGGCTTGAACAGCTGCGCAAAATATGGAGTATTTATTTAAATATGTGTTCATATTTATATATATATTTATATTATTATCCCAAGCAACGCTGGGAACGGGTATGCTAGTATTTAATAAAAAGGCTTTTTGAAACAGATTCAATATAAGTTAATTGCATTTTTGAATTGTTTTATAAGGCTTAAAAATTCTTCAAACACCTTTACTCCATATGCTTCTTACATTTAAGCTTCTTCGGGTCAGTTCGTAAAGTTTGTATGCGCTTTCAAGCATATAAACCTATTCAAGCAAATTATGAACAGAATGAAAGCCGTTGGCAATACATTGAAACTTAATTTGTTCTAGACTTATTCACTGCAGGGCCTAATTTCATTTTGGTTTTGCTGCATGAATTGGCTAAATTAATTATTAATTGAATAATTAATGCTGGAATGTATGTTTTTCCACTTCAAAAACTATTTTATTCCCCAAGCAATGATTTGCCACTCTGGCGTATGATTGATATTAATTAAGCCATACGCTGCACTGTGGAACAAAAGACCATAATAGCAGAAGGAAAAAAAAGGAGTTGCTATGAGCCCACATCGAACTTATCGAAAGCTTATATTTCAACATCAGGATGGATTATGGAGTCAAGGTAATGGAGTTAAATATGAATCGCAGCTTTTTAGTTGATTTTTGTTTTGAACCACTCTTCAGAGATATACACGTAGTTTTTCCAACAAACAATCTTTTCTGGTTCATTTAACTCTGTGTATTTTGCCAGCTGGCATCGCAATAAATTTGAAATCGTATTAATAATGGTACGTGTATATTTTTACTTATTGCCTATATCTGCCTATTGAAAAGATTGTTATCAACATTCTGCCTATTATTAATATTTTCAAACGTCAATCGAATACGTGATTCTACCATATTATTGCGAGTACCTGTCATAAAAGTTGGATATATATTTATTTTATAGGCCTTTATTAAGCATAAAAAGCTTTGCGTCAGCTTGCCGGTGAAGTGGATTACAAACATACATAAGCACAATTTTATTTCGTAATTTTTATAGATAGGTAACCTAAATAGGCTTAGAAGCGTTAAGGCGTAATATTAAGAAAAAAAAAAAAACAAAACAGAATATAAAAAAAATTGCACAACTGTACCTTTGTGCGCATGAATGAGCCTGCAGCAGTATGGCCGTAATTATAAAGTAGATTATTTCATTAATATAATTGGCTTTATTACAGTGGATTATAAGGACCTTGTGAAGGGTATTCCAATTCACCGTATTAAATCAGAAATTGAGTTTTGCTTATTTCTGTAACTTTTGAAAAAAATTATTTTTTGGATTTTTTAATGCTATTTGTTTTTTTTTTTGCTGATCATAAAAAAAAATATCTTATAAGCATCGTCAAATATCCAAACTAAGTGTTCAGGGTATTAAGTTGTTTAGGATAAATTATAAAAATAAGTTTAATTTTTTGACTACAGGAAGATTCATCGAGAGAAGATGAGATAAGTTGCTGATATACCAACCGATATAATTCATTCATTATCACTATTATTATATTCATTATCATTTAAATTATATTTATGAAATATGCACTCACAACGATAGGCTGTTTGGTGCGGATTATGGGCCGTAGGGATCATAGAACCGCGCTTTTTCGGAAATGATAATGGAAGAGCCATTACAGTCAATGGAGTGCCCTACAGAGACATGATAAACAATTTTTTTGTTTCTGGAGATGAAGTATACGGGCACAGGGATGGTGCTACTTGCTATATGCGTATCGAAACAATCACAATATTCTGCTTGAAGTTTCCTAGTCGCGTGATTTTGGGTTTGGAGACACCAATTGGCCATTAAGATCTTGCAATATAACACCGTTACGCTATTTACTTTGGAGTTATGTAAAGAGTAAGGTCTTCAGTAAGGTTTATTTTGAATTTTAAACTATTTGTTAGATTTGTTATGTATGTGTTTATAATGAAAGCATTTATGTACTTATTATCAAATTATGAATGTTTTATAAATAAGCACATGAATACAAAATTAACACCCATACACTTTGCAAAACGTGCGCAAACACATGCACAAAGCTGGCGTGATCTTACTCAGAGTCAAGTAGCGGATCACATAAGGAAGCAATAGAAGGCAAATTGCTGGGCAAAATCTGTAAAAGTTCTGATGGAAGACAACAACAAGGCTGCACCGTACGGGACTTCGGTTACGGGAAAATAAGCCCAGAACTTTCGATTGCGGTACCTTGTTTGTCACAAACAACAAGAAGACGATGATATAAATAGGCCGCAATCGAAAAACAGAGGAGAATGTATTATACATTAAAAGTGCGCAGAGTGAAAAGTGATTCAAGTTATCAAAGTAAATAGTAAAACATTGAAGCAGTGCAATTGGACCGAAAAGTATTCAAGTAAGATACGCCGACCGAAGAGAAGAAACAGTGGAAAGTTGCAAAGGCAGAGGAGGTGAGAATTGTGAGAAGTGAGATATTTTTTTTTTGTTAAAGCAGAGTCGTTGGCTTGTAGGCCTACCAGCAAAAGAATCCGTAGACATTTCGGTGGCTTGTAGGCCCACTTGTCTACCCAACGGAAAAAGCAGAGTCGTTGGCTTGTAGGCCCACCTGCAAAGATAATAGATAAACATTTCAGTGGCTTGTAGGCCCACTTGTTTATCCAACGGCAAGAGCAGCGTCGGTTGCTTGTAGGCCCCCCTGCAGTAGCAGTAGACAGAGTCGGTGGCTTTTTTTTAGCAGCGTCCGTGGCTTGTATGCCCGCCTGCTGAAACCAGAACATTGTCCGTGGCTTGTAAGCCCGCGTGTTCGCATGTTTTTTCATCGAGTAACAGTGCTGCGGCTTGTAGGCCCGCCTGTTAAGCCGAGACGCAGACGTGATAGTCCCGGAGGAATAAGGCCCGCTAAATCAAACAAATACAAATATATAAATCCATATATCTTACATTGTATTAAAGATAATGGCCAAAAATTTAATAAAGAACATTTGTTAAAGAAAACCACAGTGTAATTTCTTGTAAGAACCCTGGAAACCCGCTGAGCTTACCCCAGCAAAACAAAAGAACCAGCAAAGGCTCGTTACAATAAATTTCAAGTTAAGTTCGTCTTGCTCGTTCAAGCTGTGAAATCAATAATTTTATTTGTCAAAAAAATAAAATTTTTCAAGCATTGCGGACACATATCAAAGCAATATTCAAGCACAATATTTGACATTTTCAATAAATTTATTAATTTTTGGTTTCTGATTTTCTCTAATATTCCCAGCAGAAAAGTGGACCAAATTTGAAATAGTTCTGAACTAGTTCCAAAAATGACCAGTACTAGTTCCACTACAATACCCTTTAACATTGAACAAACTGACGCTTTTTACGGGTTGATGTCATAGGAAAAGACAGTTGTCTCCATAAACACACCTTTTTCCCCATATTTGAACTAGTTGCATTAGAAACTTTTTTAAACTGGTTGCTTTCGCAGTAGTCTGAAATTGGTTCTTTTTTACCTAGTTTTAAAGTGAACATTTTAAAAGTGTATAAAGTTAGTATACTGAAGCAAAGGTCCTAAAGACCTGATTTGAACGATCTTTTCCATCCACAAGATTTATTAAAGAAGAAATTTTGCTTATGTTTCTAAATTTTTATTTTTTAAAAGTAACACAAATAAGTAACACAAATAACAAAAACCACAATTAAAAACTTACTTACTTACTTATCTTGCGCTTACAACCGTAAGTCGGTTCTGGCCTCGTATAAGAAATTTCGAATGCCATTTCTGTTCTGCGCTTGCTGGCGCCAGTTAGAAACACCAAGCGTGGTCAGGTTATCCAACACCTGCTCCTCCCAACGAAGATGTGGGCGTCCTCTTCTGCGTTGACCACCACCGGGCACCGAATCGAATATTTTTTTCGCTGGAGCGTCGTTTTCCATTCGCTCAACATGACCTAGCCAGCGGAGCCGCTCGATTTTAATGCGCTTAACTATGTCGATGTTAGCGTACAGCTCATACAGCTCGTGGTTCCATCGAATTCGGTACTCGTCATTGACGTAGATTGGACCGAAGATTTTATGAAGGATCTTTCTCTCGACGGCTCCCAGAGTCTTTTCATCAGAACTGCTCAACGTTCAGGTTTGTGCTGCATATAATAGGACGGGCATGATTAGTGACTTATAAAGCGTGAGTTTTGTTCGTCGAGAGAGGGCTCTGCTTCTCAATTGCATACTTAGCCCAAAGTAACACCTGTTGGTAAGAGTTATCCTTCGTTTTATCTCAATACTGACATCGTTGAAAGAGTTAATGCTGGATCCCAGGTAGACGATGTCCTTAACAACCTCGAAGGAGATGTTGTCAACAGTGACGTGGTTTCCAAGACGCTGGGACTGTTTATTTGTTGACACTAGGTATTTCGTAAACACAAACACAATAAACACAAACAATAAAAAAAACTAATATTTCATTCTAAACTAAAATAACAAAAAACAAAAACAAGTGTAAACTACACAGGATTTTGTACAGAGTTCTTATTAAATTTTAATTTTTTTTTCTAATTAATATATGTATAAAAAAGGGTCTTCAAACAATAAAAAAATAAATAATACACAGAAAAAAAAGAGTAGAACTTTTACCTAAAAATGTAGTCAATTCAGCTAAAGTAATCCGGTGATTTTCAGTCAACGAATTTGATTAGGTGCGCTACCAATTTCTAAATGTTAATTATATGCAATTATATTGGGTAGTTTAACTGCGAGAGTAGCTAAAAAAACCTAAATATTTAGGTGTACCTTCAACCATAAAATAGATAAGACACATAATTTATTAGAAGAATTAGCTAATTTTTTTTAAACTATGACCACTTCAGATTAGGCAAGCCACCTACTAAGTGTAGAAAAATCATCTAATTATTTAGATAGAATTCCCACTTAAGAGTGGGAATGCCGTGCAAAAAATATGCAAAAAATTTGTTTTTTGTTTTGCAATTTCTATTTTGAAGTGAAACTTTCCTTAGGTGACTTTACTTCATTTCGTCACATGATATAGAGAAGAAAGATTTGTTTTATAGTAGATAGAATGAGAGAGATATATATACATTGTATAAATGACTGAAAAATTTCTTTGCCACCGCTGAGATTCGAACCTCTGATCTCAAGATTTCAACAACCAACGCCTTATCTATTGAGCTAAATTTCCAATACAGGAATTTACGCTACATTCCAATTAATCAAATTGCTGTAGATGCCCATAATTTAAGAGTTGTGGACCTCATATTTTTATATACATTTTGTTCACAAGTTATCAAACGGCGTAACAGCAGAGCGGTAAAGCGTTTGACTTGAACGCCAGCGGCCCGAGTTCAAATCTCGCAATGAGGCTTTACTTTTTGTAAAATTTTCTCACTTTGTTTTTATTTATGTTTTTTATAGGAGAGCGCTGTGCTCCTATAAAATTCAAATACGGGAAAAAAACAAGTTGTAAGGGAAGCTTTTGATTTATCCATGTAAATATTTATATAAAATTTATACTGAGGCGTGGATAATGCTAATATGCGTTATTTCCCTAGTGTACGAACAAATCGACAACTTGCATTAGGTAAAATAACTAGAAGAATTAGATGATTTAATAAGCAAAATTTTAGTTGAATTAACTAATTTGAATTAGGTGAATTACCTAATGCATGATTGTTAAATTAACTGTGTAAGTAGAAAAGTTGTTGAAAAGATTAGGTGAAATAGAAACTTTCACATTAGCTAAACTAGTTTAGGTAATAAATCAATTCTTTTATTTTCTGTGTAGGTGCGTTATTTTGGCATCGGTATACGCGCTTGTCCAAAATGAAAAATGTTATTTAAAGAGTTTTATATGATACTAGCTTTTTCCCGGCGCGCATTGCTGCACCCAGGAATTATATCGCAACGTAATATTACATTCGAAACTTTTCTTAGAACCATAGTTTAACACCACTGTCATTTTCCACTGCCCTTTACAGTTTCCCAGTTACAGTTACAGTTTAAATAGTAACTCCATTTAGAGTTTGTATGTAAATACTGCTACTTTTACTTTCAAAGCTATTCGATAATACAAATTTTAATTGTATGGGCGGAGCCACACCCCCTTATATAATGCCCATCCCAGTTTTCTAGTAGATGGACATTGCCCAGTTTTAGTACAGTTGCCGACAGTGAGCATACAAACTAAATTACCAATATGTAGCCAAATCGACGAAAACCATAGGAAATATAGCATTCTTATTAATTTGTGGGCGGTAAAAGGGGGTGTGACAGAAATTTAAACCATCTTGTGCTTGAAAAAAATGTACTGCCAAAATTTCAGCTCGATCGACTCAGCAATTTTGAAGTTTCCAGCCAACACACAGACATCATTTTGCTTTTTGTATATATATTTTGAATAAAGATTATTGGCTATAACTTTTGATTGGTAACAGATACTGAGATAATTTTTTTTAAAAATTATTATTTAAGCTTGTAAATTTATTAAAAAATATGAAACCACAATATTGGGAAAAAAAAATTTCTTCAAAAAAATCAAGGGGTAGGCCTTGTTTTTTGAATCACAAAAATGGTTTTTAATTTTTGCGTAAAATTGAAATAACTTTTGCTTATAAATGTTATAATTTTTGAATAGAGTTGAAAATTTACGAATTTGAATTTAAATTATTTTTACAACAAAAACAAATTTTGAGTCTTTTTGTGAGGAAAACTCCAAAATTTCAGACCTTTTTTGAAAAAAATATTGAAAATATATATACTCAACTAACGGTATTTTTGCAATAAGGTTTTCATAGTACTTTGATAAAGCTTTAAGACAAAAAAAAAATTTAACAAAATGTATACCAAAGTAGCGGAGATATTTGACTCGAAAGTCGCAAAATTAAATTTCTGATTGTTTTTTTCTCATTTTTGAGCAACGATGTTGCATTAAATATATCGTTGTAGTAAAATTTTTCATAGTTTTCAAGATATGTTCATGTTTTTGATGTCAAAATAACGGAAATTTCTTTAGTTTTACTTAATTTAAGAATTATTTTATATATTGTAAATATTTGCGTATGTAACCTAAGAAAACAACTAAAAATATGCGATTTTGTAAAAAATTTGTACTACAACACCATCTGGTGTCCAAGGTGGTTCAAAGAAGATAGTGCTAAAAAAATCATCGTACCTGAAAACTACTATGTACCAATTTTTATTCTAATCGCATGATCGGTTTGGGAGTTTTAGGTGGTTTTGTAAAAAATTTGTACTATAGCGCCCTCTGGTGTTCAAGATAGGTCGAAAACGATAGCAGAAGAACACTCAACGTACATGAAACCCACTATATACCACTTTTCATTCTAATCGCATTAGCAGTTTATGAGTTTTAGGCAGTTTTTTAAAAAAATTGTACTACAGCGCCCTCTGGTGTTCAAGGTGGATCAAAATTGATAGCCCACAAACACGCACCGTACCAAAAAACTTCTATACACAAATTTTCATGCTAATCGGATGAGTAGTTTAGGAGTCTATTGCGGTCTTACAAACATAAGCTCCTTTCCGACCTACGCAAGAACTGTTGGTTAAATTTTGATAAAATTTTAGAACCTGCCGTTTTTGTATGCATAAAAATCAATGAAATAAACTGCTTTGTCACATTGCTCGATTATTCTTTATTTTCAGGATACGCACAATTGTAGCACTTCGGTCTTATTGGAAATAAAAACTCATATTCGAATTCACTTTTTTAGTTTTGAAATTTGTATCTTTTCTTTATTTTTGAGTATGGTATTTAAAAAACCAAATTTGATTCTTCTTTAAACATAAATAAACTTTACATTTTGAACAATATGTGCGTGTTCTAGATTTACATCTGACTAGTCTGCAGCACCTTGCTGATGATAAATCATGCTCATGTGGCCAGTGGTTGTACCCATCGAGCCGTTTGTCAGGACATGGTTGTGATGATGGACGATACTTTTTTGAAACACTTTGGGCTTCTTCTTCGGTGTCCGATTCATATGCCGATGCTGCTTTTTTCTTTACTGCCGTCAGTTGTTCAGCCAAAGCTATTCCGAAACTTATCAAGTCATGAGTATTTGATCGAGATTTGGCATTTATTCTGGAATGATCTCTGTATTGTAGATAAGCGTTGCAGCAAGCGAGATCAGTAAAAGGAATAAAAAGCTTCAAAGTCCATTTTCGTGTCTTGAAAAAAGACCTGTACGCCTCCATTAACTGGTCACAAACGTCTACACCTCCCATTGACTTGTTGTATGCTCTCACTATTCTTGGAGCTGGAACCTCTACATACCGTTTTTCCTTTTCGTCCCAGCGTTTGACATTTTCAACTGGGCCACATCCATATGCTGATGATGCCAGAGTTACAGCTTAAGAGTCCTTCCACTGTACCACAACAATATCGTCTTCACTGCGGCAAAATTCTTCCATATCACTCCTTTTCATTTGTTGTTCATTGGTGAGATGGACGTTTTTAATTCGGTTTCTCATTATTGTTCCAGTAGCATAGATACCACGTTTTAAAAGAGCCTAAAGAAGCGGTATTGTGGTGAAATATCGGTCAAAGAACACCTTAGAACCTGCTGGCAGTGTTTCAACCAAACGCAAAATAAAAGCTGGGCCTAAACCTGACTTCATGATTGGAAGATATGTTGTCTTCCCTTGGTAGATCTCGAAATCGAGCACCAGCCCTTCCGATGTTGTTAACACTTCGTTCTTTTGTCCTACACCTCTGGGCTTATTGGGAAGACTTTGTCTCACAGGACACCGGCCAGTGAATGGTATCATTTGCTCGTCTATGGAGTAATTATTACCTGGCTTTCTTCGAATACTTCGACATGTGAATTTGACTGCTTCGACTAATGGATTTATTTTCCAAAATACGTTACGTTGCTTTTCTTCTTCTGGTACTTCATTGCTATCCACCACATGGAGACACATGCGCAACAGGAAAAAACGATCTCGGCTCATTGTATCCTAATGGTTTTTCTTTAACAGACACATGGTATCTATTGGTGTACACCGTGACTTTTTCAAAAAAATCAGCATAAAAATATGCTCTAAAGTAATGTTCAGGCGATTCCACTGCTGTGTTCAATTCAAAATTTGTGGAGACACTCACGTCTACTTGCACATCAAACGGTCTCTTTCTCCAGATATTGCGGCGATTGGTGTCTTCACTGACATTTTCCTTAAGTTTTGGAAGGATTTCTAAACATACTTCTTCCCCATCTTCGTCACTTTCCTCACCTTGAGATTCATCTATCGGAAGAGGTAATTGCCAAGTTGCATCTCCACACTCATCATCGCTACTGAAGTCCTCCAAATCCGACTCCAAAAGAGCACTTAGTATTTCCTTTTGAGTTAATTGTTCTGAAAGACGCAATAAAAAAAAATATTTTGTGAAACAAGTCCTAACACGCACAATTGTTGCACTTAGTGTAAAAACGGCTAAAAAATAAGTTAAATTACAAAATCAAAACTAAATATCACTTTCTAATAAAAATTTATTATAGTTTGATCGTAAAATCACTTATTTGATGATATAAATCACACTTTAAATAATTTAAATAAATTTAAGTACTTACTGTTTCGACTCATTTTCACAAATGTGCAAAATGCCGCACTAAAAAGATCATTTCACAACAAACGCGATTACATGTAACGGCAGATTTCGGTTTTCTTTAAAAAAAAAACAGCATACACAATTGTGTTCTTCAGGTCTTATCACACCACAGCAGCATTTTGTTGAATAAATAAGAATTGAACTCATACGCACAATTGTGCGTATACGGTCGGAAAGGGATATATTGATAGATTCATTTGTTTGTCTCTTGATATTTTTTTGAAGTGTTTCTTCTTGCTGTATTGAAGTGCTTTTCTTAATTGAACATCCGTTCCGCTTGATGGCAAAGTTGTTATAACTGATGTAAAGGAAAAGAAAGTATTAGTAGATAAATTAGTAGATAAATCTTATCTTATGTCATTTTACAGTTGACAAGCAAGATATTTGTTTTTTATCTTAAGTTATCAACATTTTATCAACATTTTATTCCACTTTTTTGTCTTCATTTTCATAAGACATTTCCGTACATCTTTTTCATTTTGCAATATACCTTTCTTTTTCAATTTTCTTTCAATTTTCAATTTTAAATTTTCTTTTCAAACTCCGTTTGGACATTTCAACTTTCCTTTGCGGATTTATGTACTTTTATTTTTATATAGCACTTTTCTTTTTATATAGCACTTTTCTTTTCACTTTTTTACTAATTGTTGAGCAACAACCGATTGCGTCTTGTGCGCAGCAAATTTTACAAAAAAAAACCAGAACGCGTTTATTTTTTCAGCAAAATTTTCGAAAACAAAAGCAAAGTGAACTGTTCTACTCTGAACGCCTTTTGTACTTGTTCAAAGCTACTTCGAAATGCGCTAGAAATGAACTAGTTCACTTTTTCAATTGACTCCAAAATAACTGCTGGGATTAGTTCAAGAGCTATTTAATTTCTTAGAGTAACAAACGAAATTAATTACCTGCAACTAAATGACGCGTTTCTCCCAACTGACTATTATTATGACAACTGTTGAAACGTTTGCAAATAACGATTTCAAGCACGACAAACGAAGTTCGTTTGCGAGAAACTGGCGATAATCGATTTTTTTTTTTTTTTGTTTGCGTGTAGAATTTTGTAAATAAATTTGAGTATCTAGTTATAAAGATTTCAAAACATCAGTTCCACCATTTATATTGACAAAGTAAGTGGCAATGAGTGTAAATTCGATTGACATTTCTTAAATGATATTAATAATGATGCGTTGCCCAAGCCGGATTTTATGCATTAAAATGGAAAACTTTACACTTGGAATTTTGTCATATTATTTCTTTCTTCATAAAAAGAAAACTACAAAACATTAAAAAATCAAACTGCCTCAATGGAAGACATTATTAAAAACAAAACTATTTCCAGTTCCATCAAAATATCACTCATTCGCCATGTTGCACTTTCGTGAAAATGCTTTTAAACAGAAATAAACTCATTAAAATAAGCCCGATTTATTGCATGAAAAGGATATTGAAGTACATCAAATACGCTCATACCCATTTATAGCCGAAAATATTTTCTAATTAAATTCGGAGTATTGCCATTAAAGTGTCGTCGTTATTTGTGACTCACAGTGTCAAGAACAATACCAGCTAACAACGACTAACAATGGCTAACAAATATTTTAAATTCCAAACCACTTATAGTGGCTATCAACCATCCAACCAGTTTCAGCCAGCCATACACCCACGAACACCTATTCTTCACTCACCGCCTACCGTATCACTCATGCCTTCCAGCTGCAACGATGCGTTATCGATGATACGTGCTTTGAAGCCACTCGTGAATTTATTGATTTTCAATTGTTGTCACATTGGTCAATGTCGTTCATTCGTTTGACTTGGCTTGGTTGAGAAGCGTATCGGTGTGTATGTGTGTGTTTGTATGTCCCGAACTGTGTCCGAGTGTTGCCTACATTCGTTTCTACCGATGCTGGCTCAGATGCTTGCTTGTATGCCGCATCAGTTGAAGTTGGCAAAGTTCCTAACATTGATGCAGAATACATCAAATAAGATTTGTGTGCGTAGCGATATGTTGTCGCAACCATTGCTATTGTTGCAATTGCTGTCACAGTAGCTAAAAGTTGCTTGCTATGTATTGGTATATGTGGCACAATGTGTGTGCTTGAGTGCCTGTTGGCAATTTTGCAATTTGATGAATTAAATCAATTGGATTACGTATTTGCATTGTTGGCGCTGGTAACTTGCCATCGGAGTTTGCCATTGCCCTGTGTTGTGCTGCTAATGCAGGCTGCAGCTGCCACGGTATAAGTGAGCACATAAGAGTGTAGGTGAGTGTGTTCTTGTATTTACATTGTTACATTTACATTGTATTTACTCATTGTTAGCGTTGCCACTGCGCTTCGGTTGCATGACATTGTTGATATATTTAAACATGATAAATATTATTAAACATGCTGCAGCAGCTTCAGGTTTTCCTTGTTAGCATGATGCAACTGCAGTTTTACGCTTAAAGTGCATCAGTTTTATTCACTAATTAAACAAGCAAAATATAATCAGCGTTGAAATAAATTCTCTGCACTATCTAGGAGCTTGCAGTGTCACATGGTAGCTTCAATTATTGCTCGAAGTGTTCATTTGAGTGTAAGCTTTGATAAATATTTGACAGATAATTGGCAATTTCAAAGACCTGATTTTGTACTACACAGTGCTTCAATGTGGGTTGAACCTTTTATGAAGAGACTTTGTAGTTGTGAAACGCAGTGTATTATTCTTCATATGATTGACTGCTCAGCCTGCAGATGTCAATATTTAATACAAAAAGTTTAAAAGCTTTAAAATTAATGGTAGAAACGATGTTTGCTAACCAAAAATATCAACAGTTAGCAGCGAAATATTTTTTGTTAATACCTATTTTTGTTTTAATTACGACGTAAAAATTTCCTGCAAAATAAAAAAAAAATTGATTTCTTTGAACAAAACTTCAATATTCAGCTCATCATAGTAGACGTCATCGACGTCGTCGTCTTGATGTCACTTTGAGTCAACGTCGACACCAATACATTGTTAAATTTGTATCAGGGAATGCTGATGTGACGACGACGACAATTTATCTATAAATGTAAATAAAATTAATTTTTGGAATTCATTTGCCAGTTGCTTCAAATATTTTTAATCTTATTTCACAAAATGTTCTTTTTTGGGACGCAAGTTCAACCGATGAAGAAGATAAAAAACGCATTAAAGTAGAAAGGAAAATTCTTAGAAAAAGGGCAAATATTTGCCAGATAAAAAGTAGGCTTTATGGTCTCGATTTTATTTTTTTGTTATTAAAATTATCTTTAAATACTGATTTAAAGATAATTTCCGACTGAATAAAACAGCTTTCAAATGCGTGCTTTAATTGATTGAGCCTAAAATGAAACCTGGTAGTCGTTCGACACGTGTTTCGACACGCAAAATTGGCTGCACATTGCCGTTTTTGGTGCAGAGGTCGTACCAGCTAAGTGTTGGAAACGATTTTAAGGTAAGACTGGCACAATCTACTGTGTCCACAATTTTGACGAAGGCACTTGACGTTTTCGAGGTCGAGCTGTGTCCAAAGTTAATAAAGCTTCAAATGAGTTGTTCGTAAAAAACTAAAGCAAGATTGGCAAGCTTCTGGGTGCGCTGGGAAGTGTAGATTGGACACACATGAAGATTTTAGCTCAAGAAAAACATTTTTTATCCATGTTTGATTCAGACACTTTCTTTTTTTTTCAAATTTCCTTCTAGTCGTTGAGAGAAATGGTGACGACAAAATTGTAACGATTTAAAAAGACGTCGATTTTACATAGCTGATACCAAACACATGTCGATGACTGTCAATAGTTATCGAAAACAACAACTCCGATACCAATTTTACACTGTCGACGCTGTTTAGAGTCAACGACGCCTATTATAATAGTGCTGATTATTCAATACAAGAGGACACGGCGAACTTCGATTTGCCTTATATTGATTTTTTTTTTTCATTGAAATAATTTCTTTTTCCACCTGAAATGATTTTTTTTTATCGAACATTCACGATCGATAACAAATGGTGCCACTCGAATTGAAATTATTGAATGAAACACTTTTTGAACTAATTAAATTCAATATCCTTTATTTACACGAAATTTAAAGAGGTTGTGGGATTCACATGTCAGGCCAATTCAATGCTTTTTGGTAGACTATCTTCTTCAATTTATTGTCCGGCGCGATCATCAATATATTAATTGCATCAATTTTGAAGACGGCACTAATCTTTGACACACAATAATGATGTTGCACCACCCCTGCACTATTTTAAACTTTTTTATTTGATGCTATGCTGCCTCGGCGACACTGTAGTCATTTTAAATCTTATTTGAAAAGTAATTTTTAAAGCTTTATACACATAACCATTCTCACTATACTGGTTTGGGTGAGCTTGTAAAGCTCATATTGAATATGATATGGTGTGTAATGTGGTCCATTGGCTACATTCAGCGAACTCAACAATTGCCAACTGAAAGAAAAAAATCGCTAAAAAGCTTTTATATTTATAAAGTTATTAATATTTTGATGATAATAAAACAAATTAGAAAAAATTAATATAAAAATATTTGGACTTAGTAAGATTACCGCCGGCTTTAAAGCTTTTATGTTCATAAAGCAGTTAATATATTGATGATAATAAAACAAAATAGAAAAAATTAAAATGATAAGATTACCAATATTATAATACATAAAAATAACTTTTAAAATTTGACCAAGAAATCATTGGGAAAAATTATTTGAAATTATTTTTACTTTGTAGTGATTTTAAAGTCGTTTTTTCCCATTTTTTCCACCCTCCAACTAACTATCACTCTTCTTCCTAATCAACACAATGTTTTCGCATTTATAGGGGGCATCCCCTGAGCGTTGGTTTAGTCTAAAAAAAGAAAAAAAATTAGTACTCATGGCAAATCTCTGGAACTCACTAAAATTTCAGACATTTTGGACGCGCAGTTGTTATTTCACAGTCGTTTGAGTCAGTCGATGTGAGTGTTTTTGTGAAAGTGGATAAAAGAGCTGTCATTATATATTTGTTTTTGAAGACAATACGTCTACGCAAATCAAAGATGAGTTGGAAATTGTTTCGAAATTTACCACAACCAAGATCACTTTGTTCTGGTCTATAAGAATTTTTATGAATTTTCATAAGAATAAATTGTATTTTTATTGTTTTTTATGAATTTTTTATTTTTTTTTTATTTTAAAATTGTTAAAATTCTAATAAAAAATCCACAAAACAGTATAATTCTTATATATTTTTAATTTTGATGATGAATGGGACAGAAAAAAGTATAAACTCGAATAAAAAGGTTTTAAGTAAGCTAATTACATAAGCCATTGTTACGTGTAATACTAGAAGGTTATTTAAATGTATCGAATAGTTTCCGAGATTTGGGAAAACGAAAATACAAAAAAAAAAATTAAAATTGTTTGGCTTTCAAATGGCCTTGAACTCGATGAGTACTACATCAATTGTACTTTAATCCGTTGTTAAATGGATACCTTTGTTTTGACGTAGAATACGTCATTCTCGGAGGTAAGTAGGGTGGTTGATAGTGATCAGGTGTCGGTATTTATATCACTTTTTGAGCCTTTGGTGGGCCTAAAGTACTGATCGTACAATGTTGATGTTAGCACTTGTTGGTCTGCTTGATCCTCAATGCGGCACAAATTGCTGTTTTATCGACAAAACCATAAAATTTGTATGGGAGCCCCCCTAAGGAGTGGTCGCAGGGAATAAGTGTAAAAGGCAAAAATGTTCCTTTTGCAAAAGTAATGGGGGTCGGTGATACATATTAACCCTTTCCGGCACAAACACAATAAAATTTGTATGAAAGTCCCCCCTAAGGAGTGGTCGGAGGGAATAGGTGTCAAAGGCAAAAATGTTCCTTTTGCAAAAATAATGGGGGACGGTCATATATATTAACCCTCTCCGGCACTCTCTTGAAGGTCATATGCTCAGGTGTATGGAATACATATACAAACACAATAAAATTTATATGAAAGTCCCCCTAAGGAGTGGTCGGAGGGAATAGGTGTCAAAGGCAAAAATGTTCCTTTTGCAAAAATAATGGGGGACGGTCATATCTATTAACCCTCTCCGGCACTCTCTTGAAGGTCATATGCTCAGGTGTATGGAATACATATACAAAAACCATAAAATTTGTATGGGAGCCCCCCTAAGGAGTGGTCGGAGGGAAAAGGTGTCAAACGCAAAAATGTTCCTTTTGTAAAAGTAATGGGGGTCGGTGATACATATTAACCCTTTCCGGCACAAACACAATAAAATTTGTATGAAAGTCCCCCTAAGGAGTGGTCGGAGGGAATAGGTGTCAAAGGCAAAAATTTTCCTTTTGCAAAAATAATGGGGGACGGTCATATATATTAACCCTCTCCGGCTCTCTCTTAAAGGTCATATGCTCAGGTGTATGGAATAAATATACAAAAACCATAATATTTGTAAGGGAGCCCCCCTAAGGAGTGGTCGGAGGGAATATGTGTTAAAAGAAAAAATGTTTCTTTTGCAAAAGTAATGGGGGTCGGTCATACATATTAACCCTCTCTGGCACTCTTTTAAAGGTCATATGCTCAGGTGTATGGAATAAATATTTTGCTAAATAGTTTTTAAAAAAGATGTCATCAAAAGCGAATTGACTAATTCTACGTCTTGTGTTACGACATAGTCGAAACTACTGTATCTTTTTTATCTAAAATTACTAATGTGGTTAAATTCCGTTGGAAAATGTGGCTTTGATAAGGAAGAAAGCAAATGGGACATATATATCCCATTCGTCGTCAAAGGGTTAAGCAATTTGTAACACTCAAATGCCTGCGTACTTGATAGAGCAGCCTCCTCATATGTTTTCTGCAACATTTTCAATTCATCCAGACTCACTCTCACTTTCTTTGCTCAACTGTTTTTTCCACTATGAAATTCGCATGTCAGACTTGAGGTGAGTCTTTGTCCAAGTATTTTTGTCATAAGGGCCAAAAAAGAGCCTTTACTCGCGTGCGTATTTCTTACTATAGCACCTATTGAGCCGAATCGCTTATTATTAAGTAATAATTCCATATAACGAGTGAGTAATAATTCCATATAACATATTTGAAGTTTCGTTGCTTAAGCAGCCCTCTCCGCATCTCGATGATACTATTAATTTTTTTTTTTAATATTTTTGTCGTAAAGTCAAGGAATAACCTTCATTGTCGTATTGTTACTTTTCCTTTAATGCCTATATGTAGCAAGCAATAATGCAATGTAAAGGTCTTTTTGACTTTTTTGGTTATCTCCTGCGTGGTAAAAATATCACGTCACGTTACGTCAAAATAATAATATTATTTTATTCTTCATTTAAAGCTGTGGAAATTCAAATTAAAGCAATTTAAGGTAGAATGGATAAAACTAGTAAAACATTAAAAAATATGTATGTTCTTTTGAAATGCTGGCTGATTTTTAAAATATCTTAAATTTGTCTGCTGCAACCGATTCACTTTGTAAAAATTTAAAACCACAACTTTTACTTACTTACACAGCTGTTGTCTGTGGCTTTGTTTGTTTATTTTGTTGAATTTATTTATGTAATAAAGATGCGTTGCTGTTGCACTGCAGTAATTATTTAAAATCCGCAACAAAATAAAAATAATTTAACACATCTGTAGATAATTAAAAAAAAAAAAAAATACCAAGCTGCTCAAGTGTCAGCGGCAGCGCTCAATGGATGTGATTGTTTGCAATATTTAAACGAGCACAATAAATAAAACAGCAAGTTAAATAATAGTGTCTTTTTTTTATTCTCTGTTGTTGTTGTTGTTGTTGTTGTCTTTGTGCCTCATTATTATAATGTTAACGCTGTGCCCACTTGACTTAAATAAAGATTCAATTAATGCATTTAAGTATGTATTATGATATATAAATATATTATGCAAGCAAAAAAACAAAATTCCTGTAGTTTTAAATTTTTAAGTAGGTAGTTGTTTTTTTAAGAAAAACACGTAAATCGTTAAAATAATTAAAATTGTGAATAATTCATTTTTAAGTTATTTAGTGCTTGTATAACAGCTGCGCGTAACTGCATTATTCTCATTAAAATAAAGCAAACAGTGTGTGCAACTTAAGAGCTGGTAACATTTTGGGTACACTTCTCATAACATAGAGCATAGAAACTCTGTATAGAATCAGAGTTCCTTTTCGTTTATCACTGAAAAAAAAAAAAAATCATTATCATTGGCATTATCATTGGAATAAAGCATATCACTCAACGTTCATATTGAAATTTATGAAAAATCGAATATATTTATTAAAAAAAAGAATTTTTTTTTTAAAGAAAAGAAAAGAAAAGAAAAACAAAAGAAAAGAAAAAACAAAAGAAAAGAAAAAAAAAAGTTCAAGCCTGTGTTAGATAACACGGTCGCATAGGTCAGACGTAGAATACGTTAGTCATTAACAGCCTTATTCAATAGATTTCCTTAAACAACCTTTAAACGCTTGTTTAGTTATGCACTGTTTAAGGCTTTACGCAGCTTCTATGCAACCTTGCTAACATTGTTATTCATAAACATTTTTTCATTTTCTGCTTATGATTGTAAGGTTTGTGTCTGAACTATAGAAAATCTCTACAAAAATTAAGAACTCCTATGGATTTACAATGGCCGCCGCATAAAAAAATGCTGCAAAGGGCGCATATGGAGCATGTCTTTGATATTAAACGAAAAGACAAACAAAAATCATGGTTGTATTTACGTAACCTTTAAACGCCAATTTCGGCGTTTAAGTTACGCAGCTCTTAATCAACTACGAAAAATGTTTATGAATAACGTTTTCTTGTTTAAAGCCCGTTTAAAGTTACGCTGCCTCTAAAATGTGTTTATGGATAAGGCTGTAAGACATTAAGGATGTCTTAAAGACGTGGCCAACTGGGTAAGCACACTTTTGTTTCTCTGCTTCGCTTATCAATGTTGTGTATGTACACATCGTTAGCTACTTGGTCATTATATTTCTTCTCTTTCTCACACTGGTTCTGTGATGAACACACAGATAATCGTACTGCTCTTACACATGATGTTATCTATACTATTATATAAAAGGCGTCTCTCGAATTTTCATCGTTCAATCAAGGGGGTAAATGCTGAACCGATTTTAATAATTCTTTCACTATTCAATTGCTATAATAAGCGACCCTGCTACTGGGCAATACGTTTTTGGTAAATCTTTTTATTTAATTATTTAAGAATTCATGCATTTTAATCCATGCTGCCATTGTATAAGCAGCAAAAAATAACAGCAAACAATAGCTTAAGCTCTTTGTTGAGAGAGAAAGGTGAGATTCTAAAACTCACCGCGTTGGTCTCTTGAGTGGATAGTTGCACTCAGTTAATTCCTGCTACAGTGTAGCAGTGTTGCCAGAACTTTTTTGAGAAAAGCGCGAGATTTGAAAAAAATATCGCCCAAAATCGCCCAATGAAAAAAAAAATCGCCAAAAATCGCCATTTTTTCTATGAAATTTATTATATTAGAAAAAACAAAACAAATTATATACATTTTTTTTCCAATGTATTGAGATCTGTAATAGCATTAGATATTCTTATTTTCATATTTTTGAGATCTATAAAAAATAATAAAAAAGCTACTTCATTTTATACGAGAATTTTGATCGTTAAAGAACATTTTTTTAAAGACTATAACTTTTTAGAATTTTTCAATATGCAACTTTAAAAAAAAACTTTTTGCAAAATACGTAGATCCTTCAGCCATATTAGACTCTTCCTCCGTTTCGTCAATTCTCGAAGTATTGTTTAGTTCATACATTGATTTAGTTTATACAGGATGAATGCCAACTTACAAATATTGTCAAACATTTTTCCGCCTACGGCTGTCTTAATTTTGTATGCCGATTACCAAAATTCTTCACTTTCAGATGGCACTTTGTTTTTGAAAACATTGCTCCATGGAAATGTCAACAAAGATTCGTATTCGATTTCTTCTGTACGTCGCTCTTCAAGAGATAGATAATGAAGAGGGAGTTCACGGAAAGAAGGTCTTATATAGTTTAAACATCTTTCAGGACATAAAATAAAAGCATTTTCAAAAATTTCTAACAGACTAGGTAATCGTTTTAACATTTCCTTGATTAAAACTATAATGAAATTCTGGCATTTTGATAGTATGTCTATCATAACAATATCATCACTTAATTTGTGAATTTCTTCATGGAACTGATAATGAAATGTGAGGTCATTAATTCTTTTATAATTGCTTTTATCCGCTAAAATTTTATTTAAGCTGGATGTAGCTAAATTAGCAAAATTGAAATTTATGACAATGTCTTCTTTTATAATTTTTGAAACAAGTCTTTGAATAAATGTTGTGATTTCAACGTAAGCTTGAAAAAAGTCAACTTTTTCTCGTTGAAAATATAAATTAAGTGAGTTGATGTTTTGAAGAAACGGTCTCAAAAAAATATGTATTTCGATATAAATAAATTATCGGTAAGGGCTTGTGAGCTGTGTTCAGTCGCATTGTTAACAGAGTGTTCCAAACACTTAAAACAATTGTTATTTTCTTTAATTGAAATTTTAAACACTTTAGATGAGTTTATGAAAAAAGATTGTTTATACAAAAATCGCCCAAAAAATCGCCAGGCGATTTCCTAAAAATTTAAGCGCAAAAACAAGAAAAAAAGCGCCCAATTGGCGATAAATCGCCCAATCTGGCAACGGTGCAGTGTAGCCATAAAAATGCATTCACTGATCACCTTCAGCATGTTTTTTGCGAAAGCTCTATTGCTCTCAAAAAGAGAATGTGGCAATTTTGATTCACTGACATGTAAAACATTCTGCAAGTTTGTTGTTTTTTCATTGTCATTCAGTATTGCCAGATGCAATGTTTCTTTATTATAAAGACATAAGAAATAAAATATACCTATTTCAACTTAACAAACTCCATTTTGGCAGTTCCGCTCAAAAACATTCAGCAAGAGAATTAAAATAAAGTTAATCAAGTTGAAGAGATGCAGCAAGTTTTTGTTACTCTCTCATTGAGTGTGGAAAAAAATAGAGCGCATAAAATCCATATAAAAAGACTTTAAAATCATGCTGATGGTGATCAGTGAATCCAGCTCAAGCCCATTACCTATATCGTATTTATTTGAGTGCCCCTCTTTTTATTTCAATATCTACTAAGTTAAATAATCCAATAAATAGATTGAATAGTGGTTTGTTCGGATGCTTAAAACTTGAAAACAACTGGACCAAATTGGATACTTGCTTCCGTGAGTTTGTTCGTAATTGTTACGCGAAGGTTTTGGAAGAAATTCACGGAACATTGGACAAGGAGGCGGGGCACCTCCCATACAACCCAAATCTACGATAGCTAATAGCTTTGAAATTATAGGTCGCATAGCATCGGAATTCGGTGTTCTACCTCAATTTACAAGTGCCTTTCCACAGGTAAAATTTTATGGGTGTTGGACGTGGGGTGTGGCACTTTTTCAGCAGACCAAATTTTCGGTATAACTTTCAAGCCATAAGTCACAAATCAATGAAACTTGGTAAGAGCGTACTATTTAGTCGCGTCCTTCGACTAGCAAAGCATTGGAGAAGGGAGTGTGACACCGCCCATATAATTCAAAAATATGATATCGAATAGCTTTGGAAATAAATGTCGCATAACAACTCGCATAAAACTCAGTATGGAATTACTATTAGGTGATGTCCTTCTATGAAATAGAAAACTGAGACGGACTTTGGAAAAGAGGGTGTGGTTCCGCCCATACAAGTTAAATTTGTGGTATAGAATATCTTTGGATATAAATGTTGCACAACAATGTTACTCAGTATGGAGTTGCAACTTGGTGACATTTATCTTTTTTGATCCACTTTGGACACCAGATGGCGCTGTAGTATTACCGCCATGCAAAACTGGCTAAATCGACGGTCCCTACGAAGACTATCTCTTCTTTAAACGCGATCAAGAAAATCCTTTTTTTTTAAACAGCGGCGACAAAAATCTGTTTTAACAAAATGCGGCGAAAAAATCCATATGAAAAAATGCAGCGAAGAAAATCCGTTTTTTTAAATTCGTCGAAGAAAATCTCTTTTTATGAAATGCTGCGAAGAAAATCTCTTTTCAAAGTGTGACGTTACCAACGCTGTATTTTTTAAGGAGTGGAAATAATTTTTCTGAAAAAAATTATGTTTTCAAATATTTATTTCTATTTATAATTTCATCTTTATAATTCCTTACAGTACTCTATAAAATGATGCCGAATTCTAGCAATATACATATAAAAACTACGCTATAAAAGTCTTTATAATGCTTATCAGTTATAATCTCTTGATGAAAATCAAAATGAATATTATGATTTATCGAGTTTGCTGTCTAACACGAAAAAAGTAAGCATAAAATAAAAAGATTTTTTTCGCCGCATTTTGATAAAAGTGATTTTTTTCCGTCGCATTTTGAAAAAAGAGATTTTCTTCGCCGCAATTTTCTGTCGGAAGATTTTTTTCGCAAGCACCGTTTTTTTTTGTGTTATTTTTGTAGGTAATATTTTTTTATTTTTATATATTTTTCAAACTTGAACTTATACGTTGCGTTTCTTAATAAATGAAGTATATAACCAGAAAATTTGGTAGCGTTATATAGAAAAATGGCTTTGCAACAGTCAAATATGCATAAAAGTGGGAAACATTTAGCCAGTTTTGATCGCCACTGTAGTTGCTGGGTGCAGCAACGCGCGCCGGGAAAAAGCTAGTAATACATAAAATACAAAGCATATGAAAATTAATACAAAATTTGAAGGAGTTAAATTTTGATTTACTTATAGAATCAAAAAAATTATATGTAGCAATATGATTATTTAAATACAAATCAAAAGAAGACATATTAAATATGTTACGACCATACTTGAATTTTCTTCAATGCATGCATAAAGTATTAAAAACTTATAATGAAAGTGACAAACATTTTCTCAAAATTTTGTGCTCCAGATCAACACCCCCGTATAACGTATTCTACGTTAAAAAGAAATATATTATTCACTTAAAATTATTTAACAAAAGAATACTTTCCAAAATTTAATTTAAATATATTGAATATTGCTCCATACAATGTCTTTTTATCTTAATCACTTCTTTTAAGTGCTTCGGAAACAACTCACTGCAGCACGGTAGACCTCTTCTGCTCCACGGTAGAAGTTCATTCCAAATTTTGGTCCAAACTAAGGCGATAATGTCGGTTAGTTTATTCATCATGTATCTCCATATGATATATCCAGACGATTGAAGTCTGGCGATGCAACGGGCCATTCATCACTTCTAATAAAATCCCGAAAATTCACCTTGCACCAACCAATTTAGCTTTGTAAGCCGAGGTGAGCCTTGTTAAAAGCAAAATTTAACATGACTGATCAAAACCTCAAATTCTTTGTTTATTTTTACGCCACGGTCGATTGCATTTTTTACGCCACGAAGAGTGATAATTTGCATATTTTGCTGATAACTCCATAAACAATTACTGCTGAATGATTCTGAATTCTTAAAATTATCCTAGCATGCTTAGGAATATCTTGTAATAATGTGCCATAAACACGATCATTCAGCGCATTCCAGGTCGGCTGTAGGATAAATAATTTTACATCAGAAAAAACAATTTCAGAATCAATATTTTGTTTTGTTCTGTAAGACCACGCAAAGACTATGTTTTGTAGACTTTCATTTGCAGATCATAATGAAATATTTCTCAAATTGTTTGTTTGTGAACATTTCCTCTTTAGCGAGTTTCCCAACAGAACGTTTCGGATTTCATAGAAATTTTTCATGAATCCTCTTTGACAGATTCTTACTGTCCATTTTCTACCACTATTATACATTTTACCACATAGTATGTCACTTCGATACTACATTTTGTTTCTCAGCAATTAATAGAACGTTTTAGCAAGTGGAATTAATGTCACGAACGCGAATGTTCCGAAAAAATATGAGAACATAAAATTAAACAAAGAAATGTCACACTAAACATAATTATGCCGACGCATCTCTATCTGAACAACTATGGTTGAACTCAAACTAAACTCTCTGTGTAGACATGACATAAGGCTGATGTTGAATAATTTAGTCTTAAAGCTGCAGGAAAGTTGTCGGTACCTGGGTGTGAATCGCAGGATGTCGGCTTGAAAATCCAAATTCTTGAAAACTTATGCTTCTCCACATGCTAAGGCCCTCGCTCAGTGTAGTAAAGTGAAAAATTATGGTACGACAGAAAAGTTTAATGCTTTGACAAGAAATATATAAAAAAATAATGACGGAGGGAGCTGCTTAAGCAACGATAATGAAAATTTGTTCCATGAAATTATTGCTGGTTATGTTTAGGTGCTATGATAAAAAGCATTATACTCCAGTAGGTTTTTAGCCCTCACGACCAAAAATAGGCAAAGAATTTATGACGTCATAAGGTTGCCGTGAGGGCTGTTACAAGATCGACAGTTCAATAATCATGCAAAGGCGTTGCATGGAATTATACTTGGCTGCGAAGTTTGTTATAAAACAGAAATGAAGGATTTGTTTTTGGCCTCACAAAACAATTCAAAAAATATATTTTGACGATGTCAGGTCATGGAGGTAGCAACTTATCAAAAATAAATGCAATATTGTTGCAGGGAATTACTATGCACTCAGTATAGGTGCTAAGTAAATTTTATTTTACGACGAAAAGATTAGTCCTTTGACCTTATAACGAAAATTAGAAAAATTATTGGCGCCATGACAGCATGGAAGCAATCGCTTAAAGTAGTGAATATGCATCAACAATGAAAAAACGTTGAATGGAATTATAAATTCGTAGTTATTGGCGAAACGGTTAATTGTATGGAATGAATGATGGTTAAGATGTTGCTCTATAGCATGATATAAAAAAAAAACAAAAAAAAAAAATAAAAAAAAGAATGGTGAAATGAAAGCCCTAAGGAATCGTTTAATGTAGTCTAAATGCACCATCGTTGCACGGATATATTGAATCAGTGGCGGATCTAGGATTTTCCAAAGGGGGGAGTGGGGCTGAAACTACACTTTTTTATGCCAAGGGGAGGCTGAAACATATTTTTGGACTTATTTCATTTTTTTCCCATACAAAAAACTTTCCAAAGGGGAGTTAAAGCCCTTTCAGCCCGTATGTAGATCCGCCACTGTATGGCATGACGCTAAGATATCTGTAAAAGTACCCTACAAGAGCAAATGCAAAAGCAAAAGCACAAGCAAAAGCAAAAGAGAAACAAAAGCATAAGCATAAGAAAAACCAAAAGTAAAATCAAAAGTAAAAACAAAAGCAAAATGAAAATCAAAACCAAAATCAAAATCAAAATCAAAATCAAAATCAAAATCAAAATCAAAATCAAAATCAAAATCAAAATCAAAATCAAAATCAAAATCAAAATCTAAATCAAAATCAAAATCAAAATCAAAATCAAAATCAAAATCAAAATCAAAATCAAAATCAAAATCAAAATCAAAATCAAAATCAAAATCAAAATCAAAATCAAAATCAAAATCAAAATCAAAATCAAAATCAAAATCAAAATCAAAATCAAAATCAAAATCAAAATCAAAATCAAAATCAAAATCAAAATCAAAATCAAAATCAAAATCAAAATCAAAATCAAAATCAAAATCAAAATAAAAATCAAAATCAAAATCAAAATAAAAATCAAAATCAAAATCAAAATCAAAATCAAAATCAAAATCAAAATCAAAATCAAAATCAAAATCAAAATCAAAATCAAAATCAAAATCAAAATCAAAATCAAAATCAAAATCAAAATCAAAATCAAAATCAAAATCAAAATCAAAATCAAAATCAAAATCAAAATCAAAATCAAAATCAAAATCAAAATCAAAATCAAAATCAAAATCAAAATCAAAATCAAATCAAAATCAAAATCAAAATCAAAATCAAAATCAAAATCAATCAAAATCAAAATCAAAATCAAAATCAAAATCAAAATCAAAATCAAAATCAAAATCAAAATCAAAATCAAAATCAAAATCAAAATCAAAATCAAAATCAAAATCAAAATCAAAATCAAAATCAAAATCAAAATCAAAATCAAAATCAAAATCCAAATCAAAATCAAAATCAAAATCAAAATCAAAATCAAAATCAAAATCAAAATCAAAATCAAAATCAAAATCAAAAACAAAATCAAAATCAAAATCAAAATCAAAATCAAAATCAAAATCAAAATCAAAATTAAAATCAAAATCAAAATCAAAATCAAAATCAAAATCAAAATCAAAATCAAAATCAAAATCAAAATCAAAATCAAAACTTAAAGCAAAAGTAAAGGCAAAAGTGAAAGCAGAAGCAAAAGCAAAAGCAAAAGTAAAGGCAAAAGTAAAAGCAGAAGCAAAAGCAAAATGTTAACGTTGTCACATCAATACCTCCATCTGTGTAGATATGCAGCCAACTCATTTGTTTCTGTTAATTTTTGTTTGTTTCATTGAAATTGGTTTTTACGTAGTGGGCTACAAACACTTTTAAGTCTGATTGTTCGCCGCATAATGGTCTCACTTTGCCGTTTCTAGGGAACGTAGATGGTTGATACTTTGCAAGGTTCGTCCTCTGACCCTCAAGAGTTGACTTGCCAGGCCTCCCCGTAGAAGAAAAATGAAATCAATTTAAAAATAAAACTAAACTTGTGAGAAAGTAAAAATAATTCATAGATATGATGTCTAGTTTGAAGAAGAATGATCTGCAAAGTTAAAATTATGGACAACAAACTTTTTGGCTTGTACAAAAGTCACCGCCAGCTATTGCCCAATGCGTTTGCCAAGAAAACGTTTAACAAAAAATATCACCAAATAAATAGTTGCAATTTCAATCTCAATTTCCGGGGTCAACTTCTAGACCTTCACCTGATGATTGCCAATAAAAACTGCTGCATAACTGCTGTTGCTACTGCAACAACTACAGACAAACAAGCATAACCATCAGCTGTTAAGAATTTAACATCTGTCTAGCCTTTATGGGACTCTAGGTAACGCTTCTTCGTCTGTCTACTTGTGCAATGTATGAGCGTGATGCTATTTGTGCAACTACGAGTATCTGTCTATCGGTCCGTTTGAATGTTTGTATGAAGCGCTTTCTTAATCTGTCTGTTTGTGTGACAGTCGGTCTCTTTATCTGTTTCTGGCGTGCTTTAGTGCTGACTTTGAAAAGTTTTGCTGTTTTCTTTTGTGCGTTGAAATCTATCGTTCAAGCTTCGGTTGCTTCTAGCATTGCAGATGCTTACGTGGCATATATGGCTTCACACAGATATGCACACTCATACAGACACGCACGCAAACACAATGACATGCCATAATATAAACCAACGTGGTCTGCACAGATTACAAGCGTAAATCTCAAGTGAGGTTCCTTCGGTGCAACTGTGACATTGATGAGCCTTGACGTGTAGGGTTTATATATGTATAGAGACTTATGTGAAAATACGCACACATTCAAACACATACCCACACAGAGTCTATGCCTAAATATCTTGGTTAAATTTATAAATTTTGCTTTGTTCCCGCTCTTTAAATAGGCATTGGATGTGTGCATAGGTTTGGATGTGGGGAGTGTTTTATGTGCTTGTTCTTTGGTTTTCTTAGGAATTTCTTTGCTTTGGCTTTTACTACGTTGCTTGCGCTTTTGTTGTTGTTTAGTTGGTGTTTTTGTTCTTGTCATAAATTTAATTTAGCGCATACAAAAGGTTTTTGATGGACCTCGATCATTTGAGGCTTGGAGCTGTTGCTGCTGCTGTTGTAGTTGTTGTTGGTTTAGCTTGCTTTGAAAATATGATGGTTTTGAGTTTATAGTTTTGTTGTTTGAACACACATCACCCGCTTGAACACTCTCAACCATACGAACATATGTCAGTCATATGTTACAACGGCATATACTGCTTATATCAGAGCGTATGTTTGCGTATATGTGTGTATGATGTATCGATGTGTGCGTACGCTTGTGTGAAGCATATTTTATTAAAAAGATTTATTCATAGACATGCTATGCATTATTTGCTAGGTAGTATGAAATATTTATGACATCGTTTTAAGAGCCTGCTTTTCTTTTTTTTTTTTTTGCGTGCATTGTAGTTGTTTGCTTTTCGTTGTAGCTGTCATGTATTCATCATATTGTTGTTGTTGTTGCTGTCGTTGGCAGTAAATGTATAAAATTTCAATTTCGCCTTAAATAGATTTACTTTGGCCTGTAACGATAAATTCATTCATACAATGTTTGGCAAGGCTTTTGCCTGAGTCCCGTTAAAAACAGTGGCTAAGGTTTAACTAAAATGAAATCATGGCCAGCTTTTAACAGTTGAGTGAACATGTTGCTGTTCTAACATTTTAAATCCTAGCATAGCCCGTGTTGAATTATAATAAATACTACATGGCGTATACGTGACTTTATTTCTAGGATTGCGCTTTTTTTTTAAATAAAGTTTTGTATATTGTAATTTTTACAAGCTTAGAACAAAAAGAAAGCATGTTATTTTCGGAAACAAAATGAAGAATTCCTAGTTGCAATATGATGCATTGATATGGTTTAAGGTATACATAAAACATTTTGACGTGACGAAGTTACGTTATACTCCTCTAGTTTCCAAAAAAGTTAAAAAATGAATTTTTTAAAAATTCATCTGCGTTTCATTGAATTGTTACTCGCTGGGTATAAGAGCTATGATTAAAAAAATAGTATGACCGTAAAGGTTAATTCTTTGGCTATATTAAAAAAACAAAAAAAAATTTAATACGGCATAGGGACGTAGTGGGTGCTGCGTAAGCAACGCAACTGAAAATTTGTTACATAAAATTATTACTCGCTGAGTATTAGTGCTAGGATTAAAAATACGATACGCCAATAAAGGCCTATTGAAAGCCCTCACAACAAAATTAGACAAAAAATTTCTAACATCATAAGGACGCTGAGAGAGCCGCTCAAAGATCGATAACGCAACATTCATGCAGCGGCGTTGCATTGAATTTTTACTCAATGAGTATATAACCTACGATAAAAGTGTAAAAAGGAAAATAAAGTTTTTATACATGGCTTTACGACAAAAATAAAAAAAAAATTCCGGCGTCGTCAGGTCGTGAATATAGCAGCTTATGTAACAGAAACGTAATATCGTTTCATGGAATTATTACTCACTCAGGAGGAGTGCTACAGTAAATTTTGTTTAACGACAGCAGGGATGTGTTATTACGCTTCACAACTAAATTACAAAAAAAATTTTGTTGTCATGATTTCAGGGATGCAATCACATAATGTAGTAAAAATGCTACAGCCATGAAAAAACGTTGCATGGATTTTTAACTCTGTGACTACTGGTGCAACGGTAAATTTTAAGGAACGAAAACAAAGGTGAGGTCTTCGGGCATATGACAAAAATAAAAAAAAAATTTTACGGCGTGTCAAAAACCCCCAGGGAACCGCCTAATGTGACGCATATGCATCACTTTTGCTGGATTAATTGAAATTAGAGCTCAACCAATGGGGAAGCAAAAAAAAAAAGCTAAACGAAAAGCACCAACTCCAAATCCAACAATATCTCCAACACCAATACCAACACCAACACCAACACCAACACCAACACCAACACCAACACCAACACCAACACCAACACCAACATCAACACCAACACCAACACCAACACCAACACCAACACCAACATCAACACCAACACCAACACCAACACCAACACCAATACCAACACCCACACCAACAGCAACACCAACACCAACACCAACACCAACACCAACACCAACACCAACACCAACACCAACACCAACACCAACACCAACACCAACACCAACACCAACACCAACACCAACACTAACACCAACACCAACACCAACACCAACACCAACACCAACACCAACATCAACATCAACATCAACATCAACATCAACATAACCATTAACATCAACATCAATATCAACAGCAACATAACCATTAACATCAACGTCAACATCAACATCAACATCAACACCAACATCAACATCAACATCAACATCAACATCAACATCAACATCAACATCAACATCAACATCAACATCAACATCAACGTCAACATCAACATCAACATCAACATCAACATCAACATCAACATCAACATCAACATCAACATCAACATCAACATCAACATCAACATCAACATCAACATCAACATCAACATCAACATCAACATCAACATCAACATCAACATCAACATCAACATCAACATCAACATCAACATCAACATCAACATCAACATCAACATCAACATCAACATCAACATCAACATCAACATCAACATCAACATCAACATCAACATCAACGTCAACATCAACATCAACATTAACATCAACATCAACATCAACATCAACATCAACATCAACATCAACATCAACATCAACATCAACATCAACATCAACATCAACATCAACATCAACATCAACATCAACATCAACATCAACATCAACATCAACATCAACATCAACATCAACATCAACATCAACATCAACATCAACATCAACATCAACATCAACATCAACATCAACATCAACATCAACATCAACATCAACATCAACATCAACATCAACATCAACATCAACATCAACATCAACATCAACATCAACATCAACATCAACATCAACATCAACATCAACATCAACATCAACATCAATATCAATATCAACATCAACATAATATCAACATCAACATCAACATCAACATAAACAACAACAACAACTACAACAACAACAACAACAACAAAAATCTAGTTAGTTACGATTTCACTGCTCACAAACAACAAAATAACACAATGAAACTGGAAAAGGACAATGACATGAATTTGGATATGGATTAGGACAAAAACTAAGACACACCTTTTTAAACTAGGAAAGGGATTCGGTATATTTGATTAAGTCAAAAATTTGGTCATGGATTAGAACAAGAGTTTGGACATGAAATAGGAGTATAAAGAAACACCGTCACGTCAAAACTTACGGGTGTGTCCACGACACAGCCAACGCTCTTTTTTTATTTCGTATGGCTTGTGTACATAGTTTTAAAGATATTGCAACATAAACATAAGTAAGTATGCTGTTCAAGTTTTTTTTTTTGGTTCACTGTATATCTTTTAAATTTTGAAAATGAGGAGTTATCACTTCTATCGTGTGATCACAGGTCAACAGCTTTTTTTATCTCTTAATTAATGAGGAATTTGAAATATTTATTAATTCCTAAATTGCATTGCGTATAAGCATTATATGAAAAATGCACTGTGCCACATTACACAACCTGAACTATATGAGCTGTATCTCAACAAATATTTTCTTAATTTCATCATTTCCTCTATTCTGAGGTTTATAGAAATCAAATTAATTAACCTAACGAAAAAAATACATCTTGGAATTTAAAGTTTCACTGAATTGAAAAGATCTAACTGAAAAAAATGTCAAAATGTTGAAAGAGTTGATAATCTTTCTATTTAGTGTTGCCGAATTGAAAAATGCGTTGACGAGATATTGCACTAAACCAGATTAGCCTACTATACCGACATACCCGAACTTATCTACTCTATTGTCAAAGTTTTCTCAATTTCCCATAATTCATTAATACTTCAGATTTTTCATAGTTTATCAAAATTGTTGCCGTTTTAAATCCTTGTTAATCACACAAAAATTTGTTCATCTAAATTTAAGTCATTTAAGTTGTGTCTGATGTGGTTTTATTTCTGTATGTTTTGCAGGAATTGTACTCGTGGGACAAGGGAAATGCGCTCACATATCCGATACGCTATCACGAGCAGTCACTGGGCGTTGCTGACCAAACATAAAGCAGCTTTAACAGCTGTCAAGCGTGAACTACGAGCTGAACCCAACAACAACAACAAAGACAATGACAACAAAAGTTTCTGTTGGTATTGGTGCAGCAACAATAAAACGTAAGGACTTAAAAAACAAAGCATATTTTGATGCAATTTAATGCGTTTATTTACATTTTTTTCTGACTTCCTTTAAAATTATTTTCATTTTATTTAAAAGTTACAATTTTTAAATTATTGTAAAAAATCTTCATAAAAAATACATATGCAAATATTTGTAAAACTAGTTGATAGTAAATGATATTAAATTAAAATGATATTAAAATAAAAAACAATAAAAAAACATGTACTAAAAAATATCTATAAATAAATCATGTAACTTTTGTAGAACATTTAAAGCGCATTTCTGAAAAATAATGCTGAAAAAATAGTTGTAATAAAATATTTTATTTATTTAAATTTTTCTGTAATGAACTATTAAAAATGTATAAAAATTAAAAGTCTTTTAAATAAAAAATGAAATATGCATAAATAGAAAACAAAATAAATCCAGTTAAAGTTATTAACATACATTAATTGATTAATAAATGATTTGATTTGATTGGATTTGTAGCAAAATTACAAAAAAAAAATTCGATTTATTTTTCCAAAGCAGCTGTAGGTAGGTGTTCAGTCGTTTGTAAAGTTGTACTATCCTCGCAAGCGTTTTTTTTTATTTGACCTGCCTACTTTCAAAATTTCGTATGGTTTTAACAAAAATTTAAAATGAATAAAATTTTGAAGAATTAACAAAATAAAAATTTCAACAGAAAAACCTTAGAAATGTTAAACAATTTCGCTGAAACTTTCTGCCTGCCTCGCAGCTCGGATTAATTTATTGCAAAGTTGCACTCCATAAAAATATTTAAGACTTAAACAATCACCAAATCAAAAAGAACCGCAAATTAACATTAAGAGGAAAAGCAAAACCGTACAAATGTTAGTGCAAATAATAAAGAGGTTTTTTCATTTTTTCTATTGCGACTAGCGCATATCGGGGCAACATGAATACTTAGATAAAGCGTAGTATACACACATACATACATAAACATATATATACACACACACTCTCTCTCTCTCTCTCTCTCTCTCTCTCTCAAACACACTTAAAAAACTGCACATTTTAGCACCGTATCTAACCCAGCAGCTGAAACCACTGCGAGAAAAGAAAAAAAAAATAATTTGAATGCGCTCAGCACGAGCTACAAAAGAAACAACAGTGACAGAAAATCCTGCCACGTAACACACAATGTCATAACAACACTTCTTTTTTCCTCCATCACGGAGACACAATGAATAAAAAAAAATCTGCTCACCGGAAGTTCTTATGGCTAGCATTTTGAAAAGGAAGTTAAACAGTGCTGAGCAGATAGCAGAAAAAACACAGCCGTTGAGGAAATGAAATCAAATGTGTGTATGTGTGTGTGAGCAAGCCACACAGATATGCATGGCAGCAGGCGCATAACACAATTAGATAACGGGTTTTCTTCCTTTTTTTACGCTGTTAATTTTAAAAAGATGCTTTTAGCAATATTTTTTCTAACTTTTCTCTGCACTTTTTTTATTCTAACGAGTTGAAAGCACCACAGTTGTTGCTAAGAAAAACACAATTTCACATATCAACACAACCACGCTGTCACACTGTGTCAAATGCACACACTGTCACCTTCACATTCGCACATAGCCGGAGATTATCAAACATATAAATGTGGGACTCGTGATGTGCTGACTCTTAGTTTTCTGCATTTCAACTTGCACTTGCTCGTTTGTCGCTTTTTTGTTCTATTCATAGTTTTGTTGCATTTTGTAAGGTAAGGTTTTACAAATGCTGAAATATGCTAACAACACGCATAGCTTGTCAAACATACTCAAACAAAAACACACACAGCTGTACAAAGTTTAAAGTTTAACACACAGACGTACATAGGCAGCAGTCAGAGGTATCTAGCGAGTGATTGTGTGATATGATGTGCGTTGACATGTTTAAACTGCAGATAAAATTTATATATACTTTAGCTGCATAGTTTGTAGTATATATATATAATTATGATCTTTTTTATGTATTGAATTCGGTCTGCCTAGCTCATGGCAGCGATAAGTGTGGCAACATTAAAGTTTCTTTGGTTTAATTTGCCTTGACAGGGATTTAAGTTAGTTCTGCTGTTTAAACAACAGTGACGAACAGACTCAGACAGTTTCAGGCAGACAGACAGCCAACCAGCCAGCCAGATCTTTGTGCAAACAGTTGAGATTCTCATTAGATAAGCAAACATCTACTCTGCAGTTGAAGGAAAAGTTTACATATTAAATATTTACCGTCATTTAAAATTTTAATACATACAGGGTTAGCCAAAAAAGTCTACAATTGCTAAGAGATTGAAATAAAATGTAATCGCGTGATGTTATTGATTGGTTTAATTGAATTTATGTGTGTATATGTAGAAAACCTTCTTATGTCTTAACATAAATCATTATTGCTGCAATGAACTTCAGTCACAGATGGCGCATCTTGCATTTTCGAATATGCGCCATTTTCTATTTTTGAAGACATGATTAGGCCTTTTCCTACCATTTTAAATATACTTTAAGTCTCTTTTAAATAAACCATTGTCGAGGTAAGACAGAAAAAACCAAACGCTAGTCTTTTCAATTATTCTAACTCCAATCCTATTTCTATTCCTAATTTTCTATGTCTCAAAACCGCCTCTGGCTTCTTTTTTGAGACCTAGAGTTCCACAAGCGATTATTACATCGGGAGAATTTCTTTCAAGATTCCACAACTCTACAATGTGAAATATTAACCAACACTTTAATTAAATTTAAATATTTACCTTTACCTCAGTCAATCTATCAATCTTTTATCTATATTATTATTATTACGGAAGCACTTTTGTTGCCTACACCGCAAATGCGATTTTAATAAATGAGGTATCAATTGAAATGCGAGGTATCCATTGCGAATATATGTCGCAAAGCACTGAAACTTAGCATGATATTTGCCCAGGTATTTAGACTGGAAAACTGGCACGGGAAAACTTGAAATCCACAGAACTGTCTGATTATGAAAAATGTCCATGAAGCAAAGTTATATTTATTATGATTTATTATAATTCTTCATCATTGAGGCTTCCCTATCAAAGTTTAAATTAAACATGGCAACTCTATTGAAAAGTAACTCAACTGATGTAACGTTATTTTATAGGATAAGTTGTTTTAAAGCAGCGTCGGGCAGTGTGGAATATTATCGAATTTTAGATGTATTTTTCAATCAAAAATTTCAACCCTAGATGAAGAAGCCTGCAACCAATCCTTTGAGAAATACTCCACGATTTTGCATAACGATTCTTTCGAAGTATGGATCACTGAAGTGAAACTTTGGCCAAGAAGAATTTTTGATAAAAAATTGATCATATGAAGCTAGGTCAAAGTCCATTCAAGGGCTGAAATGGCCAGTTATTTATTTATTATATTTATAAGTACAAAGAAAACTATCAAAAAATGGATGTACAGAAAATATTATATATTGGATATAAAACTAAAGGGTGTTTTTTTAGGGGTTTGTTTTTCGAATAGAGATAAAACTGGTATTTTGTGGTCAAATCTGGCAACTCTAATGTCATTTCTGTGCAGTTTGGTTTGCCATTTCATCATGAACAGGTTGACAAAAGAACAACGCTTGGAAATCGTGCAAATTCATTTCGAAAATAATGGTTCAGTTCGCGAAGTTTACCGCAAGCTCCGTCCATTTTATGGTCGTCCATCAGAGCAATTAATTCGGTTAACCATGGGTCGTTTTCGCACTACGTTTACTCTATGTGATAATACGCATCCGCAGAGACGTCGAACAGTGCGCACCTAAGAAACAATTGCCGCTGTAGAGCAAAATGTTAAAGAGGACCCTAATGAATCGATTCGCCACCGTGCACAGCAATAGAGCCATGATAACCGACTATTTTGTTCCCGAATTGGATGACATGAATGTGGATGAGTTGTGGTTCCAACAAGACGGCGCTACATGCCACACAGCGCACGTCACAATCGTTTTATTGAAGGAAACATTCGATGAGCGCATAATTTCGCGGAATGGACCTGTCAATTGGCCACCAAGATCGTGTGATTTGACACCATTGGATTATTTTCTTTAGGGATATGTGAAGTCGCTCGTCTACGCCAACAAACCAGAAACGTTAGGGGACTTGGAGGCCAACATTCGTGGCGTTATTGCCGACATACGGCCCCATATGCTCGAAAAAGTGGTTGAAAATTGGACCTGTAGAATTGGCTTTATTCGAGCCAGCCGCGGCGGCCACATGCCCGAAATCATATTTAAACATTAATGGCATAAAATTGTCCTTCCAATAAAGCAAAATTGATGGACATTAAAACGATTTTCTTGTGTTTTATTTCAATTCGAAGTTCTATACCTCTAAAAAAAACACCCTTTATAAGATTTCAGTTATATATTTTCAGATTATTTTTTAGTATTCCGAGTAAATACAATTATTCTCTACAAAACTATTCCCTCAATAAATTAATGCGTCGGGGTACAGAAAATAAATCGTCCAATACTGCATCTACACGAACTTCAACGTCCCGATCTGGAAGGTAAGTACTAGAACCGTGCGCCTGAGGTCAATGACCTTTATAAAGGGCATATTGGTATCCTTGAGACAAAAATATTGATGTACCAAACTTTAAAATCCGACTGTAAACACCAGAGATATGAAGAAATATACCAATGCGCGACCGAACGTAGGTTCGGTAAAAAAAAAATTTTTTTTTCATAATTGTCTTGCAAAAATGCATCATATTCGCTGGTAAACGGCGCACTTTTTTTTTGAGGTACAGTCTAATGTACATAGTATGGTTGTATGGAAGTAGTATGCTAGGTGGTCGTTTAAAAAATATTTATTAAGTAAATTATTAAAATAGAAAGAAAAATAACACCCTCATGATTTTTGGCAGATGGAAAGATAATAAAATGAACTTTCTGAAAATATTTTTTTTAAATTTTTAAAGTGGGGAAAAATCCTATTTTTATGATTTCCAAAATTTGACCTTGAAGTTAAGAAACTTAAAAAAATAATTTTGTTTTTTTATATTTTTATAAAAAACAAATATTTACTGTCCTTGAATTTGTCCGTATATTTATTGTCGATACGTCAATACGTGAAAATTGAGTTAGTTTTGTTGAATATATGATTTTTCAGGAGTAAGGCAATATCACTTTTTCTCCCATTTTGACGAAATTTGAATATTACGTAAAAACTTGCAAAATGTACAACTTTTTCACCTGAAATTTGAGCGTTTACAGCGTTCAAACCCTTTAAGAGTAAGTTTTATGCTAACATTTCGCAAACAATTCTTACTCTCAAAGCAAACATTGAAGAAGCTACCGCCGCAGGAGAGCCCCAGTTATGCGAAAAAATTAGCAAATTCTTTCGTTGTTATTTTCAAAAGAAAAAGCATTTCTTGTTGGTTCCGCTGGTTCTTGCCATGTCATCAGAGTAACCCAAGCTGTGTTAAAAAAAAATTAGTTTTGGGTCAAGAAAACAGGACCATCTTATTTCAATAAACCAAACAAAAAAATAGTTCACAAAATGAAAAAAGTTTTGGGTTGTCACAATTTGTCTCTACCGTGCTACGTGCTAACTTTGACCCTGGCCTACAAGCAAAATGAATTAATTGTCATTAGTCGCGTTCTTTTTTAACTTCTCTTAAGCCTTTCTTAGTGAATGGGTTGACTTGTTAATGTGTGTACTTGTCATCTATCTCTTTATAGTAATAGAAGAATAAATACTCTTCTTCAATGAATGTTCACAAAACAATGGAGGTTCTAACAAGTATGATTTAAGATTTAATGAAACTCTTAAACAATGTTTGTATTGATTTTTGCGTAGCATCCTGTGAAACTTAAAATGTATGCCAATGGCATGAATTCTATTTAAAGCGTCATATTCAGAGATGAAACAAAAGATGAAACAAAAGATAGCAAATTTTATAGATGCTATCAACTATTGTTTTACTTGGGAAATTTTGCAATGATTGCGTATTTTAATTGATTTTAATGCTCAGATAAAGGAATACCAAGAAATTGTTAACTTTTCGGTTGAAGTAATTGAAAATCAACTCCATTTAAACGAATAAGAAGAATAATTAGAAATAGGCAAAACTCGACTTAGCAACATTAAGACTTTTTATTGATATGTATGCATGTTTATGAAAATATAACCGGATTAAGGCTTTCACCGACTCTAGGCAACTTCATCAAATTTATGAACCCAGTTTATAAAAAAACAAAAATATCTGTGGCAACAAGCTAAAGCGGCTAAGGTCCAGTTAGAACTAGTCTGAGTTGAGTTGGAACATCACCCGTGAATTTACTTAAATATATGTATAACAAAATTTTGTCATTAAAAATATAAGATTAAATATCAAAAATACAATTTAAGTGAGGTTTTTAACGTAGAATACGTTATACGGGGGTGTTGATCTGGAGCACAAAATTTTGAGAAAATGTTTGTCACTTTCATTATAAGTTTTTAATACTTTATGCATGCATTGAAGAAAATTCAAGTATGGTCGTAACATATTTAATATGTCTTCTTTTGATTTGTATTTAAATAATCATATTGCTACATATAATTTTTTTGATTCTATAAGTAAATCAAAATTTAACTCCTTCAAATTTTGTATTAATTTTCATATGCTTTGTATTTTATGTATTATAACATCATGTGTAAGAGCAGTACGATTATCTGTGTGTTCATCGCAGAACCAGTGTGAGAAAAAGAAGAAGTATAATGACCAAGTAGCGAACGATGTGTACATACACAACATTGATAAGCGAAGCAGAGAAACAAAATTGTGCTTACCCAGTTGGCCACGTCTTTAAGACATCCTCAATGTCTTACAGCCTTATTCATAAACACATTTTAGAGGCAGCGTAACTTTAAACGGGCTTTAAATAAGAAAACGTTATTCATAAACATTTTTCGTAGTTGTTTAAGAGCTGCGTAACTTAAACGCCGAAATTGTTATCTAACACAGGCTTGAGCTTTTTTACTGAGATATTATAAAATGGTAGAGCCGTATTCATAAAAACATCTAAAAATAGCTTTAAAATATTCAATAGTTAAAAAGCTTTTTAATGATAAAAAGTCTTTTAAAATTTTGTTATTCATAAACATGTAGCTGATTTGTAGTTGAAATAGGAACACTTTCGATTTGAAGTGGGAAGAGTGTCAATAATGGTTTGTGTATTGAATAAATTCAATGACTTTTTATATATTTGTCACAATTTCCTCAACAATTTAATATTTAAGCATCAACATTTTTTCGAAGCTAACCTAAATGTCATTTTATAATCTCTTTTTGTAAATATTTTAAAATCTTTTGACAAATTTTCTTGTTTTTATCAAGATGTGTTAAACAGGGTGGAAGAAGTAAGTTGATGTCTATTAAATCGACAGTTGTGCTGTCAAATTTCGTTGTAGTGGTGCCACTTTATTTTTCTTTTGTGTGGGACAAATGCTTCGAGAGCGAGTTTTGCAATCGGGAAAGGGGATAAAGTTAAGAAACATCACAAGCAGATACATTTTAGGGTTATTTTTGAGTTTTAAAGTTAGGCAAGCATGTTCAGCTCCAAGCTGCAACAGTTGATCCACTTTCTTCTTCGAAAGTCGGACTTTGGAACTTTGAAGATTGATATATTTTCCTTATTCTAGGTACTATGGCAGATAGCACAACATTTCGACACATTTTTTCTATAAAAGGAAATCACAAAAGTCACTAGAAAATTTTAAAAAAGTCACACTTAGTGCGTCTTGTTTAATCGAAGCAATAAGAACAAGTAACAAAACATTGGATTATCACACAAATAATGCCATCTCTTTAGTTCTTTTGATTTTGACAGCGCAACGGTGTTGATTTTATAGACGTTCACATAGTTCTTCCACCTTCTTTAATACATCTTGGTTTTCATATTTTTTTTATTTTTTTTAACTTAGAATACGTTATACGGGGTGTTGATCTGGAGCAGAAAATTTTGAGAAAATGTTTGTCACTTTCATTATAAGTTTTTAATACTTTATGCATGCATTAAAGAAAATTCAAGTATGGTCGTAACATATTTAATATGTCTTCTTTTGATTTGTATTTAAATAATCATATTGCTACATATAATTTTTTTGATTCTATAAGTAAATCAAAATTTAACTCCTTCAAATTTTGTATTAATTTTCATATGCTTTGTATTTTATGTATTATAACATCATGTGTAAGAGCAGTACGATTATCTGTGTGTTCATCACAGAACCAGTGTGAGAAAGAGAAGAAGTATAATGACCAAGTAGCGAACGATGTGTACATACACAACATTGATAAGCGAAGCAGAGAAACAAAATTGCGCTTACCCAGTTGGCCACGTCTTTAAGACATCCTCAATGTCTTACAGCCTTATTCATAAACACATTTTAGAGGCAGCGTAACTTTAAACGGGCTTTAAACAAGAAAACGTTATTCATAAACATTTTTCGTAGTTGTTAAGAGCTGCGTAACTTAAACGCCGAAATTGGCGTTTAAAGGTTACGTAAATACAACCATGATTTTTGTTTGTCTTTTCTTTTAATATCAAAGACATGCTCCATATGCGCCCTTTGCAGCATTTTTTTATGCGGCAACCATTGTAAATCCATAGGAATTCTTAATTTTTGTTTTTGTAATGTTTTCTATAGTTCAGACACAAACCTTACAATCATAAGCAGAAAATGAAAAAATGTTTATGAATAACAATGTTAGCAAGGTTGCATAGAAGCTGCGTAAAGTCTTAAACAGTGCGTCACTAAACAAGCGTTTAAAGGTTGTTTAAGGAAATCTATTGAATAAGGCTGTTAATGACTAACGTATTCTACGTCTGACCTATGCGCCCGTGTTATCTAACACAAGCTTGAGCTTTTTTTACTGAGATATTATAAAATGGTACAGCCGTATTCATAAAAACATCTTAAAATAGCTTTAAAATATTCAATAGTTAAAAAGCTTTTTAATGTTAAAAAGTCTTTTAAAATTTTGTTATTCATAAACATGTAGCTGATTTGTAGTTGTAATAGGAACACTTTCGATTTGAAGTGGGAAGAGTGTCAATAATGGTTTGTGTATCGAATAAATTCAATGACTTTTTTTATATTTGTCACAATTTCCTCAACATTTTAATATTTAAGCATCAACATTTTTTCGAAGCTACCCTAATTGTCATTTTATAATCTTTTTTTGTAAATATTTTAAAATCTTTTGACAAATTTTATAGTTTTTATCAAGATGTATTAAACAGGGTGGAAGAAGTAGGTTGATGTCTATTAAATCGACAGTTGTGCTGTCAAATTTCGTTGTAATGGTGCCACTTTATTTTTCTTTTGTGTGGGACAAATACTTCGAGAGCGAGTTTTGCAATCGGGAAAGGGGATAAAGTTAAGAAACATCACAAGCAGATAAATTTTAGGGTTATTTTTGAATTGTAAAGTTAAGCAAGCATGTTCAGCTCCAAGCTGCAACAGTTGATCCACTTTCTTCTTCGAAAGTCGGATTTTTGAACTTTGAAGAATTATATATTTTCCTTATTCTAGGTACTATGGCAGATAGCCCAACATTTCGACACATTTTTTCTATAAAAGGAAATTACAAAAGTCACTAGAAAATTTTAAAAAAGTCACACTTAGTGCGTCTTGTTTAATGGAAGCAATAAGAACAAGTAACAAAACATTGGATTTTTCATTGGATTTTCACACAAAATATGCCATCTCTTTAGTTCTTTTGATTTTGACAGCGCAACGGTGTTGATTTTATAGACGTCACATAGTTCTTCCACCTTCTTTAATACATCTTGGTTTTCATATTTTTTTTTATTTCTTTTTTAATTTGTTTTACAGTTTTGAATTTTTTTGACATATTTTCCAAATGTTTTAAATATTTTGAATTATTTTTGACAATATTTGTGCTCAAATCAGAGCAAATAATTTTAAAAATGCTTTATGGTACGTTTATCACGTTTCAGCCATTTTTAAAAATCCTCTCATTTATAAACAAACATTTTCAAGCATTTTTTTACATTTTCTTTGTTTTTGATATATTTTAAAATAATTTGATATTAAATTTAATGTGACCTTTTATTAATTGTATTGAAGAAAATTTGAGCTTTAGGCCAAGTATGTTGACAACAAGACAAATGAAGAAAATGAAGGTAAAAACCAACAACAACAACGGCTCTGTATAGAGCAAGACTAGACAGCAGACTAGACAGACTTTTTTTTTTGCCGCTACACCAACTCATCAGTAGTCTTGCACGACTTTTCACTGTGATCCACTCAAGCTATTTAGGTCCTACTTATACTGCCAATTATGCCGAGAAAGTTACCCGGAAGTTTATTTGGCAGAGTGAAATACTTTACTTTTCATTAATAACTGAGTTCTTATCTCATCCCAAGATAGCTTCTTGGCACAACCTTTAAGACTCGGCGATTATACCCTTCACTACCAAATGCCATATCTTTTTTTGTATGGAACAGCCAGGTAAGGTGTATTAATCTCTTTGTCACATATTCGAGCACGTAAGGAGTGAATAGTTAAGAACCCGAGTACCTTCTTTTGGCAATAAAGGCACGATATGGATATCGATTTGTTTTGTTTTTTACTTTTCCATCTATCACATTTTCTTTCGAATACATCGCTTTGTAGCTGCCGTGTTCATCTCCTTATTAGTGCCTTCTTCCAATACTTGAGGCAATAAGAAAAGATAGATCGCTTTAGATAGGTGTTCGCCTACCTTCCTGGGTATTTAAATACCTAAAATATAAAATATCGTGACCTCCAATGAAGTTATTATTTAATAAGATTTAATAGTTTTAAGTCCCTATATTACAAAAGACCTTAACATCTGTATAAGTCTGCTTAACTATGTAAGAACGATAAATTTCGATTTAATATTAATCCAGGACACATAAAATTTAAAGCATGCCTTCCATAACAACTTTTTATTGACTTCTTATGACCAAAATAAAAACAAAAAAAAGATTTTCATTAACTTTTCTTGTGTCTCATGCTTAACTTCCAGCAGCTATGCGAAAAATATGAAATATATTCCTTATACCTTAGCCACAAACAAGCCCGCAACAGCTGTGGACGATATCATAAATTCAATAAAATTGATTGACTAACATTTCTGGGACAACATTTGGTCAAGCATCTGCAGAGTCATCAGCAGTCATCCTTGACTTTTGATAAGCAGCAGAAAAGCTGTATTGACACCAGCTAGATTCCTGTTTTTTGTTTTTGTTTTTTTCTATTACTTTTTTTCATTTCAACCAACAAGCCATAAACATCAAAACATGATGAGGAGATATAAAAAATAAGCTTAAAAAGATGAAGCATAAAAAACAATTTTATCTGCTTTGTTGGTTTTGATGTTGGAAACGCATGACGCTGCAATTTTTGCTTGTTGTGGGGCGGTGCGTAAAAAGTGATTAAAAAAGTTTTAGCAAAAAAACTCGATATAACTTCGGTAGAACAAGAAATAAGTTTGTTTCTACTAACCTACATTCCTCGACTTGGACTTAAGAAGCTGCAGTAACAGGGATTTTCTTGTTTTTATGTTCTATTTATAAGAATCTCTTGATGTGCCACAAAACTTTCTTCATACAAAACATAATACATCAACTTTTGTTGTTTTTCTGATGGAATAGAAAAAGACATTTTAGGACGTATTTTTTGATCCACTGATTGATGCCTTGGGAAATGTCTTTATTGTGTTGATGGTGGTGGAACAATAGCTACTTTCTTAAATTTCCGGCAGGATATATGCAGGTTCTTGCACTTGTTGTTGATGGGCAAAGATGTTTTGTTGTTGTTGTTGTTGTTGCTTTAGTGTTCATTACTTTATGATGTGCGTTCTATGCTTCACGGAATTTATGAATTGACATGTGTGTTATGTTCGGACAACGTTTAACTACGGTTAACCTAACAACCGCAAGACAAAAGTGATTATAGCTAATTATAATGAACGTGACACAGTGAGTTGGCATCAGACAATTTGTGGACATAAATAGTAACAAATAGCCAAGTAGTAATTAAAAATTTCGAAAATGTTAGTCATATCCCCTCACAAACATGCCTGACATGCATTCATTATCTATATTTGACATTTTTTTGTTTTTGAAAGATGCTGGTTTCCCAAGCACTTGCCATTGCTACCTTGTAATCATGGTATAATAATTACAAGGTAGCATTGACAGTTGCTTGGGAAAACATCTTCTGTCAAAAAATATACTCAAAAAGAGAGCGCTCACAATCGGCCATTGTTAATAAATGAAAACACAAACAATATTGAAAATGTTGAAGTGAAAAACGGTTGGAAAACTGTGTGACGGTTGGAAAACTGCTTATGTAACACCTATACATAAATCAGGTTCGAAGAATAATATCAAAAATTATAGACCGATTTCAAAGCTTTCTACTATTTCGAAATTGTTTGAATCGATTGTAAAGGTTAAATTGTTTTTTGCTGTAAAGAATATTATTTCTCCTTATCAGCATGGTTTTATGCCCGGTCGGTCAACGGTTTAAAATTTAGTAATTTTCACTGAATATTGCTTATCTTCGTTTCAGAAAGGTTATCAAGTTGATGTCGTTTACACGGACTTTTCGAAAGCCTTTGACAAGGTCTCCCACTTCCTCTTGGTTAAAAAAATGCAGAGGATGGGGTTTCATTCAAGTTTCCTTAGCTGGATAAGTTCATATTTATCCAATAGGCAGTGCATTGTTGCCTTTGACAATGTAAAATCCTTCCCATATGTGGCTACGTCTGGAGTTCCTCAAGGTAGCATTTTGGGCCCTCTTCTCTTTATTCTGTTCATTAACGATATATCATATCTTTTTCCTCACAGTAATTGTTTGTTATATGCAGATGACCTTAAGATTTTCCTTAAAGTCAAAAACGCATCGGATTGTGAATTTCTTCAAAGTGAAATTGATAAATTGTATGATTGGTGTTCTAAGAATTGTCTCTTTTTGAATATAGAGAAATGTGTTTTCATGTCCTACTCGAGGTCTGCCAATGTTTGTCTGTCACCGTATCATATTGCCACCTCTAGGCTGTCATCTGTTAATCAGTTCAAGGACCTTGGAGTTGTCTTTGATGTTAAATTTTCGTTCGTCCCACATTTGGACTATATTATTCTGAAAGCTTATGCTATGCTGGCTTTTGTTCGTCGAAATGGTTCATGCTTTACGGATCCTTATACTTGGAAATCGTTGTATACCAGTTTGGTTCGATCTAGACTTGAGTATGCGGCCGTGGTTTGGAACCCACAGTATGCGATGTATTAGTTAAGGCTTGAACGCATACAAAAATCTTTCACCAGGGTTGCATTACGCTCTCTTAATTTTGAAGGTTCGATGCCGTCTTATGGTGCCCGATGTCTGTTGATTGGGCTGGAATCTTTAGAGATTAGGAGAAATATTTTGTCACTTCTTTTTGTTCATGACATTATTTCTGGTGTAGTTGATAGTCCAGAATTGGTGGAAATGATAAATTTTAATGTGCCTGCAAGGACGCTTAGGAATTTTGATCCGTTCTATTTGGAAATGTGTCGCACTAATTATGCCGCAAATGCACCAATTTATATGGCAATAAATTTGTTCAATATTATAAGTAGCAATCATAATTTGGATTTTTTTATGTCTAAGGATCAAATGAGAATTTTTCTTAATAGCATTTTGTAATTTTTTATTAACTTTCTTATTAACTTTTTTCTGTGCTAGTCTGTAAGAAATATTGTTCAAAGACTAATGAACAAATAAATAAAACATAGAATAACCTCAGCAGCTGCAGATGCATTTTCACAAACAGCTGTTTTTGCAGGAGATGTTTGCTCGTAGAAGAGAAAATAAGCAGTTGTCGATGCTACCTTGCATTATTGTACCATGCCTTGTAATTATAAACCATGGATAAAAACGAGATTACGCGGTCCGCAGGCCCGTTATCTAATGCTCTCTTTGTCAATTGAGTGCATGACGTCACGCAGCGCTTCTGCTGAACAAAAACTAATGCAAATGTGCGATCGCTTAGGCAAATTGACGAAATTGAAAAGAAATTCTTGCGGAAAAGTAAAGTAAAAGTAACAACTCTTCTGTATAATATGGTTTTTTTTCATATACAAAAAATATATAAATTTTTTAAACTTCCACGATTTCATCTCCTAAGCTAGAGTTGGGCAAATGGAGCACATTACGCACAGGCGCACAATGTACGCCAACTGTGCGACACAGGCGCACAATATGCGACAGAGCTTGCTGACTGCGTGCTAAGTGTGCTAGATGGGGGCTAAGTGTTGCCATGATTTGGGTGAAAGAGAGAAAAATTTAGCGAAGAAGAAGCGAATAAGAGAGTACCACTGAGCGCATTATGATTTTCGCAAGGCAGACTCTCATACAAGCCTTGCCACTATTTTTTGAAGGTAGGATTAAAAAATTTCAGAATTCCAAACAATTAAGAATTAACTCAAACAAAGATTATTGTAAGCAACATATTATTTGTTCACTTGCTACAATTTTAGCAACTCTGACATAAAATTAATTCACTTCAAAACAACCCTTAAAAACAAATTCTTGGATTTTACATTTTGTAAATAAACTTGTTTAATTTTTTTTTTTTTTTTTTGTAAATTCATAAAGTGACAACTGAAGGTAGCAATGCATGTATTGTTTTTTTTTTTTTTTTGGTAAACTTTGTTGGTACATAGGTTGCAAACAAATTTGGGGCAGTAATTATTTCAGTAAAAATTTGGTAAAATAAAATGTCTTAAGTGGCAACACTGGTCTGCATTGCAAAAATCTTAATTGCTCTCAGTACCGACCAAAACCAATGTTGCTTGCTCAGTGTTTTCAAATAAAGGGCATTTTATAACTACTAGTTAATATTCGGCACATAATGCAGAGACCGGTTTTGAGTGTGCATTTTTTACTTAAAGCAAGAAGGTTTTAGTTATCTTTTCACTTTTAAAATGTTTAACAAAAAAGTATGCTTTAAGCTTTTATTTTTTAAGGCAAAATTAAAAATTAAAATTCTTTTGGAAAACAATTTAATAAATGCACCTGAAGGCCATGACCTGATTGGTAAACAAATAATATGGATTTTTGTAGCTACGTCAAATAAAAATAATCCCTTTTTAAGAAATCATCATCTTAATATTTACAATATGCAACACTTGCTTTTCTTAAAACTATTCTCTCTCACACTTTCTATAAATCTACGCTCTTAGATCTCTCACAGCTTTCCGTTCCCCTTTCCGATTCACACCCGAATTCGTCAAGCAGTCGAGTTGGCGCACACTGACGCCCACTGCCGCAGAATGTGCGTCAGATATGTCCGTCCCTATCCTAAGCCATTCGAGACCGAAAAAATTTTATTGAACCAAAAGGTTAAGAAGGTCCATATACATATTATAAAAATAAGAAAAAATATTTAAGCTTGTGCCCCAAAGTAAAATTATTCCTAAGTCTGACAATAGCGCTGGATCTCTCTAATTTACGAAACGCGTAATCTTGTTTTTATCATTCTCCCTCCCTTTCTCTCCCTCTTTCTTACTCCCTCTCTTTCGCTTTCTCTCTGTAAATAGAATTCTCTGTTTGTAAATACACTAAGGGAAATGACGCATATTAACATTATCCACGCCTGAGTATCAATTTGAATTAAATATTTACGTGGATAAATCAAATACTTTTCTTACAACTCGTTTTTTTCCCGTATTTTAGTTTTATTTATACCACACACCTTCACACATATTCCATACAGCTGAAATAGCCGACAAGCAGAAACAGCATCGCACTCTGTGCCTGCAGTTTATTTCTTGCAGTTGCAGGTTTCTTATAGTTCTCGTTTAGTTTTTGTTGCAAGGGTAATATAGCCTGGATGTTTGGCCAGGAAATGCAATTATGTAGGGTGGAGTGACAACTCGATGTTTGCTCAAAAATGTCTTGCACCGGTTGTTATTTACCTGCATAATTTGCTTCTTATTTTTTATCTTACTTTTTCTTTCTCTTATTTATACTATTTTTGACATTTGATCCCATACTATTGCACCAACTGTCCAAAATAGTATAAATTAGAGAACGAAAAAAGGAAAAAAGAAAAAAACAATATACACATAGATCGCATCAGTGTGACCAGAGTGGAATATTATCTTCCACTCTGGCATATTTCCCCTTCGATAAGCATATTTAAAAACAAAAATATGCAGCATAAAAAGTGCAGCATGTTTCGTACTCCAATATTTTTCAATATTAACAAAAATTTCAATTAAAAATTACTATTTTGTTACTAAATGATTATTTTTTTTTGGCTTTTTAATTTTTTCGGCTCTGAACCACCTTGTAATACACAAAATAATGAATTTGTTTAGTGGTTAACTTCGTCGTTGCCAATTTTATTGCAATTTATTTAATGACTTGGCGCAGCTTAAAAAGTGAAGTAAATTTGCTAATTTGTTTATTTGATTGGAGTTTCTATGTGGATACTGCAAAAATTGTGTTAAATTTGATTCTTCAAGTAAAATCAAGAATTCCAAAAAATATTAAATTTCTAAATTTCCGTTACAAAAAATGTTATTCGAAGTGCATACAACCGATATATCGTCGTTCGCAAATTATTGTGTTCTATATCACAAAATTGAAAGAATTGAGATAAGACTGTTATATAGGCATATTTTTCGAGATCTATCGATCTGTGTTATCAGTGTGCTTTTATCTTTTATAGTTTTCGAAATATGAGACATCGACTTTGTGCTGTGAACACTGTTCTCACAAGCTTCGTAACCTATTGTGTTCTATATGCAAAAAGTAAAGTAAAAACTAAGTAAAATAATATTTTTTTATTTTGTTCTATATGCAAGTCTAAATAAAGTTCGTTATTATTTGGGGGTGGCCAGGTGGCGTCCATGGCGTAGTTGGTTAAAGTGCGTGGCCTCTATGTCAACGAACCTGGAGACCTGGGTTCGAACCCTAGCAGCGACAGAAAATTATTTGAATTAAAATAATTTTTCTGTACGGTCGCCACCTCTCTGCAGACAATGGCAAACCTCAGAGAGTAATCAAAATGCCATGTAAAGCTTCTTGAGAACGAGAACGTTCCGTTCATCGCCGTTCGGAGTCGGTTTAAAAGTCCGTAAATCAAGCATGAACTTCGTGGAATCGAAGTCAAATGAGTTTGGTTAATTTTTATACCCCCACGTTGAAAAACCGTAAATGGGGGTATATTAATTTTGTCATTCCGTTTGTAACGCCCATAAGGAGGCATGGTAGGTATAGAAGAGTACGTATATTCTTGATCAGCATCATCACCCAAGTTGATTTAGCCATGTCCATCTGTCTGTGATCACGATTACAGCCGTAATTTTAAAGCTATCATCACGAAATTCAATATTTAAGCTTTTATCTAAAAAATAAAAGTCAAGTAGGAAAACGAGCCAAATCGGATGAAAACCCCGCCTATCTCCCATACAAAATGACTTTATCAAAAAGGTAAAATCTCTCTAAAATCCACAAAAATTAATATATGGACTTGAAAATTTGCATATGAACTTTAATATATAACGTGTACTTGTGTATATGAAATTTAACCAAATTGAGTGAAAACCACGCCCACCTCCCATACAAAGTGACTTTATCTGTTAAAACTATAACGAAAACGATTTTACAGATAAACATTTTATTGATTGCTTATGACTTTGAATATACTTTGGTTCGGCCGTGGGGGTATTTTCGGCCCAGTCGAAGATCATTTCTTACTAGTTTTACTTGCTTTTTTAGTCGAAACTTACCTTTTAAGAAATTAACAGGTATTGCTTTAAGTGGACTCATAAGAACATAAGTATAAGATTAAGATTAAAATTAAGTTAATATTATAATATCGCTCGTTTTCTACAATAACGTTATAACTCAAAAAACTAGATTTTTCAGGAGAAGCATTTTAAGTCTTGAACAGACAAAGGAAATTAATTCACAATTTCAAAATATGCACAAAACATCAAATATAAAAGTTCTACTGTAACGTACATTGTTTAAGTGACAAAAAAAAAAACTGTATATTATCGATATGTAATACGATCTAATCGGAAATATATTGAGGTGAATGAATCACAAATTCTACTCTCCTGCAAAAATTAAAGAAGATTTCGTTACCAAAATTGTACACAGCATAAATCATGGTAACACGAATGTTGCTGTGTAATTACTTAATTTTTAAGTTTTTTGGATTATAACGTTATTGAAGAAAACAAGCGATATATGAAATAAAGTTTTTGTTGCGTGAAATCACATTGCTTTTCATTTCTCCAATACATTTTGTTCTATATGCTATAAAACAAGAAGAGTTTCGTAAATAAGTACATATAGAACAAATTATTTTTTTAAAACGCTTCTTACTCTCAAAAGCGCTTCCAGAGATGAAAATTTTTTTTGACAGAAAAAACCACAAACTCGTGAACTTTCCTTGGTAAGAAAATCATCGGCAATTTTTTCGGTTCAGTTTTTTACTAAACTTTAAACTTGATTTACCAAAAAAACACTTTTGTCATATAGAACACAATAATTTGCGAACGACGATATAATCTATGATTTGACTTCTAAATTTGGAAAAAAGGTTTTCAGTTCTAGATTTGAATACAAACGTAAGTGCGCCTAAAGCATTGTTATGCCGTAGAGGGTTAAGGATGTCCAGGGACTAAATCCTTTTAAGGATTTAACAGAATTTGTGCTCTCCTTGCTAAGTTTATCATTCAACATTCAACTAAGGGAAAAAAATATTAAATGTATCCAAAAACTTTTTTAATTTATCCAAAAAGCGAGTCATTTTTGCACCAATAACGCATTTGCATAAATCGACTACGTAAATATTTAAAATTAATTTAAAAACTTTTTTAATTAAATAAAATATTAAAATATTTAAACAGAAATAATAAAAGAAATATTAAAATTATGCATGAATTTTTTAAATATCTTTTAAAAATTTACTATTTGAAAATAAAACTATCACATCTAAAGGAAATTTATATAAAAAATATTGAAATTAAAAAACAATATATTCAAATATTTCTCACAAGCTGCGTCCATTAATGCCATTAGCATGGTTACTTTATTTTCTTTTTTCGTTCCTTAATATTATATTATTTTTGACAGTCGGTGCAATATTATGACACCATATGTCAAAAATAGTATAAAACTAAAGAACGAAAAAAGAAACTAAAGTAACCATGCTAATGGCAATAATAAAGCAAACTAATAAAGCAAAATATGCAGGCAAATGACAATCGGTGCGACACATTCGTGGGAAAATGTCGAGTTGTCACTCCACCCTACATATAATTGCATTATTTCAGCACGCAATCGCTCGTACATACGGCCAAATATCCCTGTTATACTACCCTTGCAACAAAAACGAAATGAGAATTATAAGAACTAAGGTTGCAACTGCAAAAGAACAGAGTGCGATGCTGTTGCTGCTTGTCGGAATATGTGTGTACGTGTGCGATGCTGTTGCTGCTTGCTTGTATGGAATATGTGTGTACGTGTGTAGTATAAATAAAATTCAAATACGGGAAAAAAACGAGTTGTAGGGAAAATATTTGATTTATCCACGTAAATATTTAAATAAAATTGATACTCAGGCGTGTATAATGTTAATATGCATTATTTTCCTTAGTGTATATGAATCTAATTAAAACTAAAATTCGTTATATAATGGGAAAAACAACTCTTAAATAATTTGTTGAATGTAAAAACATGGCTAAATGTTCAAAACAAGTGTAATACCTATCAAATACCTGATAACTTAATAAAAAATTGTAAAAATGCGAATTTCTATGATAATAATACAGGCAAAAATTTAAGTATTGATCTCGAAGATTTGCCTGAATTTTAATTTTGTACATTGTGTATTGTGTAAAAAACCTTAACAAGATTTTAACTTTTATAGGAGAAGCCAAAATCGATTTAAAATGGCACACATATTAGATTTAAAAGTCATAACTTTATCTTAATTTCGTTTATTTATTAGCTATTCTTCGGTATTAGTCTGTGAGAAAAATACGTGATTATTTTTAAAAGAATCTAATTCTTGAAAAGACTTTTGTAAAGTACAAATGAACTGATTAACTGATTAATAAATATTAACTCGTTTTTTATAAATTGAAGTGTGATAATAACCAATAAATAAATGTTCTTAAACTTGCTTCTGTGTTTCTTTTATATGGATACTAGCTGGTACCCGACGCGTTGCTGTCGTAGCGGAAATAATTTCTATCTCTATCTGAATCTCAAACTCAGTCTCAATCTCAATCTCAATCTCAATCTCAATCTCAATCTCAACCTCAACCTCAACCTCAATTTCTATCTCTATCTCTATCTCTATCTCTATTTCTATCTCTATCTCTATCTCTATCTCTATCTCTATCTCTATCTCTATCTCTATCTCTATCTCTATCTCTATCTCTATTTCTATCTCTATCTCTATCTCTATCTCTATCTCTATCTCTATCTCTATCTCTATCTCTATCTCTATGTCTATCTCTATCTCTATCTCTATCTCTATCTCTATCTCTATCTCTATTTCTATCTCTATCTCTATCTCTTTCTCTATCTCTATCTCTATCTCTATCTCTATCTCTATCTCTATCTCTATCTCTATCTCTATCTCTATCTCTATCTCTATCTCTATCTCTATCTCTATCTCTATCTCTATCTCTATCTCTATCTCTATCTCTATCTCTATCTCTATCTCTATCTCTATCTCTATCTCTATCTCTATCTCTATCTCTATCTCTATCTCTATCTCTATCTCTATCTCTATCTCTATCTCTATCTCTATCTCTATCTCTATCTCTATCTCTATCTCTATCTCTATCTCTATCTCTATCTCTATCTCTATCTCTATCTCTATCTCTATCTCTATCTCTATCTCTATCTCTATCTCTATCTCTATCTCTATCTCTATCTCTATCTCTATCTCTATCTCTATCTCTATCTCTATCTCTATCTCTATCTCTATCTCTATCTCTATCTCTATCTCTATCTCTATCTCTATCTCTATCTCTATCTCTATCTCTATCTCTATCTCTATCTCTATCTCTATCTCTATCTCTATCTCTATCTCTATCTCTATCTCTATCTCTATCTCTATCTCTATCTCTATCTCTATCTCTATCTCTATCTCCATCTCTATCTCTATCTCTATCTGTATCTCTATCTCTATCTCTATCTCTAACTGGAAAGACTCGTGGAAATTGATAACCAAATTTCGAGGCTGTGCTACTTACAATTCCAAAGTTATTCGATATCGCAAGTTTGGCTTGTATGGGCGGAGCCACACCTCCTTGTTCAATGACGTCTCAGTTTTCTAGTAGAAGAATATCACCCAATATTAATTCCATACTGAATTTCGTTGTTAAACGACATTTAGTTCCAAAGCTATCTGATATCAAAAATTTAAAGTGTATGGGCGGAGCCACACCCCTTTTTCAAAACCCATCCCAGTTTTATAGTAGATATATCACCAAGTGGCAACTCCATACTGAATTTCATTATTATACAGCATTTAGTTCCAAAGCTATTCGATATCATAAATTTTAATTGTATGGGCGATGCCACACCCCTTTGGCCTGTACTGGCTCAATTTTGCAAGTCGAAAGACACGACTAAATAGAACGTTCTAACCGAGTTTCATTAATGTGTGACTTATAGCTTGAAAGTTATACTGAAAATTTGGCTGAAAAATTGCCACGCCCCACATTCAACGCCCATAAAATTTTACGTGTGGAACGGCTCTTGTAAATTGAGATAGAACACCGAATTCCGATACTATGCGACCTATAACTTCAGAGCTATTCGCTACCGTAGATTTGGGTTGTATGGGAGGTGCCACGCCCCCTTATTTTAGGGGGATGAAAAATAGATGTTGTTCGATTCTCACCCCTGACTAATATCCTCGCTAAGGATCACGAAAATCGGTCGAGCCGTTTCGGAGGAGTTCGATCACGCACCCCGTGACAGAAGAATTTTATATATTAGATTTAGTTTTGTTTAGATATGCATCTTTAACATTGAAAGTGGAATATTTTTGTGGAATATAAAAATTGAAAATGGAATATTTACCATATTTTTTTTTCAACAAAAAGCATATTTCTACAAAAATCATCTGGTCACACTGGATCGCATTTGATGGACGCAGCTCGTGAGAAATATTTATATATATTTTTTTTCATATCAATAGTTTTATTTAAATTTTCTTTAAATGTGATAGTTTTATTTTCAAATAGTAAATATTTGAAGATAATTAAAAAAATTCGTGCACAATTTTAATATATTTTTTATTAATTCTGTTTAAATATTTTAATATTTTATTTAATTAAAAAAGTATTTAACTAAATTTTAAATATTTACGTAGTCGATTTAAGCAAATGCGTTATTCCTGCAAAAATTACTCGCCTTTTGGATAAATTAAAAAAGTTCTTGAATAAATTAAATATTTTTTTCTCTTAGTGTAGAAGCAAGCATAATTTTTTTCGAGAATATCAGGTTAGTTTGTTCCAAAAATTTTTATTCTTTCCTACAGTTTTGACGTAGAATACGTCATTCTCAGAGGTAAGTAGGGTGGTTGATAGTGATCAGGTGTCGGTATTTATATTACAATTTGAACCTTTGGTGTGCCTAAAGTACTATGTTGATGTTAGCACTTGTTGGTCTGCTTGATCCTCACTGGGAGAAAATTCATGTTAGAACTCTCTAACTTATATAAATTTTACACAATTACATGAAATATAAAGCCAACATGGGGGTTGGTGATACATATTAACCCTTTCCGGCACTCTTTTAAAGGTCATATGATCAGGTGTATGGAATAAATATACAAAAACCATAAAATTTGTATGGGAGCCCCCCTATGGAGTGGTCGGAGGGAATAGGTGTCAAAAGCAAAAATATTCCTTTTGCAAAAGTAATGGGGGTCAGTCATACATATTAACCCTCTCCGACACTCTTTAAAAGGTCATATGCTCAGGTGTATGGAATAAATATTTTGCTAAATATTTTTAAAAAAGATGTCATCAAAAGCGAATTGAATAATTCTACGTCTTGTGTAACGACATAGTCGAAACTACTGTCTCTTTTTTATTTTATGCTTATATTGGTTATTTTCGCTAATTTAAATCTTTAAATTTGGCAACATGCTAATTGCCAAGTGAACATTTTACAATAAAATATATGCTTTATTGACCGCATAAAGCAAAATATTGACAAACAAATGTAGTTTAAAACACGCAGCTGATTTATATCGTAGATTATCATAAATCAGAATTGAAATATTAACAAAATTTATAATTTTATGCAAATTATTGCGAACTCATAATTTGCATAAAATTGTAAATAATATGTCATAAAATCGGGATAATAAGCATATCGCTTACATAACCAAACAATCGCACTTTCAAACCCCCCCGCACACACACACACATATACGTTCAGTTCTATATCGCAAACGCCCTAAAGGCAAACCCAGAGTGCATAACAACCAACGACCTTATTTTTCCCAAAATTATTGCAATCGAATGCTAGGCAAATAAAATAAAATAATATAGATACCCAATAAAAAGTTCAATGATATAAATAACACATTCGGAACCAACGAAACACAGCAACATGCAAATTTGTATATTTTTTGTTTTTATTTTTTCATAAATTGTTGGCTTTTGTTTTTGTTACTGTATTTCATTTGGTTTTTAAGGGTTTCATAGCATAATAGAACAAATACAAAGAAAATACAAAACACAGAAAACAAATGCAAACGGAATATAAAAGAACAACAAAGTTTTTGTTGCCACATCAAAGTTAATATTTATTTATTAATAAAACATGTGCACAAGTGCCTACATTAAAGCCATGATGGCGGTAAGCGGAAGTTCGCGCTGTGCATCAATGACGCTTGGTTGCTGTAAGCGTCTACTTCGTGGTATTTGGTTTGGCTTGGAATTTTTAATTTTTGTTTTTTATTTGTTTTTCTATCAGAAGGCTAATTTCACGAATTGAAACATTCGATGTTTTCTCCCATTTTTTGCTAAAATTTTTGTTTCGCATGAATTTCAAAGAATATTTTAAATTAAATATCGATAACGGAATTTGCTGATTTTGTCTCTAACTGTTAAATTGAGTTTAGAAAATTTACATATATCTAAATTTACATGAAGTGTAATGTCAGTATCTATGTACTTATGTATGATACAGAAATTTAAAATTGATAAAAACACTGTAGCCCACTTCTACCAAGAAGTGGAATTTCAGTCTTGAATGTCCTACGTTGCTCTAATGCCACTGCTACCACATGACTGGTTGCCCAATGCCGAAGAAACAGGCAAACGTTTGCTGCGATGTGTTTCTTCCGCGAAGACCCATACAGTCGATTGCTTCGGTTTTTTTTTTTTTTAGGTATCTATTTATTCTGCACAGCCTTTGTTGCACTTTGATCGTATTTTTTCAATATTTCTTTACAACATCGATACGAGCCCTTTTTTGTTCGTTTGTCAGATTATGTGGGTTCCAAGCAAACAAAACTTTATTTACGGCTATTCAATATCCTATTGATACTTGTCGTACTCTGAAAAAATATGTTTTAAAATTGACGACAATTGTTATTAATTTGACGAATTTTGTGTTTAAAAAATAGCTTGCATCAAATTTCGTCAAAGTAAGAGCAAATGTGTTTAAAGCAGTGATGGGCAAACTAACACATAAACATGCATTGTGTGTGTGCCCGAGAGAGCGCGGCAGCTCTGCTTTAATTTACACTGTGCAGATTCTCATGCTACCCAGCAAAAACTTTGTGAGCCCTCATAAGATATGAGTCATTTTTATGCGTATTTTATGATACTTCACAAAAAGGACTCATAAAACTCTTATTAAAAGGATTCATTAAAGAGTCATTTTTATGCGTATTTTATGATATCTCAGGCTGGGAACTTAAAAAAAAAAAAAATGGCAATCGTGTGTAACGGAAAGAATTTGCCATATATTTTAAAAAATATTTAGTTTGTAATGCCAAAAGCTTAAGTTTTCTTTCTTCACCTGAAAAATATTTATAATTTGCACGACAAACGGAGAAGTGTCTTTGCAAATACATATTTGCAGAACGACAAATAATGGCGTCGCAAATTAAGCATTGCGCTTCATCATTTATATTTTCTATGAAAAAATAATCGAATTCCCATTGTTCGTTAAACATTTTTTTTTTTGTGTGTATCTGAAACAGTTAAGTGAAAACGTTGCGCAGCGAGATCTTGCTGACATGAATGCTGAACGTCAACTGACATGCTTTGTGCTGAGAGAATTTATCTTACTGTGCGGCCGAATGCTATTGTTCGTTCTTTGTTCGTACGGATCACGAAGTTGCTTATAGCGTAGGTGTCAGTGTTGACAGATATGGCGATATCTCGCCAAACTGGCGGTTTGGACAACCACTTTGGCGAGAGGAATTTTGTTTGGCGTGATGACGAAAAAGTGGCGGTTTCAAACTTTTTTTGGTGAAATTTCGACGATATTTCTTAAAAAGAAGTCAAAATCCTTTGGCTATAAATAGAATTATTGAGCAATGGGTTGAGCTTAAATATCACTTTTCCATTATGAGTACAAAAGAAAATGAATATTTAATTCACAGAGAGTTGGAAAACGAAACGAATAAACTTTATCTAATTTTTTTAAATCCAATTCTTCAAGCTATGAATGAACTTAACTTATCTTTTCAAAGTGACTGTATGGATTTTGGGAGTATACGCACTCTTTTCTTTGTAATGTTAACTCTAAAATTATGTACACAAAACCAGAAGACTCTGAACTTGAAGACAGTGAAGAATTGGAAGTATGGAAGTATATAGTGACCTGCTTACAAATTGATAAAAACCAGTAATATTTTTTTGGACGTTGTTATAGATGTGATATTTTTTATACTTAGTTTTTATTTTACTTTATATTTTTTATATCGTTTATAACTTTATATAGTTTAAACTCCAATTTCTAGTCATATATTCAAATATAATAAATATATTTACAACATTATATATTTATTATGGTTTTATTTATTATTTTTTTTTAAAGTTACAAAAAAAAATTTTGGCGGTTTTTGGCGGTCTAGGTATCGACAAATGGCTATCAAAGAGTATAAAAAACTGGCAACTCTGGTAGGTGTTATAGCATTGCGTCGGCAGCAAAAAGCAGCCTATTCACATGTGAATAGGAAATTCGAAAATGCCCAACACTGGTGTAAAACTTTTGAAAAACATATGAAAAAAGAAAGGCAAATTATGAACACATTGTGCTCAATTTTAAGCTAATGTTTTTTTTTCAGTGTACTAACACTGAAGCTATATTATGTTATGTTTTGTTATGCTATGTTATGTTAAGTTATCTTATGTTATGTTATGTTATTTTATGTTATGTTATGTTGTGTTATGTAATGTTATGTTTTCTTATATTATGTTGTTATGCTATGTTATGCTATGTTATGTTATGTTATGTTATGTTATGTTATGTTATGTTATGTTATGTTATATTATGTTATGTTATGCTATTTTATGCTATGTTATGCTATGTTATGTTATGTTATGTTATGTTATGTTATGTTATGTTATGTTATGCTATGTTTTGTTAAATTATGTTATGTTATGCTATGTTATGATATGTTATGCTATGTTATGCTATGTTATATTATGGTATGTTATGTTATGCTATGTTATGTTATGTTATATTATGTTATGTTATGTTATGTTATGGTATGTTATGTTATGCTATGTTATGTTATGTTATGCTATGCTATGTTATGTTATATTATGATATGTTATGTTATGTTATGCTATGTTATGTTATGTTATATTATGTTATGTTATGTTATGTTATGTTATGTTATGTTATGTTATGTTATGTTATGCTATGTCATGCTATTTTATGTTATGTTATGCTATGTTATGATATTTTATGCTATGTTATGTTATGTTATGTTATGTTATGCTATGTTTTGTTATGTTATGCTATGTTATGTTATGTTGTATTATGTTATGTTATGATATGTTATGTTATGTTATGTTATGTTAGGTTATGTTATATTATGTTATGTTATGTTATGTTATGTTATGTTATGTTATGTTATTTTATGTTATTTTCTGATATGCTATGATATGTTAACTACTTTTATTGTAATGTTATATGTTATGTGCTTTAACAAAATGTTATTTTTATATTATTTTTATATTATGTTTATATTATATTATGTTATGTAAGGATGTTCCAATTTCTAAGGATGTTCTAAGAAATTTGTGCCAACAATTTTTTAAACAATTTAAGGACGAGGAATCCTTGTAAGGTTTTCATTTCATAACAATATTTTCACCAACCTTGTCCTTATTAAAAAAAAATTCTAATTTGATTTCAAAATCGAAGTGTTCAATTTTACTAAAACTAAAAACTAATTTATAACTAAAAAGATCGATGTCAACAATTTCACCGTTGCCTGTTAATTTTTTTGCGAATGGTTAACTTAAACAAACGAACAAAGTACATTTAAATGAGTTGTGCTTTTGCAGCTCGATGGTATTCGTTAAAGAAGATGTAGACGAAGGAGGATGCTTAAACTGACAGTGATATAGGAACTATTTAAAATAACTGTTTTGAACAGATAACACCTAGGTCCTCTTCATGAGCATGCTTATCTAGTGCTTCACAGGCCAACATTTAGACATTTGAATTGGTGCAAAACACATAAACTCAAAAAAAAAAAAAAACATTCTAACTGACGCAGCATTAAAACCACCTCTGCTCAAAGCATTGCCACTTAACACGGTGTCAGCAGTAATTAAAATAAATTCACCGTTGCTGGAACATGCTACATGTTAGCTCAAATATATGTTTATAAATAAATTAATGTATAAACCATTAGAGAGGTACTTAAAGAAACATTTCAGCAGATTTTAATGGCTTTGAAGAAAATTCATTGGATTGCTAGAGACAAAATACCAAAAGCATGGTGCGTATGCTACGTAAGTACGTAGATAAAAATTGCAACTACTTTATCAAATGGTACTTTGAAGGAGGTTTTGAGGAAGTTACCGTGATTAATTTTGGGCTTTATCAAAGGAATAAATTATTCTATTTCTACAGTGGATAAAATAATTTTTTATTGAAGGTACAGTGGTGTAGAATTTAGAAAATGGTATACGATAGAGGTTTTTAGGGTAAAAAATAAAAAAAAAAAATAACTGCCCTCTTCAGCCCTTGAAAGGACTTTGACATAGCTTCTTATAATCAATTGTGTTGTGCGTGTTATTAATTTTGTACACAATTGACCAAGACGAACCTGTAGGTTTAACGCCGACTCCGAACGGCGATGAACGGAATGTTCTTCTTCTCAAGAAGCTCTACATGGCATTTTGATTACTCTCTGAGGTTTGCCATTGTCTGCAGAGAGGTGGCGGCCGTACAGAAAAATCATTTCAATTAAAATAATTTTCTGTCGTTGCTGGGTTTCGAACCCGGCTCTCCAGGTTCGTTGACATAGAGGCCACGCACTTTAACCAACTACGACACGGACGCCACTTAAAGAGTCACTGAGCGAAAAATTGCGCATTTTTGCGCGTTGAACGGAATTTTTGTTATTGTAAACCAAGTCAGGTTGTGGTCGACTTGTTCGATACAAAAACAACGATAGTGGCTCTTCCCTCTTTGTTATCGTTCAACATTCGTTCTATTTGTTATTGTAACTAAAGATTGTTTGAGTGTGTGTTTTCTATGTAAACAGTTTTATTTGAACCGTTTTATATAGTGATGAACAAAATCTTACGCATACTTTAAATACAGTACTGTATTACAGTGTGTGTGTGTGTTGTCCGTAAACACAGAATAAGGAAAAGGAGTAGATACAATTACCTTAAACTTGGTACAGATGTTAACCCTAGGATGTGCAGCTGGGCTTTTCTAGGCCCATTTCTACTTTGAGGTGTCGCCAAATTTTTTTCTTAGCTCTGCGCGCCGAAATATCTTATGCCAACTACCGCTTATGTTTTCTGAACGTAACGAAACCAGCTAAAGATTATTTGCATTCATTTCGTAGAACAAACCTGCTAATCTTTATGTATCAAGGTGGTAAATGTACCTACTGGGCCTCAAAAGGCCCGTTCGTTAAATGTATGGGAAATGTATGTAAGTTGCTACAGAAAACATCTTCAAACACGATCGATTTCGTTCGGCGACTCTATTATGCTATGTGTGTATGTATAAAGGCTCTTGTATACATGTGGTTAGTTGAGCTTTCACTATATTAAAGCTCGAAAGTTCACTTCTTATAGATTTATTTTAGATCTATGCAATTTTATTTTGACATTGATCGGTTAAATATCTTTTGTGTTGCATTTCTACTGTGTTATTGTATATTTGAAATGCAACTCACTGAGGACAGACCGGCCGCGTTTACTTCGAGCGACGGTGAAAAAGATGATTCGTTTGGTGGTGATTATGATGATCAAGCAGACTATATCCCGCCTGATGAAGCGTCTCGTTGAGACGAATGGTGCTTATATCTACCGCAAGACAATGAAGAAGAGGAGGAAATTGTTGAGGGGGAGGCTTTTACTGTAAATGATTTTACTGTGAATGAATTGGATGAAAAACACACAGGTAAGATACCGCCCGCATGCACACAATGTTCCAGTTGTTACTGGAAGTTCATTCACGAATCATTCCAACCATCACGCAAAACGGTTAAATGTCGTGAAATTTTAACGATTTTGACAACCCAGTTAGTTAATTCTCACATGGAAAAGAGGGAAATGAATACTCAAGTCATCCGCGGTCCTAATATTAGTGCAGCTGCGGCGAAATTCAATGTTTTTGGAAGTAATTATAAAAAAAATTAAATATATGTATATTCCTAATTCTTTCTTTATTATAACTGACCCATCTGTACCCAGCACCCAGCACATCTAGAATGCTCAGTACGCAAAAAAGCGCCAAAAAACACTCTTGTCGTATAAAAAATGCAAAATATTCATGTGCCTTGAACACGGCTCTATGAAAAAACTTTGCCTGTGCCACGGCAGTGCTGCTTAAGAACCATAAATTAAAAAAAAAAAGATACATTAGTTTCGACTATGTCGTAACACAAGACGTAGAATTAGTCAATTCGCTTTTGATGACATCTTTTTTAAAAAATATTTAGCAAAATATTTATTCCATACACCTGAGCATATGACCTTTAAAAGAGTACCGGAGAGGGTCAATATGTATGTATGACCAACCCCCATTACTTTTGCAAAAGGAACATTTTTGCCTCTGACACCTATTCCATCCAACCACTCCTTAGGGGGGCTCCCATACAAACTTTAAGGTTTTTGTATATTTAATGCATACACCTGAGCATATGACCTTTAAAAGAGTGCCAGAAAGGGTTAATATGTATCACCGACCCCCATTATTCTTGCAAAAGGAACATTTTTGCCTTTGACACCTATTCCCTCCGACCACTCCTTAGGGGGGCTCCCATACAAATTTTATAGTTTTTGTGCCGGAAAGGGTTAATATGTATCACTGACCCCCATTGCTTTTGCAAAAGGAGCATTTTTTTCTTTGACACCTATTTCCTCCGACCACTCTTTAGGGGGGCTCCCATACAAATTTTATGGTTTTTGTTTATTTATTCCATACACCTGAGAATATGACCTTTAAAAGAGTGCCAGAAAGGGTTAATATGTATCACCGACCCCAATTATTCTTGCAAAAGGAACATTTTTGCCTTTGACACCTATTCCCTCCGACCACTCCTTAGGGGGGCTCCCATACAAATTTTATAGTTTTTGTGCCGGAAAGGGTTAATATGTATCACTGACCCCCATTGCTTTTGCAAAAGGAGCATTTTTTTCTTTGACACCTATTTCCTCCGACCACTCCTTAGGGGGGCTCCCATACAAATTTTATTGTGTTTGTGCCGGAAAGGGTTAATATGTATCACCGACCCCCATTACTTTTGCAAAAGGAACATTTTTGCGTTTGACACCTATTTCCTCCGACCACTCTTTAGGGGGGCTCCCATACAAATTTTATGGTTTTTGTTTATTTATTCCATACACCTGAGAATATGACCTTTAAAAGAGTGCCAGAAAGGGTAAATATGTATCACCGACCCCCATTATTCTTGCAAAAGGAACATTTTTGCCTTTGACACCTATTCCCTCCGACCACTCCTTAGGGGGGCTCCCATACAAATTTTATAGTTTTTGTGCCGGAAAGGGTTAATATGTATCACTGACCCCCATTGCTTTTGCAAAAGGAGCATTTTTTTCTTTGACACCTATTTCCTCCGACCACTCCTTAGGGGGGCTCCCATACAAATTTTATTGTGTTTGTGCCGGAAAGGGTTAATATGTATCACCGACCCCCATTACTTTTGCAAAAGGAACATTTTTGCCTACAACACCTATTTCCTCCGACCACTCTTTAGGGGGGCTCCCATACAAATTTTATGGTTTTTGTTTATTTATTCCATACACCTGAGAATATGACCTTTAAAAGAGTGCCAGAAAGGGTTAATATGTATCACCGACCCCCATTATTCTTGCAAAAGGAACATTTTTGCCATTGACACATATTCCCTCCGACCACTCCTTAGGGGGGCTCCCATACAAATTTTATAGTTTTTGTGCCGGAAAGGGTTAATATGTATCACTGACCCCCATTACTTTTGCAAAAGGAGCATTTTTTCCTTTGACACCTATTTCCTCCGACCACTCCTTAGGGGGGCTCCCATACAAATTTTATGGTTTTTGTTTATTTATTCCATACACCTGAGAATATGACCTTTAAAAGAGTGCCGGAAAGGGTAAATATGTATCACCGACCCCCATTATTTTTGCAAAAGGAACATTTATGCCTTTGACACACATTCCCTCCGACCACTCCTTAGGGGGGCTCCCATACAAATTTTATGGTTTTGTCGATAAAACCGGAAACTGTCGATAAATAGGTAGCAAGTTTAAGCAAACAAAAACATCAAATGTTGGCTTTATATTTCATGTAATTGTGTAAAATTTATATAAGTTAGAGAGTTCTAACATGAATTTTTGTCGCATTGAGGATCAAGCAGACCAACAAGTGCTAACATCAACATTGTACGATCAGTACTTTAGGCCCACCAAAGGCTCAAAAGTTATATAAATACCGACACCTGATCACTATCAACCACTCTACTTACCTCCGAGAATGACGTATTCTACGTCAAAAAAACATTCACAATTCTTACCTCAATGTTAATTCCGTTAATTTATATTAAATTATTACATAAATCAGTTAAAATTTAACTTGCGCCATATAAAAATAGTAATTTTTTACATTTGTAGGCCTCCCAACCCCCACCCTCTTAAGATACCCCTTAATAATGCAACCCACAAACAGTTATTGTGTCATACAATACATCTACCCAATAGCAGCTGTAGAATGGCCACCTATCAGGACGAAAATCGTAAGGACAGCTTGGCCATGGCTTATGGGCCTCGCGAGGCCCAGCAGAGACACTTACCGCCTACCAGGTAGCCGCACATCCTAGGGTTAATGTCGATGTCGCCCACTGTCACTGTAATGTCCACTTTGCGTTACAAAAGGAGTGACAAAGTAAATGTCAGTGCGCGTGGGGTTATAAATATTTGGCATAAGGCTAATCAATATGGAAATGGAAAATAACAGGCGACCGATTTGACATCGAATATTAAGTCATTATTTTAATATGTCATAATAAATATTCCCGGGATACCGATTTTCTAATAAGTGGAGAATAAGTTACAGAGTTCAAAAAAATTCATAAAAAATAAAAGTCGTCATTAATTAATTGAAAAAAAAAAGAAATAATTTTTGTAGGTTTTGAACCCACTAAAACAAACAACAAGATGTCCGTGTTTGACGAATGTTCGAATGAAAGTGTTTAAGTTGGACGAATGATTTAAAATTGTAACATTCACCTAACTTGTAAAGGAATCAATTTGTAAAAGATTCTTTTGGCTCACTGGGCTTATATGTTCTCACAAGCAACACTGCCCTTCCCTTGCAATTAAAATTCTGGGTTGGTTTCCGGGCGTGAGTGTGCTTTTGTGTGATTGTATCGGTTTTGGTTTATGTGTCCTCAATTGTTGTAATGCTACATTATTGTGGTTATGTTTGTTTGTCAAAACTTCACATATAAAAAGAATCGTGCTGAGCGCTGTTGGTCCAACCAGCAGGTGTTAATGATTTGATGTGGATTTTTTTTTTTTTCCTATGCCAATTTTACATGAAGTGGCTTAACCATATTTGTTGCTGTGTGTCGCACATAATTTAAATGTTGCAACCACAAAAATAATGTAAAACCAACACATAATAAAATGCTTTTAAATGGCACAGAAAATTAAAAATACAATTATAATCCATCGGAAAGCACAGCTAGCTGATGTGCTCAACCTGGGTGAAACAAGTTAACGATTATTATGCGTCGTAAATCAAAGAGTGTCACAATCTTTCGACTGCAGCTGAGCTGGACAAAAAGTTTTAATCTTTACTTTTGCATGACACGAAGCAGTGGAAGGAAAAGCTAAAATAATGCTCAAAATTCAATATTTTCTGTATTACGATTTGTAAATATATCATGTTAAATGTATCTGCAACTTACACAATCTCGCATATTATGCATTCGGAATAGTATTCGCCCAATTTTCTGTCAATTTGAGCTCTTGTGATAAATGCTTTCTATATAAATGAAAATCCAAGCAATCCATCCCAGCGACGAACACTGAGATTAACTTATTACTTATGCTATTGTTGTTGCTGCTATTTTTGTGCTTCTTATATCTATGACATGTTAAAGTTGCCATATGGTCGGATGAAGGGTTGGTCAGTCGGACTTATGTGGTTAGTGGAGAGCAAGAACACGCATGTGTATTTAATAATTCTGTAAGAGTATTTAATAGAACTGTCAGAGCAAATGGAGAATCTTAAGCCGAGTCAACTGGTCAGCTGACAATGAATGCATGGCTAATCCTATTAAATGTCAGAATAACGAAGATTAAATGGTCAAATGTATACATTAGCAGAATTATTATCTTTCATCGTCAGTGCGTCTGCCTTAGCTCGTATATGTATCGTATATGTTTGCTGCCAAGCCTGCACAAAATTTCAAAGATTAGACGAACTGCTGAGCAAAACAGAGACGTCGTTAATTACGTTAAGAAATGAGAGCTCATTTGAATCGCAATTTTTCCTTTTTAACAGACTAGCAAAAAGCGTTTAAGCGTCTGTTTACATACAGTAGCAATTACTTTCAGAAATTTGTTCTTTCTTATATGTTGAATGGAACTTTATGTATCGATGGGGATTTCGGGCTCATTTAATTGATTTCTTTGCCAGCTGACAGTTAAATATTTTTTGGAGCTTACTCCTTGAGAATCGATTTTCATATATATGCTAAACAGGCCCACTCTGGTAGGAGTGACAGTTATTTCGTCTTGCACCAACTGTCAAAAATATTATAAATTAGAGAACGAAAAAAGAAAATAGAGAGTAAAATTAACAAAAGCCAGAGAATATAAGCAAGTTGTCACTCCTACCTTGTAATTATTGTATCATGGACCCACCTACTGAACACTGTCACTACTGACGTCTGTATGGATGACAGTGCCAATATGTATAGAGTCGCAGTAACATCTCATTGAATGTTCACTTTTGATAAAACATTGAGTTGAACCTGCGTGCTGCTTTAGCCCCACGGCCATTGAGAAATAAAATATTGTAATAAAATGGAGCTGAGCAAAAAAAGTTCATCTCTATTTAGAGAATTTTCAAGTGTTCTTTATCGATAAAAAAAGGTGATTATGAGTGGAATTCTATATCTTGATGCCATAAGTCCTGATGTAATGGCTGCAGCAATCAAAGATGTTCAAATCGACCCTAAAATACTCTACTGTTTTAAGTTTAGTGGGCCACTGTGAACCATTGAAAGAATATGCTTTTCATAAACTCTCAAAAACTAATGTTTTTACTTCATTTTCTAATGATTACACCGATTTATTTTAGGTGTTCAGTAGCTGAGCCGATTTTTTCGGGGGTCGATTTTAGAGACTTGTGCTGGATCGACTGCCAGAATTGTATTTTTCTATTTTTTTTTTTTTTTTGGAAACTTAAAATTCTTGTTAACTGAACCAACTTTCAAACGGAAGCTAGTGCTCTGAAAAATTTCGTTTTAAACTTAAGGTATGGCCTACGAACAAAACGTGTTCAGTAGGTGGGCATCCTCCCCTATATTTGAATAAGAGCAATATTTGAATTATATTAACACAAAAGCCTCTGAAATCTTACTAAAACTGGTTCACAAGTAAACACGAGATGGAATCGTCGGATTCAAATTCAGCGTAAATTTTGAGCAATGGTATCGAAGAATGCAATGTTTGCATTAATCTATCAGAATGATGGCAAATCGCAACACGACTTTACTATCTGTGATGGTTGAGAAGAAATTTCTAACACGTTTGTCAAACTAAATCTGCATTTGGGGACATAAGCACCGCGCGATGCACTTTGTCTAACGGTCAACAAATTGTTATGGTCACAACTTATAATACAGTCAATTAGAACTTTGAAAACATATCAGGTGTACATAAAAGTTTTCAAGGATTTTTTTGAGTTGGCATCACAATTATTAAATCAAATCGGACAAAGTTGCAACCAACTTCATTTTGAAGCCTCTTCATTACTTACTTACTTACTTACTTATCTGGCGCTTACAATCGTAGGTCGGTTTTGGCCTCGCATAAGAAATTGCGCCAGCCATTTCTGTTTTGCGCTTGCTGGCGCCAGTTGGAAACACCAAGCGTGGTCTGGTTATCCAACACCTGATCCTTCCAACGAAAATGTGGACGTTCTCTTCTGCATGGACCACCACCGGGCACTGAATCGAATATTTTTTCGCTGTAGCGTCGTTTTACATTCGCTCAACATGACCTAGCCAGCGGAGCCGCTCGATTTTAATGCGCTTAACTATGTCGATGTCAGCGTACAGCTCGTGGTTCCATCGAATTCGGTACTTGCCATTGACGCAGATTGGACCGAAGATCTTACGAAGGATCTTTTTCTCGTAGGCTCCTAAAGTATTTTCATCAGAACTACTCAACATCCAGGTTTATGCTGCATATAATAGGACGGGCATGATTAGTGACTTATAGAGCGTGAGTTTTGTTCGTCGAGAGAGGGCTCTGCTTCTCAATTACCTACTCAGCCCAAACCTGTTGGCAAAAGTTATCCTTCGCTTTATCTCAATACTGACATCGTTGAAAGAGTTTATGGTGGATCACAGTTCGACGAAGTCCTTAACAACCTCGAAGGAGATGTTGTTAACAGTGACGTGCTTTCCAAGACACTGGGAACTTATATGCGATATTAAGAAGGCTTATACTACGGTAGTTGGCGCAAATTGTGGGATCGCCTTTCTTGTGGATTGGGCAGAGCACACTGAGGTTCCAATCGTTTGGAATGCATTCTTCCCAACATATTCTGCATAGAAGCTCATGAATGCATTCAAATAGAGCTTTGCCTCCATTCTTGAAGAGCTCAGTAGGTAAGGAGCCATCAGCTCCTGCGGCTTTTGTTGTTTTTAAGCCGAGCTATAGCTTTCAAGACTTCACTATGGTCGGGCAGCGGAACTTCAACGCTGTTGTCCACAATTGGGGTTTCCGGGATATTATCTCTATTGGCGTGGTTGTTGTCGTCGCCACCAATCAGAAGGCTAGAGATGTGTTCCCTTCACATCATCAGTGTACTCTGGATATATGTCACTAGATTCCCATTGTCATCTTTGCAGGAAGAGGCCCCGGTCTTGAAATCGGCCAGGCGTCTTATTTTTTCGAAAAATGTTCGGACCTCATTCCTGTCACCATGCATCTCAATTTTGTCGCACTCACGCATTTCCGCTTCCCTTTTCTTTCGCCTGAAAATGCGTCTCTCTTCCCTCTTATTCTCTTTTCATCGCTCTTTAGCAGCACGCTTTACAACCGACTGCAGGGTGGCTTTGTAGGTGGCGTCTTTTTCTGCAGTGGCGTCGCGACACTCCTGTTCGTGCCACTGGTTTCGGCGAGGGCGGTGATAGCCAATCACCTCTTCGGCAGCCGTACGCATAGAGTGCTTTCTTGAAGTAGGATTGAGAGTCGAGTAGCGAAGTCTTCGGCTGTTTGTTTTGATTGCAGCTTTTCAACGTCTAGCTTTTTCTGTGCTGGATTGCGCGCATTCTTGGTTGCGCACAGACGGATCTTGGCTGCGACAAGATAATGATCCGAGTCTTTATTGGCACCACGGATCGTGCGTAGATCTAAAACACTGGAAGAATGCATTCCGTCAATCAAAACGTGATCAATTTGGTTGCGCGTCTTTTGATCAGGAGACAGCCAAGTGGCTTTATGAATTTTGAGATGCTTGAATCTAGTGCTACTAACGACCATGTTTCGCGCTGCGCCAAAATCAATCAGCCTCATTCCGTTATCGGAGGTATTGTCGTGGAGTCTGAACTTTCTTTGGTCCGACTGTTGGACCAAAGATATTTTCTTTTCCCACCTTTGCGTTGAAGTCACCAAGCACGATTTTTAAGTCGTGGTGGGGGCTGCGCTCATAAGCCTCTTCAAGGCGCTCGTAGAAGCTGTCTTTGGTCTCATCGTCCTTATCTCCTGTCGGAGCGTGCGCACAAATCAGGCTTATGTTGAAGAATCTTCCCTTGAAACGGATTATGGCAAGTCGCTCGTTCACAGGTGTGAATCGCAGAACATGATGTCGTAGTCTCTTGACAACCACGAATCCGCATCCAAATTCGTGCTTCTCCGCATGGCCGCAGTAGTAGATAACACAGAATGCTTGCCGTAAGCAACCCTGTCCCTTCCATCGCATTTCTTGGATTGCAGTGATATCAGCCTTGTATCTTTCTAAGATATTTATTAGTTATATAGAGGCACCATCCCAATTTAGGGTTCGGACGTTCCAAGTGCATATCCGTAAATCATTGTCAGTTTTTTGTTTGCGGTAGTCGTCATCAGATTTGGGGATCATTCTTCTTCCAATGAAGCCTCTTCATTAGGTTTTCTTTTTCAGTATGTGTTGTTTCGCTGAAGTGTACACAACATAGTTGTTGTGGGCTCCGATTTTGTTTACTTTTGTACCAACAAAAGACAATTTGCGGGAAAGTTTACTTTTCTGCTTTCATTTGAAGAAAAACGCAGCTTAGGCCATCGAATTCTGCAAGAAGCTTTTGTTACGGGGAACATCCTTCACCGATTTTCACATCTGAGTTTTTTTGTAACCGTTTTAGAAGTGGTGTTTTCAATACCGATGACAAAGAGCGCAAAAGACGCACAGTGAAGTTTGAGGATGCCGAATTGGAGGCTATATTGGAAGAAGACTCGTGCCAAAGCAAGAGGAACTCGCAAAAGCATTGAGATTGACGCAACAAGCCATATCTGTTCGCTTTAAAGTCATGGGAATGATCCAAAAGGTAGGATATTGGGTGCTGTGTGAATTGAAGCCAAGAGACTTCGAACACCATTTTTTCACTTGTGAACAACTGCTCCACAGCAAAACCGAACGAGTTTTTGCATTGTATTATGACTGGTGATGAAAATTGGGCGAAAACTTACGATAAATCCAAGCGCAAAAAATCATACGGGTCATCCGGCCATACGCTGAAATCGACGCCAAAGCCGAATATTCACAATGGCACGGTCATGCTCTATATATGATGGGACCAATTGGGCGTGGTGTTCTTTGAACTGCTACAATTGGGTAAAACCATCACTGGGCAACTCTACCGAATTCAGTTGATGCGTTTGAGCCGAGCATTGAAGCAAAAACGCCCAGAATACGAGCAAAGGCACGACAAAGAAATTTTGCAACATGACAACGCTCAGCTACATGTTACACAGTCGGTCAAAAAATACCTTGAATCGCTGAAATGGGAAGTCCTACCCCAACCGCCGCACAGTGTCAGATTTCTTAGTCATAGCTGCACTAAACTTACTATCTGCCAAACCAGTGGAGATAAATCGATGATATTTTGCACAAACATTTATATTGATGACAAGCATAAAATACTTAAAAATCGTGCAAATCGCTTCACTTTAAGCCATTGCTCCTGTAAAAATCGAATTTATGGGGACATATAGGTTACAAATTTAAAAAAAATATTTTCGGGATTTTTCATCATAGAAGGAAAAAATATATCGTTTTCAAATTTTGCACATATATTAACTAACATTTAAAGAATACAAGTAAATTTTTTTCAGAATTTTTGAAGTGTTTTTTGACGTTATTTGATTTTTTTTTAACAAATACCAAAAAATTGACGGTGTGCAGTAGGGCGTATCGAATTACAATTTTTTCGAATTTTACATTCTAAGAGGTCTCAAAAGTTGCATGGGGTTACCAAGATAACCCAAAAAAAAACTTTAAGGAAAAAACAGGATGTCTTCCTGTCCTGCAAGGACAAAGTTGTTAGTTGAGGAAAACAGTTCAAAATAACGATCTTAAATGCTTTGACTTTTATAAAAAAAACTACGTATGCCTTTAATCAAAAGCTTAAACTAGCAATATATTGCTAAACACGATGACACTCACGATTTTTATCCCCAGTGTCCTGTGTGAAGGATATTCGACGCTAAAGTTGTAATCGAGATAGCACAGTAATTTTTATTGTTACCCAATAGTCTAAATTTTGGTGGTATTAATTATAGTGTTAACGTATTCCTTAAATTTGGCGAATTAATAATTATAATAATTTTTGCATATGCATTTTCCTATTTTTGAGAAATGTATACTTAAATGCAATTTTTTAACTTTTTAAAAAAAATTAATATAAGATACTAGCGATACCCGGCGCGCGTTGCTGCACCCGGCAAGTATATTGGAAATAATAAGTAAATTCAAAACAAACCACGCTCATGTACTGTAATGTTACAGTAACGGTCAGTTACAGTTTCCCAGTAGCAGAACATCACTCCCAGGTGACAATTCCATTATGAGTTTCAATGTCCTATGATTTCAGCTTCCATAGCTATTCTGTATAGAGAATCGGGCTACACCCCCTTTTGCAATGCACATATCAGTTTTCCAGTAAAAAGACTTTGGCAATTAGTGACTCCATGCTGAGTTTAATTGTCATGCTACGTTTTATTTATTTATTTATTTATTTATTTAACATTTAACATTTATAGTAATAAATCCTTATGTAAAAGATTACAAGAATCTTATAAATACAACATAAGTCATTAAAGGCACATTTTTATATATAATAAAACATTCTAAGAAGTTAATAAAAAAAACAATTGAAAGAAAAAATTAAGATTAAATTAATTAAAATTAGGTTAAATAAAATTAAAAATTTAACGGATACTAGCAAATATTTTGAAATAAAACTCCTATTGAAGTTTGCAGCAGAAAAATTTCGACCGATAATACAAGATTGACAGAAATGATACTGGTTAAGAATTATATAAGATTTCAAAAAGTTCTTTCTTAAATCGCGCGGCGTTGCAGATATTTTGGAGTTGATGTGGAAGAGAATTCCAAAGACGAATACCGTGAATGAAAAATTGTCGCTCTGATATTAAAGTATTATGTCGCGTATGTATTAGTAGGTTTAAACGTTGAGATTGTGCAAATCTAATTTTTCCAAAAAGATACGAAGGCTCTTTGGTATTAATTATTTTATGTAAGAAAATAAGAGTACGGAAATCTAGAAGTTTGTCTAAGGTTATTGAACATATTTTTTTCGCGTGATGTGATATATGGTCGTATTTTTTCAAACAAAATATATATCTTGCAATACTGTTGTAAAGTACATTCAGTTTGCGTTTAGCAGTATAATCGCAATTAGCAAATATTTCGCACCCGTATAAAAGTGTAGGAAGAAGGTAAGATTTAGCTAAAAGCATTCTTATGTGCTGCGGTGTAAAGTGCTGTGTTGCCCACAGTGTGCGCAACATTCCATACACTTTACCAACTGTAATGTAAATGTGATTGTTCCATGTTAGAGTATTGTTAAACGTGATTCCCAGATTTTTTGCAGAAGCAAAATAATTTATCACAGATTGATTCATATTAACTTTTGGCCATTCAGAAAGATCGAGAGGTTTTTTGTAAATTACAATGCATTTTGACTTGGACGCATTTAGGCATAGACCGTTTTTCATCGCCCAATTAGAAATATTTATCAAATCATTGTTTGTATTTTGGATACACTGCGCGATTTCATTCAGCGGGGCACTGGCATAAAGTTGGACATCATCTGCATACAAGTGTATTTTGGAATGCTTCAAGACGTTGGGAAGATCGTTAATATAAATAGAGAAAAGAAGTGGCCCAAGAACAGAACCTTGAGGGACTCCGCGCGTTAGAGCTAGGTGTCGAGATTGTGAATGTTTAGTGCTAACTGCCTGTGATCTACCATGTAAATATGTTGAGATGAGTTTTGTTGCAGTGCTGGAGAAATTATACATTCTTATCAGTTTGGTGCAGAGAATAGTATGGTCTACGCAGTCGAAAGCTTTCGAGTGATCAAGCAGGGTTAATAGTGTGGCTTCATTTTTATCTAATTTCGACCGAATTTCCTCTGATACATTTAACAAAGCAGTAACGCAACTTCTATTTGGTCTGTATCCAGACTGAAATTCAGTTAAAGCATTCGTTCTCTTTAAGTACATATTTATTTGTTTTTTCAAGACTATTTCAAAGACTTTCGATAGGTAAGGAAGTATTGCAATTGGTCTAAACTCATTGTTTGATTTCGAAATTGGTATTATTTTGGCTGACTTCCAGCTGATTGGAAAGGTCGAAGTAGTTAAAATTGTATTGAAGATATGTGTTACGTACGGTAACAGTTTTGGCAGTAAGATTTTTAGAAATTTTGGATGTATAGCATCGAAGCCAATTGCATTAGATTTAACTTCATAAAAACATTTTAACACATCGTACTGGCTTACGCAGGCGAAATCGAAATTGTTTTCTGAGTTAAGAACAGACGAAGAATTATCATAATGATTTGATTCCACTGTCGGAATAGATAAATTGCAAAATTTGTCGTTTAATAAATCGGCATCAATTTCATCGTCGATGTCAGTGATATGTTTACCAATACCTATGTCACGTATGCGTTGCCATTTTTCTTTGCAACCCGCGGCTGTTCTAAACTCTTCAGTATAAAATTCTAATTTTGCTTTCTTTACACTTTTAGTTACGCCACTTTCGAGTTTATTGTAGGTTTGATGTAACTCCGGTGTTTTATACCGTCTCCAGCGATTATATGCTGCATTCCTTTCTTTTATTTTTTGTTGTAATCCGGCATGAAACCAAGGTCGCTCCTTGTGCTTGATTGTTTTGTTCCGAAGAGGGACTAGTTGTTCAAAAAGATTACATATATTGATTTGAGTAAAATTTACCATTTCCTCAACTGATGCCATATGGAAGATATCATTCCAAACAACATTTGATACTTCAAAATTTAATTGTTCATAGTTAATGTTTCTAAAATCCCGATAACAAAACGTTCGCGGGTTAGAGCTCATGTCAAAATCGTAAGAAAGGAATATTAAATCATGTTTTGAAAAAACTGGTACTGGAATTTGATCATATGATTGTACTTTAGTTGAGTCATTTACAAAAAAAACATCTAAGAGTGTGTTCGACGATTTGGTAAAATGGGTTGGCATAACGTAGTTAACACAATATAAACCTAAAGCTAGCATACCTTCAATCAAGTTATTTTCTTTTAGTATGTTACAGTTGAAGTCACCACCAATAATAATATTTGAATATGATAAGCTTATGTTATGTAAAGTTTCAAAAAATGGTAGCAGATCTATATTGCGATTAGGTCTATATACACAACCAACTAATACCTTCTCATTGCCGGAAATTATTTCTACAAAAAGAAACTCAATGGTGCAATGAGTTATTGACTTTAATTTTATTTTGCAAGTTATGGTTTCTTTTACAAAGATTGCCACTCCACCTGCATGTCCACATCTGTCCATTCGGAACAATCGAAAACCATTAACCTTAAACAAACTATCTTGTAATGATGGTAAAAACCATGTTTCAGATATACATACTACATCCATTTGGGACCCTTCAAATAAATATCTAAATTCATCAATTTTCATTTTCAAGCTTTGAGCATTAATATCACAAATATTTAACCCTTTGCGCTGCTTGCAGAGAATGCGAATTAAGCTGTGAGCATTGTCTTTGTAATTACCATTCGAGTTACTTGTATTTTGATCGTTCATTATAGATTAAAAGAGATATATTTTGTAAGTAAAACTGCAACGCGCGCATGTCAAACGATCTAAACGTAAAAAAGTATCTGTTGCAAACTACCATCAGAAGAAATAAAAATTTAAAAAAACTAAATAAATACAATAACAATAAATAGTATAAAATACTCGCATTAAGATATAACATTGTCGACCCATGATGTTTGTCGTCGGCGATTATGGTACTCTTGCTGTTGTTGTTTCTGTTAAGCTGACATCTGAGGATTAAGTTCGCCTCGAAAAAACTCTTGATGCTGTTGTTGTAATTCTACTTGAACACTTGTGTTAGCTGAATTGCTGGTGTTATGTTGCGATCGAACATGTTGGTCTAATGCATGCAGAGAGTTGACGCGTGTGTAATTAGCAGTGCTGCCAGGTTTCAGCGAAAAGAAATCCCTATTTTTGCATACAAATGAATATTTTTCCCCGTTTTTAACTTCGAGTTTCCCCGTTTTTTCCCCCGGTTTTTAAATTGTTTAATAAATAGCAATTTTAAAAAATAATAAGTTCATTAATTCATTTTGCTAAAACTAAAATAAATACAAACAGGAAAAACGTACGTATCTATAAGAAAAATAAAAATAAAAAATGAAAATTTTAAGCGATATTGTATTTTGACTCGAACGTTACGTTTTTGAGATTATAAAAAAGTGTTAAAAATTATTTGAAATATAGATATTGTTATACATATTATCAAACCAAGTAAACAAGAGTTTGTGTATTATTTCTATTATAAAAAGTTAAAGTTTTTTTTTTTAAAGCAATTTTTACATTTCATTAAAGATTTACTGCGTAGAGTTCCGCATTGAGTGGTATTGTCAAGAAAGTTTCTTATTTTTGTTTTATTTATATTAATAGCTGAAAAAGCACTTTCAGCACTTGCCCCGCTAAAGGGAAAGCAAAACATAAACGAAACTATTTTTGTTTTTTTTAAATATCATCTGAATCAATGAAAAATATAACTTCTTTCCAGAATTCCTGGATAATTTCTGATGATATATTTGAAAAATTTATATTTCTTAACGATCTATATTCTTGGTCAAAATCATTCTACTCGGATTGATCCGAAATAACGTGTGAAAATGTTTTAAGCTTAAAGTTTTATTTTTCATTTTTACTACTATGAATGGCCGTTTATATAGCTCCTTAAAAAAAAATATCGAAATCGTTTCAGTCTAAATCAAAAATACTATTATGACTTTTAATGTATTCCTTTCGCATGAAACAATCAACAAAAGTCTTCAAAGTTAGTTATATTTTTCCATATATGACACATTCGGCTTTGTAAAAAATGGCGAACAAAAAATGGATGTAATTAAAATAAAAAATTGTAGTTGGTTTTGTAGTAACCGATATATTCGGTTCACTCGCTATTTTATTTTTAATTTTCCCCGTTTTTATCAATGCTTTCCCCGCCTCCCCGTTTTGTACGAAAAATCCCGAAAAAGGGGAAAAATCCCTCCACCTGGCAGCTCTGGTAATTAGTATCATTACCACATTTAACGTGTACGATCCCACGCCTGACAAACGCTGCAGAGAGCTGTTTTTGTTTTTTGTATTTTAATGCAGCTTTAAGAATAAAGTGGTTTTCTTTTGTTAAGCTTTCATTAAAGTAAATTGGAACATCGGAATTGAAACCAGCATGTATTAAGCGGAGAGGATTGTAGTTATTAGCGCGTCGGAAATCGTGTATTGCCTTCAGTAGGAAATTTTTGTCATGCGGGGAGCACAAACGCAAAATCACTGCAGAGTCTGTTTTTGATTGAAAATTGTTTTTTATGCGAAAAATTGACTTTACGCTTGGTGGATTAATTTTTATCGTGTGGCACACATTATTGAATGTGTTTAGCAAGTTTTCTGACTTGTCATACGGGATTCCGTGCAAACGCAAATCACAGGCAACGGCGGAATTTTCTTGCTTTTGAAGCTGATTTTTTAAGTCATCAATCTGCAATTTAAATGAGTTTATTGCTAAGATATTAGACTCCAGGTTTTTATCGTCGTTGTTGCTGCATTTGTTATTGTTGTTATTTTCTATTTTGCTGACTCTGTTGGCTATGTCTTCGAGATCGCGCTTGAAAGTTGCTATTTGCGCATTCATATTTTCCACGTTCTGGTGGAGCACATCGAGAATTCTCTTTTCACTCATTTGAATAGCATTGGTTAGCTTTTCGTTTAGTTGAGAGGTGAGCAAATTGTTTTGCTGTTCGATGAGTTCTTTTTGCTTAGTGAAACGTGAATCCATTATCTGGTTCAGTTTGAGCCAAAACGAGGTAGAACCAAGCTGAAGTGCCGATGAGTCTTTTTTCAGAGAACGAGTGCTTTCATCGAGTTGGAAGTTAGATGAAGGAGGGGTAGAAACCTCTTCGGTATTATCTGAAGCGGATTCTAACGATGGTGGCTTTATCGGTAGATCGTGAAGAGATGAACGGCGAGCCGAGAGACAAGCATTGCACTTAAAAAGTTTATTGGTTTTTTTCAAATAATCAACATCAGTTTTTGTTAATTTTACACAAAGGCAATGAAAATATTCATTGCAGCTAGCACATTTAATCTTTTTTTCTTCGTCCAAATGACGGTCGACTCTTATTGAGCAAATGCAAGGCATTTTTGATAATTAAAAATTGTTTCCTGTTTAAAATTTTGACAAAAACACGAGAGCGCAAAATAATACGTCTTGACTTCACGGCCGCACAACTAATTTGTCGTTTAGTTCCAAAGCTATTCAATATCAAAAATTTGACTTGTGTGGTCGAAGCCATAACCCCTTTTCCTATGTCCGTCCCAGTTCTCTTGATTTTTTATAAAAAACTTATTGAATGATACAATGTCAATTCTATAAAGTAAAAAGTCAGCCGTTTGTTCCTTTTGTTCATTTATAAATTACAGGAAAACCACCGTCAAAACATGTGTAGAAAAGTTGCATGCAGCGAAACAAATAAACATACGTACATACATACATACATCAAGTCGGATTGAATCTCATTCTCATCAAAAAAATCCTCAACATGTTAAAGATGGTCAGTGAATCCCCTTTTAACAAAACTGTGTTAGATTAATTCTCTACATCAAAACTACTTTGAACATATTAGAATGTACTTCGATCCAATTAGCTTTAAGCGCAGCAAAGTATATATATATATGTATTTGTTTGTTTGTTTTGTTGTTTTGTGCTTGCTGAGAACAAAAAAGAGTATAGTAGAGAGCAACATGCAGTTTATTGAGGCTCTCGCAGCACAAACGCATGAAAAGCTAACGATCAAGCAATGCATGGCATTGTGGATGATTTTTTAAAAAACTCAACACTTTAATTAAAGATACTTTTTATTGAAATTTCGTATAGAAAATAACCAATGAACCTTTTGTAGCACAAATGTGATATTTTAAAACTTATTTCAAAAAAATCGGACCAGTACTTTTGGAGTTTTGCGGACACAAAAAATTTTCACTTTCATTTTATATAATAGTATAGATATATATATTATATCTCGGGTACCAGAAATGGTACCAAAGAAACTCGCAGCATTCCTGGAATTTTTTTGTCGGTCGACCACCATAAGAAGATTGTGACGGAGTACACGAAAATTGAGCATTATTAATTTTTCCTTCGAGCCAATTTTTGTTCTTAGTAAGAAAAAGTGTCTTTGTTCGGTGCACTTTCAACCACTGCTGCTCAAATTGTTGAATCAGGCTTCTTACATAAACTTATAATTTGGCATAATCAATGGTATTTCTAGAACCAACAACGATATTGGCGGAAATAAAGTCAACAATTCGCTCTAAACGACAATTCTTTGAGGTTTCATGCCACAACTCAAAAATTTGCTTCAGAGATGTTTGGGACGCCATAAGAGAAAGTTGAAAATTTATCTATAAGGCAAAAGTATGCAAGAAAATTTTTCGGGCTCTATTAGTATATATATCACTGTTTATATTGGCCATAGAAGAACTTTCATATTTTCGCATATAAGACAGATTTCGTCCAAAGAAAAACACTTACTTTGAAAACACTTAAAAAAAATATGAATTTTCTTAATGCAATATATCTTCAGCTGCACGATAAATTTTTTCAAAAACCTTTCAATTTATGTTAATGAACACTTTATCACTTGTTTTATTTTTTAAAACATCAAAATATACCATCAAACAAAAAAGATATTTAACTTTAAAATTGCTCACGTTTCCATGCGAATAAATCGTACTTCTCGCGCTTTCTTTATTCTGACGTTCCGAGTACCGTTAAAAATTAGTGCGGCCACCTTTTGGAGAAATTTTTGTATATATGGGATATTTTGGGAATTTATTGTACAAGTCTTATAAAATTTTATCAAAAATTAAAAAAAAAAATTGGGATTTAGTACAGCTATTTTTGTAAATTCTGACACTGTGCGCCGTATAGTATAGCCCAGACATGATGCATGCCCTTGAGGATCAGCAAAAATCAGCTCTTTTGAAGAACTTCGAATTACAAAAGCTTTTGATATAAATTCAAAATAAATTCTGTAGAGCCAGCCATGGATGCTGTCGACGATGAAAAATTAAAAGTTTATTTTTGCGCAATGATTTTATTATAAAAGCCTTTTAATCAGTTTGAAGCATCCAGTTAATGCATTTGGACAAAATCATTTTGGCACAGAAGGATGCGCGACGACTAACAATGCTTGCATTCCAATTTGTACATGGTGCTACGTCATATCTGTGCGCATTTAAATGTTTGTAATTGCGTTAGCAAAATGCTTTGGGTGTTGCGTCAAAAACGTAGTGACGTCGACATTAACAACAACAGCAACAGCAGCAATGAAACACGAGTAGCAGCAAAAATGCAATTAGCCACAACAGTCAGCAGATTTTCAAAATTTTCAAAACTACCTGTTCAAGCGAAAGGACATAAACAAGGAAACAATAGTGGGTGAATGAGTTTTGTTGAATTTTAGCCATTAATGTTGCCACCAATTAAACTTAAAAGGTTTTCGACGAAAATGTGGTTTCCCCATGAAGTGAGAGCGAGCAGCATTAACAGTTCACAAGAACGCTGTTACAATATTTGTTTCAGTTATTGTAATTGTTGTAGAATAAGTGAAATTCCAAGAAAAGCAAAAGTCTAAGCTAAACGCTGTAGCTAAGCGCTGGTTGTTAGGGAAAATGTTAAATGTTAAATGTTGTTAAAAATTAAGAGGCGTGTAGAACACCATAAAATTGCAAACGCTCACAGAAGCACGTAAAAGTGCTCACACACATACACACTTAAAAGTTACTTAGTTGTACACAAGTCATCGAAAAGTCATATCCTGGAAACAAAGTTTCGAAACTACGCTCACCTGCGAGCTGATGTGACGGCGCAGCTTACTAAGTGCTGCATGTGGTACACACATTAAAAGCTGGTGCCACACAAAAGTTCGGCACGTTGACATTATAAGCACTATAGTGCAACAATAACAATAACAATAACAATAACAACATAACAACAAACAAACAAACAAACCCCTGCAGTTACCACAAGAAAACTTTAACTCATTGGAAAAGTCAGTCGTCGCCTGGCTGCCGGAACTAATGTAACTTCCGGCTCGCAGCTCCATAACAAGCTGCACTCGTTGCACTAGCTGCGTGTGCGCCAAAGTAATTAACATTAAATTTTCCTCCTTAACTCCAGCCCAACGCAAAGTAATTCAAGGTTAATTAATTTGGGCGTTAAACTTATTGCTTGCCAGCTAGTGAGTGTGGCTCTGAAGGTTGAATGAAGTTTGCAGGTTCTACGTTTGAGTAGATTACCAAGTTCTTAGTTAGCTGTTAGCAACAAAAAACTATTGTTGCAAACAAATATATTAACACACATAGCATCTACATTACTAGGGCAACAATAGCTACAGATACAAATAAAACTACAACCGCTAACATCGTTCTAAGCAAAAAGTTAGTTTTTAGTTTTGTCATTAGTTGTTGTTATTGGCCGTAATGAAGTTTTTTATTCAGCCTGAAAGAAGTTAGGCGATTGTATCTGTCATTTATTGAATATTTGTTATATTCTTCGGTCGTAGGTGATATCTATAGATGTCAGTTTTATTAAATAAGTTTCACAAATGGATACCTCGCTTAGCCAGATAATGACTTCCAGCGAGATTTATGAAGATAATAAAGATTGAATAAAGTATCACGGGAAAAATAAACTAATTATTTTAAGCCATGTTTGTTAAGGCGGTCTGTCGTTCTTATTTTCGTCAATGAACATTATATAGTATACTAGCTTTTTCCCGGCGCGCGTTGCTGCACCCAGCAATTATATCGCAACATAATAATTGTATTCGAAGCTTTTCTTAGACCCATAGTTTAACACCACTGTCATTTACTACTGCCCGTTACAATTTCAAGTAGCAGGAGATCACCAAATAGTAACTCCATTTTGTTTGAATGCAAGTATTGCTACTTTTTCTATCAAAGCTATTCGATAATACAAATTTTCATTATATGGGCGGAGCCCCTTATATCCCCTTATATAATGCCCATCCCAGTTTTCTAGTAGATGGGCATTACCCAGTTTTAGTACAGTTGCCGACAGTGAGCATACAAACTAAATTATCAAAATGTAGCCAAATCGACGAAAACCGTAGGAAATATAGCATTTTTATTGATTTGTGGGCGGTAAAAAGGGGGTATGAAAGAAATTTAAACCATCTCGTACTTGAAAAAAATGTACTGCCAAAATTTTAAGCTCTATCGTCTCAGTAATTTTGAAGTTTCCAGCCATCACATAGACAACGTTTTGCTTTTTGTATATATATTTTGGATAAAGATTATTGGCTATAACTTTTGATTGGTAAGAGATACTAAGATATTTTTTTCTAAAAAATTAATTTTTTAGCTTGTTTATTTTTTCAAAAATATAAAAACACAATATTGGAAAAAAAATTTTGTTCGAAAAAATCAAGGGGTAGGCCTTGATTTTTTAATCACAAAAATGGTTTTTAATTTTTGCGTAAAATTGAAATAACTTTTGCTTATTTATGTTATAACTTTAAAATAGAGTTAAAAATTTGCGAATTTGAATTTAAATTATTTTTACAACAAAAACAAATTTTAGCCTTTTTTTGAGGAAAACTCCAAAATTTTAGACCTTTTTTGAAAAAAATATTTAAAATATATATAATCAACTAACGGTATTTTTGCAATAAGGTACTTTGATGAAGTTTTAAGACAAAAAAAAAATTTAACAAAGTTTATAAAAAAGCAGCGGAGGTATTTGAATTTAAAGTCACAAAATTAAATTTCTGAGTGTGTTTTTCTCATCTTTGAGCACGATGTTGCATTAAATATATAGTGTAGTAAAATTTTTCATAGTTTTCAAGACATGTTCATGTTTTTGATGTCAAAATAACGGACATTTTTTAGTTTTACTAAATTTAAGAAATATTTTTATTTTGTAAATATTTGCATACTAGCGATACCCGGCGCGCGTTTCTGCACCCGGAAAGTAAATATATTGGAAATAATGAGTAAATTCAAAACTTTTATTAGTCCCTTAGTCTGACACCACACTCATGTCCCACTGCCCGTTACAGTTTCCCATTAGCAGAACATCACTCCCAGGTGACAATTCCATTATGAGTTTCAATGTCCTGTGATCTTAGCTTCCATAGCTTTTCTGTATAGAGAATCGGGCCACACCCCCTTTTCCAATGCACATATGTATCAGTTTTCCAGTAAAAAGACTTTGGCAATTAGTAACTCCATGCTGAGTTTTATTGTCATGCGACGTTTAGTTCCAAAGCTATTCAATATCAAAAATTTGACTTATGTGGTCGAAGCCATAACTCCTTTTCCTATGCCCGTTATCTTGTTTATTTATAAAAAAACTTATTGAATCACACAATGTCAATTCTATAAAGTAAAAAGTCACCCGTTCCTTTTGTTAATTTATAAATTACAGGAAAACCACCGTCAAAACATGTAGAAAAGTTGCATGCAGCGAAACAAATAAACATACGTACATACAAACATACATACATACATACATACATCAAGTCGGATTAAATCTCATTCTCATCAAAAAAATCCTCAACATGCTAAATGTGGTCAGTGAATCCCCTTTTAACAAAACTGTGTTAGATTAAATCTACACATCAAAACTTCTTTGAACATATTAGAATGTACTTCAATCCAATTAGCTTTAAGCGCAGCAAAGTATGTATGTATATGTATTTGTTTGTTTTGTTGTTTTGTGCTTGCTGAGAACAAAAAGAGTATAGTAGAGAGCAACATGCAGTTTATTGAGGCTCTTGCAGCACAAACGCATGAAAAGCTAACGATCAAGCAATGCATGGCATTGTGGATGATTTTTTAAAAAACTTAACACTTTAATTAAAGATACTTATTATTGTAATTTCGAAAATAAAATAACCAATGAACCTTTTGTAGCACAAATGTGATATTTTAAAACTTATTTCAAAAAAATCGGACCAGTACTTTTGGAGTTTTGCGGACACAAAAAATGTTCACTTTCATTTTATATACTAGTATAGATATAGATGACAACTAAAAATGTGCGATTTTGTAAAAAATTTGTACTACAGCACCATCTGGTGTCCAAGGTGGTTCAAAGAAGATCAGGGACTTGAAGCAGCTTTCAGGCAGGCGCGTCACGTAGCTGCCAGGCAGGTATAAAAATCGAGCATGACGGCCGGTCGCTTGAAACGCTGTATCATCGTTAGTTTTGCTCAGATTTACTTGAAATTTTGACATAGTACTCTCGACATATTTTACATTCAGAAAAAATTCAAACAAAAAAGTTTTAAAACCATCTCCACCACCCCCCCTCCCCCCCTAAAATATTTTTGTAAATGCGAAGAAATTCCATTCTGTGTCAGATGGAAATTGAACTAGGGTTCTCTGGCGTATGAGTCATGCACTCTACCCGTTGCGCCACAGCCGCCACCAATTTTTAATATGTTTGGCATATCCGAGAACATATTTTATTATATTTTTTACTGACATTTTCTCTGTTTACGCGCATATTTTCTACGCAGGCTGCTATCATTCTGTCTGTCTACTAATACTGTGATAAATGGTAGACATAAAAGACGATTTCCGTAATAAAATAAAACCTTTATGAGCAACACTTTGTGTGTAAGTGTGTATGTGTGTGGGTGGATGGGTGCGTGTGTGTAAGAAATGCCTCAATTTTGTATTCCTTGACTTGGCTGCCTTTTAACGCGATTATTACTTCTGGCCAATTGCTAAGGCGATAAATTTACCATTTTTGCATAATTTCACTCGTTTATATCCTCCACACTTGAAATTTACTCACGTAATGCATAAATATTGAAATTTAAGTATGTGTTGCTCAAAATTATTAAAAAGTAAATTGTTTTGATCATATTTCTTTTTATTGAATTTCGAATTTTTAATAATATATCCTATCATTTTGAGAGTCCAAGGACTTAATCTTGCAAATGCTTGAAAGCATACTTCGCCGATATTAACTGTACTTTGATACGGTTCAATGGAAAGAACAACACAAGTCTAGACAATCATAAATTCCATTAAATATTTATCGGCAACAGTTTTATGATTGAAAAAATATTTAATTTTTTGTATCATGCAAAAGGCTAAAAGTGGTCGGCAAATTTATTGTATGTTCTTGTCAGGATACAAGCAACCAACAGTAGCTAACTAAAAAAGTTGAAGCTTGGGGCTGAGTATTTTTTATTCGTGGGCCTCTTTGTGCTGTTGCCAACAACCTGCTGTTGGTAGCAACAACTGACAGACGCAATGAAATATTTTTCCAGCGCAAGTTTTTAAAATATTTCAAGAGTTAATTGAAAATATTTTATTCTATAGAAATACGTACAGGTTCAAATTGCCTGCAGGACATTGAAATTTCAAAAAAAGAATTCGCGAACGATTCTTGAACTCTTTCAATAATAAAACGAATTTCGATATTCTTGGATAATCCAGGTTTTCAAGCTGGGCTTGAAAACCCTTGTCGATGGTTGAAAATAAAAAAATAATTGGACTTCTGACAATGATTAAATTTTTATTTCGGCAGATATTATATACCTTAGCAGTAGCTACATATACTGATACTATAAGGATTTATTACTTATACAGTGCGCTCCATTTCAGGGTTTCAAAATAAAGAGTTGGTATCCTTGGTATGTGAAACAATAGCAATTAATTTTAACTGTTATTTTATAAGTATATTGTCCGACATTTAAAAAAATTGACCGTTTAAGCACCAAACCAAACAAAGCGCGGTGGCATTGTTAAAACCTATTATAAATGTGTTGAATCCTGCGTGGCCACCTTTCGCCTTTTAAAAGCACAATCAATGCGTTCATCATCGTCTTCATTGTGGAAGTTTTTCGAATTAACAAAATATTTAACTGATTTACCGTTGGATTTGCATGAGAGGTACCACGCGCTATTTTTTAGTTTTAGTTTATCTTTACTTAGGTGGATACTTCGCAATGCTGTATTTTATCCATATAAAAATTAAACAATTTAGTATTAGTAGAATGATAAAGTGGCCATACGCCATAGCGTAGAGGGTATACAGAAAAAAAATATGGGATATCTATTTAGCAAACAAATTTAATCATGCGCGGTTAATTAGAGACTCTATAGAGTGCGTTACCCATACGCCAGAGAACCCTGGTTCAATTCTATCTGACACAGAAAGTTTTTCCAATTGAATTAATTTTACTGTTCGGCCGTTACCTCTCTGCAGACAATGGCAAGCCTCAGAGAGTAAATAATGCCATGTAAAGCTTCTTGAGAACATGTGCATTAGCCGTTCGGAGTCGGCATAAAACTAGTAGGTCCAGTTCTCGATCAATTGTGTACAAACATTTAATAACACACACAACACAATTTGATCATAAGAATTTCGATCAAAGTCATTTCAATGGCTGAAATGGCTAGTTAATTTTTTTTTTATTATATTTATTTAGAATGATAAATTAAGTGCCCACTAAGGCTTTTTAAATGAAAAGAACACTGTATTAAAACAGTGAATTTAATGCTGCGTTGCATTAAATTCTTACTCGCTAAGTATGAATGCTATAATTAAAACAATAGTTTGACCGTAAAGGTTAATTCACTGACTTCAATATAAAAAAAGTAAATATTATACGCCAAGAAAGGCCTACCATAAGTCCTCACAACAAAATTAAATAAAAAATTTCTGACGTCATGGGAACACAGAGAGCCCATGAGGTCAGAGGTTGCAGTGAATTATTATTCGATGAGTATATAAGCTATGATAAGTGTTTGAAAAGGAAAATGAAGGATTTATACTTGACCTTACGACAAAACTAAAAAAAAAATCTGACGTCGTCAGGTCGTGAAGATAGCAGCTTATGTAACAGAAATGTAATATCGTTGCATGGAATTATTGCTCACTCAGGAAACGTGCTACGGTAAATTTTATTTTACGGCAGCATAGATGTACTATTAAGCCTCAAGACTAAAGTACAAAAAAACAAAATCTTATCGTCATGATTTCAGGTTACAAAAAAAGTTGCATGTAATTTTAACTATGTAACGGTAAATTTTATAAAACGAAAATGAAGGTGAGGTCTTCGGGCACATGAGGAAAATAAATACAAATAAAAATGTACAAAATAAAAATTTGTGTCATGAGACCTTTCAGGGAACCACTTACAGATCGATTCTGTGCGTTACCGGTAACAGCAATATTGTTACCGAAACTCGTTACCGGTCTTAGAAATTGATATTCTGTGCACTCGGTAACGCTTTCAACAGTCGTAAACTCACCTTATTGAAATGAAGCTCGCTCTGTTGTGTGGTGAAATATGAACAATGGAAAGTGAGAAGTAAATCAATACATAGAATTAATTGCATTATGTTAACTTTTTATATAATATTTGTTTTTCCTGGCAGGAAATATGCACGCACTACGCCGCCGCAGCTGGGGTGTTATATATATTTAATTTATATATTAATTTTATGTAAATAAATAACAGTGAATTGCAATAAATTTTTATCATTGAAAAGTGCTGAAGAAGCAGCAACAGTGAAT